>JARHVA010002996.1:0-1200000 GCA_037957365.1 Torreya grandis | reverse complement strand
TTGTACATATGACTAGTATGGAAATAGGGAAATTTTGATCAATTAAATGATTGATAGAGTGTTTTTGATAAGTTTCCTTGGTCTCTTTGGTCTTTTATAGGTGAGGAATGAATGAGGGTTGATCTTATACTTATATCAATCCCTTTGGAATAATAACTCACATTAAAACACTTAGGTTGAGATTAGGATATGTTTCATTTATGAATTGTATGACTTTAGGGTAATGGACACTTGCTTGTAGGGTAGGATAGTAACATCAATGCTACTATCTAACCCAAATGTTAGTGCCCAGGGAGTAAGAGAATAGGTATAGGTTTAGAACTTCCCATCTTTAGTGATGACATATCCTAACATCTTGCCTTTAGTAAATCTAAAGATGTTCTTCTTTGGGTTGAGAAATACCTTGTACATCCTACATCTATCACCACATTTTAGAGATGGTCTATGTGATCATCATTTTATTTAGAGAACATAGTAAGATCATCCATTTATATGTTGATACACTTGATAACAAGTCCTTGAAAATCAAATTTTGTTAATCTATGGATTTTTTTTCTATTAGGTCAAATAACATCCTCTTATATGTAAAAATTCCCCACTTTTTTTTTGTAGGTAGTCTTCACCCAATCCTCTACATCTACTAGTACCTAATTATAACCTAAAAATTCATCCAAGAAAGACATAATATCTAATCTACACACCATTTAAATTACCTCATCTAGTGAAGGTAGGGGATAATTGTCTTTATTCAATACTCTATTCAAGTTCTTAAAATCAGCACATATTTTTATTTCTCCATTATTTTTATTGACTAGTACCAAATTGGCTACCCAAATAGAGTACCTAATTGGGATGACAAATTTGACCTCCAACAACTTATGCACTTTTGCCTAAATGATAGGCTCCATAGTTGTATTAATTGTCCTTTGTCTCCACTTGAAATTTCTTTGTTCTAGTTTCAGCAGGATAATGTGTGTAATGACTCAAGGGTCGAAGACTTTCAAGTATTTGTATGTCTAGGTTATCACATATTTATATTCTAACAATAGACCTTTCAATTTTTTCCTTAGTTTTAGTGAAATTTAGGCCTACATTCACATGCTAAGAGTGTTGGTTAGTTCCCAATTTTTTTGACAAAAGCTAATTTAGTTACCCTCAATGGTTTATGCTTCTAAGATTGGGGGTCTAGATCAAAATTTCATTCTAAGGAGACCATACCCAAAGGGATGCAATTCTCCTTTAATTATAAAATTCCATCTTCTGTCAGGTCTTCACCGTGCATGGGTTTGATGTCTTTCTCATCTATTATATGAGC
Organism: Torreya grandis; assembly: GCA_037957365.1. Taxonomy (NCBI): domain Eukaryota; kingdom Viridiplantae; phylum Streptophyta; class Pinopsida; order Cupressales; family Taxaceae; genus Torreya; species Torreya grandis. The sequence continues at coordinate 1,198,685 of JARHVA010002996.1, read as the reverse complement.
CTCAAAATTTCTAGAGTTGTTCATGACTTGCATAATCTATTGGTCATCCTTAAACACCTGAAAGTTGTCCACATTATGTGGGATAGAGGGGAAAGGAACCAGCTCCACTGATAACTTCTTCATCTTGGACTCCTTGAATGGTGACAAATTATTAGTTAAATCTAATAATGATTCAGTTATCTTTTTCTGCGTCACTGGGATAGCCCTAGTGTTAAATGCTTCAAAAAACTTAATCATGTCCTACATTTAATACTTGTACTTATTTAGATAAGTGAACTTGCATTGGTACTTATACTTGATTTGATTGACCACCAGTTCAAAATCCAAAAGATATATAATTTCTTAATATTGTGCTTGAGTGTAAACTATAAGCCAAGGATCAAATCTTCATACTCTACTCTATTATTTGTACAGAAGAATTATAACCTATAGGTGGTAAGGTATTACTTACTATTGGGGTCTGTTAGGGCTATGCCAACACCATAACTTTATTTTAACCTAGTTCCATCAAAATGAGGAGTCCATAACTAAGATGGAAATTAAAATTCTTGTTTAATCATCTCTTGCTTGTTGGTAAACATATAGAATCCTACATGTGAAGACATGAAGTCCACTTTATTGTTAGTGGAATTGTACTTAGTAATCAAGTATTTTGCATTTGGTTCTCTATCCACCTAAATATTGTTTGACATTACCTTCCATGATAACCACATGTGTGAAAAGTCAGTGGTCATGTATTTGTTCAATGTCTTAGACCTATCATGAATCAGTAATAGGCCATATGCTTCTTGGATGTAAAGACCAAGATGTCGACGGTCTATTACACATGTTGTTTAGATGGCAACTAAATGCTCACATTTGTTAATTCTCCAACACATGGGATAGAAGACTCATCCAATTATAGGACCACCCTCTTTTAATTATCTAGAGTCAAATCCAACTTCTTACATGTATCTATTATTATCATATTGGTTGAGGTGTCTAAGTCAACCAAATATTTGTGCACATTCTACTTGAACATTCATATAATTAGTATAAATTATAGTACTTCAAGTTTATCTTTAAATACCATCACATTTACATACATAAATTTGAATTTGTCTAATGTATATGATATCTTGGTCAAGGCTTTGAGAAATAACTCCCTCTATTTAGTGATTTGATCCATTTTATTTAGGGTGATATTGACCTTGATCTTTTTCATTTCCTCAAAAATGTTATACCCAACCCTACTTTGTGGTTATACACTCTATAATTTCTCATCCTTGCTAGGGGAGGTGAATTGTTATTGGCTCAAGTATCTAGAGGAGTAATAAAATTATTATTTAGAGGTGTTGAAGGAGTAACATGTTGCTTACTTATCATATTGTAGTTATTATCACTATTAGAATGCATAGATATTTTCTGTATTATCCTTTGGTTCAGTTTCAACTTCTTTTAGAAATGAGAGATCATAGGTCTCAAAGGCCATTTTTATACTAGAATTTTTGAGATTAGTAGAGGAAGAAGGTTTTGTTTGATGTGTGGAGCCTTTTTGCCTATCCATATCCTTCTAAAATACTTTGAAGGTTGTGTAAAACTCGATGCACTCTAACTTACCATGTTGTGTAGTGTTATGAACTCATCACTAATTTAGAAGGGCTACATTTATAATATTTATCTTTGACATCATGTTAGGTGGTTTTTACTTTGTATTATTCTTAGACCTTTTGAAAGGTCTATTTTGCATCTAAAATCTAAAGCTCTGATTAGTATTATGTCCTCCAATATTGCCAATGTGTTTTTGTATGTTCACAAACTCATTGTTTAATTTTTGGACCATCCTCTGAATTGATTATAATTCTATTTTTTTGGAATCAAAACTGGTACCTTATGTTGTAGTATTAATTAGTATTAGGGACTAGATCTACTTTTACTAGTTAGGCATTATTTTTTTCAAAAATATAAGGTGTTGATTAGGTGGAGCTTAGGTTAAAGGTGTTGATTTGCATTTAGAATTGGATTAAAATCCAAAAAATAGGACCAATACTGAGTGGAGCCAAAGATTACATATGAGGGTTCAAATATTTATCTATGTTGATAGCTTAGGCATAAGCCAAAGGCAATGTATCAATATCAATATCCCTAAATATAAATAGGTTAGTCACAGGGTCTAGAGCATTCTTGTACATCTTGAGGTCCAAGGCCTTATTGGGTTTCTAGGCAGTCTCAAGTTTACTATTCATATTCTAGAATCTAGCATTAAAGGCTTAGATTGACTCATTTGGCTCTCTTATCATGGTTACAAAGTGTTGATAAACAACACTTTCACTAGTGACCTATCCAAATTATACCAAAAAAGTGTTTTGAAATTATTCCCAAGAGGTGATTAAACATTATAAGACATTATAAGACCAGTCATAGGTGGCATCTAGCAATGTGAAGGGACATAGTTTGCATGCCATATTTTCATGGGTTACATTCAATATCCCTAAAGCAGTTTTAAAGGCCTTAATATGTTATTCAATAGTCATTCCTCCTGAGGGAGAAAATAATGGAAGATAATAATTAGGGTTTTTGGGTAGATCATAGATAGACCCATCAACATTGATGTCAAAGCTAGTTAACTAGGTTGGAGCCTAAGCTGGAGCTAGAGTTGAGCCATTGAGAGTAATGGAAGATAGGGTTGTCTATCTAGAGAGTTTGATTGAGCTTAGGGTTATCTTCTAACTCCTTTATTAGAAATAAATTTTATAATGATTTTTAAATTTGGGAATAACAAGTTAGTGTCTGAGGTTTACCTTATTAATCTTTTGAGTACTTCTAGTTTAACTTAAGTGATTTATTTCTAGTGAAAATAGAGGTGGAGGTTAGAGCCATCTTCTTAGCACTAGCTTAAGTCACTCTATTGATGTGGGTTTTATGTACACCATATAAAATTTTATGAAATATCCTCTAATATTTTAGGATTGGTGATTAATCACTCTAAGACATGAGTTGCAGGGTATTTAGTTTTGTAAACAACTTATTGGTGGACTAGTGGTGAGTGAGGTAGATTATTTACCATGAATGGATCAGTTGTGAGTGAATATAAATCTAATTGAAATGGTTGAACTGATGATATTTATATCCTATGGTGGGTAAGACTTCAAAAAAAAAATAAAAAGAGGGAAAGATAGGGCAGAAAATAAGGCTTGTGGATCATACCAGATGAAATTTTTTTAGATTAGAACTTGAGCTAGAGGCTAAACAAGGAATCAATAACCAATATTTTTTGTAGAATACTATAGTACACTAATAATAAAACATAGTTAGGAGTCAAAGGTAACTAAAATATAACATACTTAAACACATAAAATCAAAGGTTTCCACATTTGTAAGACTGCAATATCACATCTACAAAGGGGGATTATGATTCATCTGTAAAAAGCATTTAGATTAGTGTACCTCAATAATAATAATTTTATATTAAAAGATATAACTCATACAAAACCAAAATATTAAGAAATTAAAATAATATAGCTTCTTTAACAATCCAAAAGTTTGAAGAAGAATCAGATTTTGCATATCAACACTAAATTTTAGAACTTCTTAAAATTTCCTATTAATCTTAACAGCCAAAATTATCTTCCATTTGGAATAGGAGGATACAAGTATAAATAGATTGGGATGGGGAAGGAATCATCTCTCAATTCAAGTCTAAAAATACATATCTAAAAATAACTTGTATGCTAATCTCATGAAAAATGTGCATATATAATAGTGATTGATCAAAATAGAATTTTCCACCTAAAATATAATATATATAAGTAAAATGAATTAGGAACTAATATCTCTATCACCAATTGAACATGAATATGTGTGTGTGTGTGTGTGTGTGTGTGTGTGTGTGTGTGTGTGTATACATATACATATACATATATATATGTATATATATATATATATACATATATACATATATATGTATATATATATATATACATAAATATGTATATATATACATATATATATATACATACATATATATATGTATGTATATATATATATATGTATATATATACATATTTATGTATATATATATATATATACATATATATGTATATATGTATATATATATATATATACATATATATATGTATATGTATATGTATGTATGTATATATATATATATATATATATATATATATATATATATATATATATATATATATATATATATATATATATATATATATACATATATATATATATATATATATATATATATATATATATATATACATATACATATACATATATGTGTGTGTGTATATATATATATATATATATATAATGTATGTATGTATATATATATATATATATATATATATGTATGTAAATATGTATGTATGTATAAAATGTTAATGCAACACTTCTCAAAGAAGAAAGCCATGACATAGCTGAAGTAGACCTTGAAGTCGATAGGGTTGGAATTACAACTAGATTAGACATCAAAACTATACCTACGCCTGAATTAGTTGCCAATGTAGTTGTGGCTATAGTCACTGGAAGTGGGACATAGGTAGGCCCAATTTGAGTCAACACTAGTGTATTTTTTATAATCTTAACACTATGAGGTGGGATAAACATAACCCCTAATATTATAGTGACTTGCTTGGCTACTTCCATTTTTAGGTAAGGTGTGTGACTTTCCTGGAAGTTTGCATATATTTTCTTAAAAACAAACATAACTCTTTTGAATAACTGAAGAAGCCTATCCATTAATTTCTTGTGTACACCTAATGCATCTCTATCCTCTACATGCAGTGCCTTAGTCCCTATAATTTTATCCCTTGTGAAATTAACTAGTTGCATTATTTCATCATGAGTTATGTAAACATTACCTTCAATCTCTACCCTAAAATTGTTTAGTGCTACTTGTAGGAGGTTCTCAAAAATGGGTTTGGGCACTAATTTACCCTATGGAGTGCTTATATGTGTAATTATTAAATCAATCAAGATAGAGATAGCTTATCTTTCCTAGTTTGTAAATTATTAGACCAAACCCCACATCTATTGATGTCATTCAAGTAGACTATCCTATTTTGCAATAATATAATTTTATGCCCAAGCAGTTTTGAATGCTATTATTACATTAAAGTGAACATAAGACTTATTCATTTTTTCCTGAATTATAAAATGTAATTTACCTTCAATATCTTTTACTTTTTTGAGTAATTTAAAAATGTCTCTCCTTGGGTTGGGAGGTGGCCTTAAGCAGACCTTATTGAACCAATAGTGTTAAAACATTTCCTAGTTATCCTCTACAAATTTTCCACTATCTCTTTGGTGGCCTGGATAGCATGCACCTCTGGTTGCCTATGTATACACTGATAAAAAATTCTAAACATATCTTTCATGACTCCCCAATAACATCTACAAAAGTATAGGGGTCCTACCTATATCTGTATAGGTTTGAGAGATTTATTTTTCTATGTTTTTTCAATGAGAATATGTCTTATCTTTTTTCAAGCTCAAATTGCTACCCTTCAACAACCAAAATTTTCCTCTTCATTTTTTTCAAGGTGTTTATTTTTATATCAAAATAGAATTTTTATATGAGTTTCTTAGTTATCACCAAATCTTGTCTCCCTACTTCTTCATATTATAATTGTTAAATCCATGAAGGGATGTCTGGTGTAACTTATTATAATTTTTCTCTATTTTTTCTATAGGAGTTGCTAAGGGGGATTGATTTGGAGGTAGAATGGTCTTTAGATAGGATGTCCTTGTTGTATGGAAATGAGGATTATCCTTCCTCCATCCAGTTTCTTGCCTTTGGATTGGTATGTCAATTACATACTTGGCCTTCCCTATTACTTTGTAGATTGAGGTGGTAGGTGAGTCTAATTAGGGTGTTGGGCCAATGGGCATATTTAATTATATGGTTAGCCTTGGAGGGGTAGCTAGGGTAGCAAAAATTAATGTGGAATGGTTCCAATAAATAATGAGTAGGTTATAAGGATGCTCAATAGGTTTTTTAAATAGTCAGTAATAGAATTATATGCATCCTTAATGGTCATAATAGTGGTGGTAGGGTCCACAATAGTAAGTTGGGCTATGGTAGTCAAAATTGGCATTATAACTACCTGAAGCTAGTTTATTTGGCTTAAAGAATACAAAGAATCTACTACAACACTAGTAGTTTTAATAATTATGGGAGTTGCCTAAGAATGTAAACTTGGAGGACTTATAGTGAAGGGAGAGATACTTGGGTCACTGGTTGATGTGGTTGCTATTGTAGTGATATAAAGTGGAGAGCTTGGAGGTGTAGTTTGGGATGGCCCTTATGTTATGATGTGAATCTTTGACTATGTCTCTCTTGTTTCATCCCCTAATTTATCTGACAATAATTTATTACCCCATAAGTTACCACTTCCCTAGTTGATTTCCTTATATTTTTGTAATAATTATGTCCCTCTTAACTAGGTGCTTCCATTAGTCAGCCATTCATCATATCCTTCTATCTGGGTGGTCTCATCAAATGATTGTCTATTCTATTTTAGTCTTTAAAACCCACTCTTCTTCATCACTCCATATTTTATCTTCCTCCTCACTATCATAAATCTACATAGGGTCTAACCTTAAATCAACCTTTCTTCTCATTTTCCTTTCCTTGAGAGAAACTACTTGCTTCTCCTCTACTTATAAATTTTGAGGTAAAATACGAGGGATCTTAAGCTTCCTTATGTATGTAATTATTGGTTTTGTAATAATAGAGGCTAGCCCATTTAAAATTAGAATGGTAGATGGAGGGACTATAGTGGTGGAAGATGATGAGGGAGTGGTAAACACTAGAGGAATAATAGGTGGTGGATATGGCAGTCCAATGGACTGAGGTACTACCAATGGTGGTGGAGACAAAAGAGGACAAATAATATGAAAATTGAGATAGAAAGTAAGGAATACTTACTTATTTTTTTATGGTTAATGGGGACAAAAAAACATGAATAAAATCCTAGCTAATGTGTTGGGACTTATACGTCTTTGATCCTCATATGTGTATTGAGGTTTTACCCTAGTGTGATGTGGATAAGTAGAAACTATGTGTATGGGGGAAATTTGAGGTGTTTAATATCCTTATTCAATACAAACTTCTCTAGATGGTCTACAATTGTTCCTACATTTATTCTTCTTTCTGAGGAGGGGTCTATGGATAGGTTTATAAATCCATTCCTAATTCTCAATCCTCTTAGAATCTTCCCTAGTGATGGTAGGATAATATAAGACCCTTTACACCAAAATCATAGACATGTTGGCCCTGTGCATCCTTATTTCTAGTTTAGAATCATCTTTAACATTCATAAATATGTTGTCATGGTCATAATACTGGTGCCCATAGTTGATCCTAACTTTTATTTCATATTTTTTGATGTGCTCTCTTAAATTATTTCTAGGGTCCTAGTGTTTCAAAAGTGCCAGTTTAAACCCATAATGTGCCCTTATCTTTCTAACCAACTAGAGATGTTCCCACCTTATGTATTGTATCATGTCAATGTTAAGAGGATTTGGATGGATAGATCCTTGCTTAGATTTCATTAAGTCAACATTAACATTTTTGGCTAATTGGAATCAATCTTTTGTTTAGATACTTTGTTAGGTACAATCCTTGGTAAGTATAAAGGATGTGCCTTTGTGAATTCAATTTTGATTAATGTGTAATTGGGGTATAACTAGTAAATTCCCATCATTTGAATAGTTTTATTTATGGGTTTAAAAAGCTTGGGCATGTTCTTCCCATAAATTTCTTGATAGACACTAAATAAAAAATCTTAATTATCCTCTTCATGTTATTCTTAAATCTATGTACATTAACAACATTGAATTCATCACATATCCTATTTTTAGGGTAATAAGGAGAAAGTTTCCAGGGCTGATCACAAGATGAATGCACAATTTTAGTCACTGCATCCACCACATAGGACATCATTTATAAATTTCCATCTAGGAAACTTTCAAGATTTTTGAGTTTCAAAATCAAATTGGAGATAATGATCTCCCCTAATGTAATTATTTTTTTGAAAGCTAAACTCATATGAGAAAAGTGACCCATACCTCATTGACATAAGTAATGTTTTAAAAATCATATATCTTATTTTGTAGAGCCATGGTTATTCTTAACCTTGATCTAAAGACCAAAATAGGGATAACTATGGTAGAGACCTACACTACGAAGTTGCTTGGGTTTCTAGCCTATTAAGAACCTGTGTCCTACCCTCCTCTTTGCATTATTAGTGTATTAGTTGCTATGGATGCATATGATTTGTAAGGTGTCCCTTTTAGTATATTTGAATTATCCCACATACATGGGAAATAGTAGTTGTTATAATGGATTTAGTATTTAAGTAAGTGTTGAGGCCCAATAAAGGCATCCATAAATGTTATTGTATTGAGCTTTCTCAAAGGAGGTTTCCCCTTGAAGTGGCCTACAATCTAAAGGTTATTTTGGGTTATTTTTCAAATTTCATTGCATTGTTATTTTATTTTTGTAGTTTGTAAATCTATTTATAAGGATCCTCACATCTGGTATCAAAGCACTTTCTTGACCTACGAGTAGATTTTGGAGAATTTTTTTAGTAATGGATTTCTAGGAGTTACACAATTTATGAAAATATTTTTTCTTGCCTTTGTTTTTTATACCTTCATTATAGGTTTAGATAAGGGTAAACACCCTTCTGCATAACTATGGGAAGCACTTAGGCATAAGACCTAAAACTCATTATGAGTACCATAGGAAACCTGAAGTAACTAGCCCATTGAGAGGACCTACCAACAAAAAGGGTAAAAACCCCATCCTGATTGACTAGTTTCCACCCATGAGGTAAACCAAGAGCTATCTCTTAAGGATAAATATATGGCCATAAATTTTATAGAGTGATACTAATTCAGATAGCATTGGTGGTCAAAGATACTTTTTAAAATCCTTAGGCAATTGAACAGACTTGGTTCCCATATCCAACATAAAATTTTTAGAATATAAATAGTAGAGTGATCACATTTGAGAACAATTTGTAACCACACACTTGTTGATAAACTTTTGACAGAAGCAACCAAGCAACAATTAGTTTTTAAACACTAAAAATAAATAAATTAAAAAAAAAAAAAACATGTTTTCACCATATCTCTCCCTCTATAGTTCTGTTGACTTTAAAAATTTCTTGGAACACCAAAAATTCCATTCTACACATTTTCTTCCTTGAGGATCCATATCCAAATTCCATTTCTATTAGCAAAAAATCTCAATTTTTAATTTTTTTCATGTTTTACCATAACTTATTTAGTTTTTTTTCTCTTGCTTCTAAACTTTCCCTTAGTGTTCCTTTCCATTTTCTACTCCTTTGTCCCTCTTAGACAAATTTTCTAGTTTTTCCATTATGACTTTGAAATTGCCCTTGCCTTTGTCAATCCTAACCAAGAGGTGCTTAACAACTAGTAAAATTACATTTACCCCTTCTAATTGAGTCCAAAAATTAAAAAAAATTGTATTGACCATGTTTTAAAATGTGTTTTTATATCCCTTAAAAAAACACTAGTTATGGTAGACAACCATACAGGCACAAAGATCATGGAAGAATAATTTGTAACATTGAAAACCCAAATCACTGAGTTAATCGATATGATGTGTGGACTGAATCAACAGAATAGCCTTTTGATCAACAAATTACATAAGGAGACTTCTTTAGAGAATATTTTATCTTATCCCCACACATCACATGGACCCAAAATGGAATCTTCATGGTTGAATGGTATGGATCCTAAAGGATAAATAGATCGAGCCAAGTAATTCTTCAACCTTTAAAATACTTATTCTATCAACAAAGTCCCAATTACTTCTTTCCACTTGGAACAAGAAGAATTCTAATGTTATCATTAGTATCTCAATTCAAAAGATAAATCCAATCATAAAAGCTTTGCATACTTACTTTTGGGTAGGTTTGGTCCCTTAGTATTTGAAGACTTTACAGGTTCTCTCACCAATATCTACCATATAGGTATTGTTCATGATTATCAGATTGAATTTAAGAAACTATCTAATCACATTGAAGGGTTTTTAGATGACTTCTTCAAGAGTTGTTTTAATAGTGACCTTAAATAGCTAATCTACTCAAAGGTTAAAATGTTTCATCCCAACAACATGATGGATGACTTGGGTTTGGATAAGTTAACAGAAGATAAACTCTCAATGTAATGTCAACCTCTCACTTTCCCACTTGTAAAGAACATAACGAACCATTGGCCAACCATAACCACATTGGTCAAGTGACTTATTGAGGTAGAGATATGGACTCATAAAGAGAAAATATTATGTTATAATTATGGTGACAAATGGGTTAAGGGTCACATGTACATCACACAAAAAGGTCTACTTTCTATATGTGGAATCATTGCCAAAATAGGACATCGAGCTCTAATCCAAGAATTCTAGGATGATCAATGAGTGTTGGAAATATTTTCATTGATGTCAAAGGTCTAGCATTATTGGTGATAAAGGCCCCATTGCATTTAATGGTGTTTTTAATATTCATATCTTGGCTAATGTGTGTTAATATTTATTTAATATTAATGAATATATTTTTGGCTACATATAAGTCAAAAGAGGGCCCATGGAGAAGTCAAAGAGTCATGGGGTAAAATATGAAAGAGTAATGGAACATATTTTCTCATGAAGAGTCATTTTTATGAATTCTAAGAGTCACCATGTGAAGACAAAAGAGGTATGGTGCATTTTTCCATGAAGGGACACTTTGAGGAATACAAAAAGTTACCAAGATAAAGAAAAAAGAGGAAATGATGCTTTTGCTTATGAAGGGTCACTATATGACTTTTGAAATTCAAGGATACAAAGGGTCATGCAAGTTTGGTGCCATTTTATATGAGAATTGAAGGGTCACAAAAGGTGAATGCCAAAGGCCATTTAGAAAGCTATAAATAAAGGCTTGAAAACCCATTTGTAATATGTAAGAGAGTGCATGGTTTGTATTTGTTTTTGAAGAGAGAAAAATAGAAGATATTGTAGAGTTCTATCATTTGTTGAGTAAGAAACATTGAGAGATAGTTGTGTTTTATACCCAAGAGGGGTTGGTGCTCCTATGGGTTGGTGCTCATAAATATTTGTAAGGGACTGGTGCTCCTATGAGTTGGTGCTCACAAATAGTTGTTGTGTTGGTGCTCGACAAAGGGGTTGGTGCTCCTATAAGTTGTTGTTTATGAACTTTGTATTTTGAGTTGGTGCTCATTCATATACTTGAGATTGTTCTCTATGGTTTTTCCCACTTTGGGTTTCCATGTAAAAATTTGCTCTCTCTCTCTCTCTCTCTCTCTCTCTCTCTCTCTCTCTCTCTCTCTCTCTCTCGTGTGGTGCAAATTATTGTTTCAATTTTATTGCATATCTTGAATGTGTCATTAAATGGTTAAAGAAAAGAAATCAGATTAAGTAAAAAGATATATAATATACTGATTCACCCCCCTCTCCATATATTTCATGCTTAACAATTGGTATCAGAGTAGGTTCCTTTAAAAAAAGTTATACAGCTTGAAGGTAGATCGAGAAAGCATGATGGTTGGATCACGTGAAGGATTTTCTATAAATAAGGCACCTTTGTTTAATGGGATGAATTATATTTTTTGGAGCATAAGGATGAAGACTTATTTAATGGCCCTTGGATTTGACATATGGCAAGTAGTCGTGGAGGAATATGAAGAACCACAGACACTTGTAATTACTCTGGCAAAAAAAAGGCAAGTGAAAATAATGCTAAAGCTTTAAATGATATTTTATGTGGCTTATGTGAATCAAAATTTATTAAAGTTATGCAATGTAAATTTGCTCATGAAACTTGGGTAAAACTTGAGAATATGTACAAAGGTGATGGAAAGGTTCAATAAGTTAAGCTCCAGACTTTCAAAAGATAGTTTGAGAGTTTGAAGATGGGGGAAGAAGAAATATAGAAAGTTATCTTCTGTGGATTGATCAAATAGTTAATTAGATTCAAGGTCTTGAAGAAAATTTAGAATAATCAACTATGGTTCAAAAAGTTTTGAGATCTCTACCATTAAGATATGATGAAATTTTTTTGGCAATTGAAGAGATGAAGAATTTATCCAAGCTAAATATGGATGAGCTTCATGGTATTCTTACGGCATATGAGATGTGGACTGAACAAGATAAACCCTCAAAGAGAGAATTTGCTTTCAAGACATCAAATAAAGAGAAGGCTAAGATTTAAGAATCAAGTGATAGTTTTAGTGATGATGAAGATGACAATGGAGCTCTATTCATTTGTAAGTTGAAAAAAGACACAGGTAAATATCAAGGAAAATTACCTTTTAAATGTTTTAATTGTGGACAGATTAGACATTTTGCATCTAAATACCCGAATAAGGGTAATGATGATAATGAAGAAGGAAAGTCTACATAAAAGAATAATTTCAAAGGTAAATTCAAGAAGAGATTCAAGAAAAAGAGTTTGTATTCTAAAGATCCTAGCTCAGCCGAAGATAGTGGAGTCAATAATTCAGAAGAAGAAGAGATTCTATTCATGGCCATACATAAAGATGCCTCCATATGCAAAAGTATAGATGATCAAGAAGAAGAACAGGATGAAGCCAAAGTGAATCTGGAAGGAGAACTCATTTGTGACTTAAAAAAAGTTAAAATCTCTTGAAAAGAATAATCAAAGATTAAAGATCCAGATTGAGAAAAATGAAAAGGAGTCAAAGGAAATAATTGAAGATCTACAAGCACACTTTGAAGAAGCTAAGAGGAATGAAGAAGATATAATGACATAATTTAAAATAGTAAGTAAAGAATGTGAAAGGTATGTCATTAAAATTACTTCTTTAAAAGTAGATCTTGAGAAAAAAAACAATCAATGATAGAGTAGCCAATGATTCAAAATTTGAGAATAGCACTAATACGTTGAATAAGATATTATAAAATCAAAGATCAATGTTAGCTAAGATAGGTATTGGATTTGAAAAAGGGAAAGAGGAGGTCACTACTTTCACATATAATGAAAAAGGAAAGAGCTATGCTGAAGCTCTTACAAAAGAAGAAATAAAAAAGGAAGAAGTTAAGAATACAGAGGACATCTCAAATAAAGAAGGTTAGAGGGAAAAAATCTATAAAACGCAATCACATCAGAGATACACAAATAGGTCCTATTTTTATGGTTACTATTTTTATTATAATGGATATGGTCATAAGAAAATAGAATGTCAAAAAAGGGCTAATAATTTTATAAATAAGGAGAAGGAAATTCATATAGAGTCAAGTAAAAGCCACAACTCTTTTGCTCCTCTATCAGGCTTTAATGAAGAGGCCATAATATGTTACAAGTAAAAAAACTTTAGACACATAGCTTGGTACTATAGAAGTGTGTTTGAGTTAGTCAAAAAGGACCAGAGTTTCAAGGCTTCATTCATTAAGAATAAAGTTCAGACAGGTTTATGGTAAAAGAAACAACCTAAAAAATTTATATTGGTGCAGACAAATTTGCATGCAAGAAATGAGGAAAAGATGTGGTTCATTGATAGTGGATGTTTGAGGTACATGACAAGAGATAAGATAAAGTTCATAACCTTGAAGAATATCAATGGTGGCATAGTGAAATTTAGAGATGATACTACTGTCAGAATTGCTAGAAAAGGTACAGTAAGTTTGGATAATGGTAGAACTAAAACTAAATATGTTTTGTATGTAGAAGGTCTTAAGCATAATATTTTGAGTGTAAGTCAAATGTCTGATTAGGGGCACACACTAAATTTTTATGTAGAATGTTGTGAAATTAGAAGAAAATATTCAGATGTGTTGGTTGCAAATGCTCACAGAATAGACAGTAATTTGTATATGCTATCAGACATCAATGGTCAAAGATGTTATTTGAGTCAGATTGAAGAAAGTTGGCTATAGCACAATAGAATGGGGCACATAAATTTTGACAATCTTTTCAATATCAAAAAGAAGCAAGTAGTCAAAAATCTTCTAAAGATTACAAATCCATTTGACACGCTTTGTGAACCTTGTCAGCATGGGAAGCATGCTAGAAGGTGGTTCAAAACAAAAAAGTACTTGACCACTCAGATGCTAGAGCTTGTTCACACTAATTTGTGTGGACCTATGAGAACTCAAAGTACTCAAGGTGATATATATTTCATGTTGCTTATTGATAATTTTTCACGTATGACTTGGGTAATGTTTTCAAAGAAAAAATTAGAAGCTTTCAGATATTTCAAAGCATTTAAGCATTAGTTGAGAATGAAACCAATTTGAAGATTAAGTGTCTAATATAAGATTAAGGAGGAGAATTTATGTCAGACCAATTTATTGAGTTTTGTAAAGACCATGGAATAAAGAGACATTATTCAGTAGCAAGAACTCCACAACAAAATGGAGTAGTTGAATGAAAAAATAGAATAGTTCAGGAGATGGTGAGGACAATGCTAAATGAATCTAAGATAGTAGATAAATATTGGAGAGAGACATTTGCTACATCAGTGCATATTTAGAATAAATAATTATTGAGAGTCAATAGTGACAAGACTCCTTATGAGCTATGGAAAGATAAACCAATAATAGTTGATTATTTTAGAGTTTTTGGTAGTAGATGCTTCATATAAAGAACTGGTAAAAAACTTGGCAAGTTTGAATCCAGAGTAAATGAAGGTATATTTATTAGTTATTATTGAAAAAGTAAATCTTATAAATGTTATTTCAAAAAAACCAATTTTTTTTTTGAAAGTGCAAGTGTCAGGATAGAAGAAGATGGAACACAAAGAACTAGTGATCCAGTAGACATTCTTGAAATCATTGAAGAGGAAGATTTTGAAGAATCATATGAAGATGAGAAGGAGAAAAAGGACATAAAAAATCCATCAAAATATGTTCAAAGAAATCATAATGAAAGTGACATCATTAGGGACATAAATGAAGGAATTCACACAAAAAGAATGATGGTAAGTGAATCTGAGCAAGTTAATTTCTCTTTGTTATCCAAAATTCAGCCTAGAACTTTATCAGAAGCTAGACATGATAAGCATTGGGTTAAGGCTATGGATGAATAATTAAATCAGATAGAAAAGAATGATACTTGGGAACTAGTTCCTAGACTTAAATATCAAAATGTGATAGGAACAAAATGGGTTTATAGAAATAAGTTAAATGAAAATGGAGAAGTGACCAGAAATAAAGCAAGATTAGTATGTAAAGGATATGCTCAGATTTAGGGAATAGATTTTGAATAAAATTTTGCACCAGTGAGAAGGTTAGAGGCTATTAGAATGTTTCTTGCATATGCAGTGTTTAAAATTTTTAAAGTGTTTCAGATGGATGTCAAATCTGCCTTCCTGAATGAGAATCTAGAAGAAGAGGTCTACATTGAGCAACCTAAGGGATTTATTCTTTAAAATATTAGTAGCCATGTATGTAAATTTAAAAAAGCATTGTATGGATTGAAACAAGCTCTCAGATCTTGGTATGCAAGACTTGATAAGTATCTATAGGATCAAGGTTTCAAAATAAGATTTGTTGATAGTAATCTCTACATAAAAATAGAAGCTGAGCATCAATTAATTGTTGTATTATATGTTGATGACATCATTTTTGGAGGAAATATTTAAAAGATAACAAAAGAATTTTTTGATAATATATAAAAATAATTTGAGATGTCTATGCTTGGAAAATTGTCATTTTTCTTAGGATTGCAAATATTTCAGTCAGATAAAGAAATTTTCATATCTCAAAGTAAATATGCCAAGGAAATATTGAAGAAATTTGGTTTTGAGGATTGTACACCAGTTGGAATATTAATGTGTACAGGAAATAAGGTGAGAAAAGATGAAGATTCACTTATTACAGATCAATCTTTGTATATATCTATGATTGGTAGTCTTTTATATTTGACAACATCGAGGCTAGACATCATGCATGAAGTAGGTACAGTTGAAAGATATCAGTCATCTCTAAAAGATAGTCGTGTTCAGTTGGTGAAGAGAATATTTAGATATATCAAAGGGACATTGGATTATGGATTATGGTATCCCATAGGTAGAGATTTCACTTTGGTTGCTTATACAGATTTAGGTTGGGTAGGGTGCTTGGATGATAGAAAGAGTATAAGTGGAGGAGCTTTCTTCCTTGGTCATAGCTTAGTATCATGGCTAAGTAAGAAGCATAATTCAATGTCACTTTCTATAGCTGAAGCAGAATATATTGGAGCAGTATTGTGTTTTACTCAAGAGCTTTGGATGAAGCAAAATTTTACAGATATCAAGGTAAAGTATGATGAACCTATTTCTATTTTTTGTGATAACACAAGTTCTATTATTATTTTGAAGAATCTAGTGATGCATTCAAGAACAAAACATATTCCCATTAGATATCACTTCTTGAGAGAGTAGGTTTTAGATCAATAGTTTAAGATGGAGAATATCATTAATATAGAGCAGATTGTAGATATTTTCACAAAGGCACTACCAAAAGACACATTTGAGTATCTATGAGAGAAGTTGGGAGTAATTTATTTTACTTCCTAGCATTGAGGTTTAACATCAGTTAAGGGGGAGCTAAGTGTTAGCTCCAGTTAGACCCTTTGCCATTAATGTCAAAGGGGGAGAATAATAGGTATAAGTATAGGTGCAAAAATAGGTACAGGGAATAGGTACATGTTACTATAGTAAAAGGGAGTTACTGTATGTTTTTCAGATGGTAGTATATGTAGGTTTTAGGATGTGGTAGTTTTAGTTTGAGGTTGCCATCAATGATGAAGGGGGAGATTGTTGTAAATATTGGCATTGATGTCAAAGGTCTAGCATTATTGGTAATAAAGGCCCTATTGCATTTAATGGTATTTTTAATATTCATATCTTGGATAATGTGTGTTGATATTTATTTAATATTAATGAATACTTTTTTGGTTGCATATAAGTCAAAAGAGGGCCCATGGAGAAGTCAAAGAGTCATGGGCTAAAATATGAAAGAGGAATGGGATGCATTTTCTCATGAAGAGTCATCTTGAGGAATTCTAAGAGTCACCATGTGAAGACAAAAGAGGTATGGCACATTTTTCCATGAAGGGACACTTTGAAGAATATGAAAAGTCACCAAGATAAAGACAAATGAGGAAAGGATGCTTTTGCTTATGAAGGGTCACCATATGACTTTTCAAATGCAAGGATACGAAGGGTCATGCAAGTTTGGAACCATTTTCCATGAGGATTGAAGGGTCACAAAGGGTGAATTCCAAAGGTCATTTGGAAAGCTATAAATAAAGTCTTGAGAAGCCATTTGTAATATGCAAGAGAGTGCATGGTTTGTATTTGTTTTTGAAGAGATAAAAGTAGGAGATATTGTAGAGTTATATCATTTATTGAGTAATCAAAATTGAGAGATAGTTGTGTTTTATACACAAGAGGGGTTAGTGCTCCTGTGGGTTAGTGCTCACAAATATTTACAAGGGGTTGGTGCTCCTGTGGAATATTACGTAATAGTAATAGTACCCAGGTACTATTACATTACTATTATGTAATAGTACTACCCAGGTACCCCCCTTAGTGGGTAGTTGGGTCCCGAGTAGCCGAGTACTGGGTAGCCAGGTCCCGGGTAGCCAGGTACCGGGTAGCCGGGTCCCGAGTAACCAGGTACCGTGTAGCCAGGCGTAGGTGGCCAGGTAAATCCAAGGGGGCTAGCCAGGTATCGGGTAGCCAGGCATAGGTGGCTAGGTAAATCCAAAGTATGTAGCCCCATGCCAAGCCAAGGGGGCTAGCCTAGTACCGGGTAGGGTATTCGGGCATAGCGGCTAGGGTGGCCGAGTAGGGTAGCCGAGCGTAGCGGCTAGGGTGGCCGGTTGGTGCTCACAAATAATTGTTGTGTTGGTGCTTGGAAAAGGGTTTGGTGCTCCTGCAAGTTGTTGCTCATTCATATACTTGAGATTGTTCTTTATGGTTTTTCCCACTTTGGGTTTCCAAATAAAAATTTGATGTCTCTCTCTCTCTCTCTCTCTCTCTCTCTCTCTCTCATGTGGTGCAAGTTATTATTTCAGTTTTATTACATATCTTGAATGTGTGATTAAATGGTTAAATATAATAAATTAGATTAAGTAAAAAGATATATAATATACTGATTTACCCCCCTCAATATATTTCATGCTTAACAATTAAAACAACGCCCCTTTGAGGACAAAATAGCTTAAGAGACTCAACTTGAGATCTCTCTCCATGCACTAGAAAGTGTTACCACCCCTCAAATAATGAAGGTAAAGTGTTTATTTTAAAATATCCATCTCATAATCCTCATTGACTTTAGTAGCGCTCACAATTTCATTTATCCATCCATTACTAAGCAAGCATATTTATTTGTACACCCTTGTTATAGATTTAAAGTCATGATTGCTAATGGAGGAACATTTCTATGTAAAGTGAAGTGTTAGAATATGCATATTATAGTAGGTGATTACACTCTTTTCTTAGATATGTTTTCCCTACCCTTAAGGGGATGTGATGTGGCCTTAGGGGTGCAGTGGCTTCGCACATTGGGACCTATTATATGGGACTTATCGAAGCTTTAAAAGTAGTTCAAAGATAGTGGCTATAAGCACACCTTAAAATGGTTATTGATAAATCTAATAACATAATTAGTTCCTATTGCATGTAAAATATTATAAATAAAGGTTCACATGGGGTCATTACCTGGTTTCACTCCATCCAACTCTAGCTCCCCACTAGTACTAACTACCCTACTAATTTACAAGATATCCCCAAAAAGCATGTAACCATTTTTATAGATATATTGGGTTTTCCACTTCATGCCATGAAGATAATCAGATCTTTCTCTTTCCAAGAATCCTTTTTCCCAACATTTGGCCATACCATTATCCCCATCTATAAAAAACTAAGATTGAACAACTAGTATGGGAACTCCTCAAGTCTAAAGTTATTTACCCTAGCACGAACCCATAATCCTCCCTAATGATTCTTTTCCAAAAAAAGTATGGGTCGTGGCACCTCTGCATTGACTTTCATGATATTGATCACCTCACTATCAAAAATAAATTCCCAATTCTGGTCATCAATGAGCTTCTTGATGAGATTCATGGGGCAAAAAAATTATCCAAATTGGATCTTCATTTAGGATATAATAAGATTTGTGTGCATGTTGATGACATTACAAAGATAGACTTCTACACCCATGATGGTCACCATGAATTCTTGGTCATGCCATTTGGACTTACAAATGCCCCTTCAACATTTTAGGCACTAATGAATAAAATATTTCAGTCTTTCCTCTATCAATTTGCTTTGGTTTTCTTTGATGGTATTTTGATCTATAACCACACATGGGTAAAGCATCTCCAACATATTGATAAGGAATTACAACTTATAATAAATAATAATTATATGCTAAGCAGTCCAAGTGTTCTTTTGGTCAAGAGTAAGTTGAATATTTAGGGCATATTGTTTTAGCTAATGGGGTCCACATGGATCCAAAAAAATCAGTTCCATGCAACATTGGCCTCGACGAATAACCCTTAAGATCCTTCATGTATTCCTAGGCCTTACAAGATACTATCAAATTTTTTTTAAGGATTATAGAAATATCATGGTTCCCTCAACTTCCTTATTAAATAAGTGTGTATTCACATGGGATGTCACAACTAACTAGGCATTCATGACACTCAAATAGCCTATGTATAACACACTAGTTTTGGCCATGCTGGACTTCATCATAAGATTCTCCTTCAAAAGTGATGCCTATGGAAATATCCTAGGTGTTGTTATTCTCTAAGAGGGTCATCCCATTAATTTCACTAGAAAATCCTTTTCTAGATGAAATTTGGCTTTGTCTACATACAAAAAGGAAATGATGGAAATTTTAGATGCAGTACAAAAATGGTGGTCATACGTGGGAATAATTTTTACATAAAAATTAATCACTAGAGTTTGAAATACTTCCTAGAAAATTGGATCTCATCACCAACACAATAGAAATAGGTTAGCAAACTCATGGGCTATGATTATGAGATCACTTACAAGAAGGGTAAAGATAATGTCATGGTAGATTCTCTCTCACACACATTCAAGGACCAGACTTCCCTTTCTACCATCTCCATGCCCATTCCAAAATGTTTGGAATCTATACACCAAGGGTATGCAAAATATCCCTCCTTATACCACCTCATTCAACAATTGACCACTAACCCATCAACAGTACCACATTATTCATGAGATGGTGATTTTTTTGCATTACAAGGCTCATTTGGTACTTCTCAATAGCATAGACCTTCATCAATTCATATTATATGAAATCCATGCTTCTCCATAAATAGGGAACTAAGAATTTATTAAAACATATTAGTGGGCATATCAAAAATAAAAAATTGGAAGGGAATGAAAGGGGAACTTAAATAGATAGTGGATGAATGTGATACTTAACAACACAACAAAGGTGAAACAACAATGATTCCTAATTTATTCTAGCCCTTTCCCATTCTTACTAGGATCTAGATCAATATTTCTATGGATTTTATTGAGGGGATCCCCAAATCTAGAGGAAAAATAATGATCCTAGTCGTGGTAGACTGCCTCTCCAAATATAGTCATTTTTGTGCCCTCAACCATCCTTATACAACCTCTATAGTTACATAAGTTTTCTTGGATTAGATCTTCCATCTTCATGACATCCCTTTTTCAATCATCTTCGATCATGATGTAACTTTCACCAACCATTTTTGGATGGAGCTATTCTATTGCACAGGTACATAATTAAAGGTAAGCTCTAGGTATCATACCCAAATAGATGGCTAGAAAAAAATTATCAACAAATGTTTGGAAACATTCTTTCATTTCTTTACTTTAGAACAATAATTTTTTTGGTAAAGTGACTCCCCCTCACAGAATGGTGGTACAATACATCCTACCATACTTCTACTAAAATGACTCCATATGAATGGTTTATAGTCAAACACCCCCATCACTTCTCTCATATACCCTGGTGCTTCTCTAGTTTAGGTAATTCAAACTACTCTCTGAAATTGAGATCAGATTATTAGCACTCTTCTGGACAATCTACATCTAGCACAAAATTTAATGAAATAATAGGCTGATTAGTGCCAATCTAAGTACACCTTTCAACCCAATGATATGGTTTTTATTCATTTGTATCCATACAAGCTATCATCATTTAAACTAAAAGGGTGTCATAAGTTTACTTTAAAGTTTTATGGGCCATATAAGGTTCTCTAGTAGATTGGTCTATTGCTTACAAGTTGGAGCTTCCACCATCTCAACTTAACGTAGTCTTTCACGTCTCTTATTTGAAGAAAGTTCTTGGAACCACCATCAAAGAGCAAACAATTTTACCAGAACTTGATAATGAAGGGTCCATTCTTCTCAAACTAGAATTAGTCCTAAATAGGGGTACTGAATAACTTCACTCCTGCTTAATCATGAAAGTCTTAATCTAGTGGTATGGAATGCAACTAAAAGATGCCACATGAGAACTACAATTCCAAATTCAACAATGATTCCCACATCTAAAGCTTTAAAGTCAAAACTTTTTATAGGGGAGAGGGGATGTTAGGAACCCATGTCCAACCCTTTTCTTTTCATTAATAGTGTATTAGTCACTATGGATGTGTATGCTTTATAATTCATCCCTTTAACATATTTGAATTATCCCACATACATGTGAAATAGTAGTTGTTACAATAAGTTTAGTATTTGAGTGTTGAGGCCTAGTAAAGGCATCCACGAATATTATTGTATTGAGCTTGCTCAAAAGAGATTTCCTCCTCAAAGTGGCCTGTGATCTAAAGGTTTTTTGTGTTAGTTTCCAAAGTTCATTTCATTGTTCATTTATTATCTATAGTTTTTAAATTTGTGTAGAAGGATACTCACATAACCCACTCTTTCAACTTACTATTAATGTTATTGTTCTGAAGCCATGAACTCACCATGTCGTGATTATATGACATGTATGGGAAGGGGGCATGTATGGGAATGGGAGCTTGCAATACCTCTCAAATGCATTTCCAAGGGTAATATGTTTTTATTAACTTTTTTATTCATAAATATATCAAATAGTAGGCCAATGTAAGGCATTACCTTTGGATTATTAGCTACTATGTTGTGAATAAAAACTACTTTGATGGCTAGGAGGTCATCCTTGTATTGTTGTGTGAAAATGGAGAGTTGGTCCTCATCTTTTTATGGTTCAACAGTATCAACCATATCCCAAATGGTAGATTATTATTTAAACTCATGATTTAGAGCCACCAAACCAATTATTGTATCTATGTATTCAATTAGTCATGAAATTAAATATGAAAAGGGGATTGGGATAGAATATGAGGAATTCATTGATGATGTTTAAAAATTATTTGATCTATGAAAAGCTTATAAATTCCTAGTTGCAATGGAGTTCCATATTCATAGTCTACACTTGAGCTTAAAATTCACAATACTCTTGATAGCTTGGAGGCAATGTAATTAGACTAAAAATGACAATTATAAATATATTACTTTAGTTGCATTGGCTTTAAGAATTAAAATAATTAATTATTCAATTCATGTGAATTAAGTGTAACAATGATATTCTCTCTTTTTCTTGTTTATTATTTTCATTTGAATTTCATAATACCAACTTCCATGGCTTTTATTTCCATGTGGTTTGTTCTAAATTCTTCTAGTTGCTTGGTCATCTTAATATGACAGATGTCTATTTTTTGTTCTCTAGGTCTTGGTTTTGATGTCTTCATTATTTACTTACATGGCTCCAAATGACACATGTCTACATATAATTCTTTCACTCCTAACTAAGTTATATCTTACCTTGATTTATCTCTTTGGGTATGGACTAGAGAGATGATGACACATGGATGACTCTCACTGCTCTACTTGCCTGAGGCTATTTGTACAAAGGTATATGCTAACATCATCTCTGAGCTACAAAGATAATGACATGTGGATGGATATCAATAATTTTCTTTCTCTAAACTTTTTATATAAAGGTCTATGTTAATGTCACCTTTGGGATGGTAGGATGATGACACATGAATGACTCTCATTGATTTTCTTGCACAATAATTTTTGTACAAAGGTCCATGCTAACATCACATCTAGGCTACCAAGATGATGACATGTAGATGAATCTCATTGCTTCACTTTCTTGATCATTTCCATAAAAAATAATGTACTAATCTCACCTTTGGGATACTAGTATGATGATATGTGGATGACTCTCATTTCTCTAATTTCTTAGGTAACTCCATAAAAAATACTACACCAATGTCACCATCAGGATATTTGGATGATGACATGTGGATAGATCTCACTTATCTATTTTCTTAGGTGACTCTGTACAAAATACTATACTAACATCACCATCAGATGACTTACACTCTTTACTTAGGTTCTGAGGTAGTGAATTGATGTTACATGTCAAGATTAAATAAGATCTAGGAGGTCTTGTGAGACACCCAAGCATGCAATAACCTACTTAAGACATAACATAGATAAAGACCTAATTAAAATAGAAACACATTAGCTTGGTTAGCCATTAGACCATAAACCAAACCTATATATTAACATTGAGTTAAATGAAATCGAAGGCAAAAATTAAAAGATGTAATGTGTCTTAAACACATCTTCAATTTGCATATAAATTTGAAACATTCTAAAAATAATAGAGTAAATTTAGTTGATTGAATCAAGAAAACACAAAGATCAAGAGAGGTAAACAAAATTCATTTTAGTGCCACATAATTTCTTTAGGTTTTCACTTTCAAACTCTTTGTCATAGACTTCTAGTTTAGAAAACCATGAATAATAATGTTTGATTAACAGTGGGTCTAATTTTTAAAATAGGGTGTGTGTGTGTGTGTGTGTTTATGTGTTAGGGCACAACAAAATATCTAATTAGATTTTTGTTTATAAAATGTAATTGGATTGATATTGGAATACTATGTGAAAATAATGTTTTATCAATAGAAAAATACATATATACTCCAAAATATATTTACAGTCTAATTAGGTTTTTGGTAAATTTTTGATTTTTTCATATCTACATACATATTCACATAAATTCACTTTTTTCAATTATATTAATAATAATATTTTTGTGTACCTTTATCATTGAATACTATTGAAATATCTTAACATACACTTTTTTCAAACCTCCAATTGATAAATCCTTCCTTTCATATCAACCCAAATGTATATGTAATAATAAAATATCAAAACCCATAATATGATAAAATTTGTGTACATATTACAAAAATATTGACTTTGTAGTGTACTTTGAACTCCATTTTGTAAGTAACTTACAAGATTAATAAAGGTTTTTTATGTTAACAATAAAACTCTTATTAATCTATAGACTATAAATATCCATTACAAGTAAACCAAAAACCTAATTGAAATAAGTGAATTCATGTGAATATCTATGAAAATATGACAAACAATACACAAAAATTTAATCGAAAACAAACTTTTCTTAAAAAATGGATGCTTTATTAATAGACAAATACACAAATTGCCTAGACAACACATAAAATTTTAATTCTAACTATAAATAAATGATAATTAAACTATAAATATAATAAAGTTTAATCATTATCGAGGCTCCCACATTCCCCTATAATATTTCATTGCAAATGGGAAGATAATGATAACTTAGAAACATAATTAATAATGGGTCAAGTTTCCATGTTATTCTACAAATCCAAAACTAATCATAATATAGAAAGCTAAAAGTAACCCCTTATAGTATTATGTGTATGGGTTTGAGGGATGTGGTAAAAATAACATATCTTGGAATCATGCATAAGTAAGATCAACATTGAATTTTTATACCACCCTATGAGATGTCGATTGAAATTTCTTAAAATACAGGTTAATAAATGTTAAATTTTTATATGTTAGGAAATTTTCCTTCCAATAAGAAATTTGGATTACTATTACAACTCACAAATTAAATTGAAAATCTATATAAGTTAAGAACAAAAAATATAAACCTACAAATTAAAACTTAATTATAACCCAAAAATATGAAAAATAAACCCTAATAGAATTGTGTATTTACTCAACTATGAAACTATAAAAAACCCATAATTAAATGCAACTATAAATATAATGTAATTTTTAAACCTAACCAATTTCCCACATTCCATTATATTAGTGCACTAAAAATATAAAGAAACCATACAAATGCATGGGAATTTACTCATTTTTTCATTTGATTGAATGGAAAAATATACAAAAACCCTAATAGTCAAGTGATAGTTAAGAAACCATACACAACCCATAACCAAAAAACTCTTCTGCAAAGAAGATAACATCCAAAATAATGGATAAATTATGTTCAAAATTATACCCATAGATTAAAATGAAAATTAAAAACTATATATTTTGAATGAAAAGATATAAAACATGAATATGATTTACTTATAGTAGAGATAACATTGCCTAAAAATAATATAAACTTTAAAAATAACAGAAACCAATAGTCTTATTTGAGTTAAAAAGATAGGGAAGTGATTTAATTATAAATAGAAAAAATATTCAACCAAAATTTCCCAAATACCCTAGAGATTCATGATAATTTAATTGATGACAACATCAAATCATCAAATCAAATGAGTGCAAGTGAATGAGTAGGATGATTCATGTGACAGTTTATCCACAAAAGAATATCATTTACATGTATGAATTGTATGCATCAAACCATAATCAACCCAATTTATCCTTTAACCCATAATGATTACAGTTCATAACTAAATAAAAAATAAGTTAGTTTTTGTGTAATCAAATGAATGTATAAGAACTGATATGTCTCGAAATGACTTACATAATATTTAATGCATGGGAGTAGATGATATCTAATATCACATGTCACATTTTCACCACTACATCTTCCCAAGAAATTATTATATATTAAAAACCATGATGACATCCATCCTCATGAACTTTTGTCAAGGGACATACATAGTATTAGTTTTTTTATAAATAAAATACTTCTAATTTCCCTCATAACAAAGCAACGAAAAAAACCCACCAGCAAACCAGGGTAAATGTGAGGTGTTTTGGTTCCCCATAGCTATCAAGTAAAATATTATTTCACAAAATGGAAACTATTGATATCACTTTTGGGGGATTAACCATGGAGTATGTTGGTTTCCTTATAGCTTGCTATCTATGGGAAAACCAACACACTCCATAATTAACCCCCAAAAAGTGATGTCAGTAATTCTCATTTCATGGTATAAAATTGTGTTTATAGTTGATGTGTATGGTATGGTTCATGGCATGGAAAATCATATGTGGTCACCATGGCATGACATGGAATCTTACGGTAGTAATATAAACAACAAATGTTGTCTCTATCTTAATAAATGTAGACCAAGATCACACCAACACAAGATAATAATTGTAAATATAATTTATATTCTATGAAATGCTCCCTCCAATGATTTTTTTAATATTTTTTTCATGACTCATAACTTCCATTGAAGACCTAGACAAGAGACAAACAAGAAATTAACTCATTTGGATTGATGTTTTTATTGTGACAAGTTCAATTGAAGACATGAATATCTGAAGAACAAAAAATATAAAATATACTATTGAGGTCCATTCAATATTTGGGGTTTTTTATTGTTGTCATGGAAAAGAGAATATTTTTTGGGGAAAAAATAGTTCCATGAATGTTCGTTTACATATATTATATGGGTTTTGATTTTATTCACTACATTTAGATTGATTTATAGTTACATTTATGTTTATACATTGTTAGTCATTATATTTTCCATGTTCTCTCTCATTTCTCCTCAAGATAATATCTATACATTTTAATGCAATAAACTTTAGTATCCATCCTAATATAAAAAAAATGTGTAATATTCCTTACATTTTACAATTATTAGATATATTTTAGACCCTAATAAAATCAAAACCTATTCGAAATTTTCATTTTTTATATTTTGGTATATCTAGGAATATGATTGGATGATGTGAGATAGGTATGTTCTTGCCCTTGAATATATATGTGTGTGTGTGTGTGTGTGTGTGTGTGTGTGTGTGTGTGTGTGTGTGTGTGTGTGTGTGTGTGTGTGTGTGTGTGTGTGTGTGTGTGTGTGTGTGTGTGTGTGTGTGTGTGTGTGTGTGTGTGTGTGTATTCAAGGGCAATAACATATATATATGTGATAGATAAATATCATTCTACCATAGTTGATTTATACGATGTTGTGAGAGGTTTTAGTTATGATCTACTCTACTTTACATGATTTAAATGTGATAATCCTCATTTGAATTCAAAGTTTTTGGACACGTGATAAATCAACATTATTGTAACACAAGTATTTAGTTTAGGAATATAGTTGGAATTTTTGAAATAGGTATACTAGTTTTATAATTATTTTATTAAATGTTGTTACATTGGCTTCATTATTATTGTTAATGTTTTATAATGTTTTTTTGTTCACTTGATATAAATTTTAAACTTATGTCATGTTCTGGTTTTTAATGTTGTTCTTTCTTTTGATTCTTTATAATTGATTTACCTTTGTAAATTTTTGTGACTTACTATAGAAAAAAATAAAATGAAACCATTATTTATAACTTGTGATAGAGGTATGATTAAAATATAATTGTGTCACATATTACAATGTTGTGATAGGTTATACCCATGATCTACCATGTTTTATATGATGGAAATGTGTGATTTTTTACTTGAATGAAAAGTTACTAGACACATGAGAAGTCATAACTTTTGCAACATGATAATTTAGGAATAAGTTTGGATGATGTAAGATATATATACTAGTTTTTATATTTATTCCATGAAATTTTCTTCCCTTTCCAAGTTTTCCATTTACAATTTGTAATTTTTTTGTTTTTAATCATCATTTACAAATTTATTTTAGGTTGGATGTTAATGTAATTATGATATTTTTTTAATGGATCCTTTTGATCGCTTCATGTTTTTGTAACCCTCCTGATCTTTCTTTCTTCCATGAACCCATTATTTCTACTTTGTGCACTTATGCTTCCCTTTTGGAGGATTTGAATCCTTGTTCTTTCTTCTCCTTCTACCATTTTTTGTCTCTCCTTAATCATAAATGGAAAATCAAGTGATATAGCTTTTGAGGCCTCATCTAAGATTGTGATTCCCTCTCTTTCATCCTTGGAATTTGATGCAATTAGGTATAATATTTTATATATGGTTATGGATAAAAATAATATAATATTCTATTCCACCACTTTTTTCTCAACAAATGACCAAAGGGGTTATATTGTTAATTGTATACAACCAGATTAACTCACCTCACTACCCACTACTAATTCCCATTACTAATTACCAATTAACATTACCTCCATAATAATACTAACATCCCCATTGAATTTATTACATCATATATTAGACTTACAATAAAACACAATTCAATTAATATTCTTATTAACATCTCATTTGTCACCAATCCCCACTTATTCAAGTCATGGCATTATGGGCTTTGCTTGTATAATTCATTAAAAATTATGGATTCCCCCTTCACTCGGGACACATCCACGATTATAACTTCTCTCTCTCACATACATATTTTATAGGTACATCATCAATTCAAGTCCTAATCACATTTTATCTCATAAGTTACCAATATTGCATCCATTCAAATCACATTCATAATCATAACTATCATGCCCATCCCAAACCCTCTTTATAATTTTCACACATCCCCACCCTTCATTTCCTTTTGAGTATTCATCCATCATTTCCTTTATTCTATTCGAACTCAGTCCTAGATTATGGATATAATAATATTATGGGGAAATATTCAACATGACATCAAGTTTTTGATAGAAAGAGATTGATAAATCAATAAGGGCAAGAAAAAAATACCCTTGGAGATTTATCTAGAGATTCCATTCTATTCCCTTCATTATCATTTTTCCTTCATCATTATGTCACCTTGTCTTTGTTTAAGTATTGTCATCCTAGCTATAAAAGTCTAGATTTCCTTTTTGTTAATATTTTTACTTGTGTGTTTGTTCCTTTAGAAATAATTGAATATATAATCTTGGCCTATTTTCCATCATGATGTCATACACTATCCTCAAATACATCCCTCACATCCCCATCCTATGCCAAGTATTCAACAAGTCATGGCATTTATTTTAACATCTTATCGTACAACTTACACCATAGCCTATAGGAAAGAATTAAATATGGTTCAAATTGAATGATGATTTGTTCATCCCCTATCCTCAAGATCATTGACATAACCAAAGTCAAAATCATAAAAATCTTCATTATTATGCATGTATGTATGTCTGTTATGGTTTTTTTTTCAAGTTTTTCATTTGTACATGTGGCATTGCGGGTATTTTGATTATTATTTGTATTAAATTAATGTCATATTTTTTATTTATTATGTTATCATTTTGTCTTATTTTATGTTTTTGTTCAAAAATTTGAAGCAATGATGTCAGCTTGGTCTATCCAATACCAATGGTGCATCAAGATCTAGGATACTTTCATATTTCATTTTTGTTTTATTTTCTTGTGTCAGTCCATCATGAATTATGGTAAGAAATCATCTTGATTATACATATATCATGTTGCATATTTCCTAATGCTACATTAAAATAATTTCTCAAACACAAAACACTCAAGATAGCTTAGCATACTTGGTCTATATCATCATTTAATCAATATCACATCTAAACATTGATCTCATGTCTAAAATGTTTCATCTAACATCAAACATCTATAACATGCTATATCTAACATCATTATCTAACTAAAATCAATCCTATCTCTAACATGTTATGTCTAACATCATCATATCTATAACAAGACTAAACAAGATGACATGAAACTTAAAAAGTAGGAGCATCATCAATATACACCCATAAGTATCATAACTTCCATCACATGTCACATAATATAATCATCATGCATGTTAATAAACACATTATCTAATCTACAATATATATAATCAAAAGTTGATAATACAAATTCTATCACACTTAACTACAACCCATAATACATAAACAAAGTTAAAACCATCATATACATCAAAATTCCAAAATATCTAATCGAATCATCAACATCAACAACAACACACACACACACACACACACATACATACATACATACATACATACATATATATATATATATATATATATAATACATAAACAAAGTTAAAACCATCATATACATCAAAATTCCAAAATATCTAATCGAATCATCAACATCAACAACAACATCATATATATATATATATATATATATATATATATATATATATATATATATATATATATATATATCATTTTCCATGCATCCAATATATATATATATATATATATATATATATAATCACATCATGGATATCCATATGCCAAAAATACAAATACACTATAACACCTCAATCACATCTTGCTCTACTTGTCTTGTGGTGGTAGCCTCAGTGGCAGATGCACTGAATGTGTGGATGTCCTAAACCTAGAAGAATCCCTAGATTATATTATCTCTATAATAAGGTGCCCTATTCCATAATTGTATAGCCTAGGTTCTCATATAGTGTCCTCCAATATTATATCTCTCTAGATGTCTTCAACACTTGAGTTTCTATCTCACCCAGTCCATGTGCATCCATCAGTCTATGCACAACATCTATATCCATATCTAAGCCTTGGGTGTATTTGCTCCTTTAGTCAAAATATGTCTACAACTATGAAAACTAGTCCTTAGTGTCATGAATAGACATAATCTATCCCTATAAGGTACTATATAAGTATCACATTGAGTAATCTACCCCTACAAGGTAATAATTTGAGTATCATATTGAGTGACATGTGCATGAATAATATTCATTTAAACAATATTGGCCCTTAAGCTATAAAGTTTTTTCAAGTGTGTGGTCATTTGTCAACCATGCAAAAATACATGGAACCTATGGTATGCCCTATCATTACCCAAATTTTCTAAGGACCCTATTAGGTCGATATCACTCCACCAAAGTATCCTATCTCCCTATGATGTAACACATTTTAATCATATAATACATACAATCAACATCATCTACCCATCTCTAGTGAATACCTATGTAAATCATCCATGTCACATGATTAACTATGAAATAATCTAAAGACCACTTATAAACATTTGGATATATTACATTACCCCTATGTCCACCCACCACTATCTCCCAAACACATACAACAAGCTCATTAGGTTTTGTTTATTGGTGGGTCCCCACAGGTCTCTCAATCACGACATGTTCCCATGCCCAAATCTAAAATAGGGTTACTATGCTAATGCTAACTATAGATATATAAGTCACCAAATGTAGGTCATGATATAATTATGTTGTTACTATTA
The DNA here is from genome assembly GCA_037957365.1 of Torreya grandis. Taxonomy (NCBI): domain Eukaryota; kingdom Viridiplantae; phylum Streptophyta; class Pinopsida; order Cupressales; family Taxaceae; genus Torreya; species Torreya grandis. The sequence goes on along the minus strand of JARHVA010002996.1, from coordinate 1,167,289 downwards.
GTACCATGTAGACAACCATCCAATCTCTACCATGTATAGTATTGCATCCCCTAAACCAATAGGGAATAATTGATCACTCTTGTTAGGGAACATAATTTCATTGACAAGAGCTATAATATTCAAGGTCATCTGATCCATAGTACATCTATAATAAAATTGATCCACATTTAGTCACCACATATATAAACCAACTCATATATGACCTACCAAACATATCATTATGGTTATTTATGACTTGGAGTACCAATACAATTTTTCACCTATGATAGGGATCCTATATATCAACCATACATCATCGAGGTTGATAATCATCTTTCAAATAATAAAATGAAATCTATTAGTCTTATTGAACGATCTATCCACCAATTTTATGATCTATACATGATCATTCTAGATCTGGGGCATTCACGCTACGTAATATTGGCCTACCATCTCTAAAACACTATAATATTCAATAGTTAAGGTGTGCATATCCTAATACCACTCAATGGCCTCATTATTTCATAAGGGGTAACTCATTCTATAATCACACACAAGTCATCATGTTAGTTTATTTATCTCACTAACTTTGCTAACTATTCATCTAACTCTTCTTCATCCATTATATTTTATCAACCACTCTCTAACTCCCCATTCACCATTATTTATTGCAAGGTCACTTTTCTCTTCACAAAATCACCTTTTTTGAATTCAAGCTCATATTTCACATTTTTTTATATAATATTTTGATCTTACCATGAAATCAGATTTTATGAAGATGAGTTTTTATTTCACTTCCCTAATTTGTGTTTCACATAACATAGGTTCTTATTTGACATTCTTGTGAATCTATGAATATTTTTATGATTTTGTGTTTCCCCTTTTAAAATATGCAACCCTAGTTTCAAATTCACATCTATCAAAAATATACTATTTTGAACCTTAACCCTAGTAAGTTCACATTTTATAAACACAAAGTTTACTTTACAGTCATGAAGTTGCCACACATAAAATATGACTTCACTAAAATTTAAAAACTACCCTAATAAATGAAATAAAATGCAAAAATCACTAAAAATTTAGGGTAATTATTGAATCCCCATGTTTGTCTAATATCTGATGCTCTTGAACCCTCTCTCCTTAGTGACAATTTTGTGGGATACTAGCCATATCTCCTTTGTTTCTCTCATAGACCAAATCTCAAATTTACAATAGACTAGGGTAAAAATGCCTAGGTTTTACCTCTCTCATTCTTATTTACTCTCCATGTTTTTACATTTTTAATCCCCCCTCAACCTCTCTAATTTGTTTCTCATGCTAATTTGCTCCTGTATTCATCCAAACCCTTCTAAATATTGCCTACATAACCTACAACTCATTAATATTCCTCATCGTTCTCATCCCCATACTAATTTATCCTTGCCAAAACATCTATTTTGTTTGTTTTTCCTATAATTTTCCTATCTTACTTCCAATTTTTGGATAACTACATCAGTTTTAGGTCCCTATGGACTATGTAGGTAGTGCTCAGTCATATCTAGGATAACTCATCCATACTAACCAATTCTATTACTTTGTCTCTTGGCTACTCTAATTCTTCTCACTTTCCCCATCATCCTATCACTTTCTCCCCATTACATCAATATCAATTTGTGCCAAGTCCAATTTTTTGACCTACAATAAGTCACTTATGTCTTGGCCTACTACTTCTCCTATGCACACAATATTGCTTAGGAAAAAATAAGCATACAAAAACTTAGTAAATCATCAATCCAATCATTTAAGGATACATTTGTTCCTATCAATCTCGACTTTGTGGCTCTCCCTAACATGTATCCTTGCTTAGAATATGTCCATATCCAACAAACATTAGTTCCTTAGTCAATCAAATAGATACTCATGGCTCTCCTTAAGATACATATAAATCCTATAACATCATATAAATCATTCATTAAATCCAATCTTTCATCTCTTTTAAGAATGTGTCCTTGCGTGGGACACCTCCAAAGCTCATGTCTTTTCTTGTCTAAGTCATCAAACTTTAAGGCAATACCCTTCACTTGAGATAAATCCACGGTCACTCCCTTGTATATGTCTTTTCTAGGGGCATTGTTAGTTCAATTACTAATCAAATTATAGATCATAAATTACCAATCTTGTGTACACTCAAATCACATTCATAATCACAATAATCATTCCTAGCCCAACCCTTCTTTCTCCTTTTCACATATCTCACCCTTCATTTCCTTTTTGAGTGTCCATTTATATTGTTCCTTGCCACATGACCCCTCCATGGGGATTCATATATCCTAACTTACTAACATCCATAACCATATTCTTATTTAAAGTACCATTACTTCTTCCAATCATAATTCCATTTCAAAGGGGGATAAACGTATACACCAAAATTAACTGACTTCATTATCTGTTACTAATTCCTAACTAATATCACTCCATAACATTACTAGCATCCCCCTTTAATTTGTTACATAATGCACTAAACTTACACTATCCCACATTTTAATTAATATTCTTATTAACATCTATTTTTTCAAAAATCCCCACTTACATAATATTTTAAATTTTAAAATTTATCCCCCAACTACCACCAACTACTTCCACTATCCCTCATACAAATCCTCGCCCCAATCACTACCTAACCTTCATGAATAACCCCTAATGGTCTTTAGAACTCTTTAAATTTCTTAGATCCCCTTATTAATCATTCTCTTGAGTTCTCTATAAATTTTATATTCTTAGAAAATGCCTACACCCTTAAATCTTTCTACATCATGGATAAATCCTATCCATTGATTCTCCTCACCACTTTATATATGAGCAAACACTATACCATGCCGAATTAAAAAACTAGTAAGGAAATAATATTATGCTACCACCTTGCCTCACAAGCATCATCACCATTATTGCAATTATCTTGAAGCCATAATCAAGCAATCCAACATTCAAGAACAATCAAGAAGCATTCAACTCGGCAATTGGGATAATCAAATATTGTCAAGGAGGTATATTGAACTACAATTTGAGGTGTAATTATGTGTATTTCATTGTGAATTTTTTGTTCATTTGGCTCATTTACCAAATCAGAGGTTTTTATTATAGATTGGAGTGGTTTTTATGGTTTTGTATTGACCTCCATTATTGTTTGTATTGATATTTCCTATTCTAATTTATAGCATTACACTAATCATAAAACTCTAAATACCATTAATATTTTGAAATAAGATCTTGCATGTGGAGAATTTTTTTGTGAGAATGAAATTCAAGTTCCTAAATCAATTTTGTAATTTGTTTCTCTACACTGCATCAAGGCTTCTAAATCAACCCCCATATTTGAGATACATAAATATGTGTTACAATAAGTGTTTATAGAAGAGGATGATTTTAAGCTCTTGGGATTATTTGTAGATTTTATAATTTTTGACCTTTATTAGTGGACTTATTTTGAGATCTCCCTTCAATGGAAACTTCTATTGTCTAATGATATTTTCATTTACCATTGTGTAAAGGAATACTTTACTAAATATTTTTAAAAGGATGAGGATAGAGATGTGATATTTCAATTAGGTCCTTAGTCTTGTGGTTTTGCTTATATCTACATGAATCCATAGTTTCCATAATTCAACCCTTCAACTCATTTTTTCAATGGAATCCATCTGGGTCAGATTTCCTATACTTACACTACATTATGGGAAGCTCTATTGCCTTTTTGTAATTTTAAATTCATCAAGAAAATACCTTTCTATTTCTTAGGAAACTTGTATGTGTTCCCAACTAGATTTTGCATGGATTTATGTGGAAATGGATCTGTTTGAAGGGTTTACTAAAGAGATTTGGATTAATATTGGTGACAACATTTGGAAGAAATAATTGAACTATGACCATATGGTGTTAAAATAAAGACCATGTTATGTTTTGGAACATTTTGAAAAGGTTATTCCAAAGCATAAGATATCATCAACAAACATTTCCCTAAAAGGGGGTAGGCATGATACTTGGTGAAAAGGGGATAATTTTATTAAGTAACGGGTTAAGGGTGAAGATTCCATGGAAGAAGCTATAAAATAGGTTGAGGTGGATGTTGGGGAAGAGGTTGTGTTTGAGGTTTATAACCTAGTTATAGAAGATGTTGGGGAAGAGGCTATGGTTAAGACTATAGGTTTGGATTTGAAAGAAGATATGAAAGAGACTATAGAAGAAGCTACAATTAAAGTTGAGAATAAGATTCTAAAGGAGGATGAACCTAAACATGTTCATTTTGTTTCACCTTCCTTGAGTTCTTCTATTCTAAGAGGTTTTGCTAATCTATTAGGGTCATGTTTGGTTATGGGTCAAATTAAGGCTTTTTTTCCAATGACTAGAAGTTAATCCTTGGAAGCTGGGAAGTATTTTACATATTCCATTTTGGAAGATTTTGAAAGGTGTAAAATAGTCACAAATAATAATTTTTTGCTGATTTTAAGGACTTCAAACAAGGTAGTTTCTTGGCACATGATTTTAATATCTACTTAGAAAAATGTGAACATTCTTCAAAAATCTTGATTATCATTGTGGGGCCATGAAAACTTCTAGGCAACATCATAGAAGAGTGTAAATAATGGATTTTTAATTTTTTTTTTTTGTTATAGAATTTTTGTGGAGTTTCTAGGTAGTGGTTGTGGAATATTTTGGTTTGTGGTTGTAGAAGATAAAATTTATTCCAGAAGATCTAAATTATATATCTAGACAACTTGTTTTATGAGGTTTTTTTCTTTTCAAGCTTATGTTTGGATGTCTTGCTATAAAAACACAATCGACTTTACATTTTTGGCCTGTATTGTCATTTGAGGTAGTATTCACTTTTTTGAAGAAGTCCTAGTTTTAGGCCATGGAAGTCTATTTTCAAGCTTTAAAATTTATGTTTTTTTGGTCTTGATAATGTGGCAAAATGAAACTAATTATAAGAAGATTATATATATCAATGAAAGGGTGAGAACCCCATCATCCATCTATTTACCTATCAAAAAATTATGAGATGTTTTTTTCACTTGTGTGAAAGCTTTTGCTTACATGTCCTGTTAGAAAAGCAAATTTGATTTTACCTTTTTGTATTTTATGTGTATCAATTTATACATCTCCTTTATTTTGTTGTTTTTTAGTAATTTGATACAAAAGGCATAATTTTGGGTTTAGAAGTCAATTTGTATCAATTTTTAATATTTTGGTATTTTGCATTGCTCGTTATGCAAACTTAACTTTATTTATGAAAATATTTTGAAATTAATGAATGGTCAAGGCACCCTCCCCAACCCTATTTTTTATCACTTAAAAAACATTATGATATGTTTTTTGTGTGTTTTTTAATAATATTTATTCTTTTTTAGATTTTTTAATGGATTGATCAAGTTTTTACTATGCACACCCATCAATTTATGATTTTATGCAATTTTTTGATGTTAGAAATGATAAGTGCATTATCTCTTCTTATTCCTAGTCTAATTATTTGAATGTGTTCATACATTACTAAAATTTGAGTAAGGGATTGGAAAGTATAGAAATAACAAAATCTAGCTACGGGATGATAAAATACTCCATATTTGGTACCTTTTGGGTCATGGTCACTATTTTAATATTGAGATCATTATATATGAGAGATAGAAAAGAAAATACACATTGTCTAGTTACACCCATTTTCATTTTCTTTTACACCTTTGTATGCCACTCAAGAAGGTTATATCCTCTATTCATCTAAGATGGAGTGTTAGATTAAGTGGAACTCATGGAAATCATATTCAGATCTCTTCTAAAATGGATAACACAGACATTGTTGATCATTATAATAATGTAATTATTCAATATTATGTTCATTTTAAATATGATGTTAGTGATGAACATAACACTCAATATAATGAAACTATGCATAATAATCAAGATAATCTTGAAATATGCAATAGAATTGATATTAATGAAATCAATGGGGTATATCTTTAGCAATAAAAAGAGTTATTTTATTTTTTTAATGACTTCAATAATGTCTCCAACAAGTGGGTAAATTTGTCCAATTATGCCTAACATCTAAGATTGCACATCAAACAAAAATTACATCATGTCAAGCACAACACCAAGATGTGCCTTTCAAATTAGTTAATCCTCCAACTTAAAATGTCCCAGTTACTATTATTTCCTCCATTCTTATAGTAACACCTACAATTAAATATGTGCCAACGTCCCTAGTTATGAGGGTATCAAAAGGATTTCAACTGTATACACCTAAATTCTATCAATTTAGTGTTGTAATTAACTTTGTTTAAAATTGCCACACTAAATTACCATCCCAAATTCAAATATCCCACTAACACCATTTCCCTATATTTTTAAAATAGTTTATTAATATATATTAATTAATTAATCATACACACATAATTATTTAAAACTAATTAAAATTATAAATTTCCACCTCATCCAGACATCTTCCATACTTCTCTCAACCAAGTGTTGAGTCATCCAACCACCTCCTTAACTAATTTTTGAGTCACCATTGAACATTTCAACTATGATGGTAAGTCACTCAACTACCTTGACCCATTCATGATGAGTTATTAAACTACCAACTAACTCATCTCATCTCTCTTACACACATGGGAATTAGTCAACATCCTTTGAGATGAGTAATTAAATCCAATTGTTGATAGTTATCATTATCTAATAAGTCTAAATTTATCCCAACCATTCATATTCTTATCCTAAGTCCTATAAATGGAAGTTTCATCCTCCATTTTAATCATTCATATTTAATCTATCAAATTTATCCTATGCATCCATTAAGAAATCAAGATCTTATGCCCCCATGCTTCCCAATTTACCTTTGTTTAGATAATGAATTGATCACCCACATTCCAAAATCTAAGATAAAATAATACACAATGAAGAAGGTGATGTTGTATTCTACCTAGTTTTATTTTAGCTAATTGGGATCCAAGTTACTTGTTATTTTTATTATTTTTTGTTTTGTTTTCTTGAAACTAATTAAGGTTTTTTTTAAATGGATATTACAATAGCAATAAATTTTAATTTAAAATATGGGTTTTCCAAAAAAATTGTAGGTTGGTTCGGCTTTAGACTAATATTAACCTGTTGAAATTCCATGTAAATAGGAATTGTAGTTTAATAGATATCTTAAAATATCTGACTATTTTTTTACTTTCTTATAAAAAATGAATGTTAAAATAGAAATAATATTTTCTCAAAATTTAATTTTTTTATTTTATGCAAATTTGTTTAGATATACAATGACAACAAATTGTCAAAATTTCATGTAAACTAGATACTATTTTAGGAGATATAGTTAAAATTGTGGCTATTATTTTTATTTTTATTTCTTGGTTTTTCTAAATTTCAAGTCTATATATTTTTTCTTAATATTTTGGCTAAATTAAAGGTTTCTTGGGTTGCCTAATGTTAACAAACAAACTATTAATAATGTTTGTGTAAGGATGTTTGTCAAAGAATGCAAAGTTAAGCTAATTTTTTTTTTTTAATTTGTTTATTGCTCACCCTTTTATTTATTTCAAGTTTTTGTGTATTTCAAGTATAAATTAACACACATTTATAGTTATTAAAATTGTGTGTGTGTGTGTGTCACAAAATTTTGTGTATGTTCTTTCCTTGGAATCACATTGGTGATTATACATAAAAATCAAAAATAATTTATATGATTTTATGTTACCTATATTTGACTTGTGTATGCTATTTCCTTGACATCACATTGGTGACAATACTTATAATTTATAAATAAGTGTTAATATCTTTATTTTTATTTTTATAGGGGCTCTACCAACTATAGATTTCACCACCATGCGGTAAGCTAAGTCTTATATATTGGTAGGGTAAATAAAGTGAAGATTTGTGGTTTTAATTCCTTAAATAATTATGTGTTTTAAACACACTATGATGTGAGAGGGTTTCATCCTCCAATACTTAGGGTTTCAATAGCGATTTCAAAGTTTAATTTTTTCTGACGTTAATTTACCAAAATCTTATGGCTGGGTTGGGCACATAAGGACTAAACTATTTTATGTGCATTTATTAAATTATCTTCTTCCACATTCTTAGGCTTCAATTTATCAGAAGTAATATAGAGGAATCCCATTGAAAAAATCTTATATAAACCTTAAATCTTTAAAATAGCCTGTCATTTAATTGAATTGTAGTGGATCGATAAGTGGTTAACTCTAGAAAGTTACTCTCAACTTGCCTTTGAAACTGGTTTAAGTGGGATATGAGTATCATTATCCCTTAATAGTTAGTTCTTTGAAATACTAAATTGGCACTATAAATTAAAATCTATTATGTATGAGAGCCTACATGTCATTCAAGTCCCTTTTCCTAGATTTTATTTATTTATGTAGTTTGCATGTTTCTTCTTTGTTAAACTAGAGATGGCTTGTTCTTTTTATTTATTTTTACCTCTTTTTGAATCCCACTTACTTGATTTATTTGTATTTAAAAACAAATTTTAATTATTTAAAACCAAAATCCTAAATCATAATAAAGCCTAAATAAGAAAAAGAGTCTAAAACCAAAGAAACTCAAAACTAGTTATCAAGCATTTATATTATCAAGTTATGTTTTTAAGTTTTATACTTTTTATTTTTTATTCAAACCTTCAAATCAATGCCTTCCATCACAATAAAAATGAGCTTGTTGAATAATCTTGGATTTAGGGAAGAATATTTTATAAATGATCCCTTCCAATTTAAAAACCAAGAGCATTATATTGAGATCAATGACAATGTTGATGATGAGGGACCCTATCAATATTAACATACCCATGAAGCCATTTTGCATAAAAATACACCTTATCAAGTCACAGAATACCTACTAGAAAATAATAATGAGGCCTTGTTGTATCTTTTGGGTCTAGGAGCCAAATTTATACCTAATTTTGAAGCCAAAGGCATACATCATTTACTTTTTAGAAAAAAATCCACACCTTCCATCCAAGATCAAGGATCATCTAATGGTTCCTTAGGGAATAAAAAATCCATTATATGTTATATCGACACTAATTCTCAAAATTTATCACAAACTTTCATGGATAAAGGTAAAGTGGTTATATATGAAACATCCCAATAAATCCATGTCTTTTCCATAAAGGACCATGTAAAAAGTTTAGAAAAATAATTAGTTGATCTTAAATCCAACATTTCCAATAATCTTTAAAACAAAAAGTCAACCAATTTAAATCCTAATAATTTGAATGCACATTTAAATAAAAATCAATTGACCAATCAAAATCTAAATCTAAATCTAAATGTGTATTCAAATTCAAATCAAACCCCTAATTAAAATTTGAATGTCAATTTGAATCCAATAAATAATCCAACTCAAAATCATAATTTTAATGTCCATTTAAATTTAAACATCAACAATCCAAATCAAAATCAAAATTCAAATGTCCATTTAAATTCAAACATCAATAATCTAAATCAAAACTAGAATTCAAAATATAATTCAAATCCAAGTAATCAAAACCAAATTCAATATTTTAATTTCACTTTGAATATCATCCCCAATCCATTTGTCAATCCAAATCAAATTAAAATTTGATATTCCAATCCACTTTCAAATCCAAATCTGAACCATCTCCACTCAAGAATATGGCATTTATCCAATAATGGAAAAGTATGAAAGACAAGATCTAAGGATTAAAAGATGGTAGACATTCCAAGATCAAACAATATAAGTTCAAATAAATTTGTCCCTGCCCTTTTTACATTAACATGATCATGGTACCCTTTCCTTCATATTTTTAATCATCAAATTTTGATAATCACAAAGAAAAAAGAGATCCTAGAGAACATCTTAAAGAGTTTTATATGGCATATTCAGAAGTTGCTTATAGAAATGATTTTCTATTAAGACTCTTTCCATGTAGTCTACACGGTCAAAACCTAGAGTGGTTTTTACACTTACCTAAAGATCAATCACAACCTTTTAGGACATTTCTAAGAAAATTGTGAAACTTTCCATATAATTTTAAATGTGAATTGACCATGTTAGATATATACAACACTAAATAATGCAATAAGGAGAGCTTCACCTCCTTCTTGCAAATATGTTGGGTCTTGGCAAGATGGTTCCCATTATCACTCCTAAAAAAAAACTTATAACTATATTTACAAACAATATCAATTCAAAATTGGCCTATTAATGATAAATCCATTGAAATATATCATTTGATTAAATTATAGAGAAAATATTTCAAATTAAAAGAACACTATTTACCAAAGGTACCATCAAAATCTTTAAACAAGACAATTATTTTTCAAACCAAAATTAAAAACAAGAATGTGGTAGGAGATGGAGCCATTTTTAAACAAATATAAATTACCCAACCTATCAACAAGATCTATGTACCAAGTGTTCAACCTCAAAAAGACAATTAAAATTGAAAATTCACTCCTTTTGGAGAACCATATGATGTAGTCTTTCAAAAGTTGGTCACTACAAACATGATCAAATTTCCCCACACCAAACCTTTTGATGAAAATGTTTCAAAACCTAAGTGGTACAAATATAATTAATATTTTGAATACCATAAAATTAAAGTTCATTCCACAAACTATTGTACGAGACTCAAATAATAGATCCAAGATCTTATTAATCATGATGACATAACAATAGAGAATGATGCATCAGATTTCAATAATGAAAAACTAGGGATAAATCAAGATCATTAATTAAACATGAGAAAGAGCGTACTAATAAAAAATAAATTCAAAATAAAATGAAAAATGTAAACCAAGATACTCAATCCTTTGATTATATAGTCATTCACACTAATAATATGGATCATCATGTTTATGTTATCAAAATTAAATCCCAAGATTGTGCCATCACCATGAGGCATGCAAATATTACCATTCCAAGTTTCCACTTGTCTACCCTTGAAGGAAAATATAACATTATAGATCAACTTGATAAAATCCCATCCTGAATTTCCATTTTGGACCTTCTCAAGATGTCTCCCACTTATAAGTACATTTTATATAAGACCTTTCAACAATCCAAAATTCTAGAAAACATCAATCTATCCAACTTCTAAGAACTTGTTAGACACTTATCCTCTAAAAATCAAGTGATTTTTGACCAATCAAAAATTTCTCCCATGGGTTCATCTCATAATTTTCCATTGTACATAAAATTATTCATTTCCAATCATAAATTAAAAAGGGTGTTTATAAACAATGACTCTAGATTAAATCTATATACATTAAGTTTGATAAAGTATTTGGGACATTCTATGGTAGAACTAGATCCTAATACCATTATTGTAAAGGCATATGATAATAATAAGTGCTAGTTAGTGGGAAATATTTATTTTCAACTCATGGTGAGGCCTATCATTAAAGAATCCCTCATTCACATTATTTTCTAGATCTCCTATATAATCTACTCTTTGGTCATCCATGGATCCATGCCATGAACACCATTACATCCACCCTCCATAAATGTTTAAAGTTTTCTCATGACATGTGAAAGTTAACATTCTAGGTGATCATCAACCCTTTCAATATTACAAACTATCAGAAGGGAGATATCTAAAATCTATTTATTTATTTTTCATTGAATATACCTATGAACCTACCGAGGAGTCACCAAAGCTTTCTGACTCTACATTCACCAATCAACCCTCCACATCTAAAAATCCACATCCACATCCAAGTCCACATGTACACCATCTAGATTTTCCAATGTAGATGCAAGTATGAGAGAATATGAAATTATTGATGCTCATTATTTAGGAAAAAATAATGTCTTTCAACAATCATGGCATGCCCCATCATATAAAACAAATATAAATGGTTTGTAATATTGGAAAAAAAATCTTTTCTGGAAGGTGGGTCCCTTTATGAAGAACAGATTGAAGATTTTAACTCCTCTTGGCTCTACTAAGATGAATTAGCTATGTTTACAAATTAATAAATATCTTATAATTAAATCCATTATGTGTAATATCATGAACTATAAAGGAAAAGGTCTTTGTCTCCACAAACAAAGTCTCATTAAGCCTATAATGTCTTCAATGCATAAATCCTTTCAAGGTATTGGATTCAAACCATTCAGTGTGAGCATATGAATTTATGATAGTGACTCCTCTACCATGTTTGAGGAGGCCTCTTTAGACACTGACACAAGTGCCATTTATATCTATTTTAAATACTTATCCATAACCAACCTATTTTTTGATAATGTCATTTTGACCCTTGAACTAACCTTTCCACATCTTATCATATGGGACCAAAAACAACAACCCTCGCATGATCATTTTCAAAATGATGATACCATATCTAAGTTTTTGTGAATTAGAGATCATATTCCAATAGGAGATCACAAAAAAGATTTTTCAATTTAGTTGGATAAATCTACATACTTTGGGGAACTTATATCCTCTACTCATCCACACCATCATACAAATAGTACAGTTTGGTTGACAAAAATATCATATGATGAAGCTCCAAATTTATAAAATATTGATGAAGACATTACTAATTAGCAAGACCTTGAGGAGGAACTTAATCTTCTTCCACTTCTAACAAAGTTGAAAGAAGGATCCACTATATTATTTAAATTTACTATTGATATCAATATTAAAATTGAATAAAATCCTAAGATTATGAAACTTGTTGCTTCCCTTGATCTAGAAGAACAGTCCATCTTAACTCTACTCCTCAAACAATTTTTATATGTGTTTACATGGTCATATACATACATGGAAAGGTTGGATCCTTCACTAGTTTTTCATTGCCTTGTTGTACATAAATATGCAAAACAAATCAAATAAAAACTCATAAAAGTACATACAACGGTGGCACTACTTATGAAGGAAGAATTGAAAAAATAGTTAGAAGTTGGTTTCATATAACCAATAGACTAATCAGATTGGATATACAACATAGTAGCAGTCACTAAGAAACTAATAGGAATCAAAGTATACACAAATTTCTATAATATCAATAAAACATGTCCTAAAAATGACTTCCATTTACCAAATATAGACATGATTATTGATACCACAACAAGCCATGAGATGTCCTTAATGCATATTTTTTTAGGGTACAATCAAATCAAAATAGCTCCTAAATGTATCTTAAGAGTTTGAAGAGTACACAAATGTTGATTAGTTATATATTAGTCAAAATGATAAAAAAAAAACCATGCATAATAATACATTAGAACTAAACACTCTTCCCTAAGAACTAGGGGGGAATAACATAATAAACAAGATCACAAAATAGAGATAAAAATAACACAAGTATTTTACCTCCTTTGTCAAATTTGATGTCCACTTGTTAGCATAAATATGTTTATGCTTGGTCTATGACATTGGAGACTCTTGTTAATGCTTCTCTATGGTGGGATCACTTCTCTAATGGTCACTTGTGCTTTTTATTTGACTTTGTCTTGACTTGGTGTGAAGCTTGGCATAAAATATGCATTATAACACTACTTTCAATGGCTTATTTAAGGAAAACCTATAGAATAACCTTACATGTAAAAACTTGTTGGTTTATGGTGTGGGAACTTGTATTTAAATCTCTAAGAACTAACTCTAATCCTAGGGGGGTTAGATTATATTCTAACCTTAGTTGAATCTAAAATAACCTAGGTTGAGTCAAGCTAACCCTGAGTTGAGTTAAAGCATTCATGAAGTCTTAACACCTTAGTTTTAGATATTTATGAGCCATGAAAACTCACTTTAGAAATTTATGAGGTTGTGACTCACATTTTTGGAATATTTAGGAATTAATAAATCACTATATTAGCTCTTTTGACCTTTGACTTAATATTTGGCTAAAAATTCTTTTTTTTATAAATGAAATTCAATAATTCAACTTAGAATTTTTACTTAGGTAGGTTAATTAATATTTATATTGCAATTAATCTTGCATATTGTTCTTTTACCTTTGGAAATTATTTTAAATGTTTTGAATTAATAGCTCAATAGGCCAAAAGTGTCAAACTACTAGGTCATGATTTGACTAGGGTTAAAAATAAACTAGGTTATTGGGGCAAACAACATAATACCCCAAATAAGAAAGTCTTGTCATTTTTTGAGAAATTAAATCCCTTACATGGATGAATTTGGGTATTCAAGTGATTTTTAGGCTTAAATTACATTATTTTCTAGAAATTAAATTGAATCATAGTCTAGGTATGAAAGAGGCCAAAATTGAGTGTCTACAGTGTTTCCCTATTTGAGAAGGTGTTGAAAGACATAGGCATAATAACATATTTTCAAATAATGAAAAATCAATTAATAAAAATGGTTCATGCTCCAAAGGGTGGTTGATTATCCCTTGATGCCCCCTTGAGGGAGTGGGCATCAAAATAGAGTCATCAAATGTTCCCTTGAAATGAAGAAAATGACATGATCTAATAGTGATGGGGGTGGAACTACTGATTTTTCCAAAGGTAGTTGTAATCAATAAGGGCAGTGGAGTCATGAATTTTCCCAAAGGTGGTTATAATCAGTAATAAATTGTGGGACATTGATTTTTCTAAAGGTGGTTATAAGCAATGGCACAAACATTTATCTCGATAAGGTGGTGGGGTAAACATTGATTTGCCCAAAGGTGGTTATAATTAATAATAAAATTTAGGACACTAATTTACTCAAAGGTGGCTATAATCAATGGCATGGGCATTTTCCATGGTAAGGTAGGTGGATTGATAAAAATAATGATTTGTCTAAAGGTAGTTATAATTAGTGATATAGGTATTTTCCTTGGTAGGACACATGGAGAAAGAAACATAATGATTTTCCCAAAGGTTTATAGTCATTAGCATGGGACGTGAAAATAATGATTTACTCACAGGTGGTTATAATCATTAAATTGGTCAAAAAAGAATGATTTGCCCAAAGGTGGTTATAATCATTTACACTTTTAAATCACATTATTTAAAATGATTTTGCCCCAAAAAGGCAAGATAAAATGTTTATCAATCAAAAAATATTTGTTTGCATTAGGGCAAATTGACAAGGGTAGATTATACAAAAAATATATAAAATAGATTTATGATGAGTTGGCAAAGAATAACATGTTTCTAGCCTAAATGTGAGTTCAAAAATACACATTAGAACAAATAAGGGGTATAGGTTGAAAAAATAATGTTGTTATTTGAGTCTTAGAAGAGACCCATAAAGATGGTTTGGTTATAATACAACCAAAAAATAAGGCACATAGAATCAAATGGCATGCAAAACATACAACATATGTGAAAAAATCACTTTCTAGAGCATGTGGAATGAACTATAGGCCTTGAGGGATAAAAATTAATATTTTTGGCTATATATTCACCCCTGGAGTGAAAAATAATTCATTTTTACCCTAACTATTTGCATTTTTTGAACTTTTGGTTTTTTGTGTAGTGATTTGAGAAAAAGGCTCATGGAAGAGCTAAATGTCACATTTAAAGCTACATGAGAGAGCACATGTAAACACCCCATGATGGACCACCTATGAGCATCTCCAAATTTATCATTAATACTATTTTTCATGCATTTAATGCTAGTTTTAGGTTAGAATATGGTGAAGTCATTGTTTGCATTTTAGGCCAAATGACAGCTTTGCCAAAGAAAATAGTGACTTCATACGAAGTTATTATTCCTAAAAATGGAAAAATCACCAACATTAGGTGGAAATTACCAAAATGGAGATTTCAATCATTTTTAGGTGAAGTCATCATTTTCATAAAAAATAAAATGGTTATATCACTTTAAAAAGTGCAAATTTTCCTAAATGATGACTTCACCATTTTAGAAAATATCAGCTTCACCTTGGAAGCCAAAAATAATTGGTTTAAAGACATGTCATGTCTCTTACCTACAGGAGAGGGTCAATTAGGCTTATTAGGTTAGGCTTAGGCTTAGGTAGTATCATAGATTTAAGTTGATGCTAACCTTTCTTTGCTTATAGGAGTGATTGGTTGTCTTGGCATGCCAAGAGTGATGATCACACTATTTGTAGACCCCTCAGATCTAGATGGAGGGGATGGTTAGCTTCATGTAGGCTCTTAATCTTCACATGGTATGGATGTCAGTAATATAAGTAGACTAGGCATACTTGAGCATACTGGTTGAACATTGGCATAGTGAGACTTTTAACTTCCATCTATCTATCAGAGAGGTAACCATGACACTTGAGGATACTTGGTGCATCCTAAAGTTTTTGATGCATGGAAAAAATTTATTCTTGACACTTATAGCATAGTAGTAGGTTTTTCTTGATGATTTGGTTATTTACCATGGCATCCCCATATTTTATGGGAAGGTCGATTTAAACATGATAGAGACATATATAGGAATTTGACCTGATGATTTACTTATGGGAGATCTGTCACCACCAGCTATTGTTGACATTGAGGTAGTTATTCTCATGGCCATTGTCAATGTCATCTTGTTGTTTGACAAGAGTGGCCAATACTTCCATACGGGCCTTTGAGGCATAGTGTGGAGCATGCTAGATGAGTCTACACATTTTTATTAGAGGCTAGTTGTTATGGCATATCTTTACAAACATATGTACATGATAACATACGGTGGTGGACATAATATTGGGGCCTCCACACTTCTGATGGTCTAGGGTTGGGATCATATTATGATTAAGTGATTAGTAGGTAAGTGATAAGTATGGGACTCAGAGGATCTATTGGCATATGGTTGGGTGCAGATAGGAGTAGGTAGGATTGGGCATAGGGGGAGATCTATTTCTATCATCAAATGTTTGATGATATTACCCCATAGTTTTTATTTTGGATGGTACATGGATTACATGATGACTAGATGTTTTCTAACAAGTAGATAGTCACACATTATTGAGGAATTCTACCCTAGTTAAGTACTCTAATAATTTGGGTTCACATAAGATGTTCTTGAGGGGACTAGATGGTTTGTGTGTGTTATCAAGGAGATCAATTGGGATACTCATATTATCTAGAAGGGTGAGGCTACTACAAGTTATCTCAATGTTTTACAAGGTTCTTGGACTACATAGGAGGATTTGAAAATGTAGGGGTCACTTTGACTTATATTAATTAGTGGGTACAAGTGTTTTATATGAGGATGATAGTTCTAGGGTAGGTAGGAGGATAGAGGCTTATGGGAATTCATGATATGGAGACCAACACATCTAGTAGTAATAGTAGTAGCACCTAGCAGAGTAGTGGAGGTGAGGGGGGTGATGATGATGAATTATATGGAGAAGATGTCAGGGGAGATGGAGATGAGTATGGAGATGATGAGGATCATGGAGGAGATAGCCTAGATATGATGGTGCTTGATCCTAGCATAATAGGGGTTATAGTGACTCAAGCAAACCTAGACTAGGTAGGGCCTTCTATAACAACTAAAAAAAACATGGATATAGTCATTTTGGAGGTAGAGATCACCTATTTATTGGTGGAGATCACTACCTTATAGTGGTAGGAGGCTAATTTGTAGATCACCTTAGATATGCATGATGATGATTGTTGACAAATTTTGCTACCATTAATCAAGGTTATTTATGTGTAATTTTTAGAAAGACTCAATTCATGGATTAAAGATCTAATAATATCTCTAAAACATTTTATGGCCTTTATCAATCCTAATCCATGATTATGAAATACTCACAATTCCTAAATTTGGCAGAAGCTTCTTCTATTTATCTAATAAGCTAGTAATGGCAATTTTCAAATGTTCATTTTATAAAGGATAAGAATATTTGGTTAAAATGATCTTAAGAGAATATAAGGCCCAATATTCCCTCATACATTATTTTTAGGTTATAGAGTCTTAAATTTATAAACTATCATTAAGAAGGAAAGGTGCTCTAAAACCCTTCTTAAACCCCAACAGCTTGATTTTAAGAGAAGTGATTATATTTTGCAGTTATTTATTAAAAATATTTTTTTTTTGTGAGATATTATTGGTAATAATTAACCTTTATAAATTAAAATTTTAAGGCAAATAATGGATAAAGGAAAAGGTACAAGTTATAGGGTTTTAAGCAACCAATAGAGACAATCAGAAAAGGTATTTTTAAAGAGATTTAAGAGATTCTTAGAGCATATACAATGGTTTTAATGCTTAGATTGGATATTATAATTCATATTTAAAAAATAATTAGGTCTTTATCCCTCATAAAATTCAATAAAATTCCAAAACTCAAACCTATAGGCATTTAGAAATGAGATTGTGCAAGCTAAGAAACACTAAAAAGTGCATATTTTGAGTTTTATTGAATTAAATATATCTAAATTTTATGTAGATATATTTTTATGTAATTTAATGTTTCATATTGGTTTCATATACATGTTTTACTTGAGGAGAGATAAAATGGAAAAACACATGTTTACACCATGAAGGAAATCAAGGTTTTGACTAATGTTGCTCATAAATGGAGTGAAAAATGAGTGTTTCAGATATTTTTAAGGGAAAAAATGATTTTATAGGATGTATAATTCATTTAAAGGTATGAATAAATTATTATAAAATGAAAAACAATTCAAAATAGGCTCAAATCAAAGAAAAACATCTCCAGGACACCCTGCAAGTAGTAAGCATGCACTTTTTGTGAATTTTTGTTTGAGAGTTTAGTGAATATATTTTGAGATTTTCAAAATTTTCAAATTATTACCAACTTATACCTATTAAATTATCATATTAGGAGTTTATATTGAGGCCTATAACTCATTTTAGACCCCCAAATCTAAATTAGGGTTTTTTGAGGCCTAAAGAGCACAAAATAGCATTTTTTGAAGTTGTACGTGGAGTTTAGAATTAAAAAATTGATTGAAAGTATGTGACACCATTGTGATGATGTAAAAATCCTATTTATACTTATTTTATATTCAAATAATAAAAATTCATCAAGTTCGAGGTTCTCATGGTGCATCCAAGAAGCTTGTTAAGATGGAAAAGATAGGCATATCTAAGAATAACCAGTATAGAGAGCTATGATTGTCATCATCAAATGAAATATTAACTATGATATTTAATTAATAATTAAAAAAATTAAACATTATATCTCTCCCACTTCTATGCCACCTTTGATTAAGAAAACAATTCACAAATTCAATCAATGCATAGTGCTTTCAACAACCTTGCCTAGTCAAACACATGTGCTCTTGGCTATCTAGAGATCAAAAAAGGATTAAGTGTTTGTTTTAAAAATTAAATAAAGGTTGTGATCAGACTCCAATATCATTAAATATATCTCTCTCCTTGTACATCCCATTATATCTACTTTTAGAAAAGGTCAAGTCAAACTTCAAGATGATTCAAGAAGCCTTCAATCAGCCCTAAAAAGGTGGAGATTCAACATGCAAGAATGGAAGAGTTCAGTTAAAGAAATAATAAAGTTAATCAAACCTATTTTCATGGAGTATAATCCTTTAAAAAACATGTAATCTCTCTCATACAATTCCCCCTTGGATAAATTTGATCAAGTCAAGAGAAAGAAACTTGCATGCAATATGCAAGTAAGATAGCTGAAGTCAAACTCTAAAATGCAAGTAAGGTAACTAAAGTCACTCACTAGATGGATAAAGAGTCTCAAAGATATTTAAGTGAATTAAAAGTGATTTAAGTGAATATAAAAATGATTTAACTGAACGTGATCAAGATCTCTTATGATTTAAGATTATCAATGAAGGTATGAGAGCCTTTGAATTTTCAAAACATTCAAACAAGATTCTCTCTTTACTATGCCATACTCCAAGAAAAGAATGTTTAAGTTATAATGTACTACATAGCAATTTTAAATTTTGGTTTTTGTATTGGAAATGATTTTAGGTAGGATTGAAGTTGATTTAGCATGATGACTCATCCTTAGTTTAGTGTTACTTTGTCTCCTCTCTCTTTTCTTCCTTTTCTATACGTCTATTCATTTTTGAGTGATTATGGTCAGATTATGATTTGGATATACAAAAAATCTACTAAAAATTTATACTACATCACCTTTGAAGCAATAAAAAACTGTTTTATCCTCCATTTTTAGGTTGTTCATGATGTGTCTCATGTTCATTGATAGAACTTAGTGAATGATTATTTTTCTTATGTTTATGCCTAAACTTTTCACCTTTTTGCAAAAAATAAAGATTTTTTAAGGTTATATCAAGTGCCTAAGTTTGATTTATACCTAATCTAGAAGTGAATTTAATCAATGTTCATTCCTTCCAAGCTAGTGTGAATATTTTTCATGACCTCTATATGAAATACTGATGCAAGAATCATTGTTTGAAGATGAAGTGAATGTGTGCAAGTTATTTAGAATCTAAAGTGTGTCAAAAATAGGCATAATTGACCTTAAAATTGGTGCATCACACCATTTTTTTAGTTTTCATGTTCAATTTTAGCTTGTGTATTGCCCCATTACCCTTTTCCTAATCAAGAAAGCATAGAATTAGAGAGTTTAGAGAGAATTAGGTGAGTGTACCAAAGAGAACCAACCCTTCATATGGATATTATATCCAATAAAAGGTCACCTACACCTTGAAGAGTCTCCACTATGTCAATAGGAAGTGAAAACTAGAACACAATCTTGTAAAGGTACACTTCTGAGTGATAACAATTTTTGGTATGTCTGGTGGGATAATAGCTTAGAAGATTACTAAAAATTGGTGTTGGTTTTAGCAATTTGTAGCAAATACATTACTTAAGTACTAACATTTAGTGACTTTAAGTTATATATAGTTAATTTAAATAGTCAATGTTACTAAAAACATTAATTGGTATGTATTTTAGTCCTGCATTTTGTGAAAATGCATCTTTTGTACTTGTTGACCAAATTTGACCCTACAGGTCAAATTGGGACCCCTATAGGTTAAAAATTGAATTTTTAAGGTGTTTTATGGGTATAATATTATGTCAAAAGGTGTATTATAGGTCATTTCATGTCACATTAGCCTTGGTCTTGGTCATTTTTAGTATTTATATCTTTTTAAGTCATTTTAGGGGTCAAAATAGAGCATCAAATGACTTTTATAGCCTCATTGAAAAATTTGACGGTTTAAAGGGATGATTTAATACCCCATTTGTCCTCATATACCTTAATTAACTATTTATAACTAAAAAGTGGTAGGTTCTTCCAAAAAAGGGTAGTTTTCTTTTTAAAAATGAGCATTTAATGAGGTGTATAGAATTGTACAACCCCCTACAGACGAGGACACTTTAGTAGTGTCTCTTGGTCTTTCAAACACTTTTTCCAATGATTAGTTTTATCATAAGTTCAAATAAATGAATAAAACTACTTCTATCTCCTTCCATTAGGCTTGGCAAGCAAGAATGGCCCTCAGGTTTGTACTTGGTACAGTCAGCAAGAGAAGTTTTAAGTAAAATGATCTTTGGTGTGTCTTCTACACTTATTTATATTAAATTAGATGTTTTTTTGTAGAGGAATGGTGGTCTTTGCTTTATGAACCATTCCTAAGAACTTAGACTATCTAATTTGCTTACTAATCTATGTACCCTATAAGTTTTGCCTTGGTTTGAACAATTCCATATAATATGGATACTAGGATTGATTAAAATTGTCTTTTATTTTAAATTTAGAGCTGATTTTAGGAACCAATCACCTCAAGTTTGCAAACTGATCCCATTCTATGTAGCAAGTAGGTTTCCACCACTTCCAACATCATCATGTCTTGGTAATGGTGTTAAATTATGGTGATGGTTTGTATTCATGCTTAAATTTTTTTTTAATTCCATTATAGGTTCATTTTCTGATAAATTATCCATGAGGTTGCAGTCACAAGCACCATATAGTCAATCTACTATATGACTATCATACTAGTTAGCTAGGTGCCTACAAAAAGGTTCAATATTAGAAATGAGGTGTGAAGAATTGTATTAGGCTTTGAAACATCTTGATGTTTCATATGAATTAAATTTAAATGATATCAATCCACTATGTATGTAGATTCCTTAAACATAAGAACCTTCTACCCACTACCTATCTAATGCAACTCAGAATGTGCATCTACAGGTGTTTGAAAATGAAAGTCACATTGAAATACAGATTTATTGACTTGATATAAAACTTCACAATCTAGAGGGGATCCATGTTAACATTGGAAGGAGTTACAATGGTTGTTCAAGGTGCACACACCATACATGGTTCCAACTCATTATTTGCCTGCATACAACTCAATCTTCATCTACAGGAGTCTACTTGATGACATCATGTTGAGATGGAGTTTTTTTAAGTGGTTAAATCTTTGAAATTTATAATAATGAATTTGAAAACTTGGTAAGGGAATAAATTTTATCACAAGATCACACATCTTGTAGACTATATGAATTTGCACTTACTGTCTATATATGAAATATCCACCTACAGGGGGTAATAATAGAGAATTAAAGATGTCATATGGAGGTGTTGGAGCACAACATGGATCCCTACTTGAATTCCTAACATGTGTAGGGACATATAAGACATATTTGGAGTGCTATCTTGGTATATGACATAGAGAACTATGATAAAAGGTACACTGATTGTATTCAGGGATTAAGTCTCTAAAAACACATAATAAAGCACCTGAGCCTTTTGTTAAGATTATACAACAAGGTTGTAAAAGCTTTTTATGCATCTAAATGACCTTTAATTATATCCCCTATATATTGAAATAATTAAAAAAATATATATGGTAGGTGATTAGTTGAAATTGGTTATTATAAATCCTAAAGATGCATTTTTATGCACTAGACTCAGTCAGTATAATCTACAGGCCTAAGCTATAAGAGATCCTTTCACCCAATGTTGTAATACCAAGGCATACTCTCATGTTTTAAAGAGAATTATTAATTGAAGTGTATAATAATTAACATGAATATCACAAATAATATTTTATTGATGGTGCTTCAAGGTCCAATCTACACCTACAGGTTTCTCTCTCTCCTAAGAAGTTGACCTACAGATTGATGGATTGCCTTCACATCATCCATAGTAAGAGATTAAGCATAATGATGCCAATGTTTATCTATAGATTATGAATAAAAAATACATAAAATTTATCATAATCCATGTTTTATAGGTTAAAATGTGAGATCTTATTCATAAAACCCCTGATCTACCACACAGTTAGCTACAATCAACTGTAGCTAATAGTGACCCAAGTGGTGATTGTTATAGGTCTTTGACCTATAAAATTCATGTTATAAGTGAATAAAATAAATATGGGATATAATTAAGGATTTAAATATGTCCCCATATCAATGTAAGTAGCTCCAAAAATGAGATTTTCAACTACAATTAGGGGAAGCATACAGACAAGGTCAACTTACTAGTCAAGCCTAACCAAGTAAGGATATGTTTCAAGGTGCAAAAAGGGTCATAAGAGTTGAGAAAAATTGTTAATTTATAATAATGGTTTAAAAAATATATAAATACCATCATTTTATTATAAAAAATAGAGAGAGACCTCTGAAGATGCATGAACATAGTCCATATGAAAATCATGCACACAGTCTTTGCCTTACAGCCTATTTTTGGTTTTTTATGATTTTGGAGGGAAAAATCATATGACCAAGGGCTGAATTTTTATGTAGTAAATAATTTTAACTTATATAATCCTTTAAAACATCCATTTTATTTTATTAAATAGGGTAATTACCCTTTTTTCTATCTCAGACAGAGGGTACTTCCCTAGGTTGCAAACCCTATAGTCTTGGGGATTGAGGATAAAAGGATAAACCAAAAGTTGATTAAAGATTACATAGAGGTTTAGGATTTTAAACACATCCAAGGAAAAATTTAATACATCTCACATAAATATGAAACCTAATAGGGATGTCTAAACCTTCAAAAGTGTAGACAGGCTTATGAGGCATGGTTAGTCATAGATTTCAAATGATAAGTCACTTTAATTTCTAAACCTAGGCAAGAATTCCAATGGATTGGAGCATATTTTTGGCATCACTATATATTTTTGTAATCTATTTTTATGTATATTAGTCAAAATTAAGTCATCTTTTGGCTCAAAGGCAACATTTGGCCTGTGTAAAGCAAAGGGCTCAAATAAGAAACTTTGGATGCTCACATCTTCTTGGGGGTTATGCATGAGGATCTATGGAATTTTGGGAAGTTGAAAGGGTCTTGAGATTAATTCTTGTGAAATTTTTTTACAAATTTAATGTCCCGTCTTTATGAATGAAGCTTAAGAGGGTAAAATAGGCCTAGATTCACCAAAACCCTTGCTAGTGACCAGTTTGAGGAAACAAAAGAGATAATGCACCAAAATGGCATAGTTTGCCCAAAAAAATGATTGGATGTTTTATAAGACTCAATTATGATACCTAAAATTAGGATTATTTGTATGGAATCCATATAGATAGGGTACAAAATTGCTTTTTTTGACTATTTTATGTATTATGCAGGTTCTAGGAGGTTTCAAGGAATTAAATCAAATTTGGAAGGAAGATTGAGACTTAAGATAAATTTTAATATATATTTAATGGCTTGTAAAAACTCCTAAGTGTGTTTACAAACTACTTTATCTTAGCCAATCTGAATTGGCATAGCAAACATGATGAGGAGAAGTGTGAAAACTTTAAGTGGAAGTATTTTTAAGGTGTGCTCAATACCTATAAGGACATAGAGGTTATTTCCAAGTGTCATCCACTCCATTGTATGAATTTTCATGGAAAATTGATTCCTTTTTGGAATCCAAATGTGGAAGGTGTGGAAAAGGGGAGTTTCTTTGACTACAGATAGTGATGGCTCACTTTCAAAAGTTTTTAGATGACTAGAAATGCAACTAATTCATGGAGAAGCATGTCTAAAATACTTTTCTCTCAATCCAATAATTATAACTATCTCTAGCCAATTTTTGTATGTTCAACTATGGGTGAATGATGAAGGTAGTTTCCTTGTGTAAAATGAGAACTCCTATGCCACATTTTAGGAGTTTCATTACTTGGGGTGACACTTGTGCTTCCTAAATTTTCATGATAAATTTCACATTATATTCTCATGCACATGAAACTCATTTTATAAACTTAAAAAGTGTCTTTATGACCTTAGGACTTCTTTCTTCTCCTCTCTCTATCATGTTCTATAAGAACTAGCCATTTTGGCCTTTGTAAATTATGCTCCACCTGAGTATGGAAAAAACCTACTCATTTGCATACCATGGATCAATAAAGACTACTAATTATTACCTCTTATATGAATATTCATAGTGTGTTCACTTTAATGATTGATCTTTCTCATGTGATGATTGTTGTTTCCTTAGTATTTTTGTCTCATTCTTACACCTATTTTTAGCTTGAAAGCTTCTTCTTGTAGGTCATGTGAAGTGTTTTATGATTTGTCAAGGTTGAGTGATGTAGGAGCATCAAGCTATCAAAGAAACATAATCAAGAGGAATATACACCAATTGAGTGCATTTGAGTATTATGGAGAATAAAATGACTTGGAAAAGATGGAACATGCAACAAAGAAAGAGCTATGGTAGTTGGAGTACTTCATGGAGATGGAAGATGCATGGAAAAGGAAGCTAGACAAGACCAAGAAGAATAAAATCAAGAGTTTTTTAAAGAGAAAGGAACCAAAACAAAGGACTAGCAACATGTTGATCATGAAGGAGCCTCAAAATATCAATTGGAAAGCAAGGAAGAAAGATGTAGGCTCAAGTTTTCTGCCTCTTAGGGAGTATGATGTAGGAGTATCAAGCTTCAAAGCTGCCAATTTTGCATTTTGGTCCTAAGGAGTCAAAATATGTTCAATTTTGGGTGTTATTATGTGTTAAGATACCTTTCTAGGCCCATTTCATGTATATGAGATCAATAGGGGTTCCAAGGAGTCATAGGAATAAGTATAGGAGAGTGTATGGAGTTTCCCTCCAAAATTAACAATTTGAATTTTCAAATATTGTCACAAGACAAAATGACCCCAAATGTGTTTAAAAAGGTGTTTATAAGGATATAAGATTTATAAAAGCCTAATGAGGTCATATAAGGGGTAACTATAGGTCACGTATGTTAACTCATAATAGAAAAGTCATGTTGTGGATTGATCATCTCACCCATACATTCAATTCAAGAAAAAGAAGTGGATTTGTAACTATTTTGAAAATCTTATGTTGAAAATAGGAAGAGAGAGTCATTTTGGTATCTAGGATGGTGTAGGAAAAGGTGGTGGTTTCCAAGAAGAGAGAGAGGAGAGTTTGATAAAGATAATTTGTATGAAATACTCAAAGGAGATTATAGCATTCTATAATAACTCTCCGATGTAATGAATTTTGATATTCCCATGAATGAAAAAGGAATTAACTTTGATGTGTTTGTGTTTTTTATCAAGTGATAGATTATTTTAATCTCATGTTGTCTCTATAAGGTCTTAAGAGACCCTATTTTGAAGATATCTTGTATGGTTGCAGATGTGCCTCCTTGTGAATAGCTGCAAGTTGGTTATAAGGTGTAGGTCATAGTCCAAAGAGTGGGGATTTGAACCATTCCAATAAGGTTAAATAGAATGGTTTTCCAAGCCATTAGTGTTATAATCCATGTGAAATAAATAGGCACCTTCAGATAGTTGAACAAAGGACATCAAGTGGAGGCGCTCATAGATTATGAAAATATTGTCACATACCTTGTTTCTTGCATTTGGTCCTCTCAAATGATGTAAGTGGTTATTAATGCAATGGTTAATTATAATTACTATAGTATATGATTCTATGGTAAAATTAAAATGAAATACGTGATAATAATAAAGTCTATGACAAAGGTCTAAAGCCTAAGGGTTTGATAAAATGACATCATATAGTTGAGGTACTCTATCACGCAGGTGTAGGACTGAGTGTGCTTATAAAACTTGTAAGAAAGAAAAGGAATAATATTAGAGAATTTTGATAAGTGCCTAGGGAATAGGATATTGTAAACCAAACTACATATAAATCTTACTTACAAGTGAAACTCACTAGACCCTATTCATTGATTGCACAAAAGTGGAAACCCTACATATGTTGTATACCCTATTTTTAGGGTCTCTAAGAATGAAATGAAGATATAGAAGATAGGTGTGGAGTTTGGAAGAAAATAAAATAAAAATGAAACCCAAGATACCATCTAAATAAGGTGACAAGTTAAGTGGTAAAGTTCATACCCTGTCTACAAGAAAAAGAACCCTATTTTCAACTGTGTGCAGACATTGTTCTAGGACTGAGTGGTACTGTGTTTTGAGGGAAAGTAAAGTAGATGACATGTGTATTCCTTGTTAAGTGTATATAATAATCTCAATGGACATGTGTATTGTAACTAAGGTTACTAATCCAAGAATAAATAGGGGAATATTGTAAGGAGAAGGAACCTTGAAAGGAGTTAGAGTATTGTAGGTGAACTTTTGCTAGAGCAAACCATTAAATAAATAAGACCAGTTGGATTAATGATCTAGGTTATGATGTGTTGCATACTTCTCTTAATGAATTAATGATATAGGTTATGATGTTTTGAATATTTATCCTAATGCTCTATATCATTGAGTGAGTTAGTCTATTCAAATAGTGCCATTCTAGGCCTCTTGTCTAGTCCTCCTAGCCTAAACATTCATCACAACCTCATAATGAAATATTTATGTGAGAATATTTAGATTGGAGAAGTGTATGTTTAGTTAGTCTCTTGGTCTCATGTGTGACATGAAAATAGTTGGTATTCATCAATTAATTTGGTGTATCACCTTCTTTACGATAGTTTACTTTCAGTTTTTTCTCCCTTTTCCCTCACAAGCATAGGTGTAGTAGTGATCTAAAATTGGTACATCAAGGGATCTATCCATATATATAGATTCACCTCATTCCTAGGCTACCCACATCCTAGAGGTGATTCAATTATGCCACTTGGATGAGAAGAGCTAAGACATCTCCTAAAAGGGTGCAAATCCAAGTGACAATAGTACCTTCATATCTTTCATATCAATCTAAGAATATTTATGGATTCACCTTGAGTAGTCTTTAACCAACATGATATAAATATTATCATGATATTTATCCACCTCTCACACCTAAACATGTTTCAAATTAGCCTTGTAAAAATCATGTTCTTTTTAATCAACCTAAATAAAGTGTGCAAGAGATAAGACTTGAATTTGAGAGATAATGTATGGATAGTGATAGGGAAGGGAATACGATAGGTATCAAGAAGAACTTGCCTATATGCATCATTAAGAGATAGAATCATTGAAGAGATACAATGAGGCTACAAGAGAATAAATAAAGTAGCTTCCCATATGATTAGAAAATTTTGAATCCAAAATCCCAAGTTGAAAACAAGAAGAACTAGAACCTCTTGAAATTTCAAGAGAGTCAACTTGCTTCAAAATTCCAAGTTTTAGGACTCCTAATCCTATGAAAGATCCTATTCTTATGTATACTTTTACCATTCTCCCTCAAGACCCTTAAACAAAAAATATTCCAAGTTTATTTAGCCCCTCATCTAATCCTCAAGTTGAAACTATCCATGAAGATCAAGGCATATCAAAATGTGAGAGGTTGATTGTTGAGTGGAAAGAGAATAATGAAGCATTCCTAACATAAGTTTCTTCCCTCCTTTCAAAATATTCTTAAATGAAACTATTACTTCCAAATATTAAAGCCTTTTTAATTCATATTCAATCCCAAAACTCATTTAAGAGCACTCCATAATGCCCTATGTTCTTATGCCACTAAATGGAACCTCTTACCCTCCCACCATCTCCCTTTTTGAAGGAGGACCTATTGTTTGGAAGGCAAAAGAAGAGCATCCAGGTGAAGAGGATAATTTGTTAAGAGAGGATGATCAAGAGTTGTGTTAGTTAAATGAGCTTAAATTTGGTATAGAATAATATTATGTCGCATCCCTTGAGGATAAAAATTAAATTGTAGCTGCAAGTGAGCTTCAAGAATTATATCATGAAGATGTTCAAAATGATATGGCAGTAGCTAGTGAGATTGCAACATTGGTTTTACAAGATAACAACCCTAGACATGAGCTAAGTAAATATAAAAAATAAAATGTGGTAATTAATATTAAATAACATTAATAAGATACAAGTGAGGATAAAAAAGGTTTTGATGAAGAGTGGCAACAATACCTTGAGTTGATTCAAGAAATTGAGAATCTTTGTAGGCCTACATCTCCTTGTGAATACATTAATAAAGTGGTCACCAAGTTTGGAAAGAATATTCAAGAATATATTGATCAAAGTATATCTCAAATAGACCTTGATGAGTTTAGAGAGTATTATTTTTAGACCTTGAAAATCTTGAACAATTTTCAGCAGTTGACAATCAAGATGGCATATCTAAAGATGTCATAAAGAGCCAAAAACATTATTTTAGTGATCCATTAGAGGATGAAGTTACAACTATTCCTATGAATAAAAATGTGGTTATATTGAAAATATTTATTAGTGTTGAAAATTAAAATGAGATGAGCATTGTAATACAAGAAGAGTTTGTTTATATTGAGATATGTTTTATTTCGTTGATTCACTTGCAGTTAAGCCAAAGAGGTTGACAAGTAGGAAAAGATCTGACCTAACCATAATATAAATCACAAAAAAATGTTTTCCTCATATTTATAAACCACATGGAGAGGACCTGATAGGTTTTTTATTTGATCCAGGTGTATTTTTTGAGTGTTTTACGTAGTAGTTTTATATTTTATTTTCTTCTAAGTGATATCTTACACATTTTTCAGTTGGTAACTGAATAGATTTCAATTCCCTAAGTGCTTATGCACAAGTGTTATTATTTATTGATATAATTTTAAATTTAATTTTTGGCGATATTTTCATGATTTTATATCCCAATGGTTAAGGCTACTATTCTTGAGTGTTTAACAAGCAAACATCCCAGCAGGGTCACCAAAAATGTTGACAAATTTTACCACCATTGGTAAAGGTTACTTATGTGCAAGTTTTTAGAAAGACTCCATTCATAGATTAAAGATTTAAATAAGATATATTAAACATATTATATACTTTATAAAACCTAAACCATTCTCAAAAAACCCTCATAGGTCCAAATTTTGGTAGAAGCTTCTTTTATTCCTCTAGCAAGCTAGTTGCAAGCTAGTAAGGGCAATTTTCAAATGTTCATTTCATAAAAGAGAAGAAGATTTGGTTTGAATGGTGTTATGGGATTATAGGGAACCATATTACTTAAATATTCTATGTATTATTGTTAGGTTACATTGGCTTAACTTTATGAATAATCATTAAGAAGGAAAGGTGCTTTAAAACCCTTCTTAAACCCCAACAATGAGGTTTTAGGAGATGTGACTGCATTTTTGAGTTATTTTTAAAAATTAAAATTTTTGTGAGATATTATTGGGAATAAATAAAATTATTACACCTTATTTAATTAAAATTTTAAGGTAAATTATGGATAAATTCAAAGGTACATGTTACAAGGTTTTAAGCAAGTAAGAGAAACAATCAGAAAATGTATTTTTTGAAATGTTTAAGAGATTATTTAAGTATATTAAATGGTTTGAATTATTATATAAGATTTTTAAATTCATAATTAAAAAATAATTATCTATTTATACCTCATAAAACTCAATAAAATATCAAAACTCAGAATTACACGCATTTAGAAATGAGACTGTGCAAGCTAGGAAACACTAAAAAGTGTATATTTTGAGTTTTATGAAATGAAAAATATTTAAATTTAACATGGAGATATATTTTTATGTTATTTAATTTTTTAAATTATTATAATATCATTACATTACCTGAGGAGATATAAAATGTCAAAACATAGGTCTACACCATGAAGGAAATCAAGGTTTTGACTAATTTTACTCATAAATAGAGTTAGAAATGAGTGTTTAAATATTTTAAAGTGTAAAAAATTATTTTAAATTATTTATAACTCATATAAATATCTTAATTCATTCTTATAAAATGAATACCAATTCAAAATAGGCTTAGATAAAAAATAAAATCTCCAAGTCACCTGTAGGCAGTAAGTAGACACTTCTTATGTATTTTTGTTTGAGAGGTTAGTGAATATTTTTTAGATTTTAAAAATTTAAAAATTATTACACATTGATGACTATCCAATTATCATATTGTTAGTTTCTAGTGAGTCTTATAACTCAATTTAGACTCATAAATCCAAATCAGGGTTTCTTGAGGCTTAAAGAGCATAAAATAACATTTTTTGAAGTTGTATGTGGAGTTCAAAGCTAAAAATTTGTTTTAAGGTTTTTTAAACCATGATTATTATTTTAAAATAATATTTATACTCCTTATATATTAAAATAATATAAATTCATCAAGTTGCAGGTTATCATGGTGTATCCAAGAAGCTTATCAAGATGGAGAAGATAGGCATATCAAATAAGAACTAGTATGGAGAGTTGTGATTGTCATAATAAAATGCACTCTTATAAAATATATTTAATTAATAATTTAACAAATTAAACATTATATATCTCCCACTTACACTTCACCTTTGAGGAAGAAAATAATTCACAGGTTCAATTAATGCATTGTGATTTCAACAACCTTGCCTAGTCAAACACGTGTTCTTAGCTATCTGAAGATCAAGAAAGGGTTAAGTGTTTTTTTTTAAGAATTAAATAAAGGTTATAATTAGACTCAAAAAAAATTAAATATATAAATCTCTTTATACACCCCATTGGAATTAATTTTATAAAATGTCAATTCAAACTTCAAGATGATTCAAGAAGCCTTCAATTAGCCCTAGAAAGGTGGAGATTTAAACAAGAAAGAATGGAGGAGTTTAGTTAAATACTTGATCAATTAAATTAACTCTATTTTCATAAAGGATACTTATTAAACAAAAAACATGCAATAATTCTCCTACTACACCCCCTTGGAGCAATATAAGCAAGTTAAGAGAAAGAAATATGCATGCAAAATATAAGTAAGATAGTTGAAGTCAAACTCCAAGATGCAAGTAAGGTAACTGAAATCACTCACTAGATGGATGAATATTATTAAGGATATTTTTAAGTGAATATTAAAAGGATTTAAGTGAATATCAAAAGGATTTAATTGGAGATGATCAAGATCTCTTCAAGATTGAAGACTAGCATTGCATTCATGAGAGCCTTTGACTTTTTAAAACATTCAAAAAAGATTATCTCTCTCTACTACACCATACTCCAAGAAAATAATGTTTAAAATATAATTTACTATTTATAAATTTTAAATTTTATTGTTTAAAGGTTGAGTTGGAATTGAGTTGAGATAGGAGTGAAGTTGAGTTAGCATGATGACTCATCCCTAGTTTAGGACTACTTTGTCTCCTCACTCTTTTCTTCCTTTTATATATGTATATTCATTTTTGAGAGATTATAATAAAATTATTCTTTTTATATACATAAACTCTTCCAAAATTTGTACTACATCACCTTTGAAGCAATAATAATCTATTTTTTCCTCTATGTTTAGGTTGTTCATGAAGTGTATGTCTCATGTTCATTGATAGTTTTTAGTGAATGATTATTTTTCCTATGTTTATGTATAAAATTTTCACCTTTATGGAACAAATAATAAGTTTCTAAGTCTTATTTTTACCTAATCTATAAGTGAATTCAACCAATGTTCATTCCTTCCAAGCTCGTGTGGATGTTTCTCAAGTCCTCTGTATGAAATACTGATATAAGAGTCATTGTATGAAGATGAAGTGAATGTGTGAAAAAAATTTAGATTCCAAAATATGTCAAGTATAGGCATAATTTACCTTTAAATTGGTACGTCACACCAAATTTTTAGTTTTCATGTTCAATTTCAGCTTATATATTTCCCTTTAACCTTTTTTCTAGTTAGGAAAGCATATAATTAGAGAGTTTAGATAGAATTAGTTGAGTGTACCAAAGGGAAATAGCCCTTAATTTTGGAGATTATATTTAATAAAACATCACCCACACCTTGGAGAGTTTCCATTGTGTCAAAAAGAAGTGAGAACAAACACACATTCTTGTAAGGGTGAATTTTTGAGTGATAACAATGACATGACTCAATTTTAGTAATAGATCACCTGACTAAAGTTCAAGATAGATAGGATGGTATAAGTGTGGAGAAAACTTACTATTGAGAAGGATTAGACTATTAGTGGCAAATATTAGGCATTAGCTACTATTGATAGGCTCAAGTGAGTGGAATGTAGCTCGAGGAGACAGTACATAGGATAGATTTTCATAGATAATATTTTAGAGACTTCATGCTAAGGATGAGGCCTCTTATTACCATTGATCCTATGAAATGACTATGCCTAGGGACCATTAGGTTCCTTATTTTGAGGTCTAATATGTACAAAAAGCTATTAGTAGATATATTCAGTCTCATACTAGAACACATATGATAGGGACCTAAGATCATTCTATCCATTAGCGATGAATACCACCACCAATACTACTAGGGCCAATTGGGCCTCCTTTATCCATAGGTCTCATACACACACAAAGTCAGAGTTGAGCACAAGCATCCTAGCATTTTGGCATAGTTTAATTATTTGTAGTTTATGGCATTGTACTTATTATATCAACATATTGATGTATTTTGAGATACCCTTATGATATATATTCTTTATGTATATGTTATTTGAGATACATTGACATTTAATTTTAGGGATTTTGAGGTTGATGTACTTGTATATGATATTATTTTGATATATATATGATGCCATGTTATTATCTTGTTTATTTCATGTTTAGCATTAATTAGCATTGATTGACATTATGAATGTTTAACATTATTAATGTTTATGCTCATGTATGTTATTTTATTTATTTTTTATGACATATATATGAGATGTTGTTATGTTATATTATTTTCTCATGTTTATATGACTTATATGTATGCTTACTCAGAGATGCATGTCTATATAAACACAATAAATCATATTTATATGTTTATTACTCATTGGATTCAAGGATGTGTTTAGGTATTTAGTCAGTTTTGATATGTCAGAGAATTACTACCATTTCATTGATCTAATAGTCTCTTTATGCCTAGTTTTTACTATAGCTTGTGATATTATGCATCGTATATATGAATAGTTAAAATGACAATATATACCCTAAGCATGGAAAACTTAGTTTAAATCCAAATATAACCAATGTAGGAATATGATATGAATAATCAAATCTTAGATGTAAACATAACAAATAAACCAAGTGTAGAACTAAAAACAAACCTTCACAACCTAAGTACAAGATATGGATAATTAAGACTCAAGTGTAAATAAAATGTAATAGCCCTACGACAACCAAGACATAATAAAGGAAACAAATGATAAACAATAAAAACCAACAAACAAGCAATAACAAAAAAACATCACAAACAAAAAATAGACAATAATAAACAAATAGATAAAAACAAACAAATAGCACATAAACAACTGTGCAAGCAAAATAATAAACAAGTCTAATAAATAGATAGAAATAAACAAATACAAACAACCAAACAATAATAAACAATAAAACACCAATAAACAAACCAAAAGAACACTAATAAAATAAATAAGGTAAGATAAACAAAACTCAAACAAACAAACAAACAAAATAAAAAAACAAATAATAACAAACAACAAAACACAAACAAAATAAACAAGGAAAGATAAACAAAACTTAAACAACACAAAAATAGATAAACAAAATAGACAAAATAAATAGAAAAAACAAAGTGATAAAATAAACATATAAATAAAAAACAAGGATGTAAATAAATAAATAAAGCAAAGAAAAGTTTAATAAACGAACTAATCTAAACACACAAAGATAAACAAACAAACTAAGCTAAATAAAATAAATAAACAAGGCTAAAATAAATGACAATATACAAATAATGGTTATTCACAATGTTAATACAAATATAAAATAAATTATTCATGCATGTGTAATAGAGGTGTTACTCTTAGAGACATGATGACCTCTAGTCTAGGTAGCAATGACATAGGTAAAACAACATAAGAATGAATGGAAAATAGTTACCCTTATGCTATAGGGGGACAATGACAAAGGGTACAATGAAAAATAGTTGTCCCTAGGCTATATGGAACAACAACACAAACAAAGAAGGCAAAAACATTTCCCCTGGGCTATAAGAGATTGTGAAACAAAATTAAAAAATTGAAGAGAATAGAAGAAATGGAAGGGGTAGCCGAACTGACTCCAAATACACTAGGCAAGTGGATACTGCCTACATAGTTCTATGGATATAAGATCCAACATGAACTTCAAGCTAAATGTAGTTCTTTCAGGATATGGGATAGAAGAAAATAAATTATAAGAAAACATGATTGACTTGTAGAGGAAAAATAGGAATGATCTTATAAAATAATAAGTGCATATAAAAAGAGAGGAATGATGTTCACAGTCATGAAAACATCAACACAAAAAAATTATGTAAGCACAATTTAGATTAAAACTATATTAAAAGTCAAGAGATGAGTATCCACTAATAAACTAAATTAGTAATTCATAGTGTTTAATACATCTATGACTTAGAATGAGAATGAATTCACAAAATGGAAAGAGCATTGGTTGTGGTTGCTTATAAAATGGCAAGAATGTTCAAACATAAAATAATCATAAAATGGAGAGAATGTAAAAAAATTCAAGTGGTCATTTAGTACATTGATTTCAAATGCACAATGCTCATAACATGAACTCATAAAATAATGAGAGCATATGGCTAAGACCAATAATAATGGGGAAACTAAAGGACAAGTGATTACTTGTAAAATAGTTAGGAGTCCTATAATTCTTAAGGCAAAGAATTGGATGAAAAAAAATAATGTGACCGAGCTAAACTGAGATACCTCATGTATCCAAGTGCTACTTACATAGTTTGTATGGACCTCAAACTGATGTAGTTCTCCCAAAAATGGGAGGGAAAAGGCCAAAGTGACCTAGAAATGAAAATGGATATGTAAGATAGTCCATCCTAAAAAAAATTGATGGCTCTATATCTCTCATGGAAATTTTAAGCCAATTTTCATGAATTTAAATATTTTTCTAGGTCTTTTATGAATGTTTAGGGGGTTTCAAATGTTTTTTGAATTTTTAAGGCATCTCAACTCAATCAAGAACCATGATATATAAATGGATCCAACTCCTAAAATGGTGAGAAAATGGCTTAGGGCACTCATAAAATGGTGAGAGCATGGAAAAAGGGTGACTAAGCTAACCTCGACATAAATTAGATGTTTCCTACATAATCTAAATAGACCTTAAGCCACTACGATTATACCTCTAGTTGTGAAAGTGGGGACTGGTTTCCAATGTTTTGGTGTTTTTGGTATCTCAACTCAATGGATAATTATAATATATAACATAATCCAAACTCATAAAATGATGAGAGTGTAACTTAAATATAGTCATAAAATGGTGAGAGCGTAGCTTAAACATACTCATAAAATAATGAGACCATGGCAAAGGGTGCTCACAAAATGGAAAGAGCATGGTAAAGGGGTGATTGAACTAACCTCAATGTAAATCAAGTGATGCCTACATAGTCCAAATGAACCTCAAGTCACTATAGTTCCACCTACAATGGTGAAAGCAGATAGTGGATTCTAATGTTTTGGTGTTTTGGGCATCTCTACTCAATAAAGAATTACAAGATACAACACAATCCAAACTCATAAAATGGCAAGAGCATAGCTTAAACATGCTTGTAAAGCAACAAGAGTATGGCAAAGGGGTGACTAAGATGACCTCAATATGAATCAATCACTACATACATAGTCCTGTAAGACCTCAAATCATTCCAGTTCTTCTTACATAAAAAGCATCTAAGTATCAACAAGTTCAAATACAAGAAAATAGAAAGGATATGTGATAATGCATGGTAAAGTTGTTGTTCCTAATTTTTCCAAAGGTGGTTATAATTAATAAATAACAATAAATGTTAGTTATACTAATTTACCCAAAGGTGGTTATAATTAGTAGCATAAGTAGTGAATGTAATATCAAATGAAGGATGCAATTGCCAGGATCACTATCGTACTAATTTCATATACTACCACTCAAACATTAGATTTTGAAACAACTATTATATTTAAATCTATCATAGACCACTAAATTTGCTTGGAGTATAAATGAATCAAAACCAAGATCAAACATGATAAGTGGGGTTAGGTAAAAATAATTGGCTAGTAAGTGATAGCCTAAGGTATAGTAAAATGGTATAGGGTATAATACAAAGAATAGGCATAATGTGGAATAAATTAAATGATCCTTGTAGACAATAATTCAAGTCCCTCAAGCATAAAAAATTTGAGGTGTATTATGTTCATTGATATTTCAAGTTCATTTCCTTCTAGTGAAATGAGCCTGTATGCTCTAGAACCATAGTTATAAATAACTACATAAGGTGCTAATTAGTTAGGTTAGAACTTTCATGTCTTCTTTGTCTCAACATTAACATTCTTATGATTTTCTTTTAACACAAGGTCACCAATCTCAAATTCATAATGTTTGGTGTGTTGATTGTATTGACCTTATAATATATTTTGATATGCCTAAATATTATTCAAGGTAGTCATGCACTTTCCATCAAGTAAGTTTATCTCTTGCAAGTGATCTACTATTTAGTCCTCATCATCAATGATGTGCCATAATGAAATTCAGAGAGAAGGCAACTTTACCTCGATGGAAATAATGGCCTCAAAGTTGTAAACAAGTGAATAAGGGGTAGCTCTTGTTGGAATAAGGAATGTGGTATAGTAGGTTTGGAGGGTGTTAAATAACTGAAAGTGCCAATTACAACTATAATTATTGATAATATTCTTCAAAATATTGAAAATGGTTTTCTTATAAGCCTCATCTTGGTCGTTGCCTTGTATGTAATAGGTGGTAGATAAATGTTGTTGGATGTGGTATTAGGTGCAAAGTGTTTTCACATATTTGTTTTTAAATGATCTACCATTATCAGATATAATGTCAGAGGGGATACAAAAATGACAGATGAGATGGTTGAATATGAATTTATATATCTACTTACCAACTTTTTAAGTGAGTAGAATGGCTTCCACCCACTTAGTGAAATATTTGGTAGTATTTAGGACATGTTTATGGCCATCTGAGGATGTAGGATTGATCTTACCTATGAGGTTGAGTCTCCACATTGAGAATGTCCATGGTGTTATCAATAGTTTGAGTGTCTTGGCTAGCTCATGAATTAGATTAGCATGCTTCTAACATTTTACACACCTCTTCACATATGTATCTGCATCTATTTCCATAGTCATCTAGTAATAAACAATACACAATAACGTTTTGGCTAATATTACCCCATTAGTGTGGGCTACAAACACTTTTTTGTGAATTTCCCTCAATGTTAATCTAGATTCTACCAAAGGTAAACAATGAAGTAGAGTTCCATCATATCTTCTATGATATGAGGTAGGTATGAGTAAGGTATAACAAGAGGCTTTATGGATAAAATATTTTTATTTCTTACATGATAGGTCAGGTGGAATAGTTTGTTCTTGGAGATAGACATATATGTTAGAATACTAGGGAGATGTGGGATCAAAAATTTCATAAACCATCTTGATAGTTGATTATTCATGTGTCGATGCCAAGATATATTCCATAATAAATTAATAATCTCTTGATCTATCTATGATCTGAATCATGGAGCTAATAATGGTCAAGGGACCAATTGTTCAGTTATTTTATCAAGATATTCTTTCAAACTAAATGTTGTAAATTTTTTGCTTGAAAGTATCGACCATGTCTTTGTATGGTACTAACTTCTCATCTTTGGTATGGTACTATTCTGTGACATGATTGATGATTAGCTAAGAATCACCATACACTAGTAAATGTTAGATGTTCCACTATACTTCTTGATGAATCCCTGTAATGAGTGCTTTGTACTCGACCATGTTGTTGATACAAGGAAAACCAATGTGGAAGGACTTGGGAATAATATCCATTTATGGTGTAAGAAATAATATTTTGGCACCTAATCTACAAGCTATGAATGAACTGTCAAATTACATTTTCCACTATTTTACCTCAGGAGGTGCATTTGCTTCTACTAAGATCATAATGGTTTCATTTGGAAATCCAAATGTAAGGGGTTGAGTGTCATAAAGAGGAGCTTCTGTAAGTTGATCTATGAGTACTTATATCTTAATGGACTTCTAATTAGCATATTCAATTTCAAACTCACTCAATAATATGATCCAATTTACCATATGGCTATGTAGATATATTTTGGAAAGTAGATACGTGAGCAAATCTACTTTGGTAATAATAATGGGCTTGTTGTTCAACATGCAATGATTTAAATTTTGGGTCATGAAAACCATAAATAAATAGGCTTTTTCAATTAGCATATGATTTTTCTCATATGCGACCAATGTTTGGCTTAGATAATACATGACATGATCTTTACCCTATTCATCATGTTGTGCCAAAAGTGCCCCCAGGGCATTTTCAATCACTGATAGGTGAAATAAAAAAGGCTTATTTGGCATGGATGGAAATAAAAAAGGTGAATTAGGTAGATATTCCTTAAGTTATTCAAATGTTTTCTGGTACTCTTCATTCCAAGAGAACATAATGCATTTATTTAGTAAGTGTGTAAATGGATGGCATTTACTGATTAACTATGATATGAAGTGTTAGATTGATTGGATCTTGCCCTGCAAACTATGGATCTACTTCAAGGTAGATGGTGGTGGCATCTCAGTAATATCTCAAACTTTGGATGGATCAAATTCAATGCCCCTACAAGAGACAAAGAAGCATAGAATTTTTTCATAAGTTATGCCAAATACACACTTCTTTGGATTAAACCTAACATTGTACTCGTAAACTCTCTCAAATATTTTTCTTAGTATGGGTAGATGGTTAACACAAGTCTTTGATTTACCCAAGATGTCATTGATATAGTCCTCAATGATGTCATGCATCATATCATGGAAAATCATTGTCATGGCTTATTGTTAAATGGATCTTGCATCTTGAGTCCAAATGGCATCACCTGATAATAAAACATTCCCCATAGAGTGGTAAACATTGTCTTGTGTTGATCTTTTGGTGCAATTCTGATCTAGTTGTATCTTGAAAATTCATTCATAAGAGACATCACTTTATATCTGGCTCTTGACTTGACTATCATGTCAATATTAGGTGGAGGAAAGTCATATTTTGAAAAGGCTTTATTGATATCCTTGAAATCAATGTAGATTTTGATACCTTCAAGTTTTTTGCTCATTGGCATAATGTTAAAAATCCACTCTGAATAGTTGATCGACCTGATGCATTTCACATATAATAGTTTCTCCAATTATTTTTTGACTAGCACAAAAATATGATTATGCATCTTTCATAGCTTGTGTTTAAAAATATTTTCATCATGATGTAAAACCAAGGTAGGGTCCAAACCTAACATGTCCAAATAAACACATGCAAAAATGTCAAAAAACTCCTTTTGAAGGATTGTAAAAACTTCATGTTCCTCCTCTTTGAGGGATGCACTTAGTTTGATCTACTTTGGGTCCTCTAGAGTCCTAATGTTAACCTTATAAGTGTCCTCCACAAGAATTTTAGAATTATCTTCTAGAATAGTCAGCAACAAGATAAACTAATTAGTAATGGCAAAGTCCTTTGGATGGGTTGGCTTGTCTAATTATCCCAAGCAAGATGAATCAAAATATCCTAATAATAGTAAAGTCCATTTAACAAATACTTTAGGGCACTATTGAACAATCTATGCAAAAGCTTTCCACTCTTTAGTACTAATTTTAGATCCATAAATAGGCCTTGGATTATAGGTATCTTGTGTTTCATAGGAAGAGGGGTGAACATCCCTATTTAATGGTGCCAGAAACTAGTTTTTACCAAGAGACTTGCCTTTTTATTTAATTTTACCCTGGTAATAAAGTGATTCAAAAAGTTTTTCACTTTTAGACCTCAAAGTTCACCTACTCTCTAAAATAGGTAGTAGGATCTAATCTAATAAAAAAGTCTTGTTTTTTTATCTCCAAGAAGAATGTGATTCCTCAATCCCAAAAATTTGCATATGTCCTCATCATTTTCAAACTCATCTAATGACATCATTGACTCTTATTGGTCTCATTATATAAACTACAGATGATAAAGGGTTAATGGCTAAGGGTGATAAATAGGATTAAGGTACAAATGGCATGGAGATTAAACAAATTTATATTGGCAAGGTCATTTTAGATGCTATAATCAGACCTTGTATTGTTACCAGAATCATATTAATTAGTTGATGGTGTTGGAACATGAATAAGGTATGTAGGGTCACCCCTAGGTGGTTTAAATCTAATACCATGGGTTCAATTGTACTTAGTCATTGATACTAGCTTGATTGTCCCTTATTGATGTAGCCCTAAGTCTTTACCTTCATAAGCTAGGTGATCCATAATCTAATTAATAATATGATACTTTTTTCATTAGTAATAATTAGCTAAATCATTAGTATAAATCCATGAAATGTATTTGACTAAGGGGTCTTATTTTAGGCCAAAGGCTGATTTGAAAATAATGGGTTTATTCAGCTAAAATTTCCCCTTGGTCTACCACTTCATGCGATTAGTCTTGGCCTTAGGTCTCCCATAAGATTTTGAATTATGTGGCAATTTGGAAATATGGAATGAATCATGGGTATTGTATTCTTTGACACCTTTTTCAGTTATATATAAGTGATTGGCAATGTTTGGTGGAGGCATAGATGAGGTAGAAGCTAAGTTGTATAGGTCAATATAATTAGCTTCTAGTTTTGATTCAGTAGTTTTTATTTTATCATCTCTTCCTCTATCATATTTGGGCATAGGATTCATGCCAAATTTATAGTTATAGCTCTTATACTTGGCCTCAAGATGTTTACAATATTGATATGGTTAAAGATCAATTGGTATAATCACTTACATCCTTGAATGAGTAAATTTTATACATTGATGCAATGTGGAAGGTATGGCCCTAATTTCATGGATCTAAGGTCAACCCAATAACAAATTGTAAGATAATTCCAAGTCTAAAACATAGAATATATTTTCATGGGTCAAAGGTCCAATTACCACTAGTAAGCTAATAATAACT
The DNA here is from genome assembly GCA_037957365.1 of Torreya grandis. Lineage (NCBI taxonomy): Eukaryota > Viridiplantae > Streptophyta > Pinopsida > Cupressales > Taxaceae > Torreya > Torreya grandis. The sequence goes on along the minus strand of JARHVA010002996.1, from coordinate 1,125,228 downwards.
TGAGATTCTAGTTCCTCATTATCATATGCCTTGATAACAATGGTATATGGTTTTAATTTGGCTACTATATATCCAAGATGTTTGATCAATTTTAGAGACATAATCTTGAGGCCTGAACCATTGTCTATAAGGACATGTTTAAATTTATGGTTTATTATACCAACCTCAATGTACAAGGGGTTATTATGCAATAGGCCCAAGGATGACATGTCACTTTGGTCCAAGGTAAGACATTGGCTAGGGGCCAAGTGTCCTACCATGGCTTAAAATTTATCTAGAGTGATGTCATATGGTATAATATATTAGTTCAAGTACTCATTTAGGTTAGCTTTGTGGATTTTAGATGTATGTAGAAAATCCATGATGGATATATATGTAGGTGTCTTCTTTATCTACTCCATAATATCATAAGTCTTCCCTTCAATTTTGGTAGTTGATTTGTTTATGATAGGCATAAAATGTTGAATGGGTTGATTCATGGTATTTGGATGCAGTCCCTTGATAGTAATATTAGCTCATTAAGTTGTGATTGCATAATCTCAATCTGATACTTGGCTTTGGTAGTTGGCTGGGGAGGTAATAGGTCCTAGAATGGTAATTCTAGGGCAGTGTTAATCCTGATTGCTAATATGGTCCAAAGAATAATAATTGGAAAAAAAAAGGTTGGTAGGCATTAATGGGTCAAGGTCTTGGTATGTTGGTATTTGGCCAAGGGTTTATAGTAATGGTAATAATATGATCACTTGAGATGTCTCCTAAAATATTGTTATAGGTATATGCAATGTCATGATGGCATCCTTGGTTGGTTTGGTCAATTTTCCTTTTGTTCTGACCATTCTATTATTATTGTTATGGCTGGTGTTATTGATTTTGTGGTGGAGTTATCTACTACTTTTGTTATTGTTTTTGTTACTACTACTGGATATTGTTATTATTATGTTGGTAACATAGATTTTAATAGATACCTAACTTATGATTGGTCAGAGGAATATGGGTATCTCTTTGTGTCTCTCCAATTTTCCAGCATATTTTCAATCAAATGTCTCAATTAAATACATTGACATATGAAATGTCCTTTAAAATGATGGTACTTATAAAATTCATGTTCTTTATACCAATTAGCAAAAAATTACTTTAGGAAAAGGCTTTAGTACTAGCCAATTGATCATATTTGTTTGACCCAATTTTTGAAACACAAACTCAATAGGCTCACCGAGAACATTGAATTATCTAGCAATGGGCAATCTTCTCCTTGGAGAAGGGGCTTGAAATTGGTTTTGATTATATGGATATTGGTTTTGTGGAGGCCTTAGCTGAATGTATGGAGGTGGTGGTTTCTTAATAGGTAGAGGTAAATGAAAAGTTAGTGTTTACACCATTTTTACATGACACAATTCAGTGACCCCATTGCCAACAATATTCTTGTTGTAATTTTAAGGTTTTGGTCTCTCATTATTTTTGATTGAAGGTGGCATGGAATCTGGTATTTGAATTGGGTTATAATTATGACTCTAGATTTGGTTATGGTTATGCTAGCGTTAATGCTGATTTCAGCTCTAGTTAGAAGAAGATAGCTTGATGATCTCTTTATCAACAAGGGATTTCTCAATCTGTATTATTTTATTTATAACCTCTTTAAATGTATGATCACATTACATTTAACATGGTCAAATATCTTGTTATGTAGGATCCTATTAAATATCATAGCCAATTATTTATCTGGTAAGTTGTGAGTAAATTGGCTCACCAGTGCTCTCCAACATTGCAAGTATGTAGCAAAGCTTTCATCATTTTTATATTTTTCTTGGCCCAAGTCCACAACTATAATATCATTTTCAACATTATATGAAAAATGTTGTATGAAATTTTCAATAATATCATCAAAGTTAGGTACAAAATTCTTTGACAATTTCAAAATCCATTCCAAAGCTTATCTTGCTAGACTTCTTAGAAAGAGTAGAAGCAAATATATGCCATTGTATGATAATGGCTAGAAATCAACAAAAAATTATTTTAAATGCTCTTTAGGGTCACCTTCGCCCTTATATTTATCAAATTTAGGTGGTTCATAACCTAGTGGAAATGGTATTTATAGAGATTCCATGTTGAATAAATACAAGCATATTTTATCCAGTTTGAATTTTGGGCAAGGAAGTTAGATGGAGTGGCCTATTTTTGTTGGGGTTGTGTGGTCAACTTTTGATTACATTGATTTGGGTAGGTTTGAATGTCATACTAAAAAATGTTGGTTTGATTGGCAGGATGACCATGTATACATATCCATGCATTGGGATTGTATTGTTGATACGAAATACACTATGGTTGAAAAAAAATTATCTCAGATTGGCTACATAGCCTTGGCTAGAAAATTATAGTTGTGGTAATGGCATTTATCTCTATGGGATATGTTCGTATTGATGGGTTTTGGAGGTAATTTTTTTCCTACTCATTGAAACCTATTGTATATAAGGAACACATTGCTAACTAGATCCCTGCTATTTGAGGTGTTGAAAGTTGGATCCCTATTTCACATGCAATACCCATTGGGTGAAAGGAAATTATTGCCTAGTGACTAGCATTTTTTATACATAATAACCTTGATGTTGGTTGAAAACTTATTTTTAGATAGGCATTTGTTGGGGGTTTGGCCTTTCTTATTGTTGACCAATTTGCAATTTCTAACCAATAGGAACACATTATGGATTAGGCAACATTTGTGATTGTTGAGGTATATTGGTTTGTGATTGTTGTGGAGAAACATTTGTTTCCCCTAGTTGAGGTGGTAATTTGGTCTATTACTAGATATTTTCCCCCTATTTCACACTTGAGGAAGTAGTTGGTTGATGAGTGGAGGTTGCTTATTGTATTTGAGAAATAGGCATACCTATACCCTATTATTGCAATCCACTTATGAAAATAGTTGGAGGAATCTATTGTGTGTTGTTTGATGTTAAATTAGACCCACTATGGTTTAAAATGAAATGCACTTTCATTCTATCCATAAAATTTTAAGAGACGTCTTCCACTTGAGTAGTAGTCTCTTCAGTCAAAATGGGTACATTAAACATGTCACCAACCAACATGTTTTAGATAAATGGGTCTATGTTTTGATTTACATAGATTGAATCATCTATTTATGACCTTATTGATTAAGATAGCTCAAATAGTGGTGTGTTATAAATAAATATTACATTAAAATTATGAGCTAGGTTGAGATAATTTTGGTAATCATGTTGTACCTATTCCATTTGATTGTGCATAATACCTTTCCATTTCATAAATGTACTTTGGCTATGTTACAACATTTGAACTAAATCTTGACTATAACTAGTTGATGCCTGATTGAACTGTTGGTTTTGAGAAACATTACTATAAGTTCTAATTAAACTACTCAAACTTTTGTGTGGGAAGTGTGGAAAAAAATTGGCTCATATTTCAGTGGCCTTGATGAGAATTTCATCTTTATTATCTAAAAAATGGTGATCAAACAAGTACATATCATAACTTGTATATGTTGGTTTCATAACATAATAGGGCTCTTGTTGTTGGATTTTTTATACAGTTGGCATAGCTTGAGAAAGGTGTTGTGTTGTTTGATCTTATTCATGGCCTAGATAAGAAGGTACAGTCACCAAATATTGCATTAATGGGTCTGACCTTTGTTCAATGTAAGGAATATTATAAGATGGATATGGATCCATCTCACAATCTATGTCATCACCATATGACTCTTGAACAAAAGGGTCACTAGTCACAAAGTTATCATATTTTGAGTTGTACATAGTCCTACTACATGTGTAACAAGGCATGTTTAGATCTATGGATAGGTCTCATGAAAAATAAAGGTCTAAAAGGTAGTAAACAATTGAGGTTTAAAATAAATAACCTTTGGTGCTTTCAAAGAGGCCCAAAGGTTAAAACAACTAAATTAGGTCTACAACAAAGGTGAAATAATAAACATGAAACCAGTCTAACACATGGTACTAATTTTCCTAAAGGTAGTTATATTCAATGGCAAAGAGAAAACAAAATCTCAAAACTCGTCTATGGTTAAGGTACTAATTTTCCCAAAAGTGGTTATAATCAGTGACAAAACTAAAACAATCATGAACTATGTCAAAAGGATAATAATGATTTACCCAAAGATGGTTATAAATATTAAATGTGAAAAACAAGGATAAACTCAAAAATAAAAGGTTGATCTAAAATAAGAATTTGATAACAATCTAAACCAAGGAAATTATCTTGGGTGACACTTGGTAATTGGCTCACTAAGACTCGATATTTGGTTCACAAGAGGCCATTTTAACAATGGAACTAAGAGATTTTTGAACTTAGCACAAAAAAATTCAAACAAAGCACATGACAACTTGGCTCAAAGGACTCTCAAACAAGATATAAAGAAACAAACAACTACTAGGTTCTAGGCATAGGGTCTTTATATCAAATAGGAAATCAATCCAAGTAACACAATCTAAACATAAAAGTTAGACTACCTAAGCCCAAATTAGATGAGGATTTGGCATAAACTTGATTATTTTTGGATTGTTACTTCAAAATATTGAATTTTAGATTTAATACAAAAAGACTCATATGTTTAAAGGCAAATGGGCTAGACCAAAATGGGTAGCATAACCATGTGTTGAAACAAAAGGTATAACAACAATTTGAAACTTAGTTTCAAATGCAACAAGTGTTTTAGAATAATTTAGGTAGTGTAACAATGCCCCTTCAAAAAATGACATGATAATGGTTTTTGGACTAAAATCTAAGGCAAATTTTTGAATTGAAATGGGTATCATAACAATGTCCCATTTAAACAAGTGACACATAAGTAGTTTTAGGAATAGAACTCTAAGTCAAAATTGTGAAAAAAAATGGGTAGAGTAACACCTCCTACACTAAAGTGATGTGAAAACAATGTGACATTTTTGGACTTGTTTCGATTTGATAATATAAACAAATAATTTTAGTCTAAAACACACAGGTAAATCTAACAAAATATAAATAGCACTAATGGCTTGTCCCATCCCTAAAACTAACATGAGTGTGTGTAGATTCTGCCAAAGTTTTCATCAATATACCAATGCTCATGAATAAAGTGTTAATTCAAAAATTAAATAATAGGTGTAGGTATATTTTATATTCCCCCATCTATCTCTCAAGCATTGGTACGTGGCACAAACTTAGAGTGAGGAGCACTCAACATTTGGCAATAAATTTCATGATAAGTGGGGTTGACTAAAATATAAGTGTGTCTAACACAAGGGTGTATCACATCAATTAGGTTCAAACTCACTAACTTAATATAAAAATCTCTATTCATTTTCATAATAACTTTAGCCATGTACTTCTTAGTGAAGTCTGATGTTTAGCACAAACTAAATCAAGTTTTAATTAGGATTAGAGAGGCTAGTTGCTCAGCCCATAAAAATACCAATATCACGTGCCTAATTTATTTAACCCATCATGGATTAGGGTTCATAAAATGATAGGATATGAAACCCCAGGTTAACGTACCCCTAAATAACTTATTATGAGGCAAAAAACTCCCATCCACAAGTCAAATGTAAGAAAATAAATGAAAATACTTTAGAGGTTGTTTATGGGTCACCCAAGTCATTCAAAGCTTGGGGAGATCATACGTGAAATTATTTCTAACAATACTAAAAAACAAGTCAATAAACCAAGCATTTTTTGTCATTTGAGTTCCCTATAGGGGACAGGGGGAGAGCATACATGCTACAATTTTTAGTTTCCCACAAACAACAAATTTAATCTTTGAACTTTGAATCTAGCTAATAAACAAAGAATAAACAATTAAAAAAAAATCTCTTAAGATCTCTAACTAAAGTGTATGTTCCTTTTAATATCACCAACTCAAATTGAATTGAAAATTTGACCCCTTGGCCTTGTTTCCACTTGTAAAAACCTTGTAATGATAAAAAAACAAGTTTGATTAGTTTGAATTTAAGCACCAAACAAAAGTGTATGTGAGATTTAGAAGTGTTTAAGCCTCTCTTTCTCCACCTTGGTTCCTATAAAAATATTATGGGGTTTTATTATCTTTAGGATAAAAATCAAATCAATAAACAACATTCCATTTTGAGCTCTCAGGTTTCTGAAAACATAGAGCAAATCCACCATTTATGTAACAAAGCAAATCTACCATTTTCCATGAAGATATTATTTTCTTAAGAACACAAACACAGACAAAGACTATATTTTGGATAAGTCACCATTAAAAATGGTGGAATCATTAATTATATCTAGTTAAGTCATTGATTATAACTCAAAAATAGGTGGTGTCATCAAAATGATATGTAATTTTACCTATCAAAGTCACTATTTAGTAGGGTTGAAGCCACCACTTCTAGCTAGAGATGTCGCCATTTAGCAAGTCAAAGTTACCATTTTAAGGTCACTCTTTTTGCACAAATAAATATCACAAATAGATCATGGAGATGGAAAAGTCACCATTACACAGGGTGAAGCCAGTGATTACACAAAAAATAGAATGATGAGATTTTCAAGCACAAAACTCTAAACTATAAGAATTAAATACTCTTGTTATAAAAACTAAATATTTCACATCATTTTTATTGACCATACAAGATGCATGGTCCCACAAAACATTCCATTATGTATCTTAAGAGTTATTAGAGCACATAAATTTTTATTAGTTCCTTCTTAGTCAAAATGATAAAAATTAATGCATAACAATACACTAGAACTAAATACTCTTGCCTAAGAACTAGGGGGAGTATAACATAATGAACAAGATCACAAAATGGAAATAAAAACAAGACAAGTATTTTACCTCATTTATTAAATTTTATGTCCACTTGTTGGCATAAATATGTCTGTGCTCAATTTATGACATTAGAGACTCTTGTCGATGCTTCTCTATGGTGGGAGCACTTCTCCAATGGTCACTTGTGGCTTTGTTTTGCTATTGTCTTGGCTTGGTGTGAAGCTTAGCATAAAATGAACATTATAACACTAATTTTAATGGCTTATTGAAGGCATTTATATATAATAAGCTTACACATAAAATATTGTTGGCATATAGTACGGGCACTTTTATTTATAGCTCTAAGAACTAACTCTAACCCTAGGGAGGCTAGGTTAAATTCTAACTTTATTTGAGTCTAAAATAGCCTAGGTTGAGTCAAGCTAACCTTGGGTTGGTTCAAATCACTCATAAAGTATTGACACCTTAATTTTATATATCTATGAGCCATGAAAACTCACTTTATATGTTTGTGAGGTTGTGACTCACATTTTTGGAATATTTAGGAATTAATAAATCACTTTATTAGCTCCTTTTACCTTTAGCTTCATATTTGGCTAAAAATTAATTTCTTGATAAATGAAATTTGCTAATTCAAATTGGAATTTTTACTTAGGTAATTTAATTAATAATTTTAATTTAATTAATTTTTATTGGTGTTTTTTGTCCTTTAGCAATTGTTTTAAATGTTTTGAATTAATAGTTTGATAGGCCAAAAGTGTTGAATTAGTAGGTCATAATTTGACTAGGGTTAAAACTAAACTAATTTATTGGTAAAAATAGATTAATACCCTAAATAAGAAAGTCTCACCATATTTTTAATCAATTAAATACCTTACATGGATAAATTTGGGTATTCAAGTGATTTCTAGGCTTAAATTATGTCATTTGTTAGAAATTGAACTGAACCCTGGTTTAGGCATGAAGTGGCCAAAATTGAGTGTCTACATTAATGACTAACATAATATAACATTTATCATACCTTGGGGCACATTTTTTATCAATTAATTCTATTTTTCCTCAATAATGTTAGATGCACCTATCAACATGAAATGATAACTATCTTTCACGATATACTTCATGATATTGTTGAAGACTATGTAGATGATATTTTGGAAAAATCAAGAACTAGAGTAGATAATCCTATGGTACTACACAATTTTTAAATTATTGAGAGAATACAAGGTTAATCTCAATCCAAAGAAATGTGTATTTGGGGTTACTTCAATTAATCTGTTGGGCTTATTGTATCACAAAGAGGTATATAGGTGGATCCTGCAAAGGCCACTGCTATCATATAAATGTTATCATTGATAAATCTCAAGTAAGTTCATAGTTTTCAAGGTAAGATCAAAGACATTCATATATTCATATCACAAATTTTAGACACATATCATCATTTCACATTTATTCTCAAAAATAACACTGATTTTCATTGGAATGAGGAATGCAAGCAACTGTTTACATATCTTAAACTTTATCTAGAAAATTCACTAGTAATAATGCCATCAACTTTAGGGAAACATTTAATAATATATATTTCGACAACATAATATGTATTGGAGGAAACATTTACTAATAATATAATAGAATATGGAGCTCTTGTGTCTATCCTCAAGCTTGCAATTAAGTGGAACATTAAACATCTCTTAATTTTGGGATTCAAGGCTAATCGTCAAACAAGTAACTAATGAATAGCAAGCTAAATATGATAAGCTAATTCCTTATAAATATATGGTGGATAGTCTTAAGTATTAATTTCACCATATAATTTGACAAAGCCCCTCGAGTAAATAATAGGGTAACTAATGCCATAGAAATAATTGGTTCACTCCTCAACATGCATCCTGATGAGAGTGACATCCAATTCTTTGTGGAGCACATGATGTTTCCCACATATTAAACTCATGAATCTAAAATTTTCTATGAGGTTTTTGTTCCTACTTCCCCTTGGTACTAGGATATACACATACCTCCATGAGCATGTGATCCTTCTTAACTTATCCCATAATCACAAGAATTCATTCATCCAACGAGTTTCCCACTTTACCATCCTTGTAAATACATAATATTGTAGGGGATATGATGGAACTTTAGTATGGTGTTTAAAATATGAAGAGGTTTCCTTAGTCATTAAGGAAGTTCATAATTATATTTGTGGCGCTCATACTAGTGGCCTAGTCCTTGCAAATTAACTTTTGTGTGTTACTGGCCAATGATGAAAAATGATTCATGCCAATATGTCAACAAATGTGTCACATAACAAAAACACGGTGACCTAATCCATACTCCATCATAACCCTTGAAACCCATTACCACTCCATGGCCCTTATCCACATGGAGGTTAGACCTCATTGAAAAAAAATCCCAATTATTTAGATGGTCATAAGCATATAATCATCACCACTGAGTACTTTACTAAGTGGGTTAAATCAATTTTACTAACCTATGAATTGATAAATAGATTTCCAAATTTATCCTAAACCATATAATTTTCCATTATGGTATTTTGTATACCATTATATCATATAATGGTAAGTCCTTAAAAAATAAATATGTTAATAGCCTTTTCCAAGCATACAATATCAAGCACAAATAGTCCACACCATACTATCCCAAAATTCTCAAAAAACATCCTCAAAATCTTAAATCATGTTTTCAATGATGTTGGCTATGATTGGCATTTACAACTTTACCCTATTTTACGTGCTTACCATACTAGAATTCATACACCCACGGTGGAAATCTTGTATTCCCTTATTTATGGTAATGAGTCCATTTTACCTATTGAAATCAAGATTTCATCATTATGAATATTTTTTAAAAACCTTGTTGATGAAGAATCATATCAAACCTCAAGGATACATGAGTTCGATCCCCTGAATAAGAAAGGTCTTAATTCCCTTAACCATTTACAATCCTATTAAAGCCATCTTTGTCATATATATAAAAAAACACATCAAAGATAGAGAGTTTTAAATCAAAGGCCTTATCCTGAAATAAAAACAATAGAACACCAATGTTGATCATGAAAATAAATATAAGTTTGAACCTAATTAGTTTGGTCCATACATTATCATTTCCAAATATGGATTGAGTGCTTACAAAATAACAATAAAATAAGGAGAAGAGCTTGATGAACCAATGAATGCACCTCAAGTGCTTCCATGCCTAAACTATGCTATTATTTTTATATATAAGTAAAATAAAAAATAGATAGAAAAAGAAAAACAATCCATCCAAAAGTGAAAACCATTCTTATGATTGCTTTGAATAAGTACCATAGTGAAACTAGTTTTTGGCACCATGTGTAGACCATTTTCTATATACACCCTAGTTACTTTGGGTCATCCTCTAGAATTATCAATCCATCTATTATTTATTTATATATATCACATCTTTTTAGTTGTATATGAAATTTTAGATTAAGGTTTGATCTTCACGGTTATGTAGATACACTTTTTCTCATGTTTTATTATATGTTTGTACAAAATCCTTAGATGAATCACTCATCCATACAACAAAATAACACTTATCCATGATAATACCCTATCATCTATCATCATTTATTAGGAGGTCACATTTCATGTAATCACCATCATCTTACATAATATCATCACTTTCCATTTATTTCATCATTGGGAGAACTAGATTATCCTAAGGTCCATATAGACTATGTAGGCAACACTCATTTACATGGGTTATTTGAGGTCATCTCTACCACCACCATCGTCCAAAAAATCCAAAAAAATCTTAAAAATCTCTTATCCTAAGTTACATACCCTAGTTATCCTTTACATTAATTACTCATTAGATGGTTAACATTGTTAAAGATCTCATACCTCAAAGGGTTTTAGTCTAGCCAAGGTCATACAAAAAGACATTTTTTTACTTATTTATACCATTTACTTGCTTTCTTGTTTGTAAAAATTGTGTGTTTTGTTTACTTTCTTGTACAATTGTTTTTTTACTTTCTTTTTTATTTTACTTGGTTTCATTATTGCAAACGCTATTTTATCTTGTTTTCATTATTGCTCTTTATTGATTCTAGATTACTATGTGCATTAGTAATGGTGTTATTACGATATTCCATATCATGATTCACTAAATATTGAACTTGTGACTCTATCAGTCCCTATGTGTATAACACAATAGACATCATGGTTTTTCCATACCATTGATGCATATTGTCTTAATGCAATATAAAAAATAAGGTTTGTCAATTCATGTCAAAAATTATATTAAAACTCAAAGAAAAACTTATAAAAATAAACTATTCCCCCAATCCTCATCTTTAGACATGTATCACATCCCTAATGAATGTCAACCCATTAAAATACTAATTATTTAACTTCATAGTACATCCCATTATCACCTCTATCTACCAAAAATAAATCAATCTATGTTATTCAATCATGGCATCAATCATTACTAACCCATGTAGTCAATTAACTTCTTGGGTTATGCTTATGAATCATCCAACTAAATAAAACCATCCATAATCATTTCCTAATATTTCCATTCAAAATCTCACATGTTTCGATTGTAAATTGATAAATCATAATATATATCTTTTCTCCCATTGTTCAATAAAATAATCAATCCAATTGAAGCTCGCAACTTACCAATGGGATATATCATCCCACATCTACCATTTTACATATATCATTATTTGGTACACATTAAATCATGTATATTATCTTTAAATATACACTCCCAATCCACTCCTTGCATATATCATTACTCAAGGCCAATCAATCCATCATCAAATATAATCAAAATGTACAAGCATTAGCTCAGGAAGGTTAATTAATCCACATGTTTATCTCATTAATCCATAACATCCATACCCTCATATATATCCATACCATAATTATCCTCCTATTGATTCAATTATTTTATCCTATTTCACAAGTTTCTCACCTCATTTTTACTTCACATCATACATCCAATTAATCGGATTACTCAATATTTTTATTTTATCTTGCAAATGAATCCTATAAAATTTTATCAATCATCCTTGAAAAGATTATTTCTCATTTTATTTCCTTTATATTAGTAGTGGGATATGTCATTCCCACATTTTTCCTTTATCATATATCATTGTTTGGGGCATAATCCAAGTGTGCATCTTAAAAAATGGGAAATTTTATTTATCTAATCAGTTTCCTAACACTTATCTATTTGGGAAAAATAATTTTACATATGCCTCCAATTCATAATTCCATTCAATGTTGGTCTTACTTCCATCATTTTTCATATATACTTCATTTCTAATGTTTTTACACACCTATTATCTCGTACAAACACTCGATGAGGCATCATTTAATCATTTAGAGCCACCTCAGGCATCATCTTTTACATCCATTTTCACTATATTTTTTATTTTTTCTTTAAAAAAACATTGTTTATTTTCGTCACAACACCATTTCAAAGAGGGGAAAATGTAGACACCTAAATTATGTCAAATTAGTGTCGTAATTGACTTTATTTAAAATTGATACATTAACTCAAACATCATCCCAAAATTGATTTTTTCACTAATATCATTTTAATCTATGTTTCAAATAATTAATTAATCTATATTAATTAACTAATAATACACACATAGTTATTCAAAATTAATTAAAATATATAATTTCTACCTCATCTAGATATCTTCCACACTTCTCTTAGCCAAGTGTTGACTCATCCAACCACCTCTGTAACTTCCTCAACCAAGTGTTGATTCATCCAACAACTTCCTCAACTAATCTTTGAGTCACTATTAAATTTTTCAGCTATAATGGTGAGTCACTCAACTACCTTGACCCATTTATGATGAGTCATTAAACTACCATCTAAATCCCCCCTGTCACACACAAATTGGAATTAATCATTATTCATTGAGATGAGGACTCAAATCTGATCATTAATAATTATCATTATCTAACAAATACGTATTTATCTCAACCATTAATCTTGTCACTTGAATCCTATAAATAAAAGTGTCATCCTTCATTTTCATCATCCACCTTCAAGTAATAAAATTTATATAAAACTTATCCTATGCATCCATTGAGAAATCAAAATCATACACCCTATGTTTCCTAATTTACGTTTGTTTGGAGAATGAATTGAGCACCTAAATTCCAAGAAGTAAGAGCAAATAAAAAGTCACAATGGATAAGGTGATGATGTATTCTACATGGTTTTGTAATTATTTTTATATTTAATTTTTTTTGTTGTATTATCTCTAACAGAGGTTTATTTTAGATTTAGAATAGGATTTGTATGATGTATTCTACATGGTTTTGTAATTATTTTTATATTTAAATTTTTTTGTTGTATTATCTCGAACAGAGGTTTATTTTAGATTTAGAATAGGATTTGTATGCATGTCATTTTCCTAATTTTATTATATTCTCAATTTTAGATATCACACCATATATTCATGTATATTTATCCAAGGACATAATACACACCTCCATTGATTATTACATGTGGTCCATCACCAACCTCGCCTAATGCACACTCTCTTGAGAAAACTATTATAGCCTTACATGCTAAACTATTGAAATTTGAGCAAGGTGTCTCTAGAAATAGCTATTCAGTGGACTAATATACTTTGTTGCATAATTGTTTAGCACTTGAAATAACCTCTTACTCATTACCAATAGGTTTTCTATCTCCTAATCTACCACTTTATAAGGTTAAAGGTGATATTGAGCAACATATTTGATCATTCTATGCAACATGTTTGGACTATGATTACAATGACAAATTACCAACCAATATATTTCCAAGAAGCCTCAAAGACTATGTTTTACATGGTTCTAAAATCTTCTACTTAAATAAATTAGAGATTTTAACCTATGATAGATCAGTTTTTAACATAATTTTCTATCAACATCGGTGAAAAAATGTCTTACGCAAAAATTACAAAACTCAAGCAAGGGTCGAATGATCCAATTAATGAATATGTTCTTTGGTACAAAACTTTGCTAGTTATGATAAAAAATTATTTTTCAGATAATTAATTAAAATATATCTTCACAAAGAGTTTACAAACACCACTCCATGAATTGACAATGTTTGAAAAATTCAAGTCTTTTGATGAGTTATGTCATATAGTGAAATAAAGAGAATTCAAGTTCATAGCATTAAAGAAGCTAAATTATGCAATAAAGGCTCCATCTATTTTAAATATTAATTCTAAAATCAAGCCAAACTATAAGGTCAAATCTAACAAAAGTAAGAGTGAAGTAAAATTAATAGTTAATCTAGTTTTACATTTAAAAAATAAGTTTCAATTGATAGCTCCACCAAAGAGGAAATTTTTAAGGTTACCACAACCTCATCATGTTCTATTATAGAAATTACTTGATTGAAATCTCATATATCTACCTCTACCATTTGAGCTTGAATTGACCAAGTCTCAACCTAAAGACTTAGATAATAATGCATATTTTGACTACCAGAAATGTAACAGCCATTATACAAATAGATGTTTCAAGATAAAGCATAAGATATAAGATATTATCAATGATAATACTATCAAGCTAGGCACACCCATAAAATAAGCTAAACCATAACAAAATGATAATATAGAGCTATAAAATATTTAGTAATCCTTTTCCAAAGTATGGCACCTCAAATCATAAAAATAATTCAAAAGTACATCATGTGTACAATGTGCATCCTCCTCCTAAGACACATGGGCATCCAATAGATGAAATTATAGGTATATTTAAAAGCACATCAACATAATCTCTTGTGATCAAATTCAATGACAGTGAAATCAATGATGATTATTTAGATATATATGCACCTTTTATTTGAGATCACATAAACAAACAACCTATAGATAATGTCATGATTGATAATGAGTCAAGTTAAAATACATTTACAATGACACTTCATAGTCTTATATACACAAATCAAGATCTAGAAGCTACATCAAGAATAGTCAAAGAATACGATGGAAATATATAAAATATTCTTGGGCATATAGTGTCACCTCTTCAATTTGGTTTGACAATAGTAGCTACTCCATTTATAGGCATGCCAAGAACAGGGTCTTTAATGTGTTATTAAGACACCCTTAGACACAAAAACATTGTGTAGTACCATCAACAATATATCGATGTTTCAAGTACATACATTATAATCAAGTGGTTAAAATTAAAGGCATTTTAAATGAGTATCCTCTAAAAACAATGGTAAATCCTCCTCCCCCACCACCACATTAGTTGGTTATATCACTATTAAAGATCACAATAGAAAGATAGTTATGGAATCCAATCCAGATCATAGTGAAAAATTAGTTGTTGCACCTATACAAAATATTTCTATACAATCAATTCCAAGGAGAGTGGTACACCCTCCTAAACAACAAGATTATTATCTAAGAGTTACTTGAGGTTTAAATAAATCTAAATCTTCTAAGTGCTCCCTAAGGCAATACTTTAAATAGTTTAGTGTGTTTCACAATGAACACATGTAGTGAGACATTTTCAAACCATACAACAGACTGAACTAATTCATGCACCTTCTCAAGTTACATATCTTGAAAAATATTATACGAGTAGTGATCAAGAAAGTTACATTATAACACTTAATAAATTTTTAAATTTATATTCATATATATGTAGTAATTTTCACCCATGAAAGTCACTATCAACATGTATGATCCAAACATGCATTGTGGTCCTCCCATTGATGGGATCATAAGATAGTTTCCTTTCAAAACATTTCAAATATATATATATATATATATATATATATATATATTTAAAAAATAAAAAAATATTTTTAAAAATAAAAAATCAAGACTTGAGCATGACATGAGTTTTTATTTTACTTCTTTACATATGTTATTTATCACATATTTTGGTAGATAACATAATCTTTTTCAAACACACATGCATTTCATAAGGTATATGAGTTTTATTTAGGACATACTATACATATATTCTTAGATGTTAGATTCCCTTCTACCTAGTGTCCATGACTATGATGGGAGAATCTAATTCTAGAGGTTACATTATAAAATGTTATATATTTCTATGACCTCTCAACTATATCGAGCTACATATCTTACAAGTGTCTTAATATTTTCTCATATTTTACATTGTGATACATGGATATGCTAATTTTATATAATATGGCATTTACACATGGATGTAATATACAAGTTTTCACTTGTTCTATGTTTTTTTTATGTTATTTCTTTTTTTCAAAATAGACTATACATTTTTTTTATTGTGTGTGGACCTTGGTATTTGTATGCAAATTACTTGAACATGTCTATGAGATTTATGTTTGCTATGTGTAACATTTGAATGTGTCCATTGCTTGTGGCCCTTGGGCCTACATTTTATTCGAGATTTGAACATTGTCCCTTGTTTGTGACATTCTTAATGTCATTTTCTTGAAACCCTTGATCTTGTTTGTTGCAACATATTCATGTCCATTGTATAGTCCCTTACACATATTGTATGACTTTGTATAACATTGTTTGACATTGTGTGTTTGGTGTGCTTGTTGAGTTTGATTAGAGGTGCCATGATTCACATCATGTAATTTTACTACATAGTATTATTTAGATATGGTTAATTTATTATATGCCTCATTTTTATATCTATTTAGATATGACACTTGTATAACTCACATTAAATATGTTACATATATGATTCAATGGTAAGTGCATTATTATCCTATGATATTCTCCACATGTTGACATAATACTAAATGATTATATCTTTATCACATGATATAGTTAACTCTTATTTTGATATGAGTGACTTGCAATTTGCATCCCTTATCTCAAAAGGGGGGAATCACAGCGGGCTTGTCTTAGATATCTAAGCCTCCATGGACTGAAAAATAAAATTTGGGACAGAGTACAAAGTTAAAAAAAATAAAGATTATAGGTTTTAAAAGATCCAAAATAATACAAGATAATATTATATAACAAATTATAGGGTTGACATATATAGAATACATGGTTAAAAAATTAAAACTAATTCAAAAATCAAACACATGATAGATATTGGCACATTGATACAGATCATGGGGGATATATCATGCATATTTATTTAACTTTTAAGGGGATTATGGAATGTAAAACCTTAGGTTGTTAAGGGTCTAGAATATTTAAATAAAATAATAAATATTTAATAATTATAGCCATTAATTTGTATAATAATTGACATAATTTGATTATTTTAAAAATAGCAATAAAATACACAAAGATGTACTTAGCTAAAAACTTGCTGAGACAGATAGTTGATAGGATGGAAACTAGTACAGAGACTAGGTAGGGTGTCATCAACAATAATCTAAAATCAAAACTCCTAGATAGTAGCATAGTCTTATGGATATTAGTACACTATTCTAGTGTCCTATGGGGCATATTAGTGTCCCTTACAGGTAGAGACTATGATTTTCTAGGTGTACCTTTGCCTAAGTTAGAGATGTCTTTGCTTATGTGCCTAAGTGATAGATCATTATATTTAACTGATTTAAAAAATAAACCCTAGACCTCCATGTTGTTAAAGTATTTTAAGAGCACAAGTATAAAAAGTGTGATGTTAGTTGCATAGGTTGGAGGTGACCTCAACACCCCTGTGTTGGTATTCACCTACATACCAATACCTCAAGAGGGGATCAAGCCTGATGTAGTTCTCATGCTTAAGTGTTTGGTGAAAGTGCAAGTGAATGATAATATAAGTGTCAATTTGAGTTCTTAGAGGATAACTTGAGATTATAAATTTGAGTATTCTAAGATATAGGATGTTGTTTATGGTTGTATGCATAAGTAGGGTAGAATAGGGATCGATAACCTTGATTTTCATAACTTGTTTATAAATTTTTTTTATGTGTATTTGCATATGATTTCCATATAGTGGGTAAAGGGATAAAATTGGTGTATATATAATGATCTGGTGCTTTTCAAGATGTGGAATAGGTCTAGGTAGACCCTAAGATGTCTTGAGAAGAAGAAATATGTTCTTTAGAGGAGAAAAGAGGTAAGGGACAATAGTGCAATCCCTTTGTCACTAGCACAGTGTGTTAGTGTCCAAAGGGTCATGATAGTGTCTAGGTGGTAGGATATGGTGTATTAGGAGCTTGGATGCCTAGGAGATGGGTTAGGACTACTTTTGGTACAACTAGGGATGAGTTAGACCTATATGAAATCTATATAATGATCTAAAGAGGCCCTAAGATAAGTCTAGGGATAGGGTGGTCTCAATTGAAACTCATTGCACTCAAGTGGAATTTTATATGACTACATTTCCTCCTCTTTATTATAGAAATATAGCAAAGTGAAATGACTAGGATAAAATAAAAATAAATATACCTAGACTTACCCATGAGGTGAATCCCATGAATCTAGGTCTGAGTTTTTGTAGCATGCTCCATTACATATTTTACAAATGAAACATAAAGGAATCAACCCTTACTTAAGAAACATCAAAATAATAGGGTTAAGTTAAGGATAGGGTGGTCTCAACTAACACTCATTGCACTCAAGTTATATTTTATATGACTACGTTTTCCCCACCCCTTTATTATAAAAATGTAGCAAAGTGAAATTACTGGGATAAAAG
The DNA here is from genome assembly GCA_037957365.1 of Torreya grandis. NCBI lineage: Eukaryota > Viridiplantae > Streptophyta > Pinopsida > Cupressales > Taxaceae > Torreya > Torreya grandis. The sequence goes on along the minus strand of JARHVA010002996.1, from coordinate 1,106,841 downwards.
AAAAATAAGCATACCTGGACTCACCCATGAGGTGAAGCCCATGAATTTGGGTCTGAGTTTATGTAGCATGATCCATTGCATATCCTAAAAATGAAATGATGAAAGACTCAATCCTTACTTAATAAATATCAAAAATAATTAAAAATTTGAGTAAAGAGATAAGAGAGAGGAAAGGAAAAAATACACCTCATTGGGTACATAAACCAATACAAAAACCTAGTGACATCTTGTGTGTGTATCTAGTGATCAAATTTGTGAATAGTTTGGACTGAAATGATGGCTTGATCAATATCCATGTGTGGGTGGCTCAAGAACTCAATCCAATTTTAAATTAATCATTACCCACCCCTATTTGGTGGGTCATAATTTATTAATAATTTGGGTTGGACTGATGACTTGTCCAACCTTCTTATGTATGTTGCTCAAAAATTTAAGTAGGTTAGGACTTCATCATTGCCTACCCACATGTATTAGATGAATTTGTAATAAAATCTCACAATGTAATTTATGTTATGTGATGTAACTAAAATTATATAAGATGGCTCTAGGGCCACTCAAAAACTCTGAAATGGAAAATGGCTCAGGGGTCACTCAGGCACTAGGGTATTTAGCTCAAGGACTACTCGATAATTCCAACTGCTATAGATAGAATAATGAATCAATATAATATGAATGCAGTGAAATTGGAGTATACAATGTGGATAATGACATGGATTTTTCCATTCTATTTGATCAACTAGTGAATTAATGAGCAAATAGAAATAATGTGTCGTGCACATGCCCCCAATTATAATATCTATGCATATGGATTATAAATTGAGTTAAAATTAATATGTATATGATTTTATTTAAAACTGAAATGGGAGTGATCATGCCATGTATGATTCCCCCACTGATAAAACTAATATGATTATGTACATAATTGAGAATAAACTAAGTATAACTAATAATCTATGATTGATATTGTGCAAATATAAACTATTCTTTTATGTACCTTTTTGGCAATTATATAATTTCTTGTTTCTAGGGCAATTGGATAGTAGTATGGTCCCTTCAATAGTGGCATACTATGTTAGTGTCTTATGTGTTGCACTAGTGTCTTTTTTTGCCAGATTGAAACTGTTTTGTCTTGTTATTTTCTATGGCACATACATGAAAGCATACATACAAACACATGTAACTAAGAGTGAATGTAACAAGAAAGAGATAAGTGTCATTTCCATGACACATACATGAAATCATACATATAAACACATAAGGCATGAAAAGTAGGCCAAGGGTCCACAATATAAGGGATATGGATACATTTCAATAAGTTTGAGAGAGAATAACATACAAGGACATGCTCAAATGTCTACATACACAATCAAGAAGGCACACATAATGGCATGGGCACATGTCCAAATCATAAACAAAATGAAAAGAATTGTTGTAGAGCCATAAAACAATGGAATATTCAAATGCCTTCAAATAGATGTAGAAGCAAAGAGGCACAATGAAATCTAAAACTAGGAAAGCTATAAATGAAAGTATGCATGAACATGTGGTATAAATCCATATGAGATAAAATATGTACATAAATTGAGTTTATAGTAGTAGTATTCAGAAAAAAAATTATTGTATTTTAAAGTGATATAACCTAGTAAAGTAGAAGCTTTGTATAGGATTCCCCAATGCTTGGATGAATATATCAATGTTGAATCTATGTATCTATGTATGTGCCCCTAGTGGGTGGATAATAGAAAATCTATAACTGTGTGATGGACCTGAGTCTTGCAAGAATATATGAACACTTGAAGAGAAAAAGTGAATAATGTATGCATGATAAAACTGACTAAACTAGAATAAATAACATATGTAGTATCTATAAAAGATAAGAATGTAAACATGGAAATGCATACAATCTAAAATTTATATTTTCTGAGTAATATTTGAATGTTTTTTTGTATTTTTGAACATATTATATTATTTTGTTTTTTGAGTATAAGATATGTATAAGAGGAGAGATAATACTAACCAATGTGTCTCATAAGAGACTTAAAACCAATGTCATATATCAAAAATAGGAAGAGTGATCATGTGCACTATGTGATGAGGTATTTTAGATCTAGTAATTGGATGTATTAAGTGATCTATAGCTAAAATTGTCTCTAAAGTGGGACTATGAATCTGTGGAGTTGACTTAACATGCCTGTGAAATTTAGGGATATTAATAACCCATATGATTTAAGGACCTATAATTGGAGTGGATGCTCTATGTTTTGACATTGATATGTGTGGTAATGGGGTAGAGAGAGGATCTCTTGAATCCATAATATGTCTCTTATGCAAGGGTCTTAGTGGTAGAGTATGCATATATGGTAATGCTATAGGATTAGACCTCACCTACATTGGTGGCTCAACTGATGTCAGAGGTGTGCTAATAGAATCTATGTGTGGAATGGTAACTAGTGTTTGTTGTGTAACTGGTTATGGAATAGGTAAAGGACACTCATATGTAATGCTCTCAACTATAACCACTTAATTAACATGTATATATTTGATATATATGTGTATGGTAGATGGGATGTCCCAAAGATACTATATCCAAGGCCTACCCATTAACATATCAAATGTTCTTGCACTAGGTACAAATAAGAATCTAGTGGACATATTACTATCCCAAATTATAATAAAAATACAATCTCCCCAATGGAACTCTATACATGGTCATTGAAACCATGAATAACTTTATCTATCTGATAAATATCCTACTATGAATAACCCAAGTGCTATAAAAGTGTGATAGTACACATGTTAACACTTGACCTATTGTTAATGATGACACTTTGAATAGGATGATGATCAATGTAAATCTCATGCAAAGATTGTGTATAAATTTGTATCATCAACAACTATCTCCTAATCTAAGAAAGTGATGAAAGGTCTAGCTAGTATTGTAGTATGATACAACCCAATGATATTATGGAGAGGGTGTGTGTCCACTTTATGAGTATGATAAGATGGTGGTGGTTGTGACTGATATGTATAATGAACACCTAAATTTTATATTATCCCATTAGTTGTATGCTTTTTAAATGGATCTAAAAATATTTTTAATGTTTTTAATTCATTGGTTGTGGTTTAGGTGCCTCTATAATAATGCAAACATCAATGATATTAACATCTATCAAATCTTGTATCTTATGTCGTAAACTAATGCATCTATTTGTAGTATGTCATAGTGCCCTTTGATAATCACAAAATGTATTGGCATCATAACTCTTTGTAAGAGGACAATTCATATTAACCTCTTTGATGGGAGGGAGAGATATGATGTTGCATTTTAAGATTTTTTGAAGACCACATGTTATTGATTTGGGAAGGTGTGAAGGGTCTCTTTATAGGAGTTGATAAAACCATGTAAGGAACTAGCTCTTAATCTACATTAACTATTGTCTTTTGATCATTTTATTTTTAGTGGGCCTCATCTTGTATGGGGGATTATTAGAACATTTATTAGGTAAATCTAATCTAGTTGTATACTTTAACTTTCCCATAGAGAGAATCTTAACTTCTCACTCTTTCATTGTATGGCATATCTCTATGAATGATGGAAACTTCTTAAATAGAATAACTTCATGTAATGCCAATAATAAACTCTACTTGAATATGTCTTAGATTTATCTATCTTCAATGAGGCTAGTCATTAATAAACTCTACTTGAATATGTCTTATAGTTATCTATCTTCGATGAGGCTAGTCATCTTTGCTAATGTAGTTTTATATCACATGACATAATCAACTATTGTCTCATTATATTTTTTTTTGAGTTGTTCAACTTGAGTGTATGAAACCTTGTCACTGATATTGATTAAAAAGTGTGCCAAAAACATATCTACCAATTATTAAATGTTATGATGGACTAATTAGGAATATCATAGAACCATTGTAATGCATAGTCTTTTAAACTACAAGGGAAAAAATTAGTGAGGAACCAATCATTGGACACGTATTCTAAACATGTTGCATGAAAAGTGTCCATATGATGCTCTGGGTCACCCTTACCATCATACAAAGTAATCTTGGGTGCCAAAAATCTAGATGGAAAAGGATTTGCCTCTATATTTTGTGCTAAAGGTGTATGTAGAAGAACATGAAAATCCAAGGCATGAGATGGCTTAATGGAACCCTTCTCAAGATGTAACACCTTGGCCTACATAGAATGTATCTCATGCATAAGGGATTGTACGTTTAGAGAGGAGGAATACATAATATCCATAGGATGTTTCCACTAGTGAAGGTTTTTGGGTTATAATTGGTTGTTGTAGAATATAAGTTTCACCTAAAGTAGGCATAAAAATATTAACATCTATGGGATTAGAGGTTTGACCATGTGATGTGTTATTTATTTCTAATACATCTTGAAAAATATGTGCATGATCATGGGGTTACTCTTGAAGTATATCTCTAAAACTTTATAAGACTTCATCTTTATTAATTATTATATTGTCATCATTGAGAGGGGGGAGTGTGTCCTTAGTCCTATCTTGTGTATCATCAATATCTTGATTATATTGCACATGTTCTAATGTATTACCATCAAAGTCCACATAATCATGATGTGAAAGATAAATGAGAGGAGTTGTAACTGGTCCTTTATCCATGGTATAAGATTAAATGGAAGGAATCTGAGTATGCTCAATAGGATTACAACTAAGCCTAGAACTTATTCTTAAAGGAAGGGATATAACTTTTTGAGATGGAATATAGTAAATAAAATGAAATAGTTTTGATAAAACAAAATATATGAAATCTAAAAATCCCAACACAACCAAGGGAAATAGGAAATAAAAGGATACAAACCCTAGTATCATAGAGGGTTAGGTTTTGGGCAGTGTTTGAAGTAAGTTGAGTTCACCAAATGATTTAACTTTTATGGGGATTATGGAATGTAAAACCCTAGGTTGTTAAGGGTTTATAATATTAAAAGAAAGGAATAAATATGAAATAATTATAACCAATGATTTGTTCAATAAGTAACCTAATCTGATTATTCTAAAAATAGTAATAAACTACACAAAGATGTACTTAACTATAAACTAACTGAGATGGATGGTTGACAAGCTCGAAACTAGTACAAAGCCTAGGCTAGGTCATCAATAGTAATCTAAAGTAAAAACTCCTCTTTGATAGTAACATAATCCTATGGATAGTATCACACTATGCTAGTATCCTCTGGGGTGTGGTAGTGTCCCTTGTAGGTAAAGAATATGATCTTATGGGTGTATTTTCAACTAAGTTTTGGATGGTTGTGCCTTGTGCCTAAGTGCTAAATTATTATATTTAATTGATTTGGAAGGAAAACCCTAGACCTCCATATGGTAAGGTATTCAAGGAGCACAAGTAGAAAAAGTGTAATGTTAGATGGATAGGTTGGACTTGACCTCAACTCCCCACTATGTTTAGAGTTACCTACATACCAATACCTCAAGAAAAGATCAAGCCTGATGTAGTTCTCTCAACTAATTGCTTGGTGAAAGTGCAATTGAATGATAATATGAGTGTTAGTTTGAGATATTAGAGTATGACTTGAGACTATAAATTTAAGTATTCTAAGCTCTAGTTTATTTTAGATGGTTTGATGTAGAAGTAGGGTAGAATAGGGATCAATAACCTTGATCTGCACAACTTATTTATGAGCTTGTTTGTTTGTATTTTCAATTGATTTCCATCTAGTGGTTAAAGGGATAAAAGTGGTATATATATACATATGCATACATACATACATACATACATATATATATATATATATATATATATATATATATATATGGTGTTTGTCTATATTTGAAATAGGTCTAGGCCAACCTTAAGTGTCTTGAGAAATGGAAATATGTTTGTTAGAGGATAAAATAGGTAAGAGATAATAGGATGGTCCCTTGGTCACAAGTGTAGTGCTCTAGTGTCCAAAGGTCCATGTTAGTGTTTAGGTTGCATAATCTGGTACACTAAGGGCCAAGATGCCTAGGATATGGTTTGGGACTACTTTTGGTACTACTAGGGATGGGTTAGACTTGTATTAAAGCTAGATAATGATCAAAAGAGGCTCGAAGATAGGTCTAGGGCTGAGCTAAGGATAAGGTGGTCTCAAGTGACACCCATTACACTCAAGTGACATTTTATATGACTACATTCCCCCCCCCCAATTATTTTTATAAATGTATAAAAATAAAATGATTAGGATAAAGGAAAAATAATCATACCTAGACTTACCTATGAGGCAAAGACTGTGAATCTAGGTCTGAGTTTGTGTAGCATGATCTATTGCATATCCTATAAATGAAACATGAAGGAATTTATCCTTACTTAAGAAACATTAAAATTAAATTAAAAACTATGTAAATAGGTAAGAGAGAGAGGAAATAAATATGACTTGTTGGGTACATGAATCAATGCAAAAACTTGGCGACATCCTATGTGTGTAGTTGGTGATCAAATCTGTGAATAGTTTTGACTGAGTTGATGGCTTACTCAATCCAATTTTGAATCCTTCATTTCCCACCCTTATTTGGTGGGTCATGATCTATGAATAACTTAGATTGGATTGATGGCTTGTCCAACCTTCCTATGTAGGTGGAACAAGAACTCAAGTAGGATATGACTCCATTATTGCCTACCCATGTGTAGTAGATGCATTTGTATTAAAATTATATAATGTGACTGAAGATGTGTGATGTGACTAAAACTATATAGGATGGCTCTAGGTCTACTTGGAAATTCTAAAAATTAAAATGGCTCAGGGGCTACATGGGCACTCGATTATGTAGTTCAGGGACTACTTGATAATGCCAACCATTGTAGATAAAATAAGGCATCAATCTAGTGTGAACGTAATGAAAATGGTGTCTATATTATACAATGTAGAGAATGACATGTATTTTTCCATTCCATTTGATCAACTAGTAAATAAGTGATCAAACAAAAACAATATGCCACACACATACCCCCAATTTTGATATATAATAATATTGATTCTAGACTGAGCTATAGTAATTTATATCTGAGTATATATGAAAATAAAATGAGAGTGATCATGCCATGTAGATGCCCCCATCTGAGAAAACTAGTAGATTATGTGTAAAATAGAGAATAAACTAAGAATAATTGATCATATGTGACTGATATTATGTAAACATGAAATGTACTTTTCTATACCTTTTTGGCAATTTTTGAATTTCATGTTTCTAGGGAAACTAGATAATAGATCAGTCCCTTAGAAAGTAGCACACTATGATGTGTCCTTTGTGTTGCACTAGTGTCTTTTTTTGCCAAACTAAAACTGATGTGTCTTATTATTTTCCATTATGTTTTCCTAATTCTAAGATCTATAATATATGTCTACATGCTGAAAACCATGTTTTGAGTGCACCTAAATACCCTAGTATCTTTGACAAACCCCTATGAATGCCCCATATTTTGAGGGGAATTTTTGAACCTATGCATTAATTTTCCTCAAAATAAAAGCTCTACATCATGTGTGTTAGACTAAAAATATATGATATTTTCATGATAAACTAATGTAATGTGTATACATGACATCAAAACATAAAATAATTTGAGCATAAGTTAGTAATGTATGATGTATGTTATATCTAACATTCACATGGTTTTCAAGATAGATATAACTATGTAAACATGCATGTGAGCAGTAAATATTAATATAATATGTGTAACTACCTAGAGGGATGCAACATGATGTCCATTAAGGCACTCAAGAAGAAAGGGGAGATGTATGAAGTCCCTCATGGCATAAAAAAATGAGATTGAATGTAACAAGCAAGAGATAGGTGTCATGGACATAATGCATACATATAAACATATGAGGCACACAAAGTAGGCTAAAATTCCACAATCAAAGGGACATGGGAACATGTCACTAGGTTTGAGAGAGTAAAACATACAAGGACATGTTCAAATGTCCACATATGCAAAGAGAAAGCAATATTGGATTAGAACTACATGAAAGGACATGTTCAAATGTATGCATACAAAATCAAGAAGGCACACATAAAGACATGTGCACATGTCCAAAGCATACACAAAATGAAAATAATTGGCGTAGAGCCATAGAACAATGCAATATTCAAATGTCATTGAATAGATGTATAAGGAAAGAGGCACAATCAAATCTAAAACTATGAAAGCTAGAAATAAAAGTATGCATGAACGTGTGGTACAAATCTATGTCAAAATCAAAGATGTACATAAAATGAGTCTATGGTAGTAGTAGTCGATAAAAAAAAGTTTAGTTTAGCATGATATAACCTAGTAAAGTGGAATCTGTGTATAATATGCCCCCAATGACTGAATGTATTAATGTTGAATCTTTGTGTCTATGTATGTGCCCCTAATGGGTAGATAGTAGCAAACCTATATTTGTGTGATGGACCTAAGTCTTGTAAGAATCGATGAACACTCAAAAAGAATAAGTGAAGCATGTATATATGATAAAACTAACTAAATTGACATAGATAGTATATGTAGTATATAAAAAAGATAAGAATGTAAACATGGAAATACATATAATCCAAAATTTGTATTTTCTAAGAAATATTTGAATGTTTTTGTATTTTTGAACATATTATACTATTTTAGTGTTTTTTGAATATAAGTTATGTACAAGAGGGGAGATACTACTAACCGATGAGTCTCATAAGGGACTCACAATCAATGTGTCCTGTATCAAAGAGAGTAAGGGTGATAGTGTGTGTTGTCTTTTATGTGATGAGGTACATGAAATCATAGAATTGGATGTATTGAGTGATCTATAGTTGAAATTGTATTTAGATTGGGGATATGAATCTTTGGAGCTAATTGAATAGGTGTAAGAATTGTGGGGATCTTAATAACCATATGGTAGAAGGATTTATAACTGTAGTTGATGCTATATATTGTAATTGTGATATGTTTGATAATGTGGTAGAGAGGGGCTCTATAGAATCTACAACATGTCTCTGATGTAGGGGTCTCTCTAATAAATGTCTTTGTGGTAGAGTATGCATTGGTGTCTCAACTGATGTCAGAGGTGTGCTAATAGAAGTTGTATGCGGAATAGTAACTAGTGTCTACTATGTAATTGGTTGTGGAATAGGTAAAAGATACTCATATGGAAGGCCCTCAACTATAACCACTTCATTATTATGTATATATTTGATACATATGTGTAAAGTATATGGGATATCTTGAAGCTAATGTATCTAATGCCTACTTAGTAACATATCAAATGTGATTATTATTGGCCAATTTTATCCCACATACCGAAATTTACTTAGATGGATCAGTTTCTAGAGGTCTTGGTAAGGATTGATTAGCTAAGTAGAGTTCCTAATTGAGAAGAAGATCAAATTTCACTTAAAAATATTTTGAAACATTTTAAGCAAGCTTAAAGTGTGTTTTTATTGATCTTTGAGAAGCAAGTATTGAAACAAGTCTAAAATTGCAAAGTAAAGAAGACCAATAGGTTTTATTGATGTTTCAAGCATTCAAGAGGTTGAATCAAGTTACACAAAGTCTTATAAGTCCATTGGATCCTTCTAAAAGAGACAATAGTTTCTTGTGCAAGTCTAGAGAACCAAACAATCATCAAAACATCACGCAGAAATAGACTAGTTAGCTCAATTATGCATTTTATAAGTATGCTCAAGAAGCCTCTCAAGCCCAAATGATCACATGGACATGATGTATTTCATGCCTAGATCATCATCTACAAATTTCATGTCTTAATTAGATGTAAATCTCAAGATATAAAGATTCAAAGTTAGATTTGCAAAGTGAAACGTGTGTGTAAACATCAAATTTGAGCCTCATAAAATAGTCATTTGAATTCAAATGATTCATATCAATAGTTAGAATTCAATCATACCAAAGATCCAATGATGAGTGGTAACCTGACAATGTTAGTGGTGTTGGGTGAATATTTTGTCAGTCAGCAGTCTGATTGAGCAAAATAGGTCTTATCATCCACAACAAAGGAGATTAGTCGGCCCAGTGTGCAAGTTTACTTCATCAAAGGTAGAAAAATCTCTCCTCTCATCAAGGAGATGTTCCTTATAAATACATAGGAGCTATATATACTATAAATATGTAGAAAATAACACTCAAGGGTAGGATACACCATCCATCTCTCTTCTTTCAGAGATGATGTTCACAAACAAAGGAGAAAATCTTGGTGAGAACACTGAAGGCACTTCTCTTCTTTCATAAGTGTTCTTGAAAAAAATAGCAGGAGTTCTTTTAGGTAGGATAAGAAACTAGTAACATAGGCGCAGTAACTAGCAGGATGAAATAAAACCCAAAGTTTCCACCTCAACTCCCCAAAGAGTAAAACATAAAGGATAATGGGGGCACAAAGTCATCCCAGAATCCTCAACACAGAAGGAAAAGAAAAACACACACTGAAAACAATTGTGAAAGTGCAAAGTCTTCCTTATAGTTGATTTCAAGACACTTTACTAATTACTTTCACTAATTCTACTTGCCAAATTAAATAGATGAGAACACATTTAGAAGATAGACATAAGAATAATCTCCTAAAATGATACAAGCCAACACATCACAAAGTCTGCAAACAACTTGCTTTTTCATTCAGATAAAATGAAAATGAAATTACAATCTGAGCTCAAAGTCTCAGTATTCTCCTTTCAACTGGGCAGAGTTTCACTTCTGTAAAAATGAAAAGTCTCCCCCACTAATGAGAGAAATTACAATCTTATAGCAAACTACACAAGGCTTGGCGTTCCTTCCCATGGGATGGCCCATGCTGTAGTCAACATCTTCAATGCACCTTTAGTTTTGTCTGGAGGGACCATGTTGGGAATAGTGTATTGCCATAACTATGGTGTGTTTATTCCTCTAATATGTCTCTTCTTATTATGGATTGTCTAGTCCTTTTCCTGATATCTGTGCAGCTATCCAATTTATCATTACTTTATGGAAGAAAAATGGGCCTGCGTCATTGATTTAGTGCGCTCAGAAGTCTAAGTCTACTTGATCCATTGTTTCACCTACTAGAAATAACTCTTTTGAAAATATTTTTGGTCCTTTAATCTCACTCCTCTCTCCCTAATTTGAGGCTTCGGGCTCCCTTTTCAGCTAGTCGCTTGGTTCTTTCTTTAAAAAATTCTATGCTCTATTTAAATTTCCATGAATTTTCCCTCACTTTAAATTTGACGTCTGAGGTACCATCAATGGTTGCTAGCTACTTGAACCATGTTGAACGTTGAACCCGTGAACCATTTGAAATTTCATTGGTTCATCGCTTCATCGGTTCACTCTGTCTCTTTGCTCTCTGGTTGAACCATCACTTGTATTGAACTTTCCTTTGGAATCATCCATGTTGCTTCTTTCTTTACTTGAGGCCACCTTTGAATTGCTTGAACCTGTGAACCATTGAACTTTGAACTCTTTTGTTTCAAGGTTCAATTGGTTCATTGGTTCTTCCTCTGCCTGTCACTTCCTTGTTCTTCTTAAGCTCTTTGATCTTTATCGCACTTGGTTGAACCTATGAACTCATTGAACCATTTGGTTCAACGGTTCAATGGTTCAATTGGTTCATTCTTTGAATCTCTTTATGTGTAAGTCTTTGAGGATTCCTTTCTGCATCTTTATTCAGCCTTTGGAATGTCTCGAAGGGAAGGGGTCCCTTCGGGTCCTTGGAAAAGGTCCTTGTTCTGACATCAAGTGTCCCCTGCAAGGGTATCTACCCTTCAAGAATTTTTAGGTGGCCTTCAGGATTTAACTTCCCTGGTGAGTTCTTGCCTCTTTTGTGGGATTTTAGCTTTCAAGATTTTTTCGTCGGGCTTTTCCTTCAGACAAAAAGCTTGAAAGAATTCCTTTGGACAAAAAGTCTGAAGGAATTTTGACTTAAACATTTTTTTGAGAAAAATCTTCCTGAAAGAATTCTTTCAGGCTCTTTTACTTATCCATTTTCCCAAGGAATTTCCAACTTTTGTCTGCCTTTGCTTACTACCTTCCACAAGGGCACTTGTTCCTTGGCTTTGGGGCAGCCCCTTAAACCTACTCATTAAACCAACCGATTGAACCAAATTTTGGTTCAATGGTTCAATCGTTTCATCAATTCATTCTTCGTTATTTTGCTAAGTATTTTTAATCTTTTGCACCAAGTGTGTTGAACCAATCCTAGAAATGACTAAGTGTTAGAAACTTGTTCTTTTGATTGAACTCGCCTGCAGAAGCCTTAGAACCTGTTGAACTTGCTAATTTCAAGCATGTTGAGTCTGTAGATTTTGAGAAAAGCTTTGAAAAATGAATAACCTGAATGCTCAAAGCAATTTTTGAAAAAGGGAGAGATGATTTTGGTCTGATGAACCAAAATAGTTCATAGGTTGTCCCAAAAATGTCACTTATTTTTGGGGACAACAGCTGGCTCTAGTTGGGGAACTTCCTTCAGTTGAAAATTTGAAATATATGAGGGGAGTAGAACAGTGCCTTGAAGTATGCCATTGGGCTATGGAGTCATGCTACCCAAAAAGAAAGGCTCCAAAAAATGAAAATGAACAACACAAAGTAGAAAACAAAGACTATATAGATATACATGTGTACAGGTGAATCTATCTGACACTTCATGAATTGAAGTGCTTCAGATGCTGCCCATTATGAGGCAGAGTAAAGAGCATGCCATCTTGATATTTCAACAAGAATCTATTCTCACCATTGATCTATTGGATAATAAACAGGCCTCTCCAAAGAGAATCAAACTTTCCATGCATCCCCTTTGGCTCTCTCCTTTTGTCCCACAGCAAGACTTAATCTCCAACCCAAAAATCATGGTTCTTTGCCTTCTGGTTGAAAAGATTCTTCACCAAACTTTGGTGGGCAATGATTCGGTCCACCACCATTGTTCTCTACTCATCCAGCTCAGTCAAGCACATGATCCTCTTATCAAGGGTACTTTCATATGTTTGATTTTTAATTGCCTTAACCAATTTCAATGCTAGCAATTCCAAGGTGATTGGTATCTCAGCATTAATACCATAAAGAAGTTGGAAAGGAGACATACCAATTGCTATTTTTAGCATAATTCAATTTGCCGGTAGAGCATCAACCAATGATTTATGCCATGTCCTTTGGTTGTCATCCACCAGCTTCTTGATGATAGTCACCAGGATCTTATTGCTTGATTCAGCTTTTCCATTCCCTTGTGGAAAGTAATCATAAGAGTGGGAGAGTGTAATCCCATAGTAGAAACTGAATTGAGTAAACTCCTGAGAAGTAAAACAAGCTGCATTGTTAGTGACAATCTTGGTTGGAACCCCAAACCTGGAAATGATTTTCTCTTTGAAGAAATTACACACTACTTCTGAAGTAGCATGCTTAGTTGGAATTGCTTCCACCCACTTGGTGAACTAATCCATTACTGTAAGGACGTAATCATGTCCAGCACTTGAATATAGGTTTATAGCTCCAATAAAATCAATTCCCCATTACTGGAAAGGCTCCTCTATGACCACGGGCTTGAGAGGCAGGGTAGCTAACTTGGGTCTCCCAACAAACTACTGGCATAGTTCACATTTTCTTACCCACTTGTATGCATCATGAAAGAGAGTTGGCTAGTAGTACCTGGGTCTTAAAATTTATGGGTAGTCACAGGAGAAAAAAAATGTCCTCCATAGGCTAAATTATGGAAGGACTTTAGAAGTTGGCTTTACTGCTCCTTGTCCACACAGTGAAGGAACACTCCATTAAGGCTCCTCTTGTATAGGATGTTGTCCCAGAAGATAAAATTTGTAGCTTTCAACTTGATGATTCTCCTTTCTTTATAAGATAGGTGAGTGGGACACTCACCATAAGCAAGAAAATGAGAAATACCTGAATACCACTCATTCATGGTGGAGACAAAGAGGACTGTTGGTGTGTCTTTCACCTCTGATTCTTCATGCTCTATTCTTTCTGGCTTGTTATCAACAATTAATTGGCATAGCCCCTTTCCATGCACTAGTTTTGTTTGCTTGATGACCAAATCAAACTCTTGGAACTTTGCAACCTAATTGCCTCTTTTTGTCCCAAACTCCTGCTGAGTCAGTATGGGTTTGACCGTGGTGTCAGGAACCAAGGTAATAGTGTGTGAATTCAAGATGTAGAAGCAAAAAATGCTTTACTACCTTCACCACTGCATAAACATGCTTCTCCATGTTTGATTATATTAGCTCATGAGCTTTGAGAGGATAGCTCATGAAGGAAATGGGTTATTCCATACCTTCTTTATTTTATTGAATTAGAATTGCTAAAAGCGTGTGTGTATAGAAGCATAACTGTATATGGTGAAATCTTTGTTATAGTCTTGACAAACCAAAATTGGAACATGGGCAATGGCAGTCTTGATATCCTCAAATGCTGACTTACCTTCTTTAGTCTAGCTAAAGGTGGCTTTTCCCTTAATCATGTTTACAATGTGCCTAGTCTTCTCAGCAAACTCAGGGATGAACCTTCGTAAAAAATTCACCTTTCCAAAGAAAGAGTGAACAACAGTCTTACTTGTGGGCAAGGTAAGATCTTGGATACACTTGACTCTATCTGAGTCAATCTTTATGCCCCCTTTTGATATAATGTGTCTAAGAAGTTTCCCCTCTGGTACTCCAAAGACTTACTTCTTGGGGTTTAAGGAAATGCCATTCTGGCAACAGCGTTCTAGCACTTGTTGCATATGGCGCATATGATATGGGTGATGCTTAGAGAAGACAGTCAAGTCATCAAGATAAACTATAATGAACTTACCCATCTCATCCTTGAAGGCAAGGTCCATTGCTCTTCAGAAGGTGGCACCAGCATTTATCAAGCCAAAAGGCATCTTTCTATATGCAAACGTGCCCCAAGGTGTGGTGAAAGCAGTCATATGCTGGTCTACCTCACCAACTTCAACCTGATTATATTCTAAGAAGCCATCTAGCATTGATAACATCTTCAAACCTATCACTATCTAAAGCACTTGATCCATGATTTGCAATAGATAGTTATCCTTCAAGGATGATTGATTTAAGTTTTTAAAATCCACACAAAGGCAAATTTTGCCATTCTTCTTCTTTACAGGCACTATATTTGCAATCCATGTGGAATGATGGATTAGGAAGATTATCCTAGCATTTAGCATTTTTTGTATCTCAGATAAAATGGTAACTGGACTTTTGCCTATAGGGTGTCGAATCAGCCTTGAGAGGAATGTCATGTCAAATTTCATCAGGCCTAAGTGATTTCAGGTCATCACAGGAGTATGCTAAGACATCCATATACTGGTGGAGTAGAGCAGTGAACTTGAATTTCTCCTCAGGAGTGCAACATTTCCCAATGTTCACCATCTTGGGATCATCCTTGGTACCTAGATTTACTTGATCAAACTCCTGGGAGGAGCTTGAATCCGTTTGCTATTGTTTGATGAATCTATCATGTTTGTCAAACAGTTTCTCAAGGAAAACTAGGCCTTTGGGAATCTTATTCCCTTTAAGTTGTAGGAACTCCTCACTTACGTTTGTATTTGAATTAGGAATTGGTTCACACTTTTGAGGTTCACTGCCTTCAAAATACATCCATTCAAAACTATATTTTTGCTCCAAGAAGGCAATGATTTGACTGTCATTTTTGAACACTTGCCAGTGACTAGAATTATTAGGTACACTTGGTCGAAAGACTAGCTCAATAGTGTACTTGTCTCCTTTGAAGTCTAAGTGGGGGACTAAGAGAGTAGCTGAGACATCTAGTACATCAGCCCAGTCATTAAATTTTCTAGGAATGGTAGAGATGCTAAAAGCATCAAAGATTTCAATTTGGTCCCAGACTAAGTTGCAGTAGTGGTGTAATCTTTCATTTTTAGTTTGATACAAGTTTCTCACCTAAAAAACCACCAATTTTTCATCTCCTTTGGCATGAAGGAGTTTGATCCCTTGGTCTCGAGCAGCCTTCAATCCAAGAAATAAAGATTCATACTTAGCTATATTATTAGTGTTGCTAAATTGCAACTTGTAGGATGAAGGAAAAATATCTCCTTGAGGAGATATCAACACAACTCCAACTTCTAAACTAGTGGAGGAGTAGTTGCCATCAAATTCAAGAGTCCATACCTCATTTGATACTAATTTTTCTTTGGATTCTTCTTCATTCAGAGGGGGGATTCTTCCACACTTGCATGGCACTCAGCCAATTCATCTGCTATTCCAACTGAACTAATCTTCAGATTGTCACCTTCAAGAGTTTCAACAAGCATTTCATGGAATTCATCTATGAATAAAAAGTAGTTACCCATGCGTAAAGACTTAAATAGAATTTGAGCTTCAGGTGCTGAGGTCTAGGTAACAACGTATTTCACTTCCTTCTCAGGGAGTAGCCTCTTCATAACACCTTTGACTGGAATCCTTGCCTCAGATAAGTCCACGCTCAATTCACAACCAACATCCCTATAAAAATTATACCCAAGAAGGATGCCATAAGATGCAGGGACGTCGGCCACCAAGACAGTCATCTTAATTCTCTTGTCTGGGAACGCTACAAATGCAAATTGGGCATCCTTGATCTGCCCCAGCAGTGGTATTTGCTTGTTTTCCATAGAGAAGCATCTACCAAAGGTTTTGGTCAATGTAAGGCCAAGGGATTCAGCCATTTTGGTAGGCATAACATTTTTTGAGGCTCCAAAATCAATGATGTAGTTGTTTAGCTGGTGTCCATTTATCAGCAATGAGACATAGAAAGGTTTAGTCCTACCAGGAGCAGCAGGGGGAGTAATGACAAGGTTATTCTTGATGGGTGCATTCTTGGGGGAATCAATAGTCACCTCGGGAATTTCTTGTCTTACGGGGCATTTTGGTTCTTCACACACTGAACTAATTTATCTAATTGCTCAAGATGGGACTATAGAAATTCAAATTTAGACATTTGAATTTTAGTTTTATTTATATGGTCAATTATGTCAAATGCCTGGAATGAGCCAGGAGCAGAGGATGAGAATTCATCTTTTTGATTTTTGGAAGTAGGAGGACTGGACTGCAAATTTGAAGTAGAAGGTGTAGGGGCATTTGAGGTACTTACCTTTCTTGTAATCATCAGGTCCTTTGGCTAGAAAGGAAGAGTGGATCCCTGCTTAGCAATTGAAACTGCTAGTTGAGGTCACTCCTCTACTTTCTCCTTATCAGTTGGTTGAGTTGATTGATTCTTGGATCAGTTAAATACAACATATGATCCCTCAACTACATTACCTTCACTTTTGGGTTCATCCTAATAATTCAAGAAACTAATGTTGGAGTTGCCAACTAATTCTTCTTCTTCTTCAGTGAAGAGATTAGCATCATCTTCAAGATTCAACTCAGGCTAGAATGAGAAGTCTGATTCAGCTTCAAGATATCCAACTACTAAGTTAGTTGGAGGTGCTTCGAGGGTGAGGTTCCTCTATGGAGGAGAAAGGCAATTTTTTTGTCCTTGATTCTTGACAGCATTGCCTAAGTGCACCTGATTCTAAAATGTCTACCTGGGCATATCTCTGTATGCAGGAGCAAATGACATCCCTTTTTCCATTTGCTTTTTGAGAGCTAGCACTTCATTTGCTAGCTTTTGTACCATTGGGTTAGTGGTGATTGAAGGGGGGTATTCAGAGGAAGGAGAAGATTTATCTCTGTTTAGATCTCTTCTTATCTTTTTATCCAAGATAAGGTCATCTTTTACCTCAGTAGCCAAGTCCTGAGTAGCAGTAAGGTCTATGTGTCTAGCCTATCTCAGCAAGAAACTCACTTTAGGCAGTTGTGAGTTGATGAAAAAACACTTAAGATTTTGAGGTGTTGGCTGGGTGACCATGGGAATCCTGTGCCTCAATTTGTCGAACTTGGCAATGAAGTCCCTCATAGGCTCATGAGGCTCCTTCTTCATCTGTGTGAGTTGGGCCAGCAAGGCATGTGCATCTTCTATAGGGTTGAACCTGGCTTCAAATTTATCTTTCAAAGTGTCCTAATTAGTCACTGACTGAGCTTGTAAATGGTAGAACCAGTCTGCAGTAGCGCCTTGTAGTGTCTCCATGAATAGCCTGACTGCTATGTCTTCAAATTCCACCCCAATTACGCCACAGGCTATGCTGAAAGCTGTAATGTGTTCATCAAGATGAACTTTCCCATCACCAAAGAATTTGGAAAAATTCTTCCTTGAACTACGTGGAAGCTCATGCAAAGGTAGAGTTAAATTCAGTGGACCAAAAGAGTTACCCCAGGGGCCTTGAGCCATGATTTGATTATGTAAAGTGGGATCACAAATCTGGGTGGAGAATGGATAGGCAAAGCTCTGCTAGTAGTATAAAAAGAAGCTCTACCTTGTGTTGGTGGCTTGATAGGACTAGGAGGAAGACTCCTAGTTCATTGAAGGTGAGGTTATGGAGAAAAAAATCAAAATTACTCTATTGCACCAACTCAAAAGTAGAGTCAACAACACCTTGAGATTTATGGCTTCTGGTATAACATGGAGTTGCCAGATTATGAAACAAAAATGGGAAAGGACTGGTCTTGCTTCAGCTCAAAGCTTGAGACTTCAAACTATGTGCTCTTCCCCAGTGGAGTCACCAAAAAGACTATTGGGTGAATATTTTGTCAGTCAGTAGTTTGATTGAGCAAAATAGGTCTTATCATCCACAACAAAGGAGATTGGTCAACCCAGTGTGCAGGTTTACTACATCAGAGGTGGACAAATCTCTCCTCTCATCAAGGGGAGGTTCTCTATAAATATGCAGGAGCTATATATACTATAAATATGTAGAAAATAACACTCAAGGGTAGGATACACCATCCATCTCTCTTCTTTCAGAGATGATGTTCACAAACAAAGGAGAAAATCTTGGTGAGAACACTAAAGGCACTTCTCTTCTTTTAGAAGTGTTCTTGCAGGAAACAACAGAAGTTCTTTTAGGTAGGACAAGAAATTAGTAACACAGGTGCAGTAACTAGCAGGACGAAACATAACCCAAAGTTTCCACCTCAACTGCCCAAAGATTAAAACACAAAGGATAATGGGGGCATAAAGTCAGCTCAAAATCCTCAACACAGAAGGAAAAAAAACACACACTGAAAACAATTATGAAAGTCCAAAGTCTTCCTTACAGTTGATTTCAGGACACTTTACTAATTACTTTCACTAATTCTACTTGACAAATTAAATAGATGAGAACACATTCAAAAGATAGACATAAGAATAATCTCCTAAAATGATACAAGCCAACACATCACAAAGTCTATAAACAACTTGCTTTCTCATTCAGATAAAATGAAAATGAAATTACAATCTGAGCTCAAAGTCTCAGTATTCTCCTTTCAACTGGGCAGAGTTTCGTTTCTATAAAAATGAAAAGTCTCCCCCACTAATGAGAGAAATTAAAATCTTATAGAAAACTATGCAAGGTTTGGCATTCCTTCCCATGGGATGGCCCATGCTACAATCAACGTCTTCAATGCACCTTTAGTTTTGTCTGGAGGGACCATGCTGGGAATAGTGTATTGCCATAACTATGGTGTGTCTATTCCTCGAATATGTCTCTTCTTTGTATGGACTGTCTGGTCCTTTTCTTGATATCTACACATTTCTCCAATTTTTCATTACTTTATGGAAGAAAAATGGGCATGCATCCTTGATTTGGGGTGCTTAGAAGTCTAAGTCTACTTGATCCACTATTTCACCTACTGTAAATAACTCTTTTGAAAATATTTCTAGTCCTTTGGTCTCACTCCTCTCTCCCCTGTATCAATTTGAGTCTTCGGGCTCCCTTTTCATCCAGTCACTTGGTTCTTTCTTCAAAAAATTCTATGCTCTATTTGAATTTCCATGGATTTTCCCTCACTTTAAATTTGATGTCCAAGGGACTGTCAATGGTCGCTAGCTACTTGAACCGTGTTGAACGTTGAACCCGTGAACCATTTGAAAGTTCATTGGTTCATTGCTTCGTTAGTTCACTCTATCTCTTTTGGTCCATCGCTTCCCTACTTAAGCACTTCTTTGCTCTCTAGTTGAACCATTGCTTTTATTGAACTTGCCTTTGGAATCATCCATGTTGCTTCTTTCCTTGCTTGAGGCCACCTTTGAATTTCTTGAACCTGTGAACCATTGAACTTTGAACTCTTTTGTTTCAAGGTTCAATCGGTTTATTGGTTCTTCCTCTACCCGTCCCTTCCTTGTTCTTCCTAAGTTCTTTGATCTTTATCACACTTGGTTGAACCTTTGAACCTGTGAAATCATTGAACCATTTGGTTCAACGGTTCAATGGTTCAATCGGTTCATTCTTTGAAGCCCTTTGTGTCTAAGTCTTTGAAGATTCCTTTCTGCATCTTTGTTTAGCCTTTGGAACATCCTGAAAGGAAGGTGTCCCTTCAGGTCCTTGGAAAAGGTCCTTTTTCTGACGTCAGGTGTCCCCCGCAAGGGTATCTACCCTTCAGGATTTTTTAGGCGGCCTTCGGGCTTTAACTTCCCTAGCGAGTTCTTACCTCTTCGGCGGGCTTTTGGCTTTTGAGATTTTTGCATCAGGCTTTTCCTTCAGACAAAAAGCCTGAAAGAATTCATTTAGATAAAAAGTTTGAAGGAAGTTTGCCTTAAACATTTTTCTGAGAAAAATCTTCCTAAAAGAATTCTTTCGACCTCTTTTACTTAGCCATTTTCCTGAGGGTTTTCCAACTTTTGTCCACTTTTGCTTACTACCATCTGCAAGGACACTTATTCCTTTGGCTTTGGGGCAGCCCCTTGAACCTACCGATTGAACCAACTTTTTGTTCAATGGTTCATCAGTTCATTCTTCATTATTTGGCTAAGTCTTTTTAATCTTTTGCACCAAGCGTGTTGAACCAATCTTGGAAATGATTAAGTGTTAGAAACTTGTTCTTTTGATTGAACTCACCTGTAGAAGTCTTAGAACCTGCTGAACCTGCTAATTTCAAGCATGTTGAGTCCATAGATTTTTGGAAAAGCTTTGAAAAATGAAGAACCTGAATGCTCAGAGCAATTTTTGAAAAAGGGAGAGATGATTTTGGTCCGATGAACCAAAATATTTCATAGGTTGTCCTAAAAATGTCACTCATTTTTGGGGACAACTAGTGGGTCCCAAAAATCTAATAGTACATGTTTAATCATGCACCCAAGATAAATGATGAACATTAAGTCAAAAGGTTAGCATAAGAGCAAAGCAGACAAGTGATAAGATCTCAGGTACCTGAGCAGAGATCCAACAGTGCATGATGACTAAAAGACTTAGTGGGCCCAAAAATATTGATGATGCATGATCCATCATACAAATGAGATCTAACAATGAGTGATGGGTCAAATGCTCAGTGGATCTTGAAGACAAATGCATGGATGACAAGTGTCTCAACTGCATTAAACTAGTAGAAGATCTATGGTGCATGATAGATCATGTAGATTCAATATCAATGATGAGCAAGGGCTAAAAGAGTTAGCATCTCTTGGGAATGAATGTAAATAAGATAGATGGCACAAATTCAAGGAGCATAGATCAAGATCGATGGCCAAGATTAAAATTTGAAAGCTAAGGAACTATAATAGAGGTTGAATTCAACTTAGGTTGAACAAAATAAAATGTTTCAAAGGATTGTGTCTCCATTAGAGCTCAATTGAGCATCACTAATAATGAGATGTAGACATACAGTCAGGTTTATCAATGTTAAAGTTTTGATGCCATTGAAGCTCAGTCTAAACCTTTGGTTTGAAGTTTTAAAACCTATAGGGTCCATCTTTTAGGGTTGCAATAATGTTTCACGACTATGATCTCTGCTCTTTAAAAAAGGATCCATGCATATAATGAGTTATCAACTTTTAGAGGGTCTAGAGGTAGAATAGGTATATTTAAACCTAATGGAGATGAATAAGGAGGCTATGCAGTCTATAGGTCTGCATCGATATAATAACTATAGGGAAACTAATAAAGGAGATTGATTTTCAATCTATAGAAATGACCTATGCTCAAATATTATAGTAGGGGTATATATATGGTTATGGATAAGTGTCTCATCTTTATACAAAGCTATATCTCCAAAAAACTACCACTAAAAGCATACATGGTGATGGATCTATCTGGATTCAAGGTATGAGTATTTTATCCTTACAGTGAAACAAGTGGGAAGATGGCGTAGAAGATCAAAGCAAAGTAGTTTTTGGGATTAAAAAAGTAGTTATAGCATTCAATTCTATTACATAGCCTTTAATATTCTCTTCAAATAGCATAGATCATGGCTCAACACTTCTAATAAGTTCTTGTCTTCTATTATGTCTTCTAGAGCCAATAGGGGGCTCGAAGTTATTTGGAGATAATGAATGTCTAGTTGGGAGGCAAAATTAAAGATAATATATAAAAAGTGGTTAGGACCCCATCCAAGTCATTATACCTCATTTAATGATCTTGGTTGATGTGATCCTCTCTCCCCTTTCTCCTATATCTCCCATTATTTCCCATTTGTAATCTCTATCTCATTTTTTAGAAAAAGAATCTCTCTCACTTTTGATAAGAACTCTCTCTCAATTATAGAAGAGTAGAGACTCTCATTTTATAATGCTAGACCCTATCAAAACTTGTGTGAAATACCTCTTAAAGATAATAAATATTTCCTTTACCTATCCCTTGCTTTTGAACTGTGTTTAGTAAGCTTGTGCATGATGGCATTTTGAAGGAGAATCTTCCATGCCCGTTGTCCTTCTTTCTTGACTATTTTAGGGTGTTTTCTAGTTGATTACAGGTTTTCATTTATGTTCTTTCTTCCATTAATGTAAGCTTGGTGTGAGTCTTAGAATTCCTCTTAGCTTCATTCATTTCTTCTTGAACCTAGTGTATGAAATACTTATGCAATTAGCTAGATTTTGAGATTGTGTGAGTTAGTGTTATCTTATGATTCTTCAATGTATCTTTCATGTTTGTGTGAGCTCTCATTTAATTTGGTGCATCGCACTTTTATCCTTTTTAAGATCCCTTTACCCCTTCTCTAACCCTTTTCTTGGTGTAAACATTAGTATAGGTGATCAATTAAGAGGAATCTAGCCTTCTTTGGAGGTTCAGCCCCACCATAGGTGACCCAAAACTTGGAGTTATTCCTATAATGTATCTCAATTATAAAGGACATAAAGAACCATTTCCAAGGGTGAAAATTGATGTTACAATAGTTTATGGCATGCTCAATGGGACACAGTTCAAATAAGATTGGTCAAGGTTTGATGTTGATTTGATCAATTTGTAATAGTTATAGCTTCTAAGAAACAACATCTGGCAACTCCAAAATAATATCCAACATTATGGTAGTAGAGTAGTGACTACATCTCATGCTAAAGGTGACTACAAAGTCAAATTCTAGAGGTATTCCCTTTGAATTCATTGAATTTCCTTTAAATTTAGTCAAGAGACTAAGGTTTGCTAATACACACCCATATAAAGGAAACTTTGTTCCTAAATCAATATCAAGGCCTACCTCTACAAAAAGATCTTTGTTAAACCCTTTCATTGCCATGGCAGCCCCTAGAGTTTTTACCTTTGTGGCCTTTAATGGTCAAAGTCCTCTGGACCTCCCTCAATATGATCCAATTTTAATAATAGCTCTCAAAAGTGTCCCTTATTTTACTAGAGATCAAGCTACAACCCATTCTGAGCACCTCATGGATATATCCAACTTTTGTAACTTTTATGATATCAATGAGAAAAATGTAGCAATTAGATTATTATCCATCTCTTTCAAAAATAAATCCCTAGACTGGTATAGAAACCTTAATGCTAATTCTATTACATTATGGGATTAATTAGGAGATGCATTGTGTAAGATATTTGAAGACAAAAGTGACCATTTATCACTTACAAAACAATTAACCACAATAAAAAGAGCCCCTCATGAATTTATGCAAGACTTCAATACAAGGTTCCAAAAGACTTGGGATAGAATCCTAGTCTTTGTTAGGCCTACCCCTAACTTTACCTTACTATACTATTTTAAATCCCTTAATAGTGACATTGTAGTAATGATCCAGTCCATGGGGGGAACAAATTGCCAAATTCATATGAGGTGGCAATTAGAGCAAAAAATTATTTGGTGCAGGTTGGTAAGCTTATACCTAGACCACCAATGCCTTTGTTCCCTAAGATCAGACCACCCCTTATTTCTATTCCTCCCCTTGATGTCATTCCTCTTATGCCTAAAATTACTACCATACCCTCACCTAAGCAAGAAAAGGCTTCCACTAGTCAATCTAGTGATTCTCAAGAGAAAAATAACTTTCAAGAGCTTAAGAGCATGTTATAACCCTTGGGAAATGAATTGGTGAATGTTAAGAGGTATAAAGCAAAAAATAGTCCTTAACAAACCTCATATCAACCTCAAAAACAAGCTTATCAAGCAAATAGGCCACCTTGTAAAGGAAATTTCTAAGGCCAAGGTCAAGGCCAAAGACAAGGGCAACTTAACTATATTAGACAGAGTAAATATAATCCAAATGTTGTAATCACTTCCAACACTTTGGTCCCTATTCAGAATAATTTTTCTCAAGAAGCTAATGGTACCATGCTTTGAATTAGTCTTTTGGGTAGTCTATTATCCCAAACACTGATTTCACTCAAGCTTTGAATGATCAATGGTAGCAAGCTGCTAATTATGGGTACAATCAAGCTCTTATGCCTTTGAACAGAGAGGTACCCATGATGATAAAACTAAAAGATCCTCAAAAAGGTCAAATCCTTGATCAAGGACCAAGCCAATTGGGTGATATTATGGTGAATTATGAGTAAGAAGAGTGTTATTTTCTCAATCATCAGGCTAGTTCTAGCTAGGCATATATTCCAATGGCAATAAATACAAGGTGCAAAAGAAGAAAAATGGATGGTAGTTGGGCAGTAAAATGAGCCTCCTACTACTACTCCACTATTGTCAAATCCAAATGAACCTATTATAGCTCCAAAGATTCTAATTTATTTAAAAATTAGGGGAATGTCTTTATTCCCCAAAACTCACAAACTCAAGGTGCAGTTGTGACTCCCAAATCACAACCAAAGGTTGGTGGTTCACCTATCAACATTATGGAATAAATGAAAAGGTCCAATATGAGTGTGTTAATTTGGGATATGCTCTCCATGCCTGGTCAGGTATTTATCCTCCAAGATGTGTTGTCAAGAATCAATGTTTCTCAAAACCCACCAATTGAGGAGAATGTGGTTCTCACCAATGCAACCAAAGGACCAAATGAAAGGCAACTAGGCAAGGTGGTCAAACCTCCTCCTTTCTACATTTTAGTAACCATTGGTGACTCTTTAGTGCATAATTTCCTGGTAGATAGTGGGGTTAGCACCTCAGTAATGCCAAAGTCTATATCAGACCATCTTGGTCTAAAGTATGAGCCTTAATCTAAAGGAGTGTTGCAGCTAGACGGATCTTTCACCAAGCCATCTAGTATCATTAAAGATCTCAACTTGACCCTACGTGTTTGTCTTAGTGTCTTAGTGGTTCAAGATGTGTTGATCTTATATGTACCTCCTAATTTTACCCTATGCCTATCTAGAGAACTCAATGCAAATATTAGAGGTTATCTTGCATCAAACTGGTCATGCATGGTATTCATGACAAGATATGGGATCAAAGTGTCCATCAAGGCTAATCCCATTGCATAGTTCCACATAGAACCTTATGGGATAGATAACATAAACCTCAATTGCACCATCCTTGATGAGGATGAACATATGGTTGGTCAAGAATTAAACACTTGCCCTGAGGAGATACCAGACATGTTCTTGGATGAACTATGGAATGACAATCATTTGATTAATCCCATGGAAGGAGTTGAAGAGAGGGACATGGGTGTCTACTACTTAAACTAAGAGAATAAATCTATGGCATCCCTCATTAGATCTCAAGAAGATCTTAGTGGCTTATGAAAATTTTTATTTGATGGTTCAAGGAGTAAGCATGGAGTGGGTGTAGGTGCAATATTGGTATCCCCCTTAAATGACAAGTATTTCTCTTCTTTTAGATTCTAATTCAGTTGCTCTTGCAATGAGTAGAGTATGAGGGTCTTATCCATGGCCTTCAATGGGCTAATAAGAGAGGAATCAAATAATTTATAAGTTTATAAGGATAGTGAGCTAATAGTGCACCAAGTTAGAGGCCAAAATATCACAAATAATCCTTTGATGAGTCTTACAAACATAGAGTGTGGGACCTAATTGAGGATTTTGAGGCTTTCAACATCCAAGCAATGCCAAGAAACCAAAATTAGCATGCTAACAAATTAGCATCTGTGGGAACTCAATTTGATATCCTTGAGGAATTGAAAAATAACAAAGTGCATCCACATATCAAAGTAGTGGTGAGACCATCAGTGATAAACAATGAAGCTCATTGGCAGGTCTTTGAAAATGAAAATAAAAATTCCTATTTCTTGTAGTAGGAAGTAGAGTTCTCCATAAACTAGGAAAATTTTCAACATCAATATGAGGAACAAATTGTTTAGTTGAGATACAATAAGATTTCTAAAGGGATTATCACCCTTGAAGGTCTTTTCCATGAGGTAGATCATATGAAAAAAGACAAGGTAGTAATGTCAACCAATGAAGAGAACTATGAAAGGGTCATTATCTTCAAGGACAAGCTCCTCAAGCTTGGGAAGGTAAGCACTAAATCTAAAAGGCATGCTTTCATATAAATTTTTAAATAATATGTAGGCATCTTTACTTGGAAAAATAGTGACCTCAGAGGATTTAATCCCAATTTGTCCCAACATATTATATAACTAGAGGATAATGTCAGGCCTATCAAGCATAAGCAGAGGCCTATAAACTCCAAAATTAAAGATCTTATGAGGAAATAATTGACCAAATTAATTGAATCTAAGATCATATTTCCCACTAATCACTCCTCATGGGTAGTCAATTTCATACCTATGAGGAAGAAGAGTGGGGAAATTAGATTGTGTGTTGATTTCAAGGGTCTAAATAAGGTCTATTTAAAACATCACTATCCCTTACCATTCATGGAACAACTCTGTTAGATAGTTATTGGTTAAAAACATTTTTCCCTTTTGGATGGATATTTAGGTTACAACCAAGTACTAGTGAGAGAAGAAGATCAGTATAAAACTACCTTCACCACAAAGTAGAGCACATATGCTTACCAAAAGATGCCTTTTGGATTGACAAATTATGCATTAGCCTTTCAAATAGTAATGGGCATGTCTTTCAAAGGGTTATTGAATAAAATGGTGTTGGTCTACTTGGATGATATCATAATTTTCTCCAAGAAATCTAGTGAGCATGTGGAACATCTACGGTTGATCTTTCAAAGATGTAGAGAGTATGGGATCTCTTTAGATCCTAAGAAATATGTGTTTGATATTCATGAAGGAAAAACTTTGGGTCACATTATTTCAAAAGGAAGGACTATCCATTGACCCTAATAGGATAAGTGTTATCTTAGCACTATCTCTACTCAAGAACAATAAAGGAATCTAGATCTTCCTTGGGAAAATAAACTTTGTGAGAAGGTTTATACCTAGTTTTACAAACTTAGTCAAACCCATCACCACCATGTTGAAGAAGAGCCAAGTGTTTGCTTGGTCAAATGAAGGTAGAGCAGTATTTGAGGCCATCAAGCAAGCTCTTGCCCAAGCACCCTTGCTCATGAATCTTTATTTTTCAAAGGATTTCATATTGTACACCTTTTCCAATGTTGACAACATATCGGCTATGCTGATGTAGAATAATGGTGGACTTGAGAAATTAATTACCTTTTTTATTCAAGGGCTAGAGGGATATGAGGTGAGGTATACTTTCATATAAAATCATGTTCTTGTAGTTTTAAGGATCATCAAAAAATTTAGACCAATGCTCTCCAATAGTAAATTTCATCTTATGGTGTCTCATCCTAGAGTGAGGGACTTTCTCCTCAACAAGGATTTGAATGAGAAAAGAGCAGGTTAAATTACCAAGGTCATGGAATATGGTGTGGAAATAAAAGTCACCAAGCTAATAATAAGCAAGGGATTGTGTGAGAATATGGTGTATAACATTTAATAAGACAAAAAATTTGTTTTGGTGACATAAGACAACTCACAAGCAAATGCACCTCCACTTCATAATAGTTGGTGCCAAGATATGACACATTTATTGATGACAGGAGAATGCCCTCAAGGTTTTAATAGAGTAAAAAGAAGGTATTTTAGACTCCATTCCATACATTATGCATTAGTTGATGGTGTTCTTTTTAGAAAGGACCTAAATGGGGTACTTTTTAGGTGCATTGATGACAATCAAGTGATAAAGCTCTTGAATCAATTTTATGATGGACCTGCAAGAGGCCATTTTTCTCCAAGAATAATAGTAGCAAAGGTAATGAGAGTTGGATATTATTGGCCTATACTTTTCAAATATGCCTATGCATGGGTCCAAAAATTCCAAAAGTGTGCTCTATTTGTAGAAAAGTATAGATTATCAACTCTTCCACTAAATCCAATCCAGGTGGAGTAACCCTTCATGCAATGGGGGTTAGACTTCATAGGTTTGATAAATCCACCTTCAAGTACAGGGCATAAATTGGTGCTCACTGCAACTGACTACTTCACTAGGTGGGTGGAACCAATTACCTTGAAATAATCTAATGAGATAGTAGTATTGGACTTTTATGATAGCATAGTGACTAGGTTTGGTGTCCTAGCTACTATAATTTCAGATAATACCTTAATATTTATTGGTATGAAGACAATTGAATGGGCATTCAAGCTAGGCATCTACCTCAGCCCATCCTCTAATTACTACCCTCAAGGTAATGGACTGGAAAAGTCCATAAACAATAACTTGCTAAGGATTATCAAGAGGACCATGGAGGAAAATCAAAGAGTGTGGCATACAAAGCTAAGGACAACCTTATGGGATGACAAAGTGACTCCCAAAGCTGCCATTAGCAATTATCCATATGTCCTTGTATATGGAAGGTAAGCCAAATTGCCCATTTCTCTTGAAATTCTTGCATTGGAGTTATCCCATCAACTTGAGTTGATGAAGAGTGTGCCTATGAATGTGAGGATGACAGATCTCATGGAGCTTGAAGAAACTAGGGACCTTGCCATGAAGACATTAGAATTACATCAAGCTCAGGTCAAGAAATAATTTGACAAGAGAGCCATAACAAGTGACTTCAAGGAAGGGGAACTAGTCCTCAAATGGGACTCAAATAAGGCCAAGATAGGCAACCATACCAAGTTTGACATCTTGTGGAGTGGTTCTTATTTGATCCATAGATGCAAATAACATAATGTTTTTCAACTTGCCCAACTGGATGGAGAGGTATTACCCATCTCAGTCAATGGAATTCATTTAAATCCTTATTATTCAAATATTTTACAGCTATTTTATGACATTCTAACATATTATATTAGTTTTATATTATTTCCTCTAAGTACCTTGAGCACATTTCCTTTTACTTGTGTGTTTCCTTTTCAATAAGTGCCTTAGACACATTTGTTTATTTTACTCTTTTCTCCCTTTTGATTTAAGAGGAAGTTTCAAAAAGATTCAACCTTGATTCAATCTCACATTAGTTGAGAGTAAATATTGTGACTCTATGTACCTAATGGATCAATTTAAGGCTATTAAGTCTTTGCATAATAGGCATGCAATCCAAGGATGTCATTAGAAATGATGACCAATTTTAGCCCACATATGAAAATTTTCCTAGATAGATCATTTTATAGAGGTCATGGAATGGAGTGATCAACTGATCAGGTTTCTCAATTGAGAAGGAGATCAAATGTCACTTACAAAGCTTTTGAAACACTTTAAACAAGTTTAAATTGTGTTTTTATTGATTTTTGAGAAGCAAGTCTTGAAATAGGTCTAGATTTTCAAAGTAAAGAAGACCAATAGGTTTTTCGGTGTTTCAAGCATTCAAGAACATGAATTAGGTTACAAAAAATCTTATAAGTTTATTGGATCCTTCTAAAAGAGATAATAGTTTCTTATACAAGTCTAGCAAACTAGACAGCCATCAAAATGTCATGTAGAAATGGACTGGTCAACTCAATTGTGTATTTTATAAGTATGCTCAGGAAACCTATCAAGCCCAAAGGATCACATGAACATGATGTATTTCATGCCTAGATCATCCTCTATAAATTTCATGTCTTTATGAGTTTTTTATCTCAAGATATAAAGCTTCAAAGTTAGACTTGTAGAGTGAAATTTGCACACAGACATCAAATTTGAACCTCGTAAAATAATGATTCGAATTAAAATAATTTAGATTAACAATCAAAATTCAATCATACTAAATATCTAATGATGAGTGGAAACTTGATAGTGTCATTGGGTCCTAAAAATCTAACGGTGCACATTTAATCATGCACCCAAGATCAATGATGAGCATCAAGTCAAAAGGTATGCATAAGCAAAAAATAGACAAGTGGTAAGATATTGGATACCTGAATAGAGATATAATTGTGCATGGTGACTTAAAAATTTAGTGGGCCCAAGAATATTGATGGTGTGTGATCCATTTTACAAATCAGATCTAATGGCAAGTGATGGGTCAAATGGTCAGCGGATCTCAAAGACAAATGCATGGGTGATAAGTGTCTCAACTACATTAAACTCACAAAAGATCTATGGTGCTTGTTATATCATGCATATTCAAGATCAATGATGAGTGAGGGGTAAAGAGTCAGTGTATCCTAAGGAATAATGCAAAGAAGATAGATGGCACAAAGTCAAGGAGCCTAGATCAAGATCGATGTCCAAGATTAAAAATCAAAACCTAAGGGATGACAATAAAGGTTGAATTCAACTCAAGATGAATGAAAGCAAATGTTTCAAAGGAATATGTAACCATTAGATATTTATTGAGCACCATTAATCATTAGATGTAGACATATAAATGGGGTTGTCAATGTTAAATTTCTGATGCCACTGAAGCTCAGTCTAAACCTTTGGTTCATAGTTTTAGAACATACAGGGTCCATCTTTTGGGGTTGCAGTATTGTTTCAAGACTATGATCTTTGATCTTTAAATAAGGATCTTTTTAAATAATGAGTTCTCAGCTTTAAAAGGGTCCAAAGGTAGGATAGGTCTATTTAAACTTAATGGAGATCAAGAAAGAGGCTATGTAGTCTATAGTTCTGCATCGATATAATAGCTAAAGGAAAACCAATAAAGGATATTGGTTTTCAATCTATATAAAAGAACTATGATTATATATTGTTGTAGGGGTAGATATGTGGTTATGAAGAAGTGTCTCATCTTTAAACAAATCTATAGCTCTAACAAATAGCCATTAAAAGCAAACATGGTGATGGCTCTATCTAGATTCAAGGTATGAGGATTTTATCCTTACAGTGAATCAATTGGGAAGATGGCATAGAAGATTAAATAAAATTAGTTTTATGGATTGGAGAAGAAATTAGAGCATTCAATTTTGATATAGAGACTTTAAGTTTCTCTCCAAATAGCATAGATCATATCTCAACACCTCCAACACGTTCTTATCTTCTAGTATGTCTTATAAAGCCAATAGGGGGCTTGAAGTTATTTGGAGCTAATGAATGGCTAATTGGGAGGTAGAATTAATTCTAATCAATAAAAAGTGGTTGGGACCCCATCCAAGTGATTAGACCTCATTTAATGATCTTGGTTGACATGTTCCTCTCTCTCTCCTTTTTCCTATATCTACCATTCTTTCCTATTTGTAATATCTCTCTCATTTTTTAGAAAAAACGTCTCTCACTTTTGATAGGGACTCTCTCTCAATTTTGGAAGAGAATAGACTCTCATTTGATAATGATAGACCCTATCAAAACTTTTATGAAATATATTTTGAAGCTAATAAATATTTCCTTTACCTATCTCTTGTTTTTGAACTATTTTTAGTAAGCTTGTGCATGATGGCATTGTGAAGGAGAATCTTTCATGCCCATTGTCCTTCTTTCTTGACTATTTTAGGTTGTTTTCTAGTTGATTTTAGGTTTTAATTTGTGTTCTTTATTCCATTAATGTAATCTTGGTGTGAGTCTTATAATTCCTCTTAGCTTCATTCATTGCTTCCTGAACTTAGTATATGAAATACTTATGCAATTATCTAGATTTTGAGATTATGTGAGCTAGTGTTATCTTATGCTTCTTCAGTGTATATTTCATGCTTGTGTGAGTTCTCATTTAATTTGGTGTATCACCCTTTTAGACTCATTAGGATCCCTTTACTACTTATATAACCCTTTTCTCAGTGCAAACATTAGTATAGGTGATCCATTAAGAGGAAGTCAGCGTTCTTCGGAGGTTTAACCCCACCATAGGTGACCCACAACCTGGGTTTATTCCCATAGTTTAGCTCAATTTTAAAGGGACTAAATAACCCTCTCCAAGGGTGAAAATCAAGGCTATAAAATTTTCACTACGTACAAATAATAATCTAGTGTCCATGTGTACTAGCCTGACCTATAATAGAAGTATAATATCTCCAATGGATCTAGACATGGCCACTAAAACCATGAATAATTGCATCTATTTGAGAAATATCATGCTTTGAATAACCCAAGTTTCGTATAAGTGTGATCATACACATGTTAACACTCAACCCATTGTCAACCAAGACACTCTGAATAGGATGATGATCAATGTAAGCTCGTACAAATAGTGCATATAAATCTATGTCATCATCAACTATCTCCTTCTCTGATAAAGTGATGAGAGTTTTATATGGTATTATAGAGAGGGTGTGTCTCCACTATATTATTATGATAATATGTTAGTGGTGGTTGTGCTTGATATGTATAATGAACACCTGAAGTTCTTGTTGTCTCATTATTCATACGCTTTAGAAAGGGATCTAAAAATATTTTCAATGCTTTAACTCCATTAGTTGTGGTCTAGGTGCCTCTATAGGAGTGTTGACATTAATTATATTAACATTCATCAAATCTTGTATGTTATGTCAAAAATTGATGCCTCTACTTGAAGTATAGTCTAGTGCCTTATGATAGTCACAAAATATATTGGCATCATAACTCTTTGGAAGAGGCATAGTCGTATCAAACTCTTTGATGGGAGGAAGAAATATGACATTGCATTCCAAGAGTTGCTAAATAACACATGTTGGTGATTTAAGAAGGTGTGTGAAGGGTGTCTTTAGAATATCTAATAAAACCATGTGAAGAGCTAGCTGTAAAGCTACATTAACTATTATATTTTGATCATTCTTGTTTTCAATGGGCCTAACATTGTATGGGGGCTTATATTAATATTTATAAATTAAATATAATCTAGTTGTGTATTTTAACTTGCCCATAGAGAGAAGCTTGACTTACCAATATTTCACTGTATAGCATAGCTCTGTGAATGATGTAAACTTCTTAAATAGAATGTATTCATGTAATGACGATGATAAACTCGACGTGAATATGTCTTGGAGTTCTCTATCTGCCATGAGGCTAGTCATCTTTGGTAATATAATTTTATATCGCAAGACATATTATGTTTTTGGCTCATTACATTTTTTATTGAGTTTTACAACTTGAGCATATGAAAAATATTCATTGATATTGATTGAAAAATGTGCCAAAAATATATTTACCAATAGATTAAATGATGTGATGGATAGATTAGGAAGATCATATAACCATTGTAATGCATAGTGTTTTAAACTGCAAGGGAAGAACTCAGTTAGGATCCAATCATTATACACATAGCCCAAACATGATACATGAAAAGCATGTACATGATGCTCTATGTCACCCTTAATATCATATAAAGTAAGCTTGGGTGCCATAAATTCATATGGAAAAGGAGTTATTGCTATATGTTTTGCCAAAGGTGTATGTAGAAGAACTTGAGAATCCAAGGCATGAGATGTCTTAGTGCACCCTGATCAAGATGTAACACCTTGGATTGTAGAAAATGGATTTCATGCATAAGGAATTGTAAATTTATAGAGGAGGAATGCATACTAGCCATATGAAGTGTTGCCATTAGTGAAGGCTGTCAGGTTATAACTAGTTATTTTAGAATCTAAGTTGCCCCTACAGTAGGAGTAACAATATTAGCATATGTGGGATTGGAGGTTTGACCAAGTGGTGTGTTCTTTATTTCCAATATAGATTAAAAATTCTATGCATGATCATGGGGATATTCCTAAAGTCTATCTCTAAAAATTTATAACACTTCATGTTTATTAATTATTAGATTATCATCACCGAGAGGGGGGAGTGTGTCGGGAGTCCTATCTTGTGTATCATCAAGATCTTGATTGTATTTTTCATTTTTATATGTATTACCATTAAATTCCACATAATTAGGATGTGAAATATCAATTATGGGAGTTATAATTGATCCTTTTTCCATAGCATAATCTCAAATAGAAGGAAAATGAGTATGCTCAATAGGATTGCCACTAAGCCTAGCACTTCTTAAAGGAAGGGCTATAACTTTTTGAGATGACATATAGCAAATAAAATGAAATAATGTTGATAAAAAATATATATGAAATTTGAAAAGCCTAACATAGCCAAGGGAAACAAGAAAAAAAGGATACAAACCCTAGTATCATGTAGGGTTAGGGTTTGGGTAGTATTTGAATTAAGTCAGGTTTACCAAGTGATTTAATTTTAAGGGGATTATGGAATGTAAAACCCTAGGTTATTAACGGTCTAGAGTATTAAAATTAAATAATAAATATGCATTAATTACATCCACTAATTTGTACAATAATTAACCTAATATAATTAGTCTAAAAATAAAAATGAACTACACAAAGATGTACTTAACTAAAAACTGAATGAGACAGATGGTTGATAGGCTAGAAACTAGTATAGAGACTGGCAGGGTGTCATCAATAGTAATATGAAGTTAAAACTCCTCTTGGATAGTAGCACGGTTCTCTAGATAGTTTCACACTATGTTAGTGTTCTTTGAGGTTCGGGAATGTCCCTTATAGGCAAAGATTATGAGCTTTTGGGTATAATTTCACTTGAGTTTGAGATACATGTGTGTGTGTGCCTAAGTGTTGGATCACTATATTTGATTGATTTTGAATCAAAACCTCCATATTATTATGGTATTTAAGGAGTATAAGTAGAAAAAAAATTATGTTAGATGGATAATTTGGACATGACCTTAATACCCTGTTGTGTTGAGATTTATCGACATACCACTACCTCAAAAGGGGATCAAGATTGATGTAGTTCTCCTGCCTAAGTACTTGGTTCCAGTTAATGATAATATGAGTGTTTGTTTGAGTGCTTAGAGTGTGACTTGAGATTGTAAATTTGAGTATTTTGAGCTCTAGACTGTTTTAGATGGTTGTAAACAAGAGTGGGGTAGAATAGGGATCAATAACCTTGACATGTGCAACTTGTTTTGATATTGTTTGTGTATATTTTTTGCATTTAATTTTCATTTAGTGGTTAAATGGATAAAATTGGTGATATATATTGATTTGGTGCTTGTCAAGATGTAGAATAGGTTTAGGCTGACCCTAAAGTGTCTTGAGAAATAGAAATATATATGTTGGAGGAGAAAAGAGATAAGGGAGAGTAGTTTGGTCCCTTGGTCACTAGCACAATGTGCTAGTGTCTAAAGGGCCATGCTAGTGTCCAGGTGGCATAATCTGACACACTAGGGGCTTGGATGCCTAAGAGATGGTTTAGGACTGATTTTTGTACAACTAGATATGGGTTAGACCCATATGAAAGTTGGATAAGGATAAGAAGATGACCTAAAATAGGTCTAGGGCTAAGTTAGAGATAGGGTGGTCTTAAGTGACACTCATTTCACTCAAATGACATTTTATATGACTACACATATGCACTCACCTTTCAAACACCCAAAGTAAAAAATTATACACACTTGAATGCATATGCATGGGCATATGTAAAATAATTACAAGATCAAAGTTACATGTTAAAAATATAGTTACAATTGATCATTTAGATGCATGGAATTCTATATCACTTGGCACAAACTCAGGGGGTATGTCACTTTTTCATGATCATATACTCATATTTTAAAGTTACAAATTTCAAAAACATGATACTTTTTCATTCACATTTTCAAAGTTCAAAGTTTAAAAATTCAAAGGGCATGATACTTGTTCATGTATATTTTCAAATTTCAAAGGCATGATACTTTTTCATAAACATTTTCAAAATTTAAAGTTATAGTTAAAAGGAAAAAATATGTAATATATGAACAATGTAACCATGATGGGGGCATGAATATTCTTCTTCCTCTTTTGATCATGTAAATAGAATCTAGATCCTAAGGTGTCTTGAGAAATTGAAATATGTCTATTGGAGGAGAAAAGAGATAAAGGAGAGTAGCTTGGTCCCTTGGTCACTAGCACAATGTGCTAGTGTTTAAAGGGCCATGCTAGTGTTCAAATGGCATAATCTGATACACTAGGGGCTTGGATGCCTAGGAGATGGTTTAGGACTGATTTTGGTACAACTAGATATGGGTTAGACCCGTATAAAAGTTGGATAAGGATAAGAAGATGACCTAAAATATGTCTAGGGCTAAGCTAGAGATAGGGTGGTCTTAAGTGACACTCATTACACTCAAATGACATTTTATATGACTACACATATGCACTCACATTTCAAAGACCCAAAGTATAAATTTATATACTCTTGAATGTTAGGAATTAAAAAAAAATTAAATCAGATTTAATATAACCATAAATTAGATCTAACTTATGCAATAGCATGCATCATAAAAACATTTCTCGAATCATAGATATTATGAAAGCATAAAATGGAAAGAATAATAATCAATCACACAACACAGATCTAACGTGGTTCAGCCAATATGGGCTACATCCACCAAGAAAGTTCTCAATATAAACTTTAATCAAAACACAAGACTACAATAAACTCTCGCAGAGAGAAAAATCCACTATATAAAATGTTGCACAAATAAATGTTGCACTTTCACATGCACCTAAACAATGTTGTATCTCACAAGCTATTAAACCACACCCTGTAATAAACACCTATAGTTTGTTAAAACACCTAAACTTTGACTTTGATCTTCAAAGCCATACCCTGTAAATAAACCATCAACCTCTAAAGGCCACACCACACTCTATATATATAAAAAATGAATAAAAATCCACAAAAGGAGGAGAAATTATGCCATGCTTATCTAATATAAGCATCATCCACTAAGGACACCTCACCAATCTCATCCAAAAGATCTCCTAAGAAGGAGCATGCCAAAGATAGAGTCTCCATCTTTTAAGGCACATTTTCGAACAACATGTGATCAAAACCAACTCCTTGTAACAAAGAAGGTAATACATTTTACAATGAATAACCAATACCCCTAAAAATAAGGAAATCAATCCCATTTTCAATAAAAAAGGAAGTCACATGAAAATAAATAAATATAACAATTAATTCCCTAAAAATAAGGAAATAAATCTTGCTTTCGATAATTGAGGAAGTCACATGGAAATTATTAAATAAACATTTAATAATATTCGACTCACATGTGGAGTACATGATAAATGTGTTCTCCATGCCCTTGGATCTTTCTAAGCCTAGAAAACATGCCACCATGGTCATGTGATACAAAGGGATCCACATTCAACAATCTCCCACTTGGAGACTATTTCTCCTAAATAAAGTCTATCACTGATCCATGACCACTAAGGCCAACCAAATTTGAACATAGCCTCAACTTGTCCAATGTGACCACCTTGGTCATCATATCCATAGGATTCTAACTAGTATGAATCTTCACTAGCTTCACCAAGTTATCCTCCAAATATATCCTGATGAAGTGATAATGTAACTAAATGTGTTTCATTCTTGAGTGGAAAGCAGAGTTCTTTGCCAAATGAATAGTACTCTGATTATCATTGTGTAGTCTCCCAACTTCTTGTTCATGCCCCAACTCTCGAAACAACTACAATAACCAAATCATCTCCTTGTTAGCCTCTGTGGCAACAACATACTCTACCTCTATGGTTGACAAAGCCACAACCTTCTGTATCTTGGAAATCCAACTAACTATTGTATCTCTAATAGTAAATATATATCTTGTTGTACTCCTCTTGTTATCAATATCCCCTACCATATCTGAGTCCACATAACCATGCAAAGTGATATCTAATTCACCATAACATAATACAACATCAATGGTTCCTCTCAAATACCAAAGAATCCATTTCATTGCTTGTCAATGTTCATAACCTGGATCACTCATATACCTGCACACAACTCTCACTGCTTGGACAATATCAGGCCTAGTACAAACCATGACATACATCAAGCTACCAATTGCTAATGAGTAAGGTACCTTGGACATCCTAGAATTTTTAGCTTTCATCTTGGGACACTACTCCTTTGATAATCTAAAGTGGCATGTCAAAGGAGTACCAATAAATTTAGCATCCAACATGCTAAACCTTTCCACGACTTTCTTCCCATACTCTAATTGGGATAAGATCAACTTCCTCTCCTTCCTATCATGAGAAATCCTCATACCAAGTATTTTCTTTGTAGCACCCAAATCCTTCATAGAAAAGGAGTCACTAAGCTATTTCTTGAGCATATGAATATGTTGTATGTTCTTTCCTACAACTAACATGTCATCAACACATAAACATAATATAATAAAGCAACCATAATCAAAATGTTTGGTGTACACAAAATGACCAGAATAACACCTTTGATATTCTTATTCCAACATAAAACAATCATATTTCTTATGCCATTGCCATGGAGCTTGTTTCAAGCCATACAAGCTCTTCTTTAGTTTTCACACATAGTTCTCCTTCCCTTTGACCTCATATCCCTGTGGCTACTTCATATACAACTCTTCATTCAAATCACCATGAAGAAAAGTATTTTTCACATCTAACTATTCTAAATGCAAATCGTCAATTGCAACTAAACCAAGAATAGTCCTAATAAAAGTCATTTTTACAATAGGAGAGAACATCTCATCAAAATCAATACCTAATTTTTGTGCAAACCCCTTGACCGCCATCCTGGCCTTATACCTTTTTCTCCCTTCATCCTCTTCTTTTATTCTGAAGATCTACTTATTTGGTAATGCACTCTTACCTTTGGGTAGCCTTACCAAATCCCATGTTTTGTTCTCCATGAGAGATATATGCTTTTCATCCATGGCTTGCTCCCACTTCAACTTGGCATCTACCTGCATTGCTCTTTCATAACACTATAGTTCTCCATTATCAATGAGTAATAAATAATTCAAAAAAGGAGAAAAACATTCAGGTTCTCTTCTTACCCTAGAAGACCTTCTTACCATAGGAGTTTGAGGTCTTTGTGTATAAGGTTCCTAAACCGAATCATTAGATACTTTGTCATCCACAATGTGATCCAAAACTATGTACTCTTTTTGTTTATGTTCATGTTCTTACAACTGATCTTTATACATGACTTTTTCATTAAAGACTACATCTCTAGACTAAAATATTTTCTTATATTTAATGCTCCATAAACAGAAACCAAATTCATCCTCACCATAACCAAAAAATGTGCATTTCTCTAATTTAGCCTCTAACTTGGTCCTATCCTCTTTCTTAATGAGAGCAAAAGCCTCACATCCAAAGATTCTAAGAAAATAATAATCAACATTCTTACCAAACCAAGCTTTTTTAGGAATGCATCCATCCAAAGGCATAGAAGGTCCTCTATTAATTAGATATGCCATCATGTTAATTGCTTCTACCCAAAATTGTAAAGGCAACCCTGCATATAACCTCATGCTCCTAACACATTCCAATATTGTTTTGTTCATCCTTTCAGAAACCCCATTCTACTATGGAGATCTTAGAACCATCATTTGCCTATGGATTCCATTATTA
This sequence comes from Torreya grandis, assembly GCA_037957365.1. NCBI lineage: Eukaryota > Viridiplantae > Streptophyta > Pinopsida > Cupressales > Taxaceae > Torreya > Torreya grandis. Next base: position 1,066,989 of record JARHVA010002996.1, on the reverse strand, counting down.
GAACAATAATCAAAGAAAGCATTACTACAATACTCACCTCTGTTATCTAATTTGAGACATTTCACTTTGAGACCTATTTTATTCTCAACCAAGGCTTTACACTTCTTAAAAGTGTCAAATACATCATATTTATTTTTAATGCAATAAACCTAAATTTTTTTAGTTGCATCATCAATAAAAGCAACATAATAATTGGATCCATCAATAGAAGATACCTGTGTTGGTTCCCATACATCTAAGGGTACCAACTCTAACTTGTGCTCTTTTTTATGGGTCCAACCTTCAGGAGATTAACATGCTTCTATTTCTCATACACATAATTCTCACAAAAGTCTAGATCTAGATCTTTTAATCTAGGAAACTTATCTTTTAAGATCTACATGCCCTTATGGCTCATATAACTGAACCTATAATGCCACATAGTTGCATCTCTATCTATAGAAACTAAATCAATAGAATAAACACTAATAATCAAATATAAAGTACCAACTTTATTACCTCTCAAAATCACAAGAGCACCTTTAGTAAATTTTTAAGAGTCTATAGTAAATAATACTAAACATCCCTCACCACCTAATTTCCCTACTAAAATCAAATTCCATCTCAACATAAGCACGTGTCTAACATCCTTAAGGATCCATGTGTTCCCATTTTGAATTTTAACCTAAAGACAACCTTTCCCTACTATCTCACATGGTTTCTCATCACCAAAATAAACATGTCCTAGATATTCTTAAACATAATAAGTAAAATAATGCCTATATGGAGTGGTATGAAAATAAGCCCCTGAATCTAATACTCAAGACTCAAAAGAATTATCCATAGAAAAAATTAAGGCATCCTGACATGATTTACCTAATATCACATTTACCTCATTTGTTTCCTCCTTATTGACATTCTTATCTCAAAGTTACCATCAATCCTTCTTTGAGTGTCCACTCTTCCCATAATGCCAACATATCATCTTGGATCTAGATTTGGACTTAGATCTACCCTTTGAATTTCCATGGTTACCTTTACTCTTGTCCTTTTGCCTCCCTCTAGTATCAATGGATAAAACATTACCTAAATATGATTCACTAGTGCTTTTCCTTCACATCTCTTCACTAAGAATCACACCTACAACCTCCTCAAATTTCAAGCTTCCCTTGGCAGGGACTGCATTACTCAGCCAAAACCAAACTATCCCAACTATCAGGCAAAGAACATAATATTAGTAAAGTTCTAAATTCATCATCAAACTCAATTCCAACTAAATTGAGCATACTTACAACTGTATTAAAATCATTTAGATGATTAGCTATTGAACCATTCTCAGACCTTTTCATGTTAAACAATATTTTCAATAAAAAAAATTATTAGAAGTAGAGGGTTTCTCATATAACTTTCCAAGTTTATCCATGAGATATTTTGTGGTTTTCTCATTAGAAATATTAAATGCAATAAAAGATGTAAGGCATAACCAAATGGATCCTAATGCCTTTATGTCAAGTAATGACCAATCTGCATCACTTATACTTATAGGTTGTTTTCCTTTTCCTTCCAAGAGGAGATGAATATCCTTCTGATATAGATAATCTTCTATCTACATTTTATATTAACCAAAATGCTTACCATCAAACTTCTCAACCTTGAATCTGATCTCTTCTCTCATAGCTCCCACTGAAGCTAATAACCTTCTTGCGATTTACCACTTCAGTAAAACACAACCAATGGCTCTGATACCAGTTGTTAGAAATTAAAAAACTTTTCAATCAAATTTAATATAACCATAAATCACATCTAACTTATACAATATCATGCATCATGGAAACATTTCTCAAATCACAAATATTATGAAAGCATAAAATAGAGAGAACAAGAATCAATCACATAACATAGATCTAACATGGTTCACCCAATGTGGGATACATCCACCAAGAAAGTTCTCAATATAAACTGTAATCAAAACACAAGACTACAATGAAATCTCACAGAGATAAAAAAATTCTCCCATAGAAAATGCTACACATATAAATGTTTCACTTTCACCTACAGTTACATAATGTTGCATCTCACAAACTGCTAAACCAAACCCTTCAATAAACCCTTGCACTTTTTTAAAACACCTGCACTTTGAATTTGATCTACAAAGCCACACCTTGAAAATAAACCATCAACCTCTAAAAGCCACACCACACCCTGTATATATACCAAATGAAGGAGAATCCATGAAAGGAGGAGAAATTACACCATGCTTATCCAAGATAAGCATCATCCACTAAGGACACCTCAGTTTCACCTCATCAAGCTCATCCAAAATCTCTCCTACGAAGGAACATGCCAAAGATAGAGTCTCCACCTTTTAAGGCACATTTTCCAACATGTGATCACAACCAACTCCTTGTAACAAAGAAGGCAATACATTTTCTAATAAACAACCAATATTCCTAAAAATAAGGAAATCAATCCCACTTCTAATAAAAAATAAAGTCTCATGGAAATAAATAAATATAACAATTAATTCCCTAAAAATAAGGAAATCAATCTCACTTCCAATAAATGAGGAAGTCACATGGAAATTATTAAATAAACATTTAATAATATTCCACTCACATGTGGAGTACATGAGAAATGTGTTCCCCACACCCTTGGAGCTCTCTAAGCCCTAAAACATGCCACCATGGTCATGTGATAGCCCCAAAGGGCTCCACACTCAACATTGAATGAATATGGATGGGCATATATAAAATAATTACAAGATCAAAGTTACATGTTGAAAATATAGTTACAATTGAGCATTTAGATGCATGGAATTCTATATCACTTGGCACATATTCAAGGGGTATGTTATGTGTTCATGATCATATACTCATATTTCAAAGTTACAAAGTTAAAAAATATGATACTTGTTCATTCACATTTTCAAAGTTCAAAGTTTAAAAATTCAAAGGGAATGATGTTTGTTCATGCGTATTTTCAAAGTTCAAAGTTACAATTTCAAAGGCATGATACTTGTTCATATACATTTTCAAAATTCAAAATTATAGTTAAAAAAAACAATATTTAATCTATGAATAATGCAGGCATGATGGGGGCATGAATATTCTTCTTCCTCTTTTGATCATGTAAATAGAATCTAGATACATCTATAGTGGTGTGATTTGATTTATTATGAGTAGTGCATGTTTGGGTATAGAGACACTCAATGACCTTGGCATTACTTCTAACAAACCCATTATGTGGTTTCATCTTCTATTATAAATGGTGTACATTTGAGTTTAGTGACACTCAATAACCTTGGCATCACTTCTAATGAAGTCATCATAGTTGCACCTTTTTTGATAAGTACATTGGGTATAGTTCTCCATTCATGAGAGTTATAAGCATGCATCTTTCCAACTAATTGGATTGATTGGTTATTCAAAATTAGAAATTTATCACTCTCTATTTTCCATTGGTTCAAATAATCTAAGTGCTTCAATAAGGAGACACAATGATCCATCATTACTTATAGGTTATAAAGAAATTTATTTTCATCTACATGTAAGTGTAATCTTTCCTTGATCTCATGATCTAGTATGAGTAATGTACATTCGAGTTAGGAGACACTCAATTATTTTGGCATTGCTTCTAATGAACCCATTGTGTGGTTTCATCTTTTGTTACAAATGGTGTACATTTAAGTCTAGTGACACTCAATGACCTTGGCATCACTTCTAATGAATCCATCATAGTTACACATTTTTAGATTAGTACATTGGGTAAACTTATCCATTCATGAGAGTTGGAAGCATGAATATTTCCAACTCAAGGACTTGATTAGTTATTCAAAATTAGAAATTTATCACTCTCAATTTTCTATTGGTTTAAATTATCCAAGTGCTTCAATAAAGGGACACAGTTCTCCATCATCATCTATAGGTTACAGGGCAATTTAATTTCACCTATATATAGGTTTACTCCTTCCTTATCTCATTTAAATTTTTAAGGTTAGCATTTTCAAATTTTAAATATGAACAAATGACTACTTCATGTGTTGTTGTAGGGTTTGCAAAATTTCAATGCCCTGCACAATTAGATTATCCTCTTAAATACAAAGTGTGTTGTACACACTTAAGTTCAATTATTTCTCCTTTACTCTAGTGATTTCATTAATATAATAAAGGGGAAGAATGTAGAGACATTAATCTGATCATAAGTACTTGACAATGTTAATTCTTGACACATATTGAGCTACATGACTTGCATGAAAAAATATGACTCTAATTCTCCATTCCTTTAATCCATTTATCTATATGTGGTCTTAACCCTTAATTTTTTGTCAATATTACATAAAACTTACAAATTCAAATGATCAAACTACTTAATACCCCCCTCAGATTATATCTATATTAGCACAAGTGTCCTTGATATTTTGGGATAAAACCATAGTAAGTGGACATAAGTGTTATCACACTCATCCACCTAGAATGGTCGCATACCATACTAAATAAAATCTAGTTTCAAAAAAAATAATCAATCTTTTGGGTCTTCTCACACATTTCACAAGATCAGATAAAATGAAATTATCAAAAGGGTTTCCTATAAATACACATCAAAGGTCATTCATTATTCTTAACTTGGCATTATCTTTTAAAATTTTCACATTATTGCATGTTGAGAAAATACGCCTTATTCCTTCCAAATTAAAAATCATCCATAAGGAGAAACCATAAGTCTAAATCATCTCAAACAAAGTCAAGATCTATCATTTTAAAGTATCAAAACCATATTTATCATTGCATACACATAGTCAAACTATACAATTTGAGAATTGGATACATAGGCAGTGGTCAATCATCAAGGGGGGATTGAGGTCAGATTATCCCATTACACTCTTTTTTTTAAAGTTTCCAAGCATTCAAAGTTCCATTAAGCTTTAAAATATAAGAAAATTAAAATAATAAATTCCATACAACATAATTTTAATTACAATTTCTTATCCTAATCAACAGACAGAGGCACATGAGATGCAACAATCAAATTTTCATCACAGTCAATTGGATAAATTCCACAGTCAATAGGCTCGAGTAACTTGCATTATTTTCCACTTAAAAAGATTGTGTATAGAAATATTCTATGATCCTAATTTTGATTTTTCACTATCAAAATCATATTTTATCTGTCTTTCTCTATCAATCACCATTCACAATCAATCGAGACATATTTGTAATCAATGTACTCAAGCAACATGTGTTGTATTCTAGTTAGGAAAAAGTTATCCAGGATCAGTTTCATAATATGTTCTTGATCCTAAGCATGCATAGTCACATATTATGTTTATTTCTACTTTCAGACATCTAAAATGGTCAACAAAGATCCCACTTTGAGCTAAGTATATTTCTTCTTGGTGTTTTCCAAAACTAGTAATTTTCCATATTTATCAATTTCTAAAATTGGAATTGTTACTTATTATACATCTTTAACATTATAATATATATCTTTTTTTACACATATTATCACCACAATATTTATATTTTCTATCCAAATTATGGTAAAAGATAAATGTAAATCTTTTTGTAAGTTAATATCATGCATTGTTATCATCATGATTTTTGTTTGTAAATTTAATCAATGTAATTTGCATTTCAGTTATTAGTGCTTGTATGGTCCTCAATATATTATAAATTACCCTCCTATCCCACAAAGGATGAGGGAAATTAATTTATTATGTTAGTTTATTATGAATTTGTATGAATCTAAATTTGAAGTTGCATTCATATCCTTCATGAATTATAAACATCATGATGCAAATGCATTTCATCATGGAATACAAGACCCCTCCAAAGATTGTTGGCCTATGCATGCTCCTCAACTATCAAGTCAACTTATTTGATGGAAAAATACACTTTTGTAAATGGGTATCTTTGTGAATATGATATGTGACGTGAACTAATTGAGAGAAATTTTTGGTGACTTTTCAAGTGAGAGAGACAACTTGTTGTTGAGAAAGATGTTGCAAACATATGTAAAATTTTGATAAAGGTGAGGATCCAAAAACATGAAAATCATCATATTAGTGTAAATATGTGGTATGAAGAGGAGAAAGAGATTTGTTTTTGTTATTCCATACCAATAAATAATGATGAAACCCCATTTATAATGGGTATTTAAACTAAATAGATACTATAAATGATGGTGAAACGATCACGCAATAATGTTACTACCATGGATTCATATTTCAACACCAACAAGTATAAGGTGAGTTTAAGTTCAATTTACATTTTCCTCAAGTATGGAATTATACACACAATTTCAATATCGCTAATTTTTGCCTTGGTTAAAATTTTTTAGTATTGTTTATGTGTGCACAATCTTTATTCTTAAACATGTACATATTTTATTAGTGTTTTAGCGTTATTTTAATTTTGACTATTTAGTTATTGTATATATTTATTATAAGTGTCGTGGCTTAGCATTTAGTGTAACACATTACATTACCATTTATGTGTCAAAATGTGGAAGATAAGGAGGTTTATGTTTCATAGTGTTAATGGTTATCAAACATAAATCCAATAAGAAATTTAACATTTTATTTTACCCCAAAACTTCACTACTCTTAGTTATGTATAACTCTTTATAAAGTGGCTTGCCTCAAGTTGTGTTGTATTTTTAACGCCTTTTTTTGACAATCTATTATTGTATTTACACTTTACATTTTAACATTTATTTAAATTGTATGTAGTGATGGCGTAAGTTCAATTTATAATTTCCTCTATTATTGAGTGTTAGCTACATATTTACTCTCATATCTATTATACAATTTAATTTAAAATGTTCATTAACACTATATTCATTTTATTTTCATGAAATGAGGTATCAACTCTATACACTAATTATCTTTGATGAGAAAGATAGTGATGTGCCAGTGGCATTGGTGATTGTATTATGCAATAGGGATTCAACATCAACATTTCTAAAAGGTGGATACATTCATGATTGATCATGTTATAGCTAAGTTTGAAGCAATATGGTAAATGAATTTATGGTCTAGTAATCATTTTTTAACCTATTGTTATCTCATTGAGTTTAAATCATTTGGATTGTATAGAAATGTTTACAACTACAAACAAATTCTTTTCATATGGCATTATTGGTGGTCGGTTGGGCACAACATACCAAACTAGGAGGAAAAGAGGAGGAAAGGCTCAAATCATGAGGATTACCCCTTCTCTTACACCTCTATTGAAAGGAAACAAGCTCAACAATAAGTTCCCCAATGTCTTTTCTATTAGGGCATGGCAAATTGACTACCTCAATTATTTGATGCAAGTCATTTCATATAAGGGGCCTATCTAAAATGCACTCTGATATCCACAAAAAAAACTTATACTAGGAATGACTAAGATCATTTATATTTCATAATGAATTTTTTGCTAAGCACCACTTGTTTCCAACATGATAGATTCAATAATGCTTTAAAATGATACACGCGAGGGACAAGCAATCTAGATGAAACATGTAAGCATTTATTGTTGATTAGGCTATTCTAAAACTAAACTATCAAGTCATAAAAAAAGGTCAAAAGATGAAGGGTAAATATAAAGAGAAATGAGCTTATAATGCAATGCAAATAAATTTGGTTCATTAAGTTAGACAAATCCCATAAAACCACTCTTATATTTGACTATTATTCACATAATCATAAACAAAAATGGTGCTTAAAGTTTGAGGAAAACTTGACTATGAAGAAAGAGGAACAAAATTACCATATGATTGCATAAATTATGAACATTAGCTTCATATCATTTCAATTTAAAGATATTGCATTAAAAAAATGACATTTGGAATTCATCATTTCCATTTGAAGCTACATAAATGCCTCAAAATGGTATAGCTCACATAGAAAGAAACTAACTAGGAAAGCAAAAACATCAATAAAAATGGAAAAAACATCTAGTTCTTTATTATAGCCTCTAAATCTAAATGAACTAGACCCTAAAACAATGAAGAACTCATCTTATATAGACTTTTAGTCTAATGAGTCCCAAGCTCAACCCACAAGTGGGCAATTAGGACAACTCAACTAGTCAAGTCCACCTACGACAAACTCAGGTCCCATTCTATCTATAAGATGGAAATTTTGAGAAAATAGATTTGATTATACAATTTAACCAGAATACCCAAAATATCAATCTACTTCATAATTGAGAACCATTAGATTAAAATTTAATAAAATAAATCATTAGAAACAACATTCAAACCTAAAGCTAAGTTTTCCCAATCAAGATTCAAACAAAAAGAGATTAATTGATTAAGGATGGAGATTACCTACAAGTAGACTTAGATTTTTGGCATGATGTTGACTTGATCAATGATTTTGATAGCATGAATTAACATGGAAGTTTTATGGATTAGTTAGTTGGTTTGGACATGGAGGATGGGTTGGTTTAAATAGGCCATGGATTGAGGATTTTTTAATGAATTAAAAATTCTTTGGAAGTTTTTAGAGAAGAATACTCTAGAAAAAAGGGGGAAATTCATTCCTTAGAGTTCTCTAAAAATGGAGATTTATAGAAAATATGGAGGATGAGAGAAACTTATAGAAAGTAGAAGCCTCTAGGTTTATGTTAGAATTAAATGAGGATTAGAAGGGGATGAGGTGAGGATTAGGGGCTAGGCTTGTAGGAAAGCCTAGGAGTAGGTAGGTAGATGGGTCATGGAAATTTTAAATTCCCAAATATTAGACAAGTGGGATTAGGATAAGATTAAGACATGTTTAGAAGAATTAATAGATTGGTGGGGATAATATAAGGTTATTGTATGAATAATACAGAAGTGAGATAATATAAAATGACTATAAGGGGTAATATTAGGATATAATTAGAAGAGATAAATGTGATTAGATGAAATAAGTGGAATTTGTGTCGACTAATAGTAATATTAGTGATGATAAATAAAGTGAGTGAGTTTAGGTATATACATTTTATCCATGTTTGAAAGGGCATTGTGATTTGATGAAGTGGAAGGAATAACGGTCTTTAAAAAAATAAAGACATTCATGGATGATGATTAATAAATGATTTTAGTGGACATGATGCCCCCTCGAATGGACATGCAGGGAGGAAGGAGCTGAATAACCAATTGAAAGAGGAAATGAGGGAAAGGATGCGATGAATAAATAAGGTGTTGGGATGTTAGATTGGGAATCAATGACAAAGAAGATAAACTCAACCTAGATAGTGAGCTAAAAATGAATGATACCCTTGGTAAAGACATATGCTCAGGTATTGGAAAAGACAGTGTCACAGTTATCGACACATCCCAAGGGGGAATCAACCATAGCATGATGATGATAAGATAAAATTTCAAAAAAAATTGACATGTCCCAAACAAGGATGCATGCAAGGGAGAGTTGTAGGCTAGGATAAGACAATGATTTGATAAGAGCAATGATGAGTATAGCTAAAAGTTGAAGTCGAGCAATATGATAGAGGGGAGGAGAGAGAAGAAATGAGATGATTGAGTGATTGAGCAATATGATACTTGAAGAAGCCATATACTTGGATTATAATAATGATGATGATTAGGACTAGGATTTGGATAAGGGTATGAATTATTGATAATTTAGATGAGAGACATAAGACCAATCAAGCTAAAGTGAGACTAGGTCACTGCCAGCTTGATATAGACTATATTTTCCCCAGTTTGGAATAGAGGATGAAAGACAAGAGTGGGATGGGTGACTATGAATTTGGTTATGGAGGATGAAGGATATGGATGTGGATGTGAATAGGAGAATAGGCATAAGATAAGACAGCTTGGAATATTTTTGGATTTTTCTAGATTTTATGATTTTTAGGGATTTTGAGAATATGTATGTACACTATACAAATGGGGTTAATATCAAAGGGAATACAAATCCTATCAACCAGGATAAAGATAGATGGAATAATGGATGGGACAAAGAAATGATGAGGGTGATACTCAAAATGGGATGACAGATGGAAGAATGGACTAGGGATCACAATGACCTCATCATGAAGGAACCAGATATCTAGTTGTCTAAGTGTCCATTGGAGGATATACCAAGATCATTTTGGAAAATTTATCAAAACATTTTCCACTTCCTTAAAAAGGTCAAAACGAGAAGGAATGAGAGATAAGATACATGATATGATGGCAAATGATGGGTATAAATAATGGTCAAGGGTATATGATATGGATGTGATTGATAAGGGATGGATTTTTTCCCCAAGTGTTGAGGTAAAATGCAGACAATAGTTTATTTTACCATGACATCATAAATTTTTTTTCATCATGGTATTTTCCCAAGGTGCTAGAAGACTAGTTTTCACCATTGGATGAGTGATTTTTTTTTGACTTTTTTTTTTTGACTTTTTAGCAACACAATTTATTATAGGTGGTTGAGATACAAGATTACAAAGACTTTCTTCATCTATTAATAGACACATATTTTAGAGATGTGAGATGTTAGGCCCATGTCTTTATGACCTTTGTTGATTCTTGATTTGGCATCCTCCAGATGTCTCAACCAAGTGTATTTATAATCCTTACAAGAGATAATGCTTCCCAAAAAAGTGATGGGTGGTATGGTAGGGAAATAAATATGTATTGATCCTGATGGTGGGTTATAGGATGTGAATGAGTGATATGGTTATGATGGATATTGTGACTAGAAGAGGAGTGGAAATAGGGTTCAACAGTTGCATACACCATTGGATATGGTGGAAGGGATATTTTTAATTGGTGTTGTATGCTATGTGATATTAAGGGATTCCAAGACCTTATGAATTTCTTGCTCTTTGATAAAAACATTAAGATGATTGTCATCCATATGACTGTTACTTTTGACATCATTTTGATTTTTTAATAGCTAACTAGGATTTTGATTGCCCCCTAGTGCCTGATTTTGGGATTCACCATAGGAAAGTGATCTTTGACTTGATAGATGATGATGATTTTGATTTAGATGGTCCCCTAGCACTTCAAGGATATTTATGTGAGGGGGTGGTGTTTTTTGACTTGGTCGATTATGAAGCTCTTCTTGAGTTTGATTGATTATTTTTGGATCATAGCTAACTTGATTATATCCAAAAATTAATTGATAATGGCAACTTGATTTTAACATAACCTGCAAGTCAAATGTCAAACACTCCAAGCACACAAGGTTAGTCCAAATGCAGGGCTCCCACTATTGTTTCCAATTGTAAGATGAAAATTTTGAGCAAATAGATTTGATTATTCAATTTACTTATATACCTAAAACATCAATCTACCTCATAATTGAGAACCATTAGATTAAAATGCAATAAAATGAATCATTCAACACAACATTATAACCTAAAGCTAGGTGTTCCCAATCAAGATTCAAACAAAAAGAGATTAATTGATTATGGATGGATATTGCTTACAAGTAGACCCATATTTTTGGCATGATGTTGACTTGATCAATGATTTTGATAACATGGATTGACATGGAGGTTTTATGGATTTAATAGTTGGTTTGGCCATGGAGGATGAGTTGGCTTAAATAGGCCTTGGAGTGAGGATTTTCCAAAGAATTGCAAATCATTGGAATTTTCTAGAGAAGAAGACTCTATAAAAAAGGGGGGAAATATAAGGAATTTAAAATTCCTTAGAGTTCTATAGAAATGGATATTTCTGAAAAATATGGAGGATGAAACTTCTAGAGAGTAGAAACCTCTAGGTTTATGTTAGGACTAAATGAAGATTACAACGGGATTAGGTGAGGATTAGGGGCTAGGCTTATAGGAAAGCTTAGAAGTAGGCAGGTAGGTGGGTCATGGCAATTTTAAATTCTGAATAAGACAAGAGGGATTAGGATAAGATTAAGACATGTTTATAAGAATTAATAGATTGGTGGGGATATTATAAGGTTAGTGGATGAAGATTAAAGAATGGAAAAATATAAAATGACTAAAAGGGGTAATATTATGACATAATTAGAAGATATAAATGTGATTAGATGAAATAAGTAGAATTAGTGTTGACTATTAGTAATATTAGTGGCGATAAATGAAGTGAGAAAGTTTAGGTGTATATACTAGCCATGATCAATGTGTTAGATACCATGTTGATCGAATCTCACTTGAAACCTGTGAAATGGAATGTTGTTAGGATCTTCCTAGGATCTCCATCTAACCATACCCCCTATAGTCAAAGACTACACCTCCTTCAGGAAAATTATATCTTTCATGATCTACACTTGGTACCAAGGTGTATGCCATTAGTTAGTCAATGACACTACCTAATTTACTTAGAATTTTGGGATCCATGATCTCCATACCATCAAAAGCAAATCATGATTTGATTGCCTTGCTCAAATTGGATCCATGTGACAATTTTTGGGCATTGATGACCTTCACAGGTTGATACAGTCATCTACTTCAAGCCCAAATCCTTTCATGGAGTTCTAAGTATCCACCTCGATAAATTTGTGCCATGCAAAAGCTTTCCACTGTGCCACAATGGCCACATGTCTTCATGAGTTAGGGCCACACCATGTGATGACTTTTTGTTACTTTGTTACTTGCCCTAAGGATCCACTTCTTCTAACTTTTATTTGGCTCTGATGTAATGAGATATTTCCACATGGAATGATCTTCCTTACCTGAAGTTCAATAGTCATGGCCCAAAATTCTATATACTCTATTTCTTTAGAGACTTGATATTTTGACATGTAACCCTATCTCGGGCATTTAGGGCTCTGTTAATTCTTCAATCTACATGAATTTTCTAAGGATCACAAAGAAGTGGGATCATGCCACATGACATCATCCCACTTATACGCTTGATCTCCTGCATGTATCAACTATATTAACCATCACAAGGCTACAATGAATCAATATCTTGCCACATGGAAGCATCATGTTCACTCAAAAGCTCTCAAGGAGGATCAAGGAACAAAGGGTCAAGATCATGCCACATGGCAACATCTTGATTTCATATAATCTAAATAGAGAATGAATCAAATATGGAACACCTAGGGATGTAGGGAAACTAGATCTCACCACATGGTTGCATTATGTGCATCTGGGTCTTGAAAACCTATAGAGAGAATGTAGTCATTAAGATTCATCTTTTTAAATAGAAACAACTAAGTAAAAAATTCCCCTTTTAGCTAAATCCAATTTAGTTCATTATACAGTAAAAATTAAGTAAGCCCTTAAGATCAAATAGTAAAAACATTAGCCATTTAAATCCAAATTCATAACAAAAATAAACCAATCTTAGACAAATTTAATGAAGAAACAACCACCCAATTTGGTAAATTTAAGTCCAAATTAACCCATTCTTACAACCAATTTGATCTATAATCCTTCCAAACTAACCTAACCTATAGAAATCAAAGTCCATTTTCAATCTAAAGGGTTTTGATGATTTTTATGGGTTAGATGATTGCCAAAGTTAAGCTCGTAGATGCCAACGTGGATGCCAATGTGTACTCCAATTGGCATGGTCATGCCATGTGGTGTTTCTACACTCACCTGGGGCCTAATTGGGACTTTAACACATGTTGACCATATTGTAGCTAAGATGCAATGAGATCATGCCATGTTACATGATATCACTCATTCAGGAGGTCATGAACCCTGGATTGAAATCCAAGAGGTATTGACTATAGCAAAGACTTGAGATTATGACAAGTTGCATCATCCCATGCATCCAAGAGATTGATAATGTTTTTGATACACATGGATCACCAAGGTTTGCAAGGAGGTTATATTATGACCCGTGCCATCATCCCACTTACTTAGGACCTTGTTTTTAGATCTAAGTGCACTAACTACCTTGGGGTCCTAGACAAATGAGATCGCATCATGTGGTGTGATCTCAATTACCCAAGAGCTTGGGTGTGAGGACTGACAATCAAGGCATCCTAATGAAGCGAGGAAGTGAGATGATGATAGGTGTCCTCATTCCAAGCATCCAAAGGGTCATGGAATTTTAGAAATAAAATAATTCTTGAAAGCTTGTAGAAAAGTAAGCAGGTGATAAGTGGTGTTCCCACATTTACTTGGAGCCTGTGAAAATGGAAAGTAGTCATTAGAGTTTAAAAAAAGTAGTCGTTAAAGTATGAATTTCTAAATTTTAAAAGATAATGGCCAAGTCCAAATAAAAAATAAGGGCATAGGGGGAAGAAGTTAGTGAATATAAAAAATACCTTTTTCCCAACTTGAGGCCAACTTTGGTCAACCAAAAACAAAATGACCAGGTCTTGAAATAATGAAAAGACTTGGCCATTTTCACTCCAAAAGAATCAGAAATATATTAAATCTTGTGAATGAAAATTTCCTCATTTACTAAGTTTTCAGCCAAATTAGTCCACCGAGAAGCAAACGACTAAACCCAAAGACAAAACCACATAGATAGTTAGTCATTCTAATTTGAAGTAAGGAAAAAATGGGCTGAAAAAACTAAGGAAAGAGTATAGAAACTTAGATATAGTCAAATAATTTTCACAAATCTAAGGGGAAATGGTCTAAAAGAGGAATCTAGTACATCCAAAACATGTTTTAGAATAGTCCAAGACTTATTATATTTATGCAAATTTAAAAATTAATAACAATGATTTCCTAACAACAAATTTGGAGACCAAGTATACAGAATGAAAACCTTACTTTCCAACTTGGTCCAAACCATTGAGCACGACTAAAAGTTGGGTTCTACACCCCAAGGATAATCCCAAATCATATTAAAACCAAACATGCTAAGGCTACCAACCCATTAGAATAAAAGATCAAAATCTAGAGAAAAAAGAGGTCCCAATATTTCATGATGAAATTAGGGTGTGTTGTGCAACCAATAACAAGCATGTCTATAGATCATGGTTAAAAAATGTGATGCAATATGCTAGCAATAAGGACATGGATAGGAAAATGTTCTCCAATCTTATAGAGATAATGCATGCTATTATTGATCACGAACCAGTTATGAGTGCCCTTACAAAATTTTATAAAGAGTTTCAAGATGAATATGAATTTCTAGAGTACTTCATGACATATTGAATCAATAATGATAGATCTTGTAATGTATTTTTTTACTTTTTCATTCTAATTCATTATTTCTCATAAACTATTATTTAATCTTTCTTATACAATTTCAAATAGTAGTTTGGTGATTTTTTGTCATTAATTTTGATTAATTCACTTTTTTGGTAGACATGTTGGCTGAAATAATCCACAATTTGCCTCATTCCAATCAAGATACCAATGCATCCATTGAATCATACCATTGCTTTGTAAAGACTGGTTTTTTGGTTAACTAGAAGTATGGTTGAATGATGGAGTGGTTAAAGTTTGTTCTCTTAAAGTGGGTTAAGCCATACTATAGAAATTGAAATCCAATTTTTGAGTGTTAATAATTCAAAAATAATGTCATCCAATTTATGGGTGTTACCAAGTCAAAAAATAATGATACATAAGAAAAACTTCAATATTGAGAAGTGTTTGGGATGAACACTCCTAGGTCAATGTGTAATGGAATGAAAAATATTGAGGGCATACTAAAGGCATATGAAAAAATTGAACTAATGAAGCACTTTGGAACATAACCCAACATTGTTAGATTTGTTTTTGCATTGTTTTCTTGCCCTAATTATTGATTTGGAAGTATAACCTATACAAAAGCTAAACATACATACATACATACATACATACATACATACATACATACATACATACATATATATATATATATATATATATATATATATATTCAATATTTCTCTCCCCCCACGTAAATTTGGCTTGGATTTAAGTTCAGATTGTTGAGCCTAGTTATTTTTCTATAAGACATGGGTATAAATAAACAAGTTATAACTTCATGGAGTTTTATCATAATCAACATATTTATCTTGTTCAAATTAAAATTTAAAATGGAAAAATGGGTTTGTAGACCTATAAATCTAGATTCAAAATATATAATTTTTTCAAGAATTACATTTATCAATTAATTATTATTTTTTTATTAAAAATATTCTTAAGAAGTATAGGAGCATGTGATAAAAGCAAACAAGGGCATATGAGGAATTGAGGCTAGGTAAATAATGGAGGATGAAGCATGAACAAGATTGGTAGTAAGGAAGTGATATTGTAATGTCACTTTGTATGTGAACATTTTAAAGATGAAAAAGAGCATTAAAAATATTCATAACAATAATTTTAGAGGAATTGAGAAACATTTGTGCAAATGGACCAACTCACTTAATGGTCAAAGTAGTCCATTTGCATTTTTATTGTATAACACAACAACCATAGCCTAATTCTTTTCTAGTATGACACACACCCTAGGTCCCAGTGTATGACGAAAATCTTGAAAAAATAGCTCACATAAAATTAAAAAGGAAAATCCTTGTTTTGTGCACTCTACATATGCTTTTGTTTATTTTGGATGATTGTGTAAGGGATGATTGTCTTTAAGTCTGATTTACAATTAAATGTGTCAATGTGAAGTCCTTTTGAAAAACCTTCCTTCCAAGGGAATCCTAATGTGCCATATATGATAAATATACTTAGTCAAATTATGCATCTTCTCTTTACAATGTTGTAAACCAAGTCTCAATTATAGTGGGAAACAAATTACAATGTAAGCCCATATCTTTAAAGACTATGGTGTTGAATGTTATTTTCAAACTCAAGACAAGGAAATTAACTAACATAGAGCACTTAAGAGCATTATTTCCTTGTTATAGTCCAAATCTTATAGTAACATATATTTTTGGCATCTTTAATTTAGTGGATTCTAATGGATTCCCACCTACATGTGTGTCTCATATCATATGCCTCATATTTAAATTAGTGAACCGACATGATCCAAATAAATACAAAAATATCATGGTTGGTCACACCTTGAGTAAATTATTTACTAAAATGTTAGTTTGATTTCCATATTTTTAAAGTCCAAGAAACTTTGAGAAAAATAGAAATCAAGTTTTAGACAGAATCATCAAACAATATACCATATCTTGGCACTTAGAGATGTTCTTGCTTACACAACACACCCTAATTCCTCACAAATCATGGAACCCCTTTTTGGGCTTCTCACTATGCTCCTGCTTATGCTCATGACTAGTTGGTCACAACACACTCAAGTTACCTTAGTGGAATGTCTCAATTTGTGTGTCGAACAAAGCTCTAAAACCACCTATGTTGGAAAGACTACGACCATATAAGAAAAATTCATATAAAACACTTAACATGAAAACAAAGTTTTGACCTCCTAGTTTGCATTTGAAAATTTGGCTTACTTGGTTAGTAGAGATGCTCTAAGGGGTCTGTTGGCAAGATTTTATGTCATTGCACTTTCTTTGTTAGTTTTAGTGAATTTCCCAATGGACGGCGGCATAAAATTTTAAAATTAGAGAAATCACCCTGCAAATTGTGATTTTCCTTTGTGTTTAAGAGGGGTAGCTCCGTATTTAGATATGGGTCTTTTTGTATGCCTTTAACTAAAAAGTATGAAAAGGAACTAGAAGGGGAAAAAGGATGGAATGAGGTAGAGAAAATATGGAAGAAGAGAGATGAAGGGGATATAGCCATAATGAAGTAGTAAGTGCAAAAAACTATTTGTGTTACTCAATAGTCAACAACCTGAATGGACATCCTTATGTTTACTATAAAATGAATATAGGACCAGTAAGGGTTTTGAGGACAAGGAGGAATTCTTTGAAGCCCAAAGTTTTCTCAAAAAAATTGGTTGCACACTAGGTATGGATCTTCTTTGAGATCAAACATGCATAAAAGCATGGACATCAAGGAAGCACATACAAGAGGGTTTTCAATACAAAGTCTGGAAACCACAGGTTGTGCATAATTAATAAATTATAGAGTTTTAATAGAAATTTTATATACAAATAGAAGAACAAAGTTCATAAATAAAGACTATTGAAATACACAAAAGTAAAAAAAAAAAAACATAACTTGATTGTTTGTATTCATTGCTCTAAACTAAAATTACATAGTTTCACACAAAATTACAACTAGTTCTTTCCAAAAGAGTGATAAATAAAAGGATCTTAGAGATGGACAAGGAATGATGAGAGAGGGTAGAAGAATTATACACTACTTGACCATTTAAAAAGACATGCAAGCCTTCTACTTATAGAAGGGTCTTTTTCCTAGATTTAGGGATTGAATTTCTAATAATAGAAAGTGGTTGCACTTTTTTAGGTGAAAATTTGACCTAATCAACTACATGCAAAAACTATTGAGAAGCCTAAACCAAAATGTAGCCTTGACCTTATGAAGAAGGTTGTGTTAGAAATCATTGTTGAGATATAGATTGAGGTGTCTTCAACGTCACTTGTTCCTCATCACAATATCTTCCAAACACATCAAACGAGAGTCAAAACAAAGTTGTGATGTGAAATTTATGAACAAGAGAAACTTTGACCCTAGTTTGCAGTTATAGGAACTTTAGGGCTACAACACAGTCCTCTAATTCCAATTTCATTTTTGAATTTCAAGATAAACTTTTTATACTATGAGTCCTTAACATAAATTGTTCCTCATCACAATATATTACCAATGCATCAAATAATAATCAAATTAGAGTTGTGGTGTGAAAGCTATGAACAAGGGAACTTTGACCATGTTTTGCAATTGTAAGAACTTTAGTGTTGTAATGCATTCCTCGGATTCCACTTTCATTTTTGAAGTTCAAGATGATTTTTTAATACCATGACTCCTAAACATAAAATGTTCTTCATCACAATATATTCCCAACACATGAAATGAGAGTCAAAACAAAGGTTTGATGCAAAATTTATGAACAAGGGGAACTTCGACCATGATTTGCAGTTGTAGGAACTTTAGGGTTGCAACACAGTCCTCTAATTTTGCATTCATTTTCTAAGTTCAAGATGAATTTTTCATACCATGACTCCTTAACATAAAATGTTCCTCATCACAATATATTCCTAATGCATCAAACGAGATTCAAAATGGAGTTGTGATGAAAAAGTTATGAATAAGGGGAACTTTGACCCTGCTTTGCAATTTTCAGAACTTTGACCTACATTTTCAATTACAAACTCCCTCATGATTTTTGAAGCTCAAGATGAAATTTTTAATCCAAAAGACCTGAAGATAAAATGTTCCACATCAAAACATATTCCAACTTCATTGAATAAGATACAAAATGGAATTCATATGCAAAATTTATGAACATGGGGAACTTGGACCCTGTTCTATAGCTAAGAAACTCCCTCTTCTGAATGTTTTAGACCAAGATTCCTAAAGATAAAATTATCTTCATCATAGCATCTTCCCAATGCATAAAAAAAGAGAAAAAATGTAGTTCATGTGCAAAATTTATGGACAAGGGGAGTTTTGAAGACTAGATGCAATGTTGGGGATGCTGAGAATTTCCACAGTATCGAGGATTCGAAGAGTTCTCACAGTGCCAAGAAATTTAGGAGTTCTTGTAATGCCATGGATTATGAGAGTTCCCACAGTGTCAGGGGTACTAAGAGTTCCCATAGTGCTATGAAAGTTGAGATTTATCATAGTGTTGAGGGTTCAAAGAGTTCCTACAATGCTGGGAAATTCAAGAGTTCCCATAGTGCCGAGGAATTCGAGAGCTCCCACAGTGTTGGCGATGTTGAGAGTTCCCATAGTGTCGGGGGAGCTGAGACTTCCCATAGTGCTGGGGAAGCCAATATTTATTGTAGTGTTGGGGAAGCTAAGAGTCCTGCAGTGATGGGGGTTTTAATAATTCCCACCTACAGTGTCAGGGAACTCATGAGTCTTCATAGTGTTAGGGAATTTGGGAGTTCCCACAGTACCAGAGATATTGATAGTTCCTACAGTGCCAGGAAAGCTGAGAGTTATCATAGTGCTAGATATGATAAGATTTATTTTAGTTCTTGGTAAGCCAAGACTTCCCATAGTGCTAGGATTTTGAAGAGTTCTCGTAGTGTTGGGGAAATTAGGAGTTCCTATAGGTGCAAACAAATGATGAACTCCCACCAAATCTAGAATCTAGAAATCTAGAATGCTTATGAAAAATATACCAAAGACACACTAAGGATATCCAAAAACCTAGAAAAACTCAAAAAAATATTTTCCTTTAGAGACCCTGATTGTACATTTTTTTTTGAAATCACTGAAAAAGGCCATGAAACCCTCCATAATGTCCAAAAATTGATTGTCATGAAACTATGTCATGTTTACAATTGATCTTAGGGTTTTGTCACCTTCTGAACTTGATGGCAGTATTTGTTTTGTGAGTTGAGACTCCAATTGAATACTATGCACAAATTTAAAATAAATCCCACTAAGCCTTATCCATTGGGCTATGGAGTCAGTATTTTTAATTTTTAATTTTTTGAACATCCTTGTCTTCAAAAAACCTCCAATCACCATAATATATGAGTGTAGTTGGAGTTGTTGTCACAAAACATAAAATTTTATGATAGCAGTTGGCTTCAATTGTAGGACCACATTTCTTATAAGAATGCAAGGGAACTCCAAAATCTGTTGTGACTTATACCTTACTCATTTTGACCTAGCTAAACTATCTCAATTACCTAGAAATAAAGTCACTGGTAGACCAGGTGCTTGCCTTGAGAATTCTATTTATTTCTAGGGAAGAACAATGAAAAAGCTGCTATAATTATTGGAAACACACACACACCATAAAGAAGACCAAGAAAAAAGAAAACTAAAGGGGAAAACAAAAACTATTTATAAAGTACCTTAACACATAGGAAGACTAGACATAACCATTCATGAGTTGAGTGAAATATGAGCCTTTAAGAGATAAAATTTGGCATGAGGAGGGCTCACTTACAAAGACATGAGTGAGGACAACAACAGGTTTCTAATTGTGTCCATGGGAAAGACATAAGTCATGGGAGGAAAGATAAACATTGCTTCAAACACTTGACCATGGACAACTAATATATCAAGACTACTTGCATTCATACAAGGATACATGACATTTACATTTTGCTCATGAATGTAAAGATTACATTTTGATTTAAGACTTGAAACACAAACCACATGGAACATACCTTTAACCTCTTCACCTTTCAATAGATTTTATGATTCTTCAACCATGAATGACTGAATCAAATATCCCATAAACACTTCTAAGAGTGAGTTTGAGACTAAAATATCTTTACACTCAACATGTCCAGAAACTTCTTGTTGATTGTTCCATGTTTCCTCTTCAAATCCTATTATGAGTTTATGTTGAATGTCACCACACACTTTATCTTCATCAATATGAATCCCACTACTTTTGTGTCTCATCACATGCTCTTGAAAGGAGGTTGAATTTTCTTGTACAATGCATTCTTATTCAACAACATGTTATATATTTTTTGGTTCTTTCAGTTTGAGATCAAAAGACTCAATGATCATAGGGTTGTTTCTTTTACTACAAAGAGCTTCATTTTTAATTGGGCCAACTTTTTTTATTTTGACTTGCATTCTTCAAAAATTGAACTCTTCTATGATCATCCACAACTTCATAGATTGTATCTTATATGAAGGCCGATATGAAGAGAAAAACATTATTTGTTATATCATCATTCACATAAACTGAATCAACCCCTAACTTAAGCTACTTTGAAATACTTATATATATTGTGCCTTCTTCCTTTTGATCAATATTTTGTAGGGTTTGAAGTAGATAAGGGTGCATATTTTTTGACCTTACCTCCATACCTCCGTAGAAATTTTTCAACAATGACACTTTATTGGGATCATCAAGAAACTAATTTTAGTGAAATTTAGGTACACATAGAGAATCACTTTTCTCTTCATCACTATCACTATCACTAGCAAACATTGCTCTAGTCTACTTTATTCAATCAGAGACACCAATAGTCACTTGAAAGAGGAAGATATTTTTGAAATGTGAAAGAACCAATAGTTCTTCCCCAATAGAGTCACCAAAAACTATTGACAAGATTTTATGTCGCTACACTTTCTTTGTTAGTTTTAGTGACTCACCCAATGGAAAATGGCATAAACTTGCAACATTGGAGAAATCACCCTATAGAGGGTGATTTTCCTCTATGTTTGAGAGGGGCAACTTCCTCTTTAGATATGGGTCTTTTTGTGTTATTTTAACTAAAAATCACAAAAAGGAAATAGAAGGGAAAAATGGATGGAAGTAGAAAAAAAAATGGAAGAAGAGAGAAGGAGAGAAACCCATAATGGAGTAGTAAATGTAGATAATTGTTTGAGTTACTCAAGATTAAACACCTTGAATGGACATCCTTCTCTTTATTCTAAAATGAATATAGGAGCAGCAGTGGTTTTGGGGACAAGGAGGAATCCCTGGAAGCCCAAAGTATTCCCAAAAAATTTAGTTACACACTAGGCATGGAGATTTCTTGAGATCAAACACGTAGAAACTCATGGACATAAAGGGAGTGCATACAAGAGGGTTTTTAACACCAAGTCTGGAAACCATAGGTTGTGTATAATCAAGAAATTATAGAGTTTTATTATAAACTTTATCTATGAATAGGAAAGAACAGAGTTCATAAACAAAGACTATTGAAATACAAAAAATTTGAAAAACAACATCACTATCTTGCTTATATTCATTGATCTAAATTGAAATTACATAGTTTCACACAAAGTTACAACTAGTTCTCTCCAAGAGCATGAGAAAGAGAATAATCTCAAAGAAGGAGAAGGAATGATGAGAGAGGGAAGAAGAATTATCCACTACTTGACCTTTTAGAAAGGCATGCAAGATTTCTACTTATAGGAGGGTCTTTTTCTTAGATTTAGGGTTGAATTTATAAGAATATAAAGTGGTTGCAAATTTTTAGGTGCAAAGTTGACCCGATCAACTACATGCAAAAACTACCAAGAATCCTGAACCAAAAAGCAGCCTTGACCTTATGAAGAAGGTTTTTCTAGAAATCATTGGTAAGCTACAGATTGGAGTGTCTTCATCGTCACTTGATCCTCATTACAATACCTTCCCAATTCATCAAACAAGTGTCAAAACAAAGTTGTTATGCAAACGTTATGAACAAGGGGAAATTTGACCCTACTTTGTAGGTATAGGAACTTTAGGGTTGCAACACAGTCCTCTAATTCCACTTTTATTTTTGAATTTCAAGATGAAATCTTTATACTATGAGTCATTAACATAAAATGTTCCTCATCACAATATATTCCAAACACATCAAACAAGAATCAAAATGGATTTGTGATGCAAAAGCTATGAACAAGGGGAACTTTGACTCTGATTTGCAATTGTAGGAACTTTAGGGTTGCAATGCATTCCTCTGATTCTATTTTCATTTTTAAAGTTAGAGGTGAACTTTTCATACCATGATTCCTTAACATAAAATGTTCCTCATCACAATATATTCCAAATGCACCAAAAAAAATGATGCAAAATTCATGAATAGGGAGAACTTGGACCTTGTTCTACAGCTGAGAAACTCCCTCTTTATTTTTGAAGCTTGAGATGAACGTTTTAGACCAAGAGTCCTGAAGATAAAATGTTCTTCATCAAAACATATTCCCAATGCATTGAACAAGATACAAAATGGACTTCACACAAAAAAATTATGGACAAGGGGATTTCGTAGGTTTAGATGCAGTGTCGGGGATGCTGAGAGTTCCAATAGTGTCGAGGGTTTGAAGAGTTCCTGCCATGTTGTAAAATTCAGGCATTCTCACAGTGCCAGGGATGCTGAGAGTTCCCATAATAATGGGGGTGCTGAGAGTTATCATAGTGTCATGGAAGCCAAGAGTTCCCATAGTGACAAGGATTCAAAGAGTTCCCATAGTACTAGGAAAGTTGAGAGTTCCCACAATGTTGGAAACATTGAGAGTTCCCGTAGTGCCGAGAGAGCTAAGAGTTCCCACAGTGTCAAGGAAGTTAAGAGTTACCACAGTGCTATGGGTTTAAAGAGTTTGCATAGTTCCATGAAATTTATAAGTTCCTACAGTGCTAGGAAAGTCAAGAATTCTCGTAGTGCCAGGGAAGTTTGGATTTCCTATAGTGCTGAAGATACTAAGAGTTTTCACAGTGCCAATAAAGTCAAGGGTTCACATAACGCTGAGGACACTGAGAGTTACCACAATGCTAGATATACTGAGAGTTCCCACAGTGCCTAGGAAGCTGAAAGTTCCTATAGTGATGAGGGTTAGAAGAGTTCCTAAAATGTCAAGGAAGTCAAGAGTTCCCATAAGTGCAAACAAAGGATGAACTCCTGCCAAGTCCAGAATCTCCAAGTTCGGAATGATTATATAAAAACAACTAAAGACCCACTAAAGATATCCAAAAAATCATAAAAACCCAAAAAAATATTTTCCTTTAGAGAACCCGATTGTATGAATTTTTGTGAAATCACCAAAAAAGGCCCTAAAACCCTCCAAAATGGCCAAAAATCCACAATCACAAAACTAGTCATGTTTACAATCGATCTTAGGGTTTTAACGCCTTATAAATCTAATAGTGCTATTTATTTTGTGATTTGAGACTCCAGTTGAATAGTCTACATAAATTTTTAATAAATCCCACCAAGCCTTGTCCATTGGGATATGAAGTCAGTATTTTTTATTTTTCAAATTTTTGAACATCCTTGTCTTAGAAAAACCTCCAATCACCCTATATGAGTGTAATTGGAGGTGTTCTCATGAAAAACAAAATTTCATGACAATAGGGTCTTTTTGATTCGCACATCAAATCAACATTCGATACCCATCCCTTTGAGATGACCAACCTCATGTGAGAAAGTTTCATATTTTACACTTCATCCCAAAACAACCTATGGATGCCCTATTAGCACTCAAATGGATTTCATAAAAAATGTCTAATTCCCTGATTAGGTATGTTGTAGCTCATTGAAAATTTTCTAAGTTGCTAGACCTAATTGAGCTTTTAACCCCCAATTAGGTCTTTGAGGTTTAATTTGACAAATTCCTTTACTAATCAAAGTTATAGTAAAAAATGTCTTTATCCATTTCATTTAAGTCCCATAGACCTATTCAAACTTGTAAGTCTGTTAGGTCTAGGGTGGTGTCGTTTGTTTATGGCTTTGTTAATCAAGCAATCAAGGCCTGATTAGGTCTCTGCATTATTGGTTAGATGATTTAGTGCTATCTAGGCTTAGTTTGCTACTTAGATATGTGGGCTTCTTGTGATTCCCATGTCATTCTAATCAAGGAAAAAGTCCCAATTGGGTCTGGACCCACTCCCCCAATGGTTACAACTATGTTAGTCAGGCTCATCGACTCGATTAGGTCTGTGAAGCCCTTGGGGTCATCATGTAGTGTTTATTATGGTTTAAAACTTGATGAGGTATATATAGACCCCCCACCCTGACCCTGCTATGTAGGCATAAAGTCTCGATTATAACTATGTGATCATTCATCATTTGTTTCCAGATCTATTCGGAGGTCCCAAGGCTAATTAGGGCTTGTGACCCTCCATAAATTCTAGTTCTATTCGAGTATCAAAGACTCAATTAGGTCTTTAAGACCTACCCAAATGCATTCCTATGTTAATTGGACTTTCAAAAATTGATTAGCAAAGGAAACTTAAAAATTAAAAAAAGCAAAATTTTAAATTACAAGTTTTAGGACAAATTGTTTTTTTGTCAAAATATTGGGCCTCAAGGGTCAATGTTTCAAACCCTTTGCATTAACATAAAGCTCATTATGACCTGATCATTTCGGTATTTTCAATTTTGTGTAATTTTGCATGTGCTACAAGTTGTTCACATTTTCCTCTCCTACTTGTTGAAAAGTGCTTTTAATTGTAATATATAACTTCTTTATTTTTGTCTTTTTATAGGTTTTGGGTGAAAAGTGGTAGGAAAGTGGAGAAAATTTTGGAGGGAAAGAGTAAATGACCTTTTTAGATGGAAAAGATCACTATAAATTTTCAAATGAAAGCCATTCCAAGGGCTAGTTCATTTTTGCTCTTAGAAGACATTGTGAACCAGTCATTTATTTATTTTCTCTCCATTAATTATTTCCCTGGGGTTATGTTGCCCAAATTTGTACTCAAAAAATCAATTATAAACTCTATTTTTATTATCCAAGCAAACATTTTTATTAATACAAGTTGTGGAAGATTGTTTTCAATCAATTACACGTGCAATACAATGGTGGTGTTTTATTTCCTCTTCACAACATGATCCTCAAACTCTGGCACTGGTTTCTGTTGTGGTTGTATGAATATTGGCCAGACATGGGATCAATTTGTGGGTGTATTCAATCAAATGAATATGGACTTGGATTCCTTTTCTCTAGGGCTTTTTCTTTCTCTTTTCTCTTCTCTTTTATCATTTTTTTATCTCTATTAGAGAAGGGTTTGAATGCAATTATATTGTATCATTTTATCTTGATTTCAAACATTATTTATTGTCATTTTTGCACTGTTGTATATATGACATAAACACATTTAAATTAGTCGCATCCTCACTTAAACAAAACCTAGAATGTTGATTTTGATCACATGGGCAAATCTGAAATGCATGGTTTTATTGTTTCCTAAAATACAATGAAAATGCACATGAATGAAACAACTAAACCTGCATTCCCTCTAAATTTGCTAAAAGAATCGAACAACATTAAAACCAAGTTATAATATTCCTTAGCAAGCCCTTTAAATTAGAACAATTCTGCATAGATCAACTAGGTCACCCAGTATGTCGTGACTTGACAATAACAGACCTTGAGGAGACCCTACGGACATCCTTTCGGGAGAGGTTGGACATGAGACCATCTCGCTTGAGTTGGTGTCCTAAATGACCCATCAATAAGAGTTGTAATTGAATAAGCAAGAACACACAAATGTAAGGTTTACTACTATTTTATTGATTTTCAGAAGGCATTTAATAATATTCCCATATAACTTCTAACCCAACAACTTTGATATCTATAGATTCCAGAACATTTGGTTGTTTGTGCCATGACACTTTATGAGAAGATGTTTGGATAAGGCTTAACTCCTACTAGTTTTACTAAATATATCAATGGCCCCATTAGTGTTGAACATGGTTTTCCACCCTCCTACTTTGCTTGGTCTCTACATAGATGAATTAAATGATATCATGCAAGTTCAAGGTAATCATGGGATGTATGTATTCTTTATGATATTATCATCACTATGTTATTAGTTTCTAATGGAATTATTCTCATGTCACATACTTTTTATAACCTACAAAGACATCTTGATATTCTAATCTTGTTTTATGATACTCATGTTTTACAAGTGAACAACAAAGGTTGTGGTTTTTAGCACAACCCATAAAAAATTATGAAAATAATCTCACTTAAAAAGGAATTTTGGTTGAATTTGTTTTATCCTATACTCGGTGCGTTTTTTAAAGGACCTCCCTTCAATATGTTCTCTAATATAAAAGATAGATTATGCAAGTGGTATGTTGCACTTAGTGCACTTGAGAGGCAATGTTTCCACAATCAGTTTCTGGTTGCCAAAGTGAAATTGTGTATCTTCCATACTTTAGTGTCACCAACTACATTTTATGGTTGTGATATTTAGGGCCCTGGACTTTATAGTACTAGTTGGTATCAACATGTTAGAGTTTTTATTTCAATGTTATCCAAAAACTTGAAATCAATATGGTCAATTCCATTTACAATTATTTTTGTTGAATTTGACACCCATCCCCGTCATATTTCAATTGTTTTCCATGTAATGATGTTTCTTCATAGATTAAGATGTATGTCAGTTATAAAAATTGGGTGTAACAAACATACATTCAAGGTTCTTCAATCATATATAATTTGTGGGAACAAGAGATAAAGAACACTTGGTATGCTTAGTGTACATCTTTTTTATAGGGAATTGGTATTGATATCAATTGCCTAATTCTTAATACCTTTACCATCAATGCCTCATACATGTTGAAAAATATATTTGTAGAACCATCAAACATGAGATTTAAATATCCTAAATAAAATTGACTTGGACAAAACCATTGGAACCATTGAAAACTAAAATGCATCATTACATGGAGCACTATCTTCAAATAGAATGTAGATGTATTATTACTCTAAAGTACACCAGGGTCTCTTTTGGTTTGAGATTAATTTGGGTCAACTGTAGGTATGCTTCTATCAAATTTGCATGGAGTCATAGCACTTTATTCTACAACATTAACACATGTGTAAACTTTGCAATAATAAACCAAAATTAGATGAGCATTTTGTATTTAGGCATCTAGTATATTATGAGATTCAAGGCAAGTTTTACCACCTCTTTAGAGAATATCAAGGCTCTCTACAAGATCTTATTCATTAAGAGGACAAAATAGGTGTATCTATATTTATCAAAGAGATGACCTACCACATAGATGGCCTCCTTAAGAGTCATCAACACAACTCATTGCTTCATGGTTCAACTTCATGGGTTATTCTTCAACCTCAATTTTAGAGGCAAAATAGACCCACTATTCTACTCAATAGTCATGAGTTGTCCGTATAACAGAATCAAAAACTTAGCTCTTGTGTTTTATGTTTTATCTCCTTTTTCTCTTGCATGTTCTTATTTAGAATGTATTTTTATTGCAACCCTATTAACTTGTTATGGTTATTATTAGACATTAATAATATATATTCATAATCACTTGTGAAAAATATACTTACACACTTTAAATTGTACCATAGCTCTAATCGATGACAATATGATGCAAGCACATACATGGTATCCATTCAAGGACAACATTTTACACCCATGTTGCAATATTTTCACACTTCCATGGACATACATTAGCACATTACTTAAACCTTACTCATTAAACCCAGCATATTTATTGTATTCAATGTCATGTTACAATGAACACAACACACACACACACACACACACACACACAATCACACATGACTCTATCAAGCTTATCCAATGCATAAACATGGAGGAATGTAATGTCCCCAAATGGGACAATTAGGCAAAATTGGGGTTTTCCAACAAATATTTATATAAATCTAAAAACAAACTAAAATCTACCCTAAAAACCAACAAACCCTAGAAAAAATAGATGCCCAATATTCAAGTAACAACACTCCAATATAACCCCAAAATAGCTAAATATGAAAGCCGAAACAAATACCTATTTTCAGCAAGGTAGAAAATGAAAACGAGGCTAAATATTATCCATGAAACAATTATGATTTTCTTCTAAAAGTGCAGTTGCATTTCACACTTCAAATCTACCCTCTAACCATTGTATACACTCATAAATAATTATGCAAAATTATATAAACTATTAGGACTTCAAATGACTTCAATTAGGGCACCAAAGTGACCAATTAGTCCAATAAAGTCACCACACTTAGGAAAATTTGCAAAAATAAATAAGAATATTAAACCCTCAAATTAACCACTCAAAAGACCTCCAAACTTCCTCAAAGCAGAATGCCCAAGCTGCAAAAATATTAGAATAATTTCTTGAATGTTTTAGGCAATTGAGTTGCCCTCAAAACCCTATAAAACCACTCAAACACAAATTACCCTGGTTGGAATAAATTAAATAAAATACTACCAAACCCTAGAAGAGGGTCTCTCTTGCATGCAACCCTTCAAAAGGGTCTTCAAGATCCCAAAAAAATTCACTCCACTTGGAACAATTATACAAATAATTTTTTGAATTAATTACCTTATTTTTAGCCTTCAATAATTTATTGTTTGCCTTAATCAGTTGAAATTTTAAAAATTCGTATTTTGCAGAATATTTAGAATTTTAGTGTAAATGTTAACTCAAAATGATAAAAAAAGCAATAGTTATATAAAATAATTAGAATCATAATTTTACATCCATATGAAGTCCCTCAAAAGTTGTCCCAAAGTTTCAAAAACCCTAGTTACAGCCCCAGGGTCCTTCAAACCTGAAAATGGAGCTCAATTGCACAACTAAACAATGAGAAATCAATGCAAATAACTCTCCAAGGTATTCAATTTGCCTTTGAACAAGGTGGTGTTATAAAACACCTTTGTAGGTTCAATTTCATGCAACCATGCTAATCAAAAGCATAATTAAAGCTCTTGAATAGAACTGTCCTGAATGTAAAAATAAAGGTTTTCGTCCCCAAACCCTTGTCACACTTGAAGGCTTTCATCTTCAAATTATGGTAAACAAGCTTGATATACTTGACCAACAATTTCAATATCCAAAATGTATAACCCTTCCAAATGAGTCTCTCCTTACCATTTATATCCCTCCTCCAAATGTAGCATCTAAAATAAAGAGGAGAGTTTACATTTTTATTTTAAAAAGATAACATATAAAGTTTCTTTATAAAATTCAATTTTAGGCCTTAAGTGCCCATGACCCTCAAAAGGTCCCAACTTAAGTGAAAATCAAATTAGACTATTGTTATTTTATTTTAAGTATTTAAAAATACTTTTTATTTTAGTAGGAATATTATTTTAATTTCAAAATGAGGACATTAAAGTCCTCCCTGCCCAAAATTGCTTATCCTCAAGCAATTGCAATATCCATGGAGGTGTCCCAACATACCTCATTATGCAATGTCTAATTGTAACTTCTTCCCGTGGAAAAGAAGCTCCAAACTAAACTTGTACTTTGTTGTACCTGTGTTTTGAACGTTGCCTCCAAGTGTTGAATTTGTCATGACATCCACTATTAAGCCCCCAATCAATTCCTAGGCTCATTCCTTTCTCAAGCCAAAGGCTGCCCCAAACACATGTTTCCCCACACAACTCAAAATAATTGTCAATATGTTTCAATTCTTGCCTCAAACTCTTCAAAACGGGTCTCTCAAGAGCTGGAATCTTCCATGGTGAAGCCATGGACAGTTGTCCCTTCATCCAAGAAGAAATAATCTTACCAAAAATAATGTACATGCCAATATGTCATCTATTTATGTGATGTACAACCATGCCATTAATTCCACAAGTCAACCAATTCATTACCAAATTGACCTTCCATGTGTCTTCCATGTCTATATTCTTCAAGGATGCCAATATGAACTATAACAACATGAAAAGAAAGCTAGAGCTGCCAAAAGGAAAATTTTTGGACAATTATACCTTAGGGACTCAAATGGAAAGATCCCTTTGATCTTTGTCCCTTGTGTGCATACTAGGGTGGCCACCCTTCAACAACTCTTTGGTAGCCTCTACATGCCATGACAAATCGTTTCCAACTTGCAAATAATTGACCAAATCAAATGCTTTGAACAACATACCTTGGGAATAATTTTTTCCACTTTGCAATCCCCTTTGGGACTCCTCATCATGTGCATGCTGTATCCCATCCATGGTTGCCCCTTCTTATTGCTCATGAACAAGCATGAAGTCAAGTAGTAGTCAAACAAATGCTCAAAACTCACCAAGATGTAGTGTTGTTCCATGCCCTAAAATTTCACCTTTTTCTCATGCAAAATGTGCCCCCTAATAATGACATTTTCATAATTTATGAGACGCTGACAATATGCAACAAAAACAGTCATATTGCCCATGTGAAGGGGCTGTTAAAATGTCATAAAAACTAGATTTTCTAATTGAAAAAGATCAGAATTAAAGAGTGCAACATTTCCCTTTGGTATGGGCAATACAATTCCCCCAAAATCAATATTTTTACTCATGATATCCAGCTGTAGCAAAATGCTCAACTCATATTTTTTTATGACAAAATTTTCAAACCTCTTTATTGATTGTATTATGCAACCAATTTTCCCCTTAGCATGGGTTAATGGCCATAAATGTTGCAAATAAATTTTAGACTCTTTAAGAAAGTGAGACGACAAAAAATCTTTCCAGATTATACCTTGTAACTAGTTTCTCATAACTTGGGCCTTTGCTCGATCCATAAGGGGTCCCATGACCTCCTTCATGCACTCAACTTCACCTCCTTGCATTGCTCTTAGTCATGGCAAGTGATGTCATTATTGAAACTACACATGAAGTAAACATGTTAGAAAAAACAATAGTGTTTAGCAACATTTTTATAATTATGTCATCATGCCTCATGAGCATGATATGGGCCTCCTTTTTATGTTTTAGCTTAATCTTATCCTAGCTGTAGTATGCCTTTTTCTCCTCCCAATTTGTCCTTCTAGTAGTTGGAAATATGCTACTACACAATTGAATCATTCTCATAGTGTTGGGATGTGAGAACAATTTTTTAGGAACCATGAACACCATGTAAACAAAAATTCTCAATGGAAACAAACTGAAAATGCAAAAGACAACAATCACAATGATCCTAGGACCATGATAACCCTTGCCTACTCCCTTCTTTATGTTAGCCCTATACATGCTAGCAAAACTATGTTGATAGAGCTCACCTGGATCCCATATCCATGAGGAGTATTTGTCATGTTATTTCCTTGAACTTACTTGGAAGACTTCTTCTCCTCGAGTGTCCCTTACCTCCACCTCAATGATAACACAAGCTTTGCAACCAAGGTAAGGAGAGAAAGAGAACCAATCACGAAGAGAAAATATTGAATGCTTACCAAGTTGACAACTCAATTGTTTCCCCCTCAAGAAACTTGATTCTCCTTCCTTTATATGCAAGGTGCATCCTTATTCTTTTCTTCTTAGCATCACTCCCTCAATGTACTTCTTTACTATGTCCCTTCTTGTTAGGACATGTGCTTCTTAGCAAGACATAACAAGAAATGTTTCCTCCAAGATTCCTCTTGCAATATGAATTTAGACAAAGAAAATGAGCATGAAAAAGAACAATACAAAAGATTTCTTTCTTGGCATACCTTTCTATTATGATGTCTTTGTTCATGCTTCTTTCTTGACACTTTGTTGGCTCCTAAAGTTGTTGACCAATTTCTCTTTGCTTCACCTTCAAAAATTCTAATTTTTATGTTACTTCCCCATTAGTGTCAACTGTTTGCAACCCCATTAATTGCTCCATAGTTTGTTGTAAATCCTTACTTGGCTACCTTTGAATTTATGCTTCTTGTGGTTCAAAAAATTCAATCATTGGCTGCCCTTTATTACGCTGAAAATTAATTCTTGGCTGCTCCAAAACTTTTGATTTTTGTTCCAAAATTTCTAAATGTCCTTCCCTTGGTGGTTGCCCTTCAACTTCAGTTTTACATGCCTTCAATTTTTCTGAATTTTCTTATTCTAATACTAGATGATTTCCCATCACAAGAGGTCCATAATTGACTGAATTTTGGTGTCCAACAAGCTTATGGAGTGGCTGCCCCTTGTATAGTAGGAAACTAGGCCTAGTTAATTGTTTTAAGGGCTGCCTTTTATCCAATTGGAAGTCCTTGTTTGGTGCCCTTAGTGATCTTGGTTTTGATGGCTTCACCTTCTTACCAAACTCATCAACGATTCTTTCAAAAAACTCATGTGTCCCAATGATGTTATGTCCTTGTGTTTTCCATCCATGATGCCACCATTCATGGGTAGTTCCATCCAAATGTTGGATGGAAAAAATTAAGGATTCCTTTCTACCCCTAGGCCTCAAATCAAGGTACTCACTTACCTTGTCCACCCAAGCTCTCACTGAAATACCTAGATCACCATCAAAATTTGAAAGAACTATCTTTCCCAAGTCATCATGTGTAGCTATGTGCCCATGGTGCCCTTTGCCATGTCTCAAACTTAGCCAATACTTGAAGCTCCTTCCCCTTATGTATTGTGGTGCAAGTGTTAAGTATTCATCATAATCTTGCATTAAATCTCAATGAACCAAAGGATGGTCCTTTAGCTTGAGGGGTTGATTCCCACGATCTTGGGCATGAGTAAGACTTTCAATCCTTCCCTTGTCCATGTCACTACTTGATATAAACTTTGAATGCCACATATAGCCAAGATATGGCTCTAATGCTAATGTAATGTCCCCAAATGGGACAATTAGGCAAAATTGAGGTTTTCCAACAAACCCTTATATAAATCTAAAAACAAATTGAAATCTGTCCTAAAAACCAATAAACCCTAGTAGAAATAGATGACCAATCTTCAAGCAATACTCCAATATAACCCAAAAATCGTTGAATATGTAAGTTGAAACAAATACCTCTTTTCAGCCAGATAGAAAATGGAAATGAGGCTGACTATTATCCTTGCAATAATTTTGATTTTCTTCTAAAAGTACAGTTGCATTTCACTTTTCAAATCTACCTTCTAACCCCTGCATGTACTCACAACTAATTATGCAAAATTATATAAACTATTATGACTTCAAATGACTTCAATTAGGGCACCAAAGTGACCAAT
This sequence comes from Torreya grandis, assembly GCA_037957365.1. NCBI lineage: Eukaryota > Viridiplantae > Streptophyta > Pinopsida > Cupressales > Taxaceae > Torreya > Torreya grandis. The sequence continues at coordinate 1,032,813 of JARHVA010002996.1, read as the reverse complement.
TAGGACTTTGTCATCACACTTAAAAAAATTTGCATTAATAAATCAGAATATTAAACCCTCAAATTAACCACTCAAAAAGTCTCCAAACTTCCTCAAAGTAGATCACCCAAGCTGAAAAAATATTAGAATAATTTCTTGAATGTTTTAGGGCATTAAGTGGCCCTCAAAACCCTGCAAAAGCACTCAAACACAAATTGTTTTAGTTGGAATAAATTAAATAAAATACTACCAAACCCTAAAGAGGGTTTCTCTTGCACGCAACCCTTCAAGAGGGGTCTTCAAGCTCTCTAAACAATTTGTCTCACTTGAGAAAATTATACAAGTAATTTTCTGAATTAATTACTTTATTTTCAGCGCTCAATAATTTATTATTTGCCTTAATCAACTGAAAGTTCAAAAATTTGTATCTTTCAAAATATTTAGAATTTCAGTGCAAATGTTAGCTTAAAATGATCAAAAAAATAGTAGTTATTAGACAAAATTAGAATCAAAATTTTTCATCCATGGAAAATCCCCTAAAAGTTGTCCCAAAGTTCCAATAACCTAGTTACAACCCTAAGTTCCTTCAAACTTGAAAATAGAGCTTAATTGCACAACCAAACAATGAAAAATCAATGCAAACAACTCTCTAAGGTATTCACTTTACCTTTGAACAAGGTGGTTTTATAAAACACCTTTGTAGGTCTAATTGCATGCAACCATGCAAATCTAAAGCACAATTAAAGCTCTTAAATAAAACTGCCCTGAATGTAGGAATGGAGGTTTTTGTTCCCAAACCTTTGTCATACTTGAAGGTTTTCGTCTTCAAGTTATGGTAAACAAGCTTGACATACTTGATCAATCATTTCAATATTCAAAATGCATAATCCTTCAAAATGAGCCTCTCCTTACCTTTTATATCCCTCCTCCAAGTGTAGTGTCCAAAATAAGGAGGGAGAGTTTACTTTTTCATGTTAAAAAATAATATATAAGGCTTCCTTATAAAATTCATTTTTAGGCTTTAAGTGCCCATGACCCTCAAAAAGTCTCAATTTAAGTGAAAAGCAAATTAGACTATTATTACTTTATTTTAAGTATTTAGAGATACTTTTTATTTTAGTAATAATATTATTTTAATTTTAAAATGGAGACATTACAAGGATATAATCAAACTACAATCCAACAATAGTTGATTCTTCCTACATATTTTTGTGTTTCCAAACAATAGCCACAATCTACAACTACCCTCAAGAACAAGCACCATTTTCCTTTTTAAAGAGGGAAGGGATTGACCCTTCACATACCACAATGACTTAAGACATTCAAGCTTCCATAATAGACCCTATCGGGCTTCTTGGATGTTTCAACTTCTTAGTTAGACCTTGTCAGACTTTTAGAACAATCTAAGCACTTTTAAAACTTCCACAAATCGAGACAAGGTTTAGATTTTGACCAACATTGTGAATGACAACACATGCTTTTGCCGACCTAATTGGACTTCAAGATCCAACCAACATTGCGGACAACAACACATGCCTTCACTGACCTTATCGAGCTTTAGGCTCCGACTAGCATTATGGGTAGTCTTGGATGCTTTCAAATACCCTATTAGGATTTCGGGCCCAACAACCACTACAAATGCCCCAGCGTGACTTCCTCTGACCTAGTCGATCTTCAGGCCCCAATTAAAAATGCCAACTTTGCTCAAGTCCTCCAAGGCCTAATGGGGGTTTTAGACCCAATTAACAAAGCAAACTCCATCGAGTCCTCCATAGACCTAATCGGGGGTTTGGACCCAATTAGCAAAGTGAACTTCATCGAATCCTCTATAGACTCAATCAGGGTTTTGGACCTAATTAACACTACTAACCACCATTAGGGCTTCCTATAATCTAATCGATATTTCAAACCTGATTAGTATTGCAAATTTTGTACAAGTCCACCACATATCTAATCAAGTTTTTGGGCTTAATGAACACTATGAGCACCTCTAAACCAAATCGGGGTCTGGTCAACTAGAATTTTGAAGCACCAAAACAACTTTTCCCACCAAGTACTAAAAGTCAAAATTGATCTCAACAATTTCATCTATCCATTAGTGAGGAAATTGAAAAGAAATGAAGACTTCAAAAATTCAGCTTCCCCATGTTGAAATGACAAACAAACAAAGAAAACTCACCAACACACCACTCTATTTTTGTCGATACAAGATTGTTTGTACGCCTTGGATGCTCTTGCATAAGAGACTTGAGGTATTTAAAATGTGAACTCCTGCTCACATAGATGGAATAAATGGTAAAACCATTCTTTTGACCATAAGTATAATGGCCATGGCATTCCTTTCCAACAAACCAAGTACTTCATTTGATTGTCACACATTTTCTTTCGTTTGCATCTTTCCTCTTGATGGCTTCAAATCTATCCTTCTTCTTACCTCTATTTGTTCCTCCTTTTGTGGGGTTAGACCCACCATAGTCTCATTTCTTTGTGGAATTATACCCACCATAGTTCATCCTCTATCAAAGGTTTATCCTCTTTCTTCTCTGTCTTCTTATGGGCTAAAACCCACATTTGTCCGACAACTTTCACTAAGATGTTCTTTCTTGCATCTTACTTTCCCTTATAGGCTTAAACCCACTAATAATCGACAACCTCCTTCTAAAGCCTTCTTGGCTTTGTTTCCTCGCTATCCTGTTTTTGGATTCTTCCTTCTATCACCCTTCTCTATTTGTAGCTCTTCTCTCATGGCTGCCAACTCCTCTCTTGCCACCATCATCTTGCTTGTGGCTCCTTCATTCATAAGAGCCTTAATTGACTCTTCTTCTTTCATTACTTTTTCACATGTTTCTGCTGACATGAAAATCAATTGCTCCTCTTCCACTCTTGTGAACTCATATAGTTCGCCCTCTTCACCTTGGAAGGCCTCCTTGAATTCCTCATTTCTCTTCATCTCTACCCCTGGAATATCATGCTCTTCAATACACTCTTGGGTTGATAACAAACTCATCTACTTCATCTCATGCCTATATTCTTCTATCTTTACACTATTATCTTGATTCTCATCAGGTTTGGGTTTCTCAAAGCATCATTCTACATGCTCCTCAAAACAACACTCAGTGGTTCTTATGAAAACTCTTCTTCCTCTCACCAATCTCTCACATGCTATTGTGATAATCTTCTCTCTGACCTCTAGTTTCTACAAATGAGCTTCCTCATGTATATCTTCTTGAGAACAATCTTGTTTCCACACTTTCCCACTCTCTTTTGTCTCCATGATGACATGAAGATAATCTTCTACTGTTGGTATATCATTACCAACCAACTCTTCAACGATCGTTGTCATACTATCCTCTTGCTCCACTTCACTTTGCTTCTCATATAAATAAGCATGTTGGCCTGAACCACACTTTATTCTATTCTTTGTTATCTTCTCCATTGATGGCCCTATACATTGAACAAATACATTAAGGGAATTAAGAGTTCTTACAAACACTTCTTCAACCGCTTCATCATGCCCCATAGACATGTCCAACTCTTCACCATTGCTTGTATGCTTCTCATGGCTTCCACTTACATGATGGAATCCCAAAGGCCTATTATCAACAACTTCCATGGTTGTTCTCTCCTCGCCCTTATTTTTGTTTTCTTCTCATCCAAATGGATGGCCATCAACCATACTCTTCTCATGTGCATTATCTTGCACTTCTTCCGCCTCTATTGTTTCCTTCATGGAAACCTCCAACTCCTCATGGTTGTTCTCTTCTTTCACCTCTGTTATTTTCTTCAAGGAAACATATAACTTTCCTTGGTGGTCCTCAACCATTCTACCCTCCAAAATAGAAAAGACAAATGCATTGCCTTCACTAACTAAGGATGATTATGAATCTTCCCACTTATGGGATACTACAAACTCGTTCACTTCTTCAAACAATGGGTCTCTTTCTTTTGGAGAACAATTTATCACCTCTACATCCTCTTCAATGAGGATTTCTTCCTTTATAGGTTGCTCATAGTTCTCTTTCTCCTTGCTATTTCCCAAAATAAACTTGGGCTTTACACATGGAAACCTCACTCTCTTGTTGTCTTTCAAGACAACCTTTTTCTCTGCATACACATCTTTCTCCTTGCTACTTCTCAAAGTAGACTTGAGTTGCTCACATGACAATTTCGCTCTCATATTGCCTCTCATGGCAATCTTCTTCTTTTTTTCTTCTCTCAAACCTCAAGACATGAAGATTTTTCAACCAATCTACTTGCATTCTTGGGTGCACAACATGACCCATCAACTTGGAGACCATATGTTCCCATCTCCTTACCTTCTTTTCTTTCCCCGGTCTCCTCTCTTGGAGAACTCTCCAATACTCAATTGCAACTCCAGCTAGTCTCTTGCATGCAATCTTTACCCTCATGGGGTCATCAATATTCTCATCTTCAAAATGAACTTCTAACTCCATTATCCATGTCAAAAGCTTATGATGACTCTCTTTACCACATAACAAATCAATATCACAAGTAAACTTACCTTTTTTCCTTCACTTTGACCTTTGTCACTCTCATTCTTCTCGCATAATATTTTCCTCTGCTTGTTTGGCCTCTCTCAAAAGTATTTAATCTTGCTTGTAGGGACAACTCCATCATCATCTCTTCATCATCATCTTCACTCACAATTGCAACATCTCCACTTTGTATAGTCATCTCCATCATACCCAATCTTGCCTAGAATTCCTTCAACTTCTTTGTCAAGTCTTCTACCTCTAGTGTTCTTCCTCCTTTGTGTGTCATTTCTCCTTAACAAGTAGGCTTCTCTTTCACAACTTACAATAGACTCCAAAAAGAGCATCTCTTACATCCTCAACACTTGCAATACTACTCTCATACCTGCAACAAACTCATCCTCACTACTATGCAAGCTTTTCTTTTGTAACTTGTAGCTCTTTCACAACCTGCAAAACTCATATAAGAGCCTTACACACAACGCACAAGGAAAAATCTTGCTTTGATACCAAATGATGCAGGTACAAACATGGCATCCTCTTAAGAACAACCTTTTATGCCCGTGTTGTGAGGGTTTCACACTTCTATGGACACACAATAGCACATTACTCAGACCTGATTCATTAAATGTGGTATCTTTATTGTATGTTACAATGAACATAACACACACATACACGCATGCACACGCTCATGCATGCACGTCTATCGAGTTTATTCAATGCATAAACATGGAGGAAATACCCACATTACAATCCAACATAAGTTGGTTCTACAAATTTATGTGTTTCAAGACAATAGCCATAATCTCCAACTACCCTCAAGAACAAACATCATTTTCCTTTTTAAGGAGAGAATGGACTGACACTTCACATACCCCAGTGAGTTAAGACATTCTAGCTTCCACAATAGACCTTGTCAGGTTTTAAAATGTTTCAACGTCTTAGTTAGACCCTGTCAAGCTTTTTCTTAGTTAGAACCTATTGGGCTTTTAGAATAGTTTGGGCACTTTTAAGATTTCCACAAACCCAGTCAGGGTTTGAACTCTAACCAACACTACGAGTGACAACACATGCCTTTGTCGACCTAATTAGGGTTCAAGCTTCGAGCTTTGATCTCCGACCATCATTGCGAGCAATAACACATGCCTTCACCTAATCAGGGTTTGGGTTCCAACCAGCACTGTGGGCAATCTTCGATGCCTTCAAAGACCCTGTTAGGGTTTTAGTCCTAACAATCACTATGAACACTCCAATGTGACTTCCTCCAACCCGATTGAGCTTAATTACAACTGCCAACTTTGCTCACGTCCTCCGAAAACCTAATCGTGGTTTTGGACCCGATCAGCACTACTAAACACCATCAAGTCTTCTTACAACCTAATTAGGGTTTTAGACTCGATTAGTATTGCAAATTTCAAACAAGTCCACCACATATTTAATCTAGTTTTTGGGCCCGATTAGCACTATGAGCATTCCTAGACCAAATCAGGGTTTGGTCAAATTGAACGTTGAAGCACCAATACAACTTTCCCTGCCAAGTACTTATAGTCAAAATTGATCTCAACAACTTGGTCTATTCATTCGTGCAAAAATCAAAAGGAAATGAAGACTTTAAAAATTCAGCTTCCCCATGTTGAAACAATAAACAAACAAAGAAAACACACCAACACACCACTCTGTGATTGGTCGATGCAAGATTCCCTATTTGCCTTCGATGCTCCTACATCACAATAAGGGGGCGTTGGATCGTGTGTTTATAGTTATTATTTACGCTTAAATGGATTACTAAAAGGAAAAGTTCGAGCCTTGGCCTAGATATACTTGGGAGAGGTCGTGGTTCTTCTATACCACCCACAAAATTTAATAGAAAAATACTTTTAAAGTAATATAATATTGGATAGGTAGTTTAAAGTATCTTATTAAAGGCCAAAGACTAGATTGAGAAGTTTGAAGTTGAACCCTCAAGGTTCAACACGCGAGTACATAAATGAATATATTGCATAAGGCATAATAAAAACCCAATTTGATTGCTGATTAAGGTTTTCTCGATTCTTGTCAAGGTTATCAATCACCATCATTTTTATATTATAAATATTTTTCAATTGAAAATAAATAAAAAATAATACATAAAACATAGTTTAAAAAAAGGTGATTGAACAAATATATATTCGTTTTGGTAATATATATATTATTATAATCCCTTATAATTTTGCATGGTCCGCCGAAATTTTCACCTTGCATCCGATACACTTCACCAAATAAATAAATTGATTGCATTTTAAGGTATTAAAATGTAAATACTGTTACAAGGCCATCAAATTTAGCCCCTGAAATTTCCCAGGAATTGATTGTGCAAGGACAGAATCTCTTCTTACAGTCTGTCCAACTTGCAAGAACCAGATCTTGCAATAAAAGTGCTCTGACCTTTTCAAAAAAATCAGATCTGTCACTTCTGGTATTGTCTTCCTAGGGGAAAGGTCCCAGTAACTGTGCATGTTCCAATTACCGAACAAGGGTTTTTGTTAACATGTGTTCTATTGACGGAACATATTGGTGTGTATAAATATTAAAGTGTACCAAAAGCTGAACATGTAGTATCTAATACTTGTTCAACATTTATTCTATAAAATTAAAAGTAACCAATCACATCTTGACAAGTAAAGACTCGAGTATTGATACTCTAATGCACAACTATTGGTACTCCAAAGGTTAAGTTTTGGTCATAGGTTTACAAAAAACATTTTATGACTTCTCGTGATAAAATTGGTTATATCGTAAAATGTATAATGGGTTAGACCTTGAAACCTTAGTTATAAGTAGTTAAGACGACATATTAAAATGGGTAAAAATTTTGAAGTCTATGTGATGTTATGGCACCTTAATTCACTATCCAAAGTTAGGGTACACGGCTATTGAGACCTTTCCCCTATTCTTCTTGTCCCACTAGGACAATGCAGGGGTGGCTGCTTTATGTTTGTGCCATAGATTCCATAATAAATTCCAGTCTACAGTGAATAAAACTGAATCCATTTTCTTTCCTTGCAAATAAAGATTTCCAAAACTTTTGATACAACTGCAGCAGTTTTCAGGGGTATAATAATTTTCCTACACTCCATAACATATTTTTCATGTTCATGATAAACTCCCTCCCTTGCGAGTCAGTTGTAAATGAATACATCTGCAAAAGTAACATCTACTTGCATACATTTGTACATACAAAGACAATCTAAGATGTTTCCTCACAGCCACAACATTCATCGTACAACTAAACAGCCCAACATAATTCAATAATTATAAGACCAATTAAATTTGCATACAGTTTTCTTCAAAAGCCTATTTTCTCATAATATGGACTGTGAAAGCCTTGGATCTTTAATTATAAAGTCATTAGTCATAAATATTTGTTATTTATATAATAGTGTACAAACATCATCCTTTTTCTATATGATATGTATTTGGAAGGGCATTCACTAAGCAATAGAATAGGTTGATCCTTTATAGGCAAACTGCCAAACAACATATTATTTATATGTTCAAAATAGCACCTTTAATACATGCCCATGGCTGCTCTTAAAAAAACTTTAAATCTGCTCAGCATAGATTTCTTGATGTTGAGACAACCAAGAAAAATAATGTCCGTGCTCAAATTGCCCTTCACATCAATTTCAACATGCTTATGCCCATTGCCATGAATATCTCTCATCATGCTTAAAAAATGTGTATTTATGTTGCACATGATTCATGCAATATTAAGAACCACTAGTATAAGAATCAATGCTTTTTTTACGGCCACAATAGGTAGTTATTGTTACTAATGCAGTTTCCATTTATGCATGTCTACATGACATGTTAACAAATATGGAGACTTGGTTTGAATGATAGTATTGATGTCATTTCTTCATTTGAGTAGCAAAAGTGTATTTCTCAACAATGTGGACAAGTAAGATCCATAGAAGCCACTGGAAATTAGTTATGTTTCCACCTTTTAATTTGGTTATGGTTGATGTATCAATGTCTCAACTCTATCAATTCTTCACTGAAATCCATTATAGGCAACTGAGACCCAGCTTAATCAATCTTCTTCGAAGTTCCCTTACAAGATGATTAATATTACGCACGATAAACTTATGCAAGAGAAGCAATGCTAACAGAATCTTAAGCTATAACAGAAAGGGAAAATGGCATGCACAAACAATATTTACACTTGGGGAACCTTTCTGGAAAAAACCCAGCACAACCACCTTCTTTATTGAAACAACTCAACCATGTACAATACAATAATGTACTTCACTTTACCCTAATGCATGTGCGATCTATGTAGGCACATCAATAGGTAACCATCCAAGTGGTATTACAAGACAATGGGTACAAAACCATGGGCCATTAAACCACCCATACATGACTCCATAAAAACTATGGGTGGTCCAAAATGTGTATGCATTATCCCAAAAATTCAAAACATGCATCCATTATCAAAAAAAATCCCAGGGGCCACTACCCCTCCATACCCATCGCCTCTGGATCCCAGCTAGGCTATACAGTACCTACGGGCTGTAAATCATGCAAAATATACAGCACATATCCACCATTGTGTGTGTATTTATGCAATCCATTCTCACGCATGTTTTCCTTCTGATCCTTCATGTAAGAGTAATATGATGATCAGGTTTACATTTTTCTCTGTACTTCAAAAAATCTTATTAGTACAAATAAAAGAATTTACGAACCAACAGCCATCACAAATAGGGACCAAATTTGTATTGCATGACTTCTGAAATATGAAGTGCAATACTTACAATGGGTTTCGCATCTTTGAAACCTGTGAAACAACTCTTTGAGAGATGTCCACAGGATATTCTTTTAAATCAGTACACCTGTATATTACTCAACTCTGAGAATTGGAATCTCAGAAAAGTTTTGATTAATGTTTCAACATTCCTGACAACCCTACCATCTGGAAGCTTGCATGTTACTTTCCAACACTCCAAGTTTTTAACTCAATCTTCCTCCCAACCAATTTCGGCAATCGTCTCTAATAACACACATGCCATTGAAGTAGCAGAAATCAACCTTTTATTAAAAGTCCTCCTACTTATCATCATATACGTATGTCTCTTTAAAGAACTCTATGATTAATGATGCAGTAAAATTAATCAGCAATGATTGTGCAAAATTAATGCTCTTGGGGACTTCTTGTTTTTGGTGTGGTTTGGTACGTCAAGAGGCAGGGGGACACTGTCTCCCCAGGCAGCCATTGGGGCAGTGGAGAAACAGATCAGAAAAACCTTAACAGATGCGTGGAAGCTATGAAAGAGAGTCCAGTCTTAACATTGGATCCAGAGAAATTGAATGATAATATTGCAGGCTAATTATTAAGGTGGAACTAGCAAAAAACATTGGTAGATATTGAATATAAGAATGGAATGAAATTTTTAAGATATGAATTATGGATGATCTGATTGTCAATATCTGCCATTTCCTGTGTCTCTTTGAGACTTGGCTAAAATTGACTCTAGCAAGTGGCCTTTATATATGTTCAGTTGTTTTGCAAGGGCAAACCCTGCACACAAGCCATCAACTGCAGCACTCACAATTCCACCAGCATACCCTGCTCCTTCTCCAATAGGATACAATCCACGCAATGACAGACTCTCATAACTTGTCATATCACGAGGAATTTTTACTGGTGCACTTGTCCGAGTCTGAATAAGAAAATTATGTTATTAGAAATAAAACAATATCCCTGTATACGTATAGGCATTGCAATCCTCTTCATAGATAATATCCTAACCAAGTACAACCACAAAATTAGTTTAAAGATATTTGAGGATCTAAATTTCTATTACAATACAATAAATTTATTCTCTTGAGAAGTAAAGGAGGATACCTCTACTGCATGTAGAAGTGCATCCTTTGATATGAAGCCTGGAATCTGTGCCATTTTAAAGGCACAAAGTTATAATAAATTCACAATAACTCTCACATCGAAAATTGGATGTGAAAATAAAGAATCTGCTGTAAAGATGACCAAAAGAAGAATTATTTCACCTCTTTCTCAAACATCATGAGAGACTGTTTCAATGCATGGGTTATATGTGAGGGAAACAGTTGATGCAAGCGGGCTGATTTAACTCCTAACCGATAGCTTGAAGATGGAAGAGAAACCCCTAGAAGAAAGAAGTGACTTTGTGACATCAGCAATACATACATTTAATGGCACAGATATAAAAATCTGGAAGAGCCATTAATTGGTTGTTCAGAAAGATGTGGCCAAGGAAACAAATTATACATACCTGACAGTTTATTTCCAAGGAAGTCTGGTACTGTCTGTACTGGGACAACAAAATTGCCTCCCCCCATAATTGCAGCTTCCTTCTCCAACTCTCTCTGCAAAGATTTTAAAAGAACACAGAAAATTAAAACAATATACAGACATCAATGATATATTGTCTTTAAATGGCAGTCTACAAACAGCCAGGATTTTGGTAATGCAGAAATTAAATATGGCTTTTTTTTTCCTTCTAGAAGCTGAACCATGAAACTACTGTCACTTGCTCTCTCTCTTTATTCCAAAGGAAAAAAAGAGAAAAAAAAAAATCGAGCTTCCACAGGCTTTAAGTGTCAAACAATTTTCTATGTCAATGCATATCCTAGAGTACTGATATTTAATTTTACCAAAAAAAGGTTCACTTCTGACAAGTTCTTGAAGCGATACAGAACAGATAATTCCACAATAATTATGCATGCAGAATCCTAACATAACTGATTACAACCTAACAATCCTCATCCGATGACAAAATTAAACCTGGTTATAAAGGTAAATGATAGAATGATTTAGTTCATAAGTTAAAAACTCATACTCAGGAACTTTTTCGCTACTTTAGAAAATATATAAATTCATAAAATAAACTGAAATAACATGTAAAACACATAAAAAATGAAATGAAAGTAGAGAACACAGTATATTTTCTATTAGGTTTCAACACAAGAGTACAATGCTCATAGACTAGTCACCAATGCACCATAAACTCATCTCCAGCTCCTTCTCTACTACACCCTAGAAGTGGAAGGTAAAGATTCCTCATCTAAAACATCATCCACAAATATATTGTCCAAATCCTCACCAACCCTTCCCAATGACTCTGATTCCCTTCCTGCTATCGCTTCATCTAGATCCCTCTCCGGATTTGAGATATCCTTCTCGGTAAACATGGGCTGATGTTGTGCATCCTCAAGGTCAACAACCTAGTTTGTGTATGGATCAATATCACTTAAGTTGATTGCCTCTTGACTATTTTGCCCCTCCACTTGTTTCACATGAAAACAAAAATTGTATCGCACAAAGACAAGGTCATTGAGGCGTGTTGTCAGCATGTTGTGCTTCTTTGTGTGAATGGCCTCAAACATGCTCCAATCACGTTCACATCCAGAAGTGTTAATCGCTGGGACAAAATGTGAATGGATAACATCTGAAGATTTGGTGTTTTTGCAACATAATCTTTCCACCACAAATATGCAAATAGGACATTTTAACATTGAAACTCAACTAGGCTTGCATTTATTAAAGATATAACAAAACTACAATCAAATGACTCAATTTGAATTTTGTTTTAACTTAGTTGATGGGTAATTGTCTTTCGAATGGATAGAGATGAAGAAAAGTGTCATGTCCCCCTTTGTGACATAAGCACACATGGGGTCCTTAGCCTTAAGTTGTTCTCAAAAGGCTAAAGGAAGAGAGAAAATGGGAACGTTCGGGGCCCACCTGAAGAGAAATTATTGAAAAGGTACTTTATGAATTCTAATTTGCACTTGGGTTATAAAAAGTACCTTGTTTTAATTTCCACTTAAGTTGGGGCCTTTTTTAGGGTCATGGGTGCCCAAGTCTTAAAGGGGAATAATAAGACATACTTCGATAATATTTGAAAGGGAGAGTTTCCCTCCTTATTTGGGTCCCACTATTGGGGTGTTGAATATAGAAGGAAAGTGAAGGTTCTATTGAAAGTATGCTATGTTTTGAATATTGAATCTATGTTAAGTATGTCAAGCTTGGTCAAAGCATTTTGAAGATGGAAACCCTCGAAGTGTGAATAAGGTGTCAGGATGAAAACCTTTATATCTTCTATGTGAGTGGCTCTACATCAAGGGCTGAAAATTTGTGCTTCAACCGAGAATTTCAGATTGTGGATGCTAGGTGACTTGTTTTTAAGGGTTGCTTGATGTGTTTGGAGATCATCCTTTGGGTGGCGAATTGCATGGAGGTTTGACGACCCCTCTTTGAGGGCTGCTCTACAAAAAAACCCTCTCTTAGGGTTTGGATATTAATTCTGATTTATTGTTGATTTATTCCAATTTGGGTGATTGGGTTTGGAAGGATTGTAGGGCCTTTTGAGTGGCCAAAGTATGCCCTAATTTGATAATAATAATTGTGAAATTATTATTATATTTTTCTGATGTTTATCACATTGATTTGAGGTCATTTTAAAGCCAATTGTAGTACATTAAATTATGAACTTTGTGAGCATTTTCATATTTCCATCTAGGGAATTGACTACATATTTTCAGGGTTTGGATTCGGTTTCACGTGACTTCCACCTAACAAGAAATATTGATTTGTATTTCATTTGAAACATTATATTTTTAGCTTTGATTTGAGCTATTATTCAGTTGGAGATCTTCCGTTTTGAGGAAGATATTGAATTTCTTCATACTTAGCAAATTCTAGAAAAATCAATTTATTTTGAATTTTGAATTTCATTTCTTTTATGAAATCTGATTGGGAGAATTATTTGCAAAAATCTAAAAGTGGTTTCATGCATTTTGGTTGGATCAAAGTCATTCTATGATAAAAACCCTAGGCACTAGGGTTAGGGAAGCAAACAAAAAAAAATTGGCATTCATTTCCAGAATTATAGCATTGATTTTCAAATTACTTCTTACGCTGAATATTGTGCATTTTCAAAATTGTTAGGATTTGGGGAAAACCCTTGTTTTGGTCAATTGTCCCAATTTGGAGACATTACAGTGGTATTAGAGCCAACATTTTGGCTAATTGTGAGAATTGAAGGGTTACATGACATGGGAGATATGAAGAGGCAGCCTTCTATTCAAATTGATCTCATGGAAACCTATGAAGAATACATGAACTTTCCACCCTCTATCCGAAAGGCCATAAATCTCATTGAGTTTGTGATATGGAAGAGAGGAAGAGGTGGTCATAGGATGGACTGAGGTAGACAAAAGGCAGTACAGGATGCCTTTGGGGAATTTGTTATTCCCAAATTTGATGGTTCTACATGTATTTCAGCTAGTGCATGGGTTGATAAGGTAGACACATACCTTTCACTTCGTCCCATGGAGGAAGGTGTGACCATGAAATTTTCCATTTCACATTTGGAGGGGGTTGCCTATGATTGGTGGCACCATGGGTTGGTAACCCAAGAGCACCATCTCTTAGATACCTATGATGAATTCAGCAGGTGGCTCATTAAGAGATTTGATTGGGGCAATCACAAACTTTACTTTGAGGAGTTGGCACACTTGCATCAAATGGAAGAAAAATCAGAGATTTTGGAGCAGCAAAAAGAGTCATTTCAGCTTAGTAAAGGGCAGCCAATTATTGAATTTTATGAACCACAAGAATAAAAAATTCAAGGGCAGCCTAGTGAAAGTTTCCGACAAGCTACAGGGCAACCAATGGGGTTGCAAATGGTAGATATTAAGGTGGAAGTAATCGAAAAATCGTAACTTTCAAAGGTAAAGCAAGGGGAATATTTTCAACAACTTCATGAGAAATCAAAGGATCAAGAAGAAAGCTTGGAAAGTGATAAGGAGATCACAAGGGAAAGGTATGTTAGAAAAGAAGGTTTTTGCATTGTTTCTAATCACTATTCACCTTCTTTGCATAAATTCAGATTTCAAGAGGAAGCTTGGAAGAAAAAATTAACACTTGGAAAGGAAGCACAAGTCCTAACAAGATTGGACAAGGCAAAGGGGCCCTTTGATGGAGTAATGGCAAATAAAACAGAAGAAGATTCCATTTTGCATTTGGAAGAAGGAAGATCAGATTTGTGTTTGGGTAAGCAATGGAGTTGTCATCTTGGTAAGTGTTCATTGATTTCTCCTCATCTTGGTAAGTGTTCCTTCATTATTTTGGTTGCAAAGCTTGTGCTATCACTAAGGTTGAGGTGAAGGGCACTCAATGGGGAAGAGAATTCTTCCAAGTAAATGAGCATGACAAGTATCCGTCATGGATATGGGATCCAGGTGAGCTCTACAAAGGTAACGTTGCTAGTATGTCATGTTGGGCCAACATAAAGAAGGGGATAGGCAAGGGTTATCATGGTCCCAGGATCATAGTGACTGCTGTCTTTTGCATTTTCAGTTTGCTTCCCTTACAATTTTTTGTTCACATGGTGTGTCTTGGTCTTAGGAAGGTCCCCTCACACCCCAACACCATGAAGGTGGTTCAAGGATATATAAGTGGATTTCCAGCCACTATAAGGGAAAGAAGGGGAAAAGAAATTGCTACAGCTATAACAAGAGCAACATGAACATATCTTTTGAATTCTGAATGAGGGGGAGTTGCACAGAAGAATCAAGGCATCAAGAAGGGATGCACTTTGTGATCATAGAACTTGATAAGATGATCAAAATGATGTTACTAAACACCCTTGTTTTTACTAATGTGTTTGTTCCTTGTGTAGGATCACTAGGGAAACCAATTGCAATGGCTATGAGGAATGCAAAGGGTGTTGTGATTTCCGTGCATGATCAGCCATTGGGGCATGGTAGAACCCACCCAACTTTGGGTTTTAAAAGCATTGTTGATTCTGAAAATTGTTGCATGTTGATTGGGAAGGAGAATAGGAAATTGTGGTTGCATGAACCCCCCCTAGATTGCTTTGAAAAACACCCTATACTGAGTTATAAGGGTACCTTTGAGAGTATGGATGTGGGATTGAGACCCCTCTTGGATGGGGCAAAGGCCCAAAGTATGGACAGCGGAGAGAAAGGTGAGTTTTTGAAGAAGTTTAGGTCTCATTCTCACTCAGTGAGTTCTGAATTTGTGGAGTCAAATTTGCTGCCCATTACCATCATAAAATACAATGTTGTTGACATACTACAGCCAAGGAAAGGGTCTGGAAATACAAGTGCTGGGTCTGACTTTTTACACTCAGAAATTTCTGAGTTGGTAAAAAAATTCTAGCCCCCTATTGGGATCGACGAAGTTGAAATTTGGAGCATGCTACAGGCCAATGTGGGAAGGAGTCGTAGACAAACCAAGTCTGAATTTTGCCACTCAGAAAATTCTGAGTTGATGCAAACACAGTGGTATCATAAGGACACAAATTCTGATTTTTTGGACTTGTTACAGCCTTTAACAAGTTCTAGAAATGCTCATGATTCGGGGCACTTCTTTCATGGTAGAGGTTGGGAAAGCACGAGTAAGGACAACACTCTTTCATTGATGAATTTGAATGCTTGTTAGACTTATTTTGTGATGCATACATGCTTGAAGATGTTGGCAAAGGATAGCAAGTGGGAGAATATATGACACACATGAGGAGATCCATGCATGATTGTGTGCATACCCATGACAATCCCTCACAAGGTATGCTTTCAAGTCGGTTCAAGTTTGTTTCCTTTTTGCAAATTGGTGAAGGTTCGTCATGGCACATGGGAGGCTCCAAGGAGTTGGGGGATGGTTGCGAAGATAACATGCACTCAATGGTTAAAGTTCCAATAGACTTATTCACATGGGGCGGCAAGGGTGCAATTTTCAATAATGATCCTTGTGGCTGCTCTAGGCCACCTAGCACACCTTGTGACTGCATGATGATGTCTATGGAAGGTATGTTTTTCAAAGAATTTTGGTCCCTCTTCTTACCGGGAAATTCTGAAGGTGTTTTGCTATCTTCATGGCCCATATCCCACATCTAAAACACATTTGTTGGCATGGTACAGTCAAGTAAAAGTTCTGATAATTTTTGAATTAAGTCTGATCTTGTTGTCTCAGAAATTTCTAAGGGGCAACTTCAGCCACCTATTGTGAGCAAAAAACTTGACAACAGAGCATTTTGCAGTCTTGGGCAAGGTGGGGAAATATGCTAATCCAATCTGAATCCTTCCACTCAGAGAAATCAGGTTATCAGGCACTATTCCAGCAACAATACATAAGCAAGATGACTGATTTCCTTGTCTACATACAGCTGTCATTGAATCCTAGAAGTGTCCATGCTTTGGGGCACGAGTTGCTTAAGAGAGGCAAAGATTGTGAGCATGAAACAGCACTACTTCTTGGTACATAATGATTGTTCTTTTTGACTCTTATTTTGTTTTCCACATACATGAGAACAATTAGAAGGGGCAGCCAATGGTTGAGCACATGAGGGACATAAAGGGTACCATCCAAGAAGGATTGCAAGTTGTAAAAGTTTCTTTCCAAGGTATGATTCAAAAGGAGTTCGCTGTTGTTTCTTTTTTCTAAGATTGGATGAGTCTTCTCTGGCACATAGGAGCTATCCAAGGTTTGTTCAAGGGTGGCCACCATAGTGTGCAAGCAGAAAATGAAGGACAAGGGGACTTTTTCATCCAAGACAACAAGGTAACAATCTTTGGATGCATTTATTTTTGTCACTCTTGGCTACATATTGTACTTCATAAGGGCATAAGGAAAAAGAGCTTCATCATCTACAACTCAGTATTGAAAGAGTTGGTAGGTTGGGGATATAAGAGGCATATGGGAGGTGGTAATGATCCTTCTAGCTCTTGGGGGCAGCCCCCAAAACATAGTTACAACAATATGAGGGATCTGTTTGGAGCTTCTCCTCCATGGAAAGAGGTTGCAGGTTGACAATGCACCATAAGGAGTGTTAGGACACCCTGTGGATATTACAATTGTTTAAGGACAAACAATTTTGGGTAAGAAGGACTGTCTGTTGGAATAATTGTCATTGATGTCAAAGGAATTGTAACGGATATGAATAGAAATGTCAAACAGAATTGTTGCCGGAAGTGAACGGAAGTGTTGCCGGAAGTGAACGGAATTATTGCCGGAAGTGAACAGAAGTGTTGCTGGAAGTGAACGGAATTGTTGCTGGAAGTGAACGGAAATGTCGATGGAAATGTTAACGGAATTGTCAATGGAAATGTTAACAGAATGTCAACGGAAATGTCAATGGTCACATCTTTTGGTGAAGAGGTGCGTCTTGGATGGGACACTTCCTTTTAAACGCTATATAAGGGAGAAGAGATGTGGAAGTATTACAAGCATTCGATTTGATTGAAGATCACATAATTGTGACAGAAAAGGAAGAGCAGAAAATGAAATAGAATATCTCTTAACAAAAGAAGTGTGAAGGGAAGTTTTATTTTAATGAAGAATATCATATGAGAATTATGAAAGAGAGGAGAGCAGAAATTATATAAGAAAATCAGTGAGAGAAAAAGTGTAAGAGAAGCAAAGCCATCGTTCAATTGAAGAAGCAATCATAGACGGTGGAATCAATTTGGCTTGGGGTCGGTGCCTCATAGTCTAGGGGTTAGTGCTCTTGTGGGTTGGTGCTCACGAATTCATCGGATTGGTGCTTGGCGAAGGGGATCGGT
The DNA here is from genome assembly GCA_037957365.1 of Torreya grandis. Classification (NCBI taxonomy): domain Eukaryota; kingdom Viridiplantae; phylum Streptophyta; class Pinopsida; order Cupressales; family Taxaceae; genus Torreya; species Torreya grandis. The sequence goes on along the minus strand of JARHVA010002996.1, from coordinate 1,014,733 downwards.
GTCTCCAGTGGGTGGGTGCTCACAAATTGATCGAGTTGGTGCTTGGATTGGGGATTGGTGTCTCCAGTAGGTTGGTGCCTGTGAACATTGTAAAAGATTTATATATATAAAAGCAATATTTTGCCATGGTTTTCTCTCGAAAGGGTTTCCACATAAATCTTGTGTTCTCGTGTTATTAATTGCTAGATCTTGAATGTTTATGGTTGTTGTGGTTGATTAAATGTAAAAAGATTAAAAAATACCTTATACTAATTCACCCCCCCTCTCAGTATAAGCTTGTGCTTAACAATTGGTATCAGAGCCGGTTCCTTCGGTGTTAGGACCTCTGCTAGAAGGTAGATCTTGGAAAACACATATGGCAGGATCTCAAGTGCTGGATGGTTTCTCCACTATCAAGGTTCCTTTGTTCGATGGAACGAATTACGTATTTTGGAGCATAAGGATGAAGACTTACTTGATGGCTCTAGGTTTCGATATTTGGCAAGCAGTGGTAATAAGATACACAATGCCACAAATGGCACCAACGGATGCCACCGGAAAAAAGGCCAGTGAGAACAATGCGAAAGCTATGAATGCAATCTTATGTGGGCTTTCAGAAAATGAGTTTGTTAAGGTTATGCATTGTGAATCTGCAAAAGAGATTTGGGATAAACTCAACACTATTTATGAAGGTGATAGTAAGGTGAGTGTTGACGCAGTGGATTACACCCTTGACAGGAGGTTGAGCTCCTGCCTTCCACACGTCACAATGGAAACTCCCCTCTTGCCTGTGGGCCTAGCAAAACTGGGGAGAGAGTCTCTAGATAAGGGCTAGCTCCCTTTGATGTATCTCTGAGGATTCCCTACTGCTAACAAATAAATGAAAAAAAGGGGGGGGATGAAAAGGGAGGATGCTGAAAACATAACCTAAACCTAAATTAAAAGGTGATACACCAAAAAAGTTGATCCACTCAGCCCGAACATACACTCTTCACCAAGAACAAGCTCCCATACACTTCATTTGACACGAGAAATCTTTCTGCATCAGTGAGCTAGGGGTTCGTGGATATACAGGGAGGAAGAACTACCAGAGGTGTCCTCAAACGCACTATGGCAGCCTATTCGCAGGCACCTACACTCCTCTAAGGACACTTCTGGCAAACCTGCATAAGAAACTCACAATGCACTAGACACGCTGAAATCATCCTGCGAAAGCATAAAGGAAAATGACTTAACACAGAACAAAGGCATAGACACATACGAAAGTGCAAACTCGGAATGGAGGTAAAAATGCTATGTCTTGATTCAAGGTAAAATCCGGCAGAGTTTTGCCTTACAAACCCAAAAAATTTTGGGCAAAGCTTTGCCTTACAGGCTAAGAAGATCCTCCCCTCTCAAAATGAGAAGTTTACAATATATAGAAAGAGGAGAAGAAGTAAAGGCGCTCTTTTTGAAAAAGACTTTTGGCACCCTTTGACAAGCTGGCCCATGTGCGTTGAGAGCCTCGGGAAGAGGAAACCGCTTGATAGATAATTCTGTGTCGGCTCCTGCTTTGACTTTGGCGTTCAAACATTAATGTGAAAGCATGGGCCGTGCCTCTTTTCTGCAAACAGACTGCTTCCTTCCAGATATTCACGCGGTTTGTATGCTCATAAATGCAAAGTGGAAAAAATAGGCCGCGCCGCTTACTGTTTGCACCATTTGATGACCACTTGACAAGTACTGTTCCAACTGCAGGAATAAATCCTCCCCTTTGCCACCTGGGCCATTTTGTCTGTTTTTGCACTTTGTCTCTTCCTGGTTTTGTCTTCTCTCTGGCTCCTTCGACCCTCGGGGCTATCTTCTTGGCGGGTCGCTGAGTTCCTTGGGCTCTTATTTAAGCCTTTTCAAAATCAACGGCTATTTCACCGTCTTAAAGTTGACGTCTGTGCACCCGTCACTGGGCGTTTGAACCTCCAATGGCTAGTTCGTCGTGCTTGATTTTGACGCCTTCGGGCCGTCACCCCTTTGAATTTCCTCGACCTTTTCCTTTGCTTCAGCCTTTTTGTCACTCCCTTACCTTTGGGCTTTTGCTTTGGACCCTCCCGAAGGAAAGGTGTCCCTTCGGCTTTGGAGAAATGCCCTTCTTTCGGCAGCTGAGAGTCCCCCGCAAGGGCACCTGCCCTTCGGGGTCCTTCGGCGGCCTTTTCTCTTCGACTATTTTCCTGCAGACAAAATGTCTGCAAGAATTGTCTCGCCCGCTTCTTTTCTTCAGAGCTTTTCCTCGGTTTTTTTTTTCCCGCAGCCATTTTTTCCCGCGAACTTTGTCTCGGCCACTTTTCCCGTGGACAAAATGTCCGCAAGAATTGTTCGACCACTTTGCTTTACCCTTTGAAATTTCTTCGGGTTTTCCTCCCGCGGCCTTTTCTCCGAATTTCTTCGGACTTTTGTCCGAAGGAATTCCTTCGGACAAAAAGTCCAAAAGAAATCAATTTATGCCTTTGCCTTTGCCTTAAGTCCCTTTTTCGCGGGATTTTTTGGTTCGTAGTCCTTCCGAATTCCTTCGAAAATTTTGTCTGAAGGAATTCCTTCGGACAAAAGTCCAAAGGAATTATGTCCTCGTCTTTTCCTTCGACTGCCTTCGAAAAGTGCCCTTCGGGAAATCTGCTTCGGTACTGTCGCCGACCAAGTGCCCTCCGCAAGGGCACTTGTCCTTCGGGAGACTATTGAACCGTTCCTTTGAACCAAGCTATTGAACTGACTGTTGAAATTTGACGATGAGCTTTGCCGTTGAACCAAAGCGATGAACCAAGCACTTGAACCAAACCGACTGAACCAGACTATTGAAACAAGCACTTGTCCATTTTGTGGCTAAGTGTTGGGAACCCATTTATTCTCTGCAGAGTCCGTAGAAATGGGCCTGCAGAGTCCGTAGAAAACATCCCTGCAGAGTCCGTAGAAATTCTCTGCAGAGTCCTTAGAAATGGGCCTGCAGAGTCCGTAGAAAATTCCAGACTTGTGCAAAATCAAAAAAAAAATGAACTGGCTCAGGATAGCAGGGAAAGAAGGGGACCGATTTTGGCCTGTTGGACCAAAAATGGTCAACAGTGAAAAAAACAAAACTCCAAACCCACTGGAGGCAGTTTGAAAGTTTAAAAATGAAGAATGATGGAAACATTGCTGGGTATCTTCTTCGTGTCGATGAGATTGTTAATGTCATTCGAGGACTCGGAGAGAAAATTGAAAAATTTGTGATCGTTCAGAAAGTCCTGAGATCACTACCATTGAGATTTGATGCGAAGGTCTCCGCCATTGAAGAAATGAAGGATTTAGACACGGTGAAAATGGACGAGCTCCATGGAATTCTTACGGCATACGAAATGAGAACCGAATCTGAGAGACAGTCGAAGAAGGAAGCATCATTCAAGGTCTCGAAGAAAGAGAAGATCAAAGAACCAGAATCAAGTGAAAATTCTAGTGAAGAAGATGAAAATGAAGCTCTATTCATTCGGAAGCTAAAGAAAGGATCGGGCAAATATAAAGGAAAGTTACCATTTAAATGCTTTAATTGTGGTAAAATTGGTCATTTTGCAGCCAAATGTCCAAATAAAGGAAATAGCGATTCAAATCGAGCAAAGACAAGCAAAGATTTGAGAAACAAAAGAAAAGCCTATACTCCAAGAGGTATAACAGTTCATCTGAAGAAAACAAAGAAAGTGATGTTGAGAGTGATAATGAAGAGATTTTGTTCATGGCTACAGAAGAAAATGCCACCACCAGCAAAGATATTTTGGAGGAAGACGAAGACATGGAAGAAGAAGGTGAAGTGAACCTTGAAGAACTTATTTGCGTGTTGGAAGAAATGAAAGCATTTAAGAAGAAGAATTAGAAACTGAAGTTACAGCTCCGAAAATATGAAGAAGAGAATCAAGACTTCAAAGTGAAGACATCACAAGTCCTTGAGGAATCAAACAAGGTAATTGCTGATCTACAAGTCCAAATCGAAGAAGCAAAGAAAACTGAAGATCTAACGGATCAACTAAAGAAGAAAGGAGAAGATTGTGAAAGGTATGAATCTGAGATAGCTGCTATAAAAAGGGATCTAGAAAAGGCAAATTCTAAAATAGCAAGTGACTTGAAATCTGAGAAAAGCACTCAAGTTTTGAATAAGATTCTAGAGAGTCAAAGATCACCATCTAACAAATCAGGCATTGGGTATGAGAAGGAAAAAGAGAAAGCTAAGAGCTATGCTGAAACTCTTAAGGAACCAGTGAAAAAGGAGACCAAGAAGGAAGAATCCCAAAATACAAAAATCAGCTCTATCAACAAAGAAAGCAAAGGAGAACAAAACTTCAGAAGACCATTTGCTCCAAGATATGCAAATAAAATCAGGTTTGGTAATTATTTTGATGGATATTGTTATTATTGCAATCATTTTGGTCATAAGAAATTAGATTGTAGAAAGAGAGCCAAGGATATTAAAGTCAGGAGCAGAAACAAAGGAACCTATGGAGCTTCAAACAAAAACTAGAATTCGTTTGCTCCCTTATCAAACTTTGATGAAGCTATAGTTTGTTACAAGTGCAACAACTATGGACATATAGCATGCTATTGTAGAAGTGTTTTTGAATCTGTAAGACAAGATCAAAACTTCAAGGCTCCAATGATAAAGAAAAGAGAACCATCAAAGACCTGGAAGAAGAAGCAAGAAGAATCCATGATCGTTCAAACAAAATTCCATGCTAGAGATGAAGGACAACAATGGTTCATTGATAGTGGATGTTCGAGACACATGACTGGAGATAAAATCAAATTCATCTCGTTAAAAAGGGTCAATGAAGGCACGGTGAAGTTCAGAGACAACACTACAGCCAGAATAACAGGAAAAGGTACGCTTAGCCTCGATAATGGATTACTTTCTATAGTAGAGAAAGAATCAGATAAGAAGGGCTGTGTGAAACTCTTGTTATCAGGGGTTGTAGAAAAGACAGTGAATATTAGCCCTAATCAGCCTATAGATCAAAGAGAATCTCTTGTTACAATTGAGCATGAGCCTTGTCAAGATTCCCTATTATTAGTTTCTAATGATAGTGCGTTGGAAGGTAAGACAGTTGCAAGAGTTTAGAAAATGAACAACATTATGGATTTTGAGGTTAGTGAGTCAAAGACGTTAGACATGCCTAAATGGATTCTAAGAGAAAGAAATCAGTCTCATGGATGCAAGAGGATCAAGGAAGTAACAGGGGAGTTGTGGGCATCTCCTGGGTTCACTTTGTTCTAGGACCCTTTGTGTGGGGTGTCTCTTCTAGGCTTCAAGGAGACACTTTACCGAAAAAGGAAGCATGGTGGATGCATGTTGGGTCTTGGCTATGTTGCATGACAAGAAAGTCATAAAGGTGAGTTGATAGATCAATTTGTATATCAGTTTGAGGTAGCTTGATATGATGTAGTGTCTTGAGAGCTGTTGTTAGCATGAATTTAGGTAAGTCTAGTTGCTTTGAGCATGTTCTTGATATTCAGATCAGTAGTAGGTTGATGTTATGAGGAGTTTGCTTTGCCATGTTGTGAAGTTGTTTATGCCTATCTGAGGTGGTCCTATTGACTCAAGGGGTCAGTAATAAGCGAGGAGTGGATCCATGTTGATTAGGTCACCATGAGACCTATTGGTAGCATGAGGGCTAATTGTGCCTTCATAATGAAAGCAAATGATTTGAAATTATTTAAAGCATGGAGGAGGTTTATGGACGTTGGCAATGAAGTCTTTGACAAGATTTGAATCATTGGTAAGGTCAGATGGGCCATAAAGTCTCATTGGTGGTTCGTTGAGGAGATAAGACTTATTTGCTTTAGGTCTCTGCTAGACCTAATGAAGATGTGAGACCTATTGGTGTTCCCCTAAGGGTATTGACTGTATGTGGATAGTGTTTGAAGAGTTGTTTGCAGACCTAGTTGGCTGAGGAGACCTGCTAAAGATGTCATGATCTAAATGGAGCATGGAGTTAGGGGGAGCTAACTCAGTTTTTTTTTAAGAAGCTTGATGAGAAGCATGCATGAACAAAGGGGGAACATGAGTCTAAAGTGAGGTAAGCTTCAATTTGGATTGACCAAAAGGAGATCTTTCAGCAGACAATAATCAAGGTCAGGGCCAAGGATCAAGTGACAAAGTATGAATGGGTTCAAGTAAGATCAAGAGCTAATGGAGATCTATGAAGTCATGTGTCAAGCTAATGACAAATAGGTCAAGTTGAAAAACAACAAATCAATCACTCAAAAGGTAAGCATTTGGTCAAGTTTTCTTCAGTAGCATTAATTGAAATCGGAGTGAAGAGACAAGGTGACCGCTGTAGAGACCCTTTGCCATTGATGTCAAAGGGGCAGAATTGAAGATAGGGGGAGCAAAGGAGGAGAACCACAACAAGGGGGAGTTCATATACTAATTCATGGGGATTGCCATCAATGACAAAGGGGGAGATTGTTGGAATAATTGTCATTGATGTCAAAGGAATTGTAATGGATATGAATGGAAATGTCAAACGGAATTGTTGCCGGAAGTGAACGGAAGTGTTGCCGGAAGTGAATGGAAGTGTTGTCGGAAGTGAACGGAATTGTTGTTGGAAGTGAACGGAAGTGTTGCTAAAAGTTAACGGAATTGTTGTCGGAAGTGAACGGAAATGTCGACGGAAATGTTAACGGAATTGTCAACGGAAATGTCGATGGAAATCTTAACGGAATGTCAACGAAAATATTGACGAAAATGTCAACGGTCACATCTTTTGGTGAAGAGGTGCATCTTGGATGGGGCACATCCTTTTAAAGGCTATATAAGGGAGAAGAGATGTGGAAGTATTACAAGCATTCGATTTGATTGAAGATCACATAACTGTGACAGAAAAGGAAGAGCATAAAATGAAATAGAATATCTCTTAACAAAAGAAGTGTGAAGGGACGTTTTATTTTAATGAAGAATATCATATGAGAATTATGAAAAAGAGGAGAGCAGAAATTATATAAGAAAATCAGTGACAGAAAAAGTGTAAGAGAAGCAAAGCCATCATTCAATTGAAGAAGCAATCACAGACGGTGGAATCGATTTGGCTTGGGGTCGGTGCCTCATAGTCTAGGGGTTGGTGCTCCTGTGGGTTGGTGTTCACGAATTCGTTGGGTTGGTGCTTGGCGAAGGGGATCGGTGTCTCCAATGGGTGGGTGCTCACAAATTGATCGAGTTGGTGCTTGGTTCGGGGATTGGTGTCTCCAGTAGGTTGGTGCCTGCGAACATTGTAAAAGATTTTTATATATAAAAACAATATTTTGCCGTGCTTTTCTCTCGAAAGGGTTTCCACATAAACCCTGTGTTCTCGTGTTATTAATTACTAGATCTTGAATGTTTATGGTTGTTGTGGTTGATTAAATGTAAAAAGATTAAAAAATATCTTATACTAATTCACCCCCCTCTCAGTATAAGCTTGTGCTTAACACTGTCATGTCTCCCTTTGTGACATAAGCACACATGGGGTCCTTAGCCTTAAGTTTTTCCCAAAAGGCTAAAGGAAGAGAGAATATGGGAACGTTCGGGACCCACTTGAAGAGAAATTATTGAAAAGGTACTTTATGAATTTTAATTTGCACTTGAGTTATGAAAAGTACCTTGTTCTAATTTCCACTTAAGTTGGGGCCTTTTTGAGGGTCATGGGTGCCCAAGGCTTAAAGGGGAATTATAAGACATGCTATGTTAGTATTTGAAAGAGAGAGTTTCCCTCCTTAATTGGGCATCACTTTTGGGGTGTTGGATATAAAAGGAAAATGAAGGTTCTATTGAAAGTATGCTATGTTTTGAATATTGAATCTATGACAAGTATGTCAAGCCTGGTCAAAGCATTTTGAGGATGGAAATCCTCAAAGTGTGAATAAGGTGTGAGGACGAAAACCTTCATATCTTCTATGTGAGCGGCTCTACATCAAACTAGGCTTGAAAATTTAATAAGAAATACGAGTTGTATGTTCTATTGAAAATATATCAAACTATGCAAATAGCTGCCCCAAAAACAGTAGTGATGGACTCCCAAGTGAGTCGCCACACTAGAAAAGGCTTCCCAAGTAGTTCGCCGGTGCAAAACACCTGCAAATTGGTTCGCCACTGTCCAAAAAGGGTCTTCAAACAACTTCACCCCTCACAAGTAATGCAAACCACTGCGCTCCAATAAATGAAGCCCTAGAGGTCACAAATTGGTCAAATCAATCCTTTGTAACCTCTGAAATGAAGCTGCCCAAATGAGGTTAAGGGTTTTCGTCCTTAACTTCAGGTTTCCAGTGAAGGTTGCCCTCTTCAATGCAGATAAGCCAAGCGTTTCAAAATTCAATTCCAAAAACATAACATGAGCCTTCAAAATGAATTTCCTTCCCCTTTTTATATCCTTTCTCTCCAATATACTTTCTAAATTAAGGACCAACTTATGTCAAATTAGAGGAGTCCCCTTTTTTATTACAAATTAAAATAGAAAGGAGTTGCTAACATATTCAACTTTGGCAACTAAGGCATATTATTACTTTTATTTAAAGTATCTAAAAATACTTTTTATTTTAATAATAATATTATTTAATTTTTAAAAAGGGGGCATTACAGTCTGCCCTTCCAAATTTGTTTGGCTTCAAACAAATGCAAGCCCATTTTCTATTATTGCTAAAATACCTGGATCCCACTTCCATCTTGGGAACTCGCAAACCCAAACACTTGCTTCATGAACATAGCCTTGAACTTCAATGGGTCACATATTGGTACTGTGGGCTGAAAACAAATTCAGTTGCCCCCACTCCTGCTTGTCACATGTCATGAACATTGTACTTTTCTTGGACATATGCAAACTATGCACTCTTTGACTCATAAGAGTCTCTTTATCAATACTCATATGGGTGGTTCCTCAACCTGCACATATAACAAACATGTCAATGAAATCAAGAACTCTCCACATCACTCCTTCAACCACTTCACCATGCCTCATAGGTATGTTGTTCAACTCTCCTCCCATGCTTGCATCTTCTTCATAGTTTTCATTCATGTGATGGACTTCCAAAGGTCCATTCTTGGTGTCCCAAACATGGCTATAGTTGTACCGTTGCATTTTCTCATTCATAATCAGCATTGTGGTGGCTAGAAACTCTTCCATAACAGCTGCAAACAATCCCTTATTGACGGTAGATGAAACATCCTTTCACCTTGTGATTGTCATAAAAATTGTTAAGGGGCTGATTCTGTTGCACATAACAGCAAAAAGAGTAGGACAACAACTGTCATATTTTAATTTCTTCATAAAATTCAGAAATGGCGGTGATAGAGAGGTTGGAATCAACCATTTAGTGACTGTAAATGCCTTCTTGTATCTCCAAAGGTCACCCGGATCCTGTTGATGCAGTGGATTGCACCCTTGACAGGAGGCTGAGCTCCTGCCTTCCACACGTCACAATGGAAACTCCCCTCTTGCCTGTGGGTCTGGCGAAACTGGGGGGAGAGTCTCTAGATAAGGGCTAGCTCCCTTTGATGCATCTGAGTTATTCCAGTAAATTGCTAATACATATACTCACACTCACAACCATAAGAACACATACATACACTTTAACTGGTAAAAGGACCAGACTGTAGGAAGCTTGACAAGGAGGCTTTAATGAAAACACACAGAAAAAGGACTTACCATAAGCGTTGTAGGAAAAACACATTGTCTAATAACCTCCTTCTGCCTCTGCGCTCCAAATACAGCTCTTCTTGTCACCTGCAGGAATGGCGCCTTGTAGATACCAGGTGCGTTGGTGTCAACCCTGTTAAAGCATTAGGAAGCAATGACTAAACACAAGACTAACACTCAGACACACTCAGAGATATATCCAACCAGAATAGAGGTAAAATGCGTATTCTATTGATTCTAGGTGAAAATTGCCAAGGCTTCGCCTTACAATGTGAGAGATAGATTTCTCAAATGAGAAGTTACAATATATATATATAGAGGAAGAAAGAGGCCCCTTGGTGCCCTTTTACAAGTTGGCACATGTGCGTTCCCAACATTGGAAAGAGGAAGCCGCTTGATAGATAATGCTGTGTCGGCTCCTGTTTTGACTTTAGGCATTTAAGATATATTAAACGTCATGTGTGAAATTATGGGCCGCACCGTTTGTCTGTAAACAAGATCGCTCTTTCAAGGCACTCCCACGGTTTGTCTGCCAATTTAATGCAAAGTGAAGAAAAATGGGTCGTGCCGTTCACTGTTCGCGCCCCTTGATGACCACTTGGCAGGCACTGTTCCAACCGCTGAAATAACTCCTTTTCCCTTTGCCACCTGGGCTTGTTTTGTCCGTTTCTGCACTTGGCTCTTTTATCTCTTCTTGGCTTTGTCTTTTCTGGCTCCTTCAGCCCTCGGGGGCTATCTTCCGCTACTTCTTCAGCTCTTTGGGCTCTTCCATCAGCAGGTCGCTGGGTTCATTCTTAACTTTTGTCTTTTCCTGGTTTTGTCTTTTGCTCACTTTTTGTCTCTTTCTCTCTTAGCTCTTTGGGCTCCCTCCTGGTTGGAGCTAAAGTATTTAAAGATCAAACGGCTATTTCGTTGCTGTAAAATTGACGTTCACGGGCCCGTCACCGTTTGAAAGCCAACGGCTAGTTTATTGCCCTGAATTTGACGGCTTCGGGCCCGTCACCCTCCTTGGCAATTCCTTCGGCTTTATCTCTTATTTCCTCGGGTCTTTTCTCTTCTGTCGGGCTTTTGTCTCGGCCATTTTTTCCCGCAGACAAAATGTCCACAAGAATTGTCTCGCTCGCTTCCTTTCCTTTGGAGTTTTTTCTCGGGTTTTTTCCCACGGCTTTTCCCGAATTTCTTTGGACTTTTTGTCCGAAGGAATTCCTTAGGACAAAAGTCCAAAAGAAATCATTCTTGCCTTTGCCTTATCTTTTCATTTCGTGGAATTTTCTTCCGAAGGATTTCTTCGGACAAAATGTCCGAAGGAATTTCTTCGGACATTTTGTTCGAAGAAATTCTCGTCCTTTGCAACAAATTTCCGAAGAAAATTTACCCTTTCAACTTTGTTCACTTTTTGATCTTTTTTCAAGTGTTCCCTGCCCTCCGCAAGGGCACTTGGGTCCGGAACTACCCTCCGCAAGGGCACTTGTCCTTTGGGAGACTCTCTTGAACCTTCGGATTGAACCGTTCCTTTGAACCAACCCATTGAACTGATCGTTGAACCAACACTTTGAACCATTTCTTTGAACCAAGCCGACTGAACCAAGTTGTTGAACCAAGCTGTTGGACCGACTGAGTGAACCAAGTGATTGAACCAAAGCATTGAACCAAGCCGATGAACCATTTGATTGAACCTCGCCGATGAACTTTGCCGATGAACTTTGCTATTGAACTAAAGCGATGAACCAAAGCAATGAACTTAACCTTTGAACCAAAGCGATGAACCAAAGCATTGAACCAATCGATTGAACCGGTTCAATGGTTCAACAGTTCAAAGTTGCTAACTCTTGGAAAGATCATGTCGTTGAACCCCGACGTTGAACCACTTTTCCAACCTTAAGGAAAAGTGTCTTGAACCATTTTAGCTCTCTTTCCTTGTGAATTTCTTCGGATAAGAGTCCGAAGAAGCTTTGTAAAACCTTGCACTCTTTGAACTAGTTCATCTTCTGTCGAAAGACTTGCTTGTAGAGTCCGTAGTTCTCACCCTGCAGAGTCCGTAGAAATGCCTGCAGAGTCCGTAGAATCACCTGCAGAGTTCGTAGAAACAAGACTTGTGCAAAAAATCAAATTTTGGACTGGTTCAGAACAACAGGGGAAAAAGGGTGACCGATTTTGGCCTGCAGGACCAAAATGGTCAACAAATTGGCGACTCCCAGGGGAAGCATGCCTGCTATGCTTAGAAGCCAGTTGTCTTATAGTCCATTGGGCACGGAGTCAGAACGCAACTTGAAAAAGTTAGCAACAGCCCCAATAGATCCAAGAATCAATCATGAAGCTTTTACCCCAAACACCAAGGAAAACACACACAAGGCTAAAAACACTACTTGTGCAAACAGCACTTAGGGAAAACAAGAAAAAAAAACTAAAAGCAAACAACGATATAAGCTAACCAAGTATATTTGCCTCCATCTTGGATCAAAGGAAAAATTTCTTAAGTCTCCTTCCTGGCAAGAAAACTTATGCTGCCAGACAAATGGCTGAATGCAATGGAGACTTGGTGACCTACTCCTCTTGCCTGCCACCTTGATTGGCTTGCATCCGAGTGGATCAGAGTCAAACATGCTCCCAACATATATGTACTCTTCTTGTTCTTGGAAGCTTGTCGAATGTTGGTCCTTCATGCTGGTGCGTCTCATCAAGAAATCAAAAGCTGTTGGCTCATCACCATAAGCCCTTTGATATGCACAGTCCCTTTGCAGTGCATCATGGTTTGACCCGCTCCCTTCTGCTTCATTTAAGACCCTGCCAAACTCATCCTCTGCTCCTTCATGGCTTTCTTGAAGAAGGGTGACTGTTGTGATGTCTGAAATGGAGTCATAGACTAATTGCTCATCCCACAGAACATCACCTTCTTGCTCAAGGCTCTCTTCTTCAAAGCTGTTCTCAAGATGAACAGACCTCTCCTTTTGCTCAAAGATCAGAGTCTCTAGTTGTTCAAAGACATCCATCTGATAATCCAACTCAGGGTCCATGGCACAGTTATCCTCCTCATCGAAGCAACAAGGAAGTTCATCAAACAAGGGAGGAGAGAGCTCACCATGCTTATGTTCCTCTTCGTATTGCTGGAACATCTGCATGTATACATGACCTGCATCTTCTCCATTGCTGATGATGTCTTCAGAAGGGGCATCCATGATGATTTCCTCTTCATTGTCGCTCATGATAGCCTCTTGGACAACTGCAAATTGGATCTTCTCTTCCTCGCTCACCTCCTGCAAAACAAGTTCTTCCTTGAGAAGGGATGAAGTGGAAGGCCGGAGATTAAACCCATGTGGAAGAGGAGGTAGTCTTTGAGCTAGAACCGAATGGTTCTCCTCTTTCCATTTGGCCAACACTTCATCTATATCAGGTGTGGCCTGATAGCTCTCTTGGAGGTGTGTAGATGAGATGTATTCAGACATGGAATCTGCTGCGTCCATCACACATTGGCTGAGGAATCTCGCTCTGGACTCCAAATCTACAATTCTTCTGGCTAGATCTTCTTGAAAGAGCCTTTCTTGGAGGTCACAAGCATCGTTATGATGAGTAGGAGCCGGTTTATCTTCTTCAAAGTTTTGAGCAAGACCTTTCCCTTCCTCCTTCCTGCCCCATGATTCCACTGTTTCTTTTCAACTCAGGATCTTGCCATCATGTTGAGAGACCTGAGGAAGTTAAGGAAGACTAGGAAGGGTCCGCTCATGCACAGGAAGAGCTGCTTCAATTGAAACGTATTTTGGCATGTATAATTCCATTGCTCAGAACCATGGACCTTGTTTTCTTTCATATAGTTTTGATCAAGCTCAGGGTGTTTATGGAATCACCTCAAACAACTCTCCTAGTTACCCTTCAACAATGAGGGAAGTAACACTGGAGTTTGAGTTGATTCCATAACAACTTGAGCTCCACCAAAGTTATACAAAAATGTGATTTATTGATTGCACCAGGACTGCTTAACCAACGGATTCAACTCGGAGTCGCCATTGGTGTTGATTAAAAAGCCTCCAAAGGCTGGTTGGTTGAAGACACACTAAGATTCTTCAACTCTTTGGACAAAACTTGTCCCACAATCGCTTGATTAAAGGCCAGGTGCTGTATTAGTGGTTCTTTCTGCTGTAACAGGACCAGCACCAATCCTGGAACTTTACTGAGTGTAAAAACTTGGTCCCACCGGGCGTGCCAAAAACTGTTGACGTAGTGGATTGCACCATTGACAGGAGGCTGAGTTCTTGCCTTCCACACGTCACAATGGAAACTCCCCTCTTGCCTGTGGGTCCGGCAAAATTGGGGGGAGAGTCTCTAGATAAGGGCTAGCTCCCTTTGATGCATCTGAGTTATTCCAGTAAGTTGCTAATACATACATACATACATATATATATATATGTGTGTGTGTGTGTGTGTGTGTTCTTATGGTTGTGAGTGTGAGTGTGAGTAAGTCAAACTTATTTGGTGCATCACCCTCTTAGATTAGGTTCTGTTTTCCTGTAATCCTTCTCCCTTTTCAACCCCCCCACTATATATAATGGGGGGGTTGAAAAGGGAGAAGGATTACAGGAAAACAGAACCTAATCTAAGAGGGTGAATATATAATGGGGGGGTTGAAAAGGGAGAAGGATTACAGGAAAACAAAACCTAATCTAAGAGGGTGAATATATAATGGGGGGGTTGAAAAGGGAGAAGGATTACAGGAAAACAGAACCTAATCTAAGAGGGTGATGCACCAAATTAGTTTGACCTACTCACACTCACACTCACAACCATAAGAACACATATATACACTTTAACTGGTAAAAGGACTGTTGATGCAGTGGATTGTACCCTGGCAAGAGGCCGAGCTCCTGCCTTCCACACGTCAAAATTGAAACTCCCCTCTTGCCTGTGGGACTGGCGAAGCTGGAGGGGAGAGTCTCTAGATAAGGGCTAGCTCCCTTTGATGCATCTGAGTTATTCCAATAAGTGCTAATACATACATACACATATATATATATATATATATAATGGGGGGGGATGAAGAGGGAGAAGGATTACAGGAAAACAAAACCTACTCTAAAAGGGGTGATGCACCAAATGATTTGACCTACTCACACTCACACTCTGAACCATACAAACACATACGTACACTTTAACTGGTAAAAGGACCAGTCTGTAGGAAGCTTAACAGGGAGGCTTTAATGAAACACACAGAAAAAGGGACTCACCATAGGTGCTGTAGAAAAGCACACTGTCTAGTAACCTCCTATCTCTGCGTTCTAGGTATAGTTCTTCTTGTCACCTGCAGGAGTGGCGCCTTATAGATACCAGATGCGTTGGTGTCAACCCAGTGAAAGCATTAGGAAGCAATGACTAAACACAAGACTAACACTCAGACACATTCAGAAGTATCTAACCAGAATAGAGGTAAAAATGTGTCTTATTGATTCCAGGTGAAAATTGCTAGGGCTTCGCCTTACAATGTGAAAAGATGTTTTTCCAAATGAAAAGTCTCCAATATATAGAGGAAGAAAAGAGGCCTTTTGGCACCCTTTTTACAAATGACCCATGTGTGTTCCAATCATTGGGAAGAGCAAGCCGCTTAAACATCATATGAGAAATTATGGGCTGCACCGTTTGTCTGCAAACAAGACCGCTCCTTCATGGCGATTACGTGGCTTGTCTGCTCATTAATGCAAAATGAAGAAAACGGGTCGCGCCGTTAGCCGTTTGCGCGTCTTGATGATCAATTCACAGACACTATATCACCTGCTGGAGTAACTACTTGAGTCGACACCTTCTTTCGCCACTTGGACTGCTTTGTCCGTTTCTGCACTTGGTCCTTCTGACTTTAAGCCTTTGAATTCCTTCGGGTTCGCGCTTAAGTTTGCGAAGATCAACAGCTACTTCACTTCCACAAATTTTACGTCCTCGGGTCCATCGTCCTTCTTGACAATTTGTTTGTGTCTTTCCCACTTGCCTTGGTTGTTTTCCGCTGATTCCAATAAGTGACACGTAGCTTGGTTGTTTTCCGCTGATTCCAATAAGTGACACGTAGCGTGTTCCACTGCTAAAACAGGGAGCACACATGGCAGCGTCCTTTGAGTTTATAGATGCTTCAAACACCTTTTGAGAGTCCTGCGAAAGAGGACGCGTGGAGGCTTCCGCTCTCTTTAGCAGTTCGTCCGAGGCCCACCACAGTGCTCGTGGGACAAAAGGGAGAGACAGCGGGTGTTGACACTTGTCGGCTTCTGCCGAGCTCTGTAGGGGACACGTGGCGCGTTTCGCTTCTTTTAGAGAAAACATGTTGAAGCCTTCCGTGGTTGCCACTTGGTGCTTTCTGCGCTCTGGCTTTCCTGGTGTAAAAATGACGTTCGCGAGCCTGTCACTGTTTAAAAAACAACGGCTAGTCTATCTCCTTGAAGTTGATGGCTTCGGAGACGTCACCGTCCTTGGCAAATTCCTTCGGGCCTTTGTCTTTTCGGCTTTTCTATGCAGACATTTTCCCGCGGACAAAAGTCCGCAAGAATTGTCTTGCACTTTGTTCTTTAGAATTTTCGTCGGCTTCTTTTCCCATGGACTTTTTTCCACGGACAAAAAGTCCGCAAGAATTGCCTTGTTCGCTTTGCCTTCGGAAATTATCTTTTGGGCTTTCTGCTGCAACTTTCCGAATTTCTTCGGACTTTTTGTCCGAAGGAATTCCTTCAGACAAAAGTCCGAAAGAATTTGTTTCTTGCCTTAGTCTTTTTTGCGTCTTTTTTCCAACTGCCCTTTGAAAAAGTGCCCTTCGGGATTCTTGAAATTGACCCTTCCGAAGGGTGTTGTTGCCGACCAAGCGTCCTCCGCAGGGGCAGTTGTCTTTCGTGAGGCTCTCTTGAACTCTTTGATTGAACCGCTCCTTTGAACCAACCATTGAACCATTTGATTGAACTGGTTCAATGGTTCAAACGGTTGTTGAACCAAGGCATTGAACCGGATGTTTGAACCAAAACAGTTGATCCAAGCTTTGAACCAAGTCGATGAACCATTTGATTGAACCTCGCCATTGAACTTTGCCGATGAACTTTGCAGTTGAACCAAGCTTTGAACCAAGCCGACTGAACTAAACCGTTGAGCTGAAGCGTTGAACCGAAGCATTGAACTGGTTCAATGGTTCAACGGTTCAAAGATGCTAACTTTCCTTGTGAATTTCTTCAAACAAGAGTCCGAAGAAGCTTTGTAAAACCTTGCACTCTTTGAACTGGTTCTTCATGTGCCGAAAGACTCGCCTACAGAGTCCATAGAAATCTTCTTTGCAGAATCCATAGAAACTTCACTTGCAGAGTCCGTAGAAATGGACCTGCAGAGTCTGTAGAAATCTCTCCTGCAGAGTTCGTAGAAAACCTGCAGAGTCCGTAGATCCATGACTTGTGCAAAATCAAAAAAATGAATTGGCCTAGAACAGCAAGGGAAGAAGGGCACTGATTTTTTGCCCTGTTGGACCAAAAATGGTCAACAAGGACCAGATTGCAGGAAGCTTGACAAGGAGGCTTTAATGGAAACACACAGAAAAAGGACTTACCATAGGCGCTGTAGGAAAAGCACACTGTCCAGTAACCTCCTGCCTCTGCGCTCCAAATACAGCTCTTCTTGTCACTTGTAGGAATGGTGCCTTGTAGATACTAGGTGCGTTGGTGTCAACCCTGTGAAAGCATTAAGAAGCAATCACTGAACACAAGACTAACACTCAGACACACTCAGAGATATATCCAACCAGAACAGAGGTAAAATGCATATTCTATTGATTATAGGTGAAAATTGCCAGGGCTTCGCCTTACAATGTGAGAGATAGATTTCTCAAATGAGAAGTTACAATATATATAGAGGAAGAAAGAGGCCCCTTGGCGCCCTTTTACAAGTTGGCACATGTGCGTTCCCAGCATTGGGAAGAGAAAGCCGCTTGATAGATAATGCTGTCGGCTCCTGTTTTGACTTTAGGTGTTTAAGATATATTAAACGTCATGTGTGAAATTATGGGCTGCGCCGTTTGTCTGTAAACAAGACCGCTCCTTCAAGGCACTCCCACGGTTTGTCTGCCAATTTAATGCAAAGTGAAGAAAAATGGGTTGCGCCGTTCACTGTTCGCGCCCCTTGATGACCACTTGGCAGGCACTGTTCCAACTGCTAGAATAACTCCTTTCCCCTTTGCCACCTAGGCTTGTTTTGTCTGTTTCTGCACTTGGCTTTTTTGTCTCTTCTTGGCTGTCTTTTCTGGCTCCTTCGGCCCTCGGGGGCTATCTTCTGCTTCTTCTTTGGCTCTTTGGGCTCTTCCATCAGCAGGTCGCTGGGTTCATTCTTAACTTTTGTCTTTTCCTAGCGTCATCTTTTCCTGGTTTTGTCTTTTCCTGGCTTTTTGTCTCTTTCTCTCTTAACTCTTTGGGCTCCCTCTTGGTTGGTGCTCAAGTATTTAAAGATCAAACAACTATTTCCTTGCCATAAAATTGACGTTCGCTGGCCCGTCACCGTTTGAAAGCCAACGACTAGTTTATTGCCCTGAATTTGATGGCTTCGGGCCCGTCACCCTCCTTGGCAATTCCTTTGGATTTTTCTCTTATTTCCTTGGGTCTTTTCTCTTCGATCGGGCTTTTGTCTTGGCCATTTTTTCCTGCGGACAAAATGTCCACAAGAATTGTCTCGCTTGCTTCCTTTCCTTCGGAGTTTTTTCTCGGGTTTTTTCCTGCGGCTTTTCTCGAATTTCTTCAGACTTTTTGTCCGAAGGAATTCCTTCGGACAAAAGTCCAAAAGAAATCATTCTTGCCTTTGCCTTGTCTTTTCATTTCGCGGGATTTTCTTCCGAAGGATTTCTTCGAACAAAATGTCCGAAGGAATTCCTTCGAACATTTTGTCCGAAGAAATTCTCGTCCTTTGCCTTAAACAAAATTCCAAAGAAAACTTACCCTTTCGGCCTTGTTCACTTTTTGATCTTTTTTCAAGTGTTCCCTGCCCTCCGCAATGGCACTTGGGTTCGGAACTGCCCTCCGCAAGGGCACTTGTCCTTTGGGAGACTCTCTTGAACCTTCTGATTGAATCGTTCCTTTGAACCAACCCGTTGAACCGAACGTTGAACCAACACTTTGAACCATTTCTTTGAACCAAGCCGACTGAACCAAGTTGTTGAACCAAGCCATTGAACCGACTGAGTGAACCAAGTGATTGAACCAAAGCATTGAACCAACTAAATTGAACCAAGCCGATGAACCATTTGATTGAACTTTGCCGATGAACTTTGCCGTTGAACTAAAGCGATGAACTTATCCTTTGAACCAAAGCGATGATCTTATCCTTTGAACCAAAGCGATGAACCAATCGATTGAACCGGTTCAATGGTTCAAAGTTGCTAACTCTTAGAAAGATCATGTCGTTGAACCCCGACGTTGAACCACTTTTCCAACCTTAAGGAAAAGTGTCTTGAACCATTTTAGCTCTCTTTCCTTGAGAATTTCTTCGGACAAGAGTCCGAAGAAGCTTTGTAAAACCTTGCACTCTTTGAACTGGTTCATCTTCTGTCGAAAGACTTGCCTGCAGAGTCCATAGTTCTCACCCTGTAGAGTCCGTAGAAATGCCTACAGAGTCCGTAGAAACACCTGCAGAGTTTGTAGAAACAAGACTTGTGCAAAAAATCAAATTTTGGACTCGTTCAGAGCAGCAAGGGAAAAAGGGGGACCGATTTTGGCTTGTAGGACCAAAATGGTCAACAGATCCCAAACTTCCATGTGCAAGCAATTTGGAACTTGTATGAAAGGACCTATGTGCCGTTTCCACTCGAAGTGTTCATCACTCTATCATCATTTTCACTATGCTGTCCATGTTAACAATAAATCTGAAATGGCCCAGTATGAAACAACAAACCTGAAATATGATTTTTCATTTCATACCTTGGGCTGGACTCCAATTGTTAAATTCTTTTTTTAGATTTAAAAGTAGGAGCTTTTGAGGAACTTACCTTGGCACAACCATCCTTGTGTTTATCAATAACCATACATGTTTCTATTGAAGGTTTTCCACTTTCCACTTGCATGGTGGATTCCTTTATGGGCTGCTCACTAACTTCTTTCAGAAATGAATTCTCTTGCTCCTTGATTTCCTCATTGGAATTCTCATGAGGGTTTGACTTTCCATCATTTTCCTTCAAAATTACTTGCAGCTCAAATTTTTCTTCATTCTCCCTTCTTACAATTTGGAAATTCTCTTCCTCTTCCTTTCTCAAGGCATATTGAAGATCTCTTAGATTGTTCCTTGGCTTATGACCAGCCTTATAACCATACTTGTCTTTCTTCAATACCATGAAATCTGCAAGGCTCATTTCTTCTTTGATTGTTGGTGGAAAAGTCATGTATTCCTCATAGTTTGCAGCTCCATCATTTCATATAGAAGGTTGCTCCTCTCTTTTTCTAATGACTTCCTCCCTACGAAGGAAGTTGGGTTGATTAGGCCTTCATGTAGATACAACCGTCACCCTAGGTGGAGGGTGAGGGTTGTATGTACTTGAAGTGTTGCCTTAACCATTCTGTGGCTTGAGTCCATTCATATCTTTCATGGTTTGGATGAATGCAGCCATCATTTCTGTCAACCGCTGTTGATTTTGGACAAATATTTCAAAACTAACCCTATTCAAGTCACCTATGTCACTCTACCTTGGTTGTTCTAAATTTTCCTTTTATAGTGCCTCATTTCTCCATCACTGTTTGGCATGAAGCCAACTCAAACCCCCACAACTAGCCAAGAATTTGCTCTAAAACCACTATAATGTCCCCTTTAGGGCAAAATTAGAACCAAAGGGGTTCCCAACAAACCCTAACAATACATACAAATTTTTGAATTCTTTTCAAACCCTAAGCACATGAAAAATACAAAATTTTGAAAGTGTCAATTTAGAGCATGAAAATAATATTTAATTCTTCAAATAATTATCAAAGAGACGAAATATTACAGCGAATCATTATCCATTCAAATATGATTTTTAGCGTGCAAATATAGGCCTGAAAATTTAATAATAAATACTAATTGTATGTTTTATTGAAAATATATCAAAAAATGCAAATAGATGCCCCAAAAACAGTAGTGGACTCCCAACTGAGTCACCACACTAGAAAAGGCTTCCCAAGTAAGTCAATGGTCCAAAACACTTGCAAATTGGTTTGCCACCCTCCAAAAAGGGTCTTCAAACAGCTTCACCCCTCTCGCAAGTGATGCAAATTGTTGCACTCCAATTAATGTAGCCCTAAAGATCACAAATTGGTCAAATCGGTCCTTTGCAACCTTTGAAATGAAGCTGCCCAAATGAGGTTAAAGGTTTCCGTCTTTAACTTCAAATTTGCAGTGAAGGTTGTCGTCTTCAATGGAGATAAGCCAAGTGTTTCATGCTCAACCTCAAAATTCAATTCCAAAAACATAACATGAGCCTTCAAAATGAACCTCCTTCCACTTTTTATATCCTTTCCCTCCAATATACTTTCTAAATTAAGGGCTGATTTATATCAAATTAGAGGAGTCTCTTTCTTTATTACAAATCAAAATAGAAAGAAGTTGCCGACATATGCACCTTTGACAACTAAGGCATTTATTACTTTTATTTAAAGTATTTAAAAATACTTTTTATTTTAATAATTTTATTTTATTTTTAAAAAATGGGGCATTACATCTACCAACCATAAAACTCTAACCAAAGGCTTTAACACCTACATTAAAATAACATGAAATTTTAAAATTAAAATTAAATGAAATTAGAGTCAAAAAATTATAAAAAATAATGATACATATAAAGTAGTTAAAGTTACCATGATGATCTCATATGTGGTCTTCGAAAATACATCATCAAAAATGGTCTTTACGACCCTTTATCCCTTTGACGTTCTTGTTATAGGGAGACTCCAATCATTGTGTGCTCACAAACATATGCTTAAAAGACGTCAATAGGGTTGAAATGCTTTGCAATGTGATGAAATTTTGGTGAATCGCATGGCTCTTGGTCACATAAGCTCCTTTCTGTTGGTGTGCTCTCTCATCAAGCTTAGCACTCAAAGATGATTGTAGATGTATTTTATAATATTTCTTACCTCTTCAATTAAAATTTTCACCCATGTCATCTTTCCTATGTCTTCAATTAGGAGATCTATGCAATACATTATGCAAGGGCTCAAAAAAGTGAAGGGTGTCTCTCCTCAAGAAATCTCCCCACTGCTACATATGCTACTGCATTGTCACAACTTGGATGAAATTCTCCACACCCACTTCTATGACCACCTCATCGAACATATCACATAGTGCTTGCATTTTTCTCTTGGCAGGAGGCATCATTTAACTTCAAGAACATCAATTGCCCACTTGAAGCCACTAGAAAGTTAATGAAGGTGCAGTTCCTTCCACTCGTCCACCCATCAAATAAAATGTTACAACTATTTTTGCATCATATTTTTTTTGGCTCATCTACAATAATGTGTATTTTTTATAGTGCCCTTCAATAATGGGCCTTTCAAATTATGAGTAGGGGCCTTGAACCCTTTCCCAACAATGGTTAATGCAGTTACCAAATTCTCCCAATACATTTTTACACCAGATGGAATGGAATGTTGTGATACCAAAAGTCTTCCGTAGCCACCCTTGCTTCATTCTACAATTCTTAGTTCCAAGTTGTACCTTCAATTGAAGGTTGTGCCCTAGGAATATTTTGAAAAATAGAAAAAAAAATCTAGGAGAATCCGAACTGTCTCCATTAAATGATGCTTGTCCCCGAACTACCTTTGGGGCACTAGAAAAGCCAAAGGCTCCTAACTCATCAAAATCAACTCTCGCTGCCCCCTGATTCATCACAGCTGCAAATACTTAATAAGTCTTTTTTCCCCTCCTCATAAGCAGCTAGAACAATGATCTCTTTTTGAATCTTAGGTAGCGCATTGTTGCAAAATCACAAATCATTACCTAGAATTCGTGCTATATGGTATTTTAAGTGATTGACGACTGCATTCATCTTAACCCACAATAATTGTATATGACAGAGTTGTTCTCTAGGTCATCTTTGCAGTGCTTCCATATAGGGTCATCAGAGTTCCTAAGCCTACAAGCATGGAAATTTGACTCAAATGCCATTCTTGAAGTTGAAAACATGAAACCTATAAAAAAAAAACTAAAATGAAAACCTTAGCACTAGAAGCCTTGGAGTAGGAAGAAAATGAGAAAAAAATAAGTAAATGAAAAATTAAATCCAAGATGTAGCCAATCTTCTTACCTCTCAAACCCGCACTTCAAACTGTTCAATGCAACCAATCTTAGCAGTGAGCTTCAATGGCAAATGAGAAATCGAAAAAAGAAATGTTATTTTTCTAGCAAGCCCTATTTTCAAATTTTGTTGGTCTTTATTGCATGCATCAACTGTTTCCTTTGGAAACAACAAGAAAATGAAGATAATGATATTGTCTATGACTCAATTGATGCTATGGAGCCCTTGCAATTAGTGTAACTTGTAAAGTTGTGAGCTAGCTAACAAGGCATCGAAGCTTTTTTTAGAATCTGTGGGCACCCTTGGCACTGGCAGTCAAAGCCACAAACTCAAATCGCAACCAAAATGATGCAAACTCCCTGTAGGTTGTGATTTTTTAATGGTATCAAATGGCAATAATAAAATCTCAGAGAGAGTTCAAAGCAGAAAATCATGACATATAATACTAGAATGATGTATTTTTTAACCTTAATTGCTATATTCGTTTTCTTGTCAGGTAGATCCCCGTTAACCCTAGGTTTTAGCAAGTAACTGCGGTTAGTTATTTTCCAAAACCCATGGTTAACAGGGATTGACCCATATTGCAGTAAGGCGGTTTCTTGTTAGCAAAAATTCAGCTGGGTACTTGAGAAATTTTGTCAAGTACCCATGGTTTCTAAAATAGAGATTTAGTTAACCATGATACCCTCTTAAGCAAGGGCTAAATTTTATGGTCGTATGACCATATTTACACTTTTTTTTGTAAAATACAATTGGTTTTTTTAAAAAACTGTATCCAATGCAAGGTGGAATTTTGGGTCGTGTCAAAAAATTATATAAATTTATAACAAACATATATTGTATTTTATATTTTATTTCTTCTTATATGAGCTATACCAACATATGAAGGGCAATGTTGAATAGGTAACTGTCATCCAAATTTTACATGACTAGCAGGGTCGACAGTCAAATTTAGTTCCTACTCCCAAGTTTAATTCTTGGAGAATGGTCTAATAACTAGACAATTCTCTTGCATTCATCCTAAAATAAATTCATCCTTTAATAGTACCAAAACTATGTTGTACAAATCATGGCATGCCCAATTCACAAATCATGGTTTTCCCTTGTTTTATTATTTTATTTTTAAAAAAATTTGTTCACTATTAGACTTAGAGTAATGAAAAAAAAGAAAATAAAAATAATTATAAACTCATAAAGATGCTAGAAACTAAAAAAGCTAACTAAAAACAACACTTGTCTAGAATATTTGGCTAGAATTATTATATAATTTTTTGTACGACCTTACCCAAACTGTACCCTAGGTAAAAAAATTGTTGTACCAGCAAACCCAAATTTTTGAACTCGTACCCAAAAAATAATTCTCTTTTTGTGAATGCATGGAGAAACAAAATTCAGGCATTCAATATTTGCCTTAGATATTTGCTTAATACACTAAAAGCGGAGACCTTCAAATCCAATTTTTTATCAACATTCAACTTAACTCTATTGCTATAGACCTTTCCTATGTCACAAGGTATGCTGAATTTTATGGGAAATTTCAAAATTCTCCGAACTTTATCTTTTTCTAACCTGAACTCGAACTTCATTCATTATTTTTACAATGGGAAGTTTTTGACATACTTTTGCATTATATATATATATATATATATATATATATATATATAAATATGTAGACAACTAAAGTTGGTATTAGACACTTTTGAAATATCAAATTTGGCACATTATGACATACTTGGCCATTGCATACATGTGACTCTTGTGCACACTTTACCCTATCCATTTACCCACCTATTGTCTTGGCCAACCTTATCTGCAAGATGTAATTATTTAGGATCAGCTCAATCTATAAAAGAACATTATGGTCCTAAACAGACTTTGCCATATTCCAAATCATTGATTTGCACTCCCAGGGCAATACTAATGACAATTGAACAATTGTGGTTGCTACAAGTGTCTGCCTTCTCCTGCCAGTGTCCAGGAACATTTAACAACTATTTTTAAAATTGGGAAGCCTCCATTATATCGGCCTAGACACATTTCATGGGTCGGTCATAGCAGGAAATATCAAAGAGTTAGCTATAAATACAAAATCAATACTAAGATTAGACTCACTTGGTCACTACTTGGAAATACAATTGAGAAATAAATTAACACTCTTGTGACATTATCATGAAGGCTTACACATCTGAAATATCCATCAAAAGCGCAGCCCTAGAGCCAAGTCTGAACACACACAAAGGTCAAAGTTGCATGGTGTCGAGTGCTAAAAGCCAAACATTGCATTGCATTCTAGATTTATCATATTGTTGCACATACACACCTAAGTGGGAGAACTACATGCAATTTGAGCCCTCTTAGGAATATTGGAATGTTGGCAATAATTAGTCACTCAACAAGGAATGGTTGGGGCTGTCCAACCAAACATACTGACCCTTTTTTCAAGGGTCATCTTTTGGTCAAAAGTGAAATTAGGGTTTCAAAGGAAGGAAAAGGAAAACAAAGATCAACACATAAGACTTAAGGTGTGCACACACATGGTAAGTATCTATAGTTGTAGGCGCAATGGTTTGAGGAGTCACAACCC
This sequence comes from Torreya grandis, assembly GCA_037957365.1. Classification (NCBI taxonomy): domain Eukaryota; kingdom Viridiplantae; phylum Streptophyta; class Pinopsida; order Cupressales; family Taxaceae; genus Torreya; species Torreya grandis. Next base: position 989,274 of record JARHVA010002996.1, on the reverse strand, counting down.
TGCACAATCTATAGGGACACTATCGGCAGAGGCAGGGCAACACCAATCACCGTAGGGGTATCATTGATACGGGCAACGTCTAAGCAAGGTTTAAACTACAGTTTCTTGATTTGAGCAATGACAAAGCATTAACAAAATATTTTCAGAACATGTGATGATTTTTATGAGTGACAAAATTCAAAAATAAGGTAAGTACCTATCTCCTCTCTAGCTTTGTCAATTTCCAATATTCTAAGTGTAATATCTATTCTTACATTTCCAACTTCATATTAGGGTATTATTGTTATATTTTACATAATTTGAATTAGCCCTAGTTTTAATTTACTTAGATCAAATTAATCCAAAACAAGTAAAACATTCTAGTGAACCTAATCATTGATTTAACCATTAAAATCCCAATATTGCCTCCTACATTAGGGTTTCAATTTTTCTTAGGATTTCAAAATTATCATCTATTAGGGTTTGACTCTCAAATCTAATTTTCCCTTGTCATATGCACAAATATATATTTTTATCTTTGCCCTAAGGTTTCATGCATATCCTCCTATTAGGGTTGTGGCTTGTCTTCATACATTTTCAATTGATATCTTATTAAAAACAATCCTATTTTCAAAACACTTGAAGGTTTTTCTTAATTGCACTGATTGGATCAAAAACCTCTTTTTGTTCCCTAAAATTCATAAAGGAATTTTTGAAATTAAGTTTTTTCTATTTTCACTAAAATTGGTCTAACAGGGAAAATGATGTATCTATTTTTAAAACAAATTCTTGGTTTCATCTTTCTTTTTATATTTATCAAAATCCTCTTTTTGTTTCCAAAAATTCATCACAATTTTCTTGGGGTGGTCGGTTTTTTATTCGGACCTTGTTAAATTCATCCTTTGCATACATACACCCTTAGGATTTCATTATTTAAGCATTGTGTGATTGCAATCATGGGTTAAAAAAAATTATATCTACTATTTGTAGCATGGTGTTTACAATTGTATATTTCCTTTATCAATTGTATCATGCATTCATAATTAAGGCAACAAGTAATGAATAAAAATGCCATAAAATTAAGGATGATATCATACATAAATAAATCTTGGCTCTCCTTAGTAACACATTACATGAATCTCGAATCTGAAATGTCTAAGGTTTGTGATTATAAAGCTACATCTTCCCAACCCATGAAAAGTAGTCTATGTAGTGCTCCTTCAAACCCTACTATGGTACATTTTATAGGCTCTTCTTTTTCTACACATGTGCCTTATGCTTATGCTAATGAATGGACAAATATTGATGATCATAATTGTGTGAATGATGATCATGATTGTGTGGATGATGATTATGACTGTGAATGAAAACTATGATTATGTGATTGATGATATTGAGGATTGGTATGCTAGTGATATATCTTTGTAGAATAGTAGCGAAAAAGAAATAAGTCAAACTATTGCTATAATTTAAGAGACTAGCTCTCCTTCCCCTTCTATAGACCTTTCTACTAGTCATGATGTAGAACAAGAACACAATAAAATAAAAATAACCAACAATTAAGCTTATGAGTAAGAAAGATCAATGTTTTTTGGATACAATAAAAAAATGGATAGATGATATGCATGTTGCTTCTTATACTTGTATGCATTTAATTCTGTTCACCCACTTAACTTGCCTAATTTCGTCTAATATTTTGTCCATCTTGCCTAATTAATCCATTTAATTTATTCCCGTTTCCTCTTCCTACATGCTAACCTCACCCCTCTCACCTTCTAAATCAATTAATTCCTAAAATCCCTTAATAACCAAATATTCCTATTTTTAAAATGTCAAAATCCTAAATATTCCCTCCACTTTCTAATCATATGCATCCCAAAGAAAGTCTAGAGAATTCCAATCTCTAGAACTTTCTCCATTCACATGCACCAAATTTAAATAGACTACTGAAAAAACAGTTTCAGTCAGAACTGAGGTGGGAATTGACTTAGTGACCTCTCCATTAACAATGCTAAACTTTGACCAATCCTCCTATGAACCCACTTCTGCATTTAAATAAAAAGAGCCTATTTGAGCTCGTTTTAAATCAAGCTATTAAAAAAAGGTAATTTAATATGCAAGATTTTAAAACTTTAGGAATTTTTTGACTTAGCTTGTTTTGGCTATTCCAACAACCTGTCATCGTCGCCATGGAGAATGCAGGTCGTGGATCATGGTTTTGAGTAAAACTAGATTAGTATGGATGCCAAATGAGAGAGGAAGCATGTCTCGAGTCTTGTAAGGGCAACATGAGGGCTTTTCTGGCCTTCACACTGTCATTCAAGCTTTACTCATGAACCGAGCTCAACCCTATGAAGTTCTTGGCGACTCCAAACGCGTTGCAGGCCTAACCTGATTCAAACATCCTTTCTGACCTCCTATACGACTAGGTAAACAGTTCAAATGTCCTCTGAGACCTCCACACAACCAGGCAGACAGATATCTTGTGCAAGATGATCTTTGTGAGATCATCCTCATTCATCATAGATTATTATATTTTTTTCCAAAATATTTTAGTTTTTGAGAACCAAACCATAAAATGCATGAGAGATCTTACACATTTTTCATGGCATATGGTGCCTATGAGACTATTAGGACATCAAATTAGGTATTTGTAATGTTCCAATATAATTTATGTGGTTTTATAGAGCTAGAGGGTGTACCATTAATAAAGTGGTAAAATTTGTTTCTAAAAGGGATAAGTTAAACTATTTGTTTTATACTATTTACTAAATAACTTTATCAATTTAGTCAAGTTATTGATCCAATGATTTGAAAGAGGCAACACTTGGAAATATAAGGAACCATCTAATCAAAATTAGCAATATAAGGTACCATCTAATCAAAAGTGGTCAAATACATCCTTGTTTAGCATTGATTAAGGTTGGGTCTCTTGTGTACTTGTATAGTCTTAAGAGTCATTCAAAAAGTTGGCATGGCGAGTGGACAGAAGGTTGTCGTTTTCCCTTATTGACCTTGACCAGATTGGTTGAAAGCCCTGAATGCAAACAAGACATTCAGCTTGTGTAGGAGGTATTGCCAAGGGTTAAGTGCCTTCCCTCGATTTGTTTGTCAAGAGAGCAGGTCACAAGACAGTTGAAGGTGTGAGGATGATGCCGGAGGAGTCTGCTAGCCAAAGATTGATAGTTCATGGATATGATGAGATCCCTTGTAGCGGCCCAGATCTGGTAGCATATAAAACTTCCATAGCAAACCAAAATTCCAGCATGGAAAAAACAAGATTTATTTTACAAAAAATAAATTCTTTTGATTTTAAATAAAACTAACAGTAAGCAAACCAAACTATTGAAAACCAGATTGGCTCTAATACCATAATGGAGTATTTGCCATGATCTCTGGATCAATAGAATGCACGGGCTTGCAAGCAAGAGACAAGCAAATGCCTAAGCTTTGTTGTGAGCAAAAACAAATATGATAATACTGCAAAAGATAAGGTCCAATCCACCACTCACTTCATATCAATAGCTCACAAATCAAGATGTACAAATAGAAGAGTAAATGTGTAACTCCTCCATGAATAACCACAAAGAGCCTAGAATAGGCATGTAACTCTCATACCTTGGAATAAACAACCAAAGAGTAACATCCACTAACTAGTGATGATGGACAAGAGTAACTCCCTATGTCTAAGTACACTTAAGCAAGCTAACTACACAAGTGTAGGAATAATCCATGTGTAGGAACAATCCAAATAACAAAATAAAAGGAAAATAAATATCCTACACTAACAACAACGTTATACCTTCCAATCCTAGACCTAGAGATGTATTTGACATGCCTATCCCACATGACTTGGTCATACCAAATTTCGAATTATTTGATGGTCATGGAAATCCTCAAGCACACCTTCATTCCATATTTCTTTCTATAGGATACCACAAAGAACATGACTTAATCATACTTAAGTTGATTCCTTGCACTTTGATTGGTGATGCCTTAGAATGGTTCAATGCTTTACCTAGTGGATCTTTATATTCTTTCCAACACTTACAAGAGGTTTTCTTAGATCGATTTATCACGAATAATGGATCTCATGCACTTTTGAGAGTATTCAATCTATTCAATAAGGACCCAAGGAGGTCATGCATATTATATCTTTAGATTCCCAGGTTACATGCACTCCTTGATATATCAGCCATCAGATGTTCAAAAGAAACATATATTTATCAATGGTTTATTAGCACCTATCAAAGATAAACTACTTGACAATGATTTATCTTATGGCTGACACGCTTGCGAAAGAGATTTCAACAACCTAAGGCTTCTAAATTAGTACCTAAAGATTCACATCTTATCACTAGTCACGCACCTACTATGGATACACTTGTACTTCAAACTAGTGAAAGAAAACCACCATCAAATCTTCGGCCACAACACCCCCGAAAGTTTTTCAAAAATCAGCATTATATTGAAAAGATTATTACACGTGCACTTGGTTGAGTTATTTCCTATTCGACATCCCAATTTATGACATGTACCAAGATCTTACAAAGAAAATGTCTTTTGTGACTACCATAGAATCAAAGAAATGTAATGAAAAGGTGAATTGCTTTGTGAAACAAAATCCAAGATCTTATTGACCATGATGTAATCAAGCTTGAACATTCAAAACCTAGAACAATAAGCATTACCAACAACAAATAAAATCAACCTCCTAAGTGTATACAACTCACATACAATGACATACCAAATATGGTTTCCAAAGATCCTTTATCGATATATTCTTCACATGGAAACCTTATGTCATTAGCGTTTCAGTGGAAGGACAACAAAAAGATAATATTTTGTTGGACAAGATAACTCAATTGAATATCACAAGTCTTACTTTCCTTTACATATTTGGATATGGCAAAACAAATATATCAAAACTAATGCAATCCACAACTACTTTGAGCACCATTAGGGTATTTACATTAGTGGGTTCTTTAGCATGTACGACTTTGTTTCATGTTGTATCATCCTTGGATCTTTACAACACTATATTGGGAAACTCATGGTTACGACAAATGAATGCAGTAGTGGATATGTCACATTTGCTTATTTTCTTTTATACAATATGGCACTTGCTTCTCGTATGGATTTGTCACTTGTTCCAACACAATTCCCATCCATAGTTGAATTACATGAGTTGCTACACCTAATTATCAATGACATGAGATTTTTTACCACTTTATCATAGTTCCACTATATATGACATATCTGGACTACCATATTCACTTCTTTGTGAGAAGTGCTAGCAGCTATTATAGCCCATTCTCCATGTTGTTTATCTCATATTGATGATTTAGATTCTCCTATAACTCATGCATCTATCTTGCATACCACTTTTGACACTTATTGTGTTGCATCTGATTATTCATGACTATGACATTATACATTAGAAAACATTATCAATTAAACATGCTCGTTGATATCCATTACTTCATTGATATAATATTATTGTACCGTAAATACTTACTATACATAATTGCTTACTGTATATGTCGTATTCTTCATGTGCTCTCCTCCTTTGAGTTTGATTGCATTAATTCATCTATCTTTTATATTTGACATCTTGGCACTTGCCTCGTCTTTCATTGATATTTTTCTAGTCACTTGGTTTGTGTTTGTCATGTTCTCCTTTTCGGCCTAAGCATGGACATAACCTTTAATCTAGTTTTTTTGGTGCTTAAAAAGGGAAACATTGGTTCTAATTTCAAGTTATAAAAAATACTCTTTGTTGGCTAGATTTTATGCACAGCTTAAAACCTAGGCAGTCATCAGATAAATCTCCTTCATTTAACAGTGCAGCTCCCATATAAGATGTTTATCTATTGAGGTTGTGGATCCTAATAACTAATTTTTGGGGTTTTACTTTAATTGCCTCAACTCATGAACCATAGCTGAGTAATTTGGCAGTAAGCCGCTATGTTTGTTGAATATTGGAGAAGAGGAAAATATATAGTAGTAACAAAAGGGGGAAAATGTGCTTAACAATAAATGATTTTAGAGTTTACTGCATCCACACAATCATAAATAAACAAGAAAATCACACTTTCAGCAAGAAAGAGAAGAAAATAAATTCTACCACAGATCCAAAATAACACAAAGTTCATCTTGAGATCTTAATAGAATGTTCAGCAAAATTTCGTAGACACAAAGTTCGTTAGAAATATACTTCCCTTCATTCAATCCAGATTGGTTCACAAAATCACATCCAAGATTTTCAACACAAAGTTTGAAATCTTAAAAATGCACAAATTACAATAGCTTTTTGCCAAAATGTTTTGATCTTTAGCCCGTAGGCTTCTTCCTATATTTATAGTGTCCAGAAGACAAATACAAATAGGAAACATTAATTACTTTTCCCGTATGTGCAAGCTATAAAACTGGAGACAGTTGAGAGTCTTTCTCCACAATTCCCTCATTGTATGGCACTGATGATTTTCAACTTAAAATAGAATCTTCCATTTTGCATGTCTGCCACCTATTTCCAAGTAATTGACTTTTTCAAACAACTTGAAGTATTGGCTTTTAAACCAATTACTTAAGTTTTTTACAACTCAACTTAATTACTTTGTCCGAGAGAAGGAAAGAAAAATAAGAAGAAAGAAGAGAAAGTTAATCTAGCTGCATGGCCTTAATCTTGTTCTTATTCTGGTATTGGATGTGTTGTCCCCAAAAAAATGTCACTCATTTTTGGGACAACCTATGAACTATTTTGGTTCAACAGACCAAAATCGTCTCTTCCCTTTTCAAAATTTGTTCTGAGCATTCAATTTCCTCATTTTCCAAGCTTTTTTAGTAAAGGGATTAGCAGGTTCAAAGGCTTCTGTAGGGGAGTTCAATCAAAAGAGCAAGTTTCCAACACTTAGTCATTTTCAAGATTGGTTCAACGCCTTGGTTCAACCAAAAAATGTTCATCGGCAAGCTTCTAAGCAAGGATTGAACCATTGAACCGTTGAACCTTGAACCATTTTGGTTCAATGGGTTCAATGGGTTCAAAGGTTCAACGTCATCAACAAGGGTTAAGCGCTTTGCCAAGGTTCAAAGTTCAACCATTTCAAGGTTCCACAGCTTCAAACACTTAACGAAAAGCAAAGGCTTGAACTGTTGAACCGTTGAACCTTGAACCATTTTGGTTCATCGGTTCAACGGGTTCAACGACCAAATGGTTCAACGTGATTGGTTCAAAAGATCAAAAGGACTTAGCCAAATAAAAAGAAATAACCATTGAACCGTTGAACCAAGGTTGGTTCAATCGGTCGGTTCAATCAATAGGTTCAAGGGGCTGCCCCAAAGCCAAAGAGGCAAGTGCCCTTGCGGAGGGCAAGCAACATTGGTTCAAAGTCAAAGAGAAGACAAAAAAGACAGAATTCCTTCGGATTTGTTCAAAGGTCGATAGGGAACATTTCTTTCGGACTTTTTGTCCGAAGAAAATTATTAAGTAAAAGAGCCGTTAGAATTCTTTCAAAAGTATTTTTCGCGGGAAAATGACTAAGGAAAAAGCCCGAAAGCCAAAGCCCGACGGAAAAAGACAAAGCAAAGGAATTCCTTCGGACTTTTTGCCCAAAGAAAAAATCTACCAAAAAAGGAAAAGCCCGCAAAAAAATGCCCAGTGGAAAAAGAAAAAGTGCGGCGGAAGCCGCCACGTGTCCCTTCTAGAGTCGAAGCGGACGCTGCTAAGTGTCGTCTGCCGGGACACAGTTTCAACTAAGTTTAAAAGTTGCAGAACGTGCCACGTGTTCCGTTATAACTTAGCGGAATGTGTCAAGTGTCTGCATCCGCATTCCCCTTTTGAAGCTGCTCGGGCAAGGTGTGTCGTGGATCCCATTTTTTGTAAGTTTCTATAAGCGGAACTTGCCACGACCAAAGAAGGAGATGAAGGAAGAACCAAGCGATTGGCTGAAAAGAGAGCCCGAAGACTCAAATTGCTACAGGGGAAAGAGGAACGAGACAGAGGTAAATATCTACGTAGAAGTTATTCCGGTAGCTGGAACAGTCTGCAAAGTAGATTCTCGAGCTTGCAAACATTGAAGGTGCGGTTTGTTGGTCTCCTTTGGAGTAAAGACAAAATGGACAGTTGCGTAGCTGTCAGAGGGGACGGACCAGATGATCCAGACTCAGGTGAAGACATATGGGATGAAATGACATGCCATAGTTAAGACAGTCGCCCTGTTTTCAACGTAGTCCTTTGACAAACCTGGAAATGCATTCAAGGCATTGAATGCACAGCATGGGCCGTTCTATGGAACAAAGCGCCAAGTCTTTCTTGGCTGCTATATATTGTAATCTCTTGTATCATTCTAAGGGAGATCTTCCCGTTACCAGAAGCAAAACTCTGCCCAAATTGAAAAGCAAATACTGATGAGACTTTGAACTCAGATTGTTGTTCATATCATTTTATCTGAATGAGAAAGCAAGTTGTTTGCAGACTTTGTGCTGTCACAGCTTTTATCATTTTAGGAGATTGTTCTTATGTCTGTCTTTTGAATGTGTTCTTGTTTATTTAATTTGGCAAGCAGAACTAGTGGAAGTAATCAGGAAGGTGCCTTGAAGCCAACTTCTTTCAGACTTTGTGCTGTCATAGTTGTCTTCAGTGTGTGTTTATTTTCTGTTTCTGTGTAAAGGACCTTGGGACGACTTTGTGCCCCCATTGTTCTTCGTATTTCACTCTTGGGCAGTCGAGGTGGAGACTTTGCTCTACATTTCGGGTTGCTGGTTACTTTGTACTCGGTTACCAGTTACTTGTCACTACCAGAAAGATTCCTATTGTTTGCAAGAACAAGCACTTCTGAAAGAAGAGAAGTGACTTCTATCATTTCACCAAGATTTCTACTACCCAAGAAGGGATCTAGCTCTTGGTTGAATGTTACTTTTAAAAGAAGAGAAGCACCTTCACCAATCACCCAGGATTTCTCTTTTGTGTTGTGAACATCATCTCTGAAAGAAGAGAGATGGATGGTATATTCTACCCTTGAGTGCTATTTTCAACTTATATATATATATATATGCATTATATAGCGCCTTTATACCTATAAGGAACCTCCCCTTGATGAGAGAAGAGATTTGTCCCATTTGGATGTGGTAAACCTGCAACTTTGGACAACCAATTTCCCTATGCTGTGGTTGAAGAGACCTATTTTGTTCACCAGTTAGCTGGTTGACAAAATATTCACCCAACAGGATGTACCTATCAAATATGTATTGCACCGCTCCTCCATCAACCTTTGCAATAGCTTCAGTCTCTATTTTGAACTTTAGGAACTCTCTTTCTAGGATCTTGCCGAATGTGTTTACCTTTGTCAAGCTGGGTTCTAATTCCTTGACATCACCGTGAAGTTTAATCAGCGTCTCAATTGAATTGCAAGTAAAAGGAGTGACAGCTTCATCTATCTTTTTTTGGAGAAGCGGAAGTCTTCAAGGGATGCTGGAGGCTTGTCAAGTGTATAACTTGTAACATAATAGATACAATTATCCAACTGCTCCATCACTTTATCAACCTCTTCTTCTAATAGCTGCATTTCACCCAAAATGGTTTTTAGAGTTTTTGTGCGGAAAGACATGATTATTTCTAGTTGCTTGCCCCTTTGTACTGATATCTCATATTGCCTGGATGTGCTTTTGCCTAAGATTTTCCTTTTCCTCTCTTTCTTGAAGCTTTTGCAGTTGCAAGATTGGGATCTTCTTGTGTGAAAATTACTTCTCCTAACCTTCCTGCGTCTTGTCTCTGAAAATATCTCTTGTATGTGAGACATTTGCCACAACTTCCCTCTCATAAATATATGCACAACTTAAAATGTCCCTGTAGAAAATTTGAACAAACATATAACTCAACATTTGTCAAGTTCATTCATGCATATGATCAATTTTAGTTTTCCGGGAATCATGCTATTATGAAATTTCAGGTAAACTTTCAGTGCACATAATGAGAAGTGGGATCAACTAGGAGAGAACAAAGAGCTGCTTTGGTCTACTTGCCTTTGCATGGTGGATTTGGAGGGCTGCCTTACTCATTTTTTAGTCATAAAAATTCTGTTTAAGCTTTCTCTTTGTATTGAGGACTTTTGGGGGTGCATTACTTACTTTATAAAAGAGAAATAAGTAATGACTTAAAAAAGTTCCCTTTGTATTGAGGACTTTTGGGGGTGCATCACTTACTTTATAAAAGGGAAATAACTAATGTCTTAAAAAAGTTCCAGTTGAGCTTAAGTAATGACTTTAAAAAGTTCCCTTTATATCTAGGACTTTTGGGGGTGCATTACTTACTTTATAGAAGGGAAATAAGTAATGACTTTAAAAAGTTCTGGTTGAGCTTACGTAATGACTTACAAAAGTTTCCTTTGTATCTAAGACTTTTGGAGGTGCATTACTTTATAAAAGGGAAATAAGTAATGACTTAAAAAAGTTTCAGTTGAGCTTTCCTCTGTATTGAGGACTTTTTGAGCTCACTTAATGAAAATAAGTAATGACTCCTAAAACCTCCACTTTACACTAAGCCTTTATATGGTGGACTGTTGGGTAGGTTCGACTTGTTTCAATAAAGCAAGTAGTGAGGCTAAGAAATTCCGATTTGGTCTTTTAAGTGGGCTATGGGAATTTTGAAAGGCTTTACTGATTTTGGAGATGAAGAAATGACTTATTGAAAACCTGAATTCTTTCCCTTTGACCTGCGGATTTTTAAATATGTTCAACTTGTTTTTCAAAAAGAAGTAATGACTCTTCAAAGACCCGGTTTGCATGCTAAATGGGATTGTTTGAAAAATCTGATGGCTTTTATAAAGTAGGTGGTGGGAATAAGAAATGCCTTAGCTTATGTTATGAAATCAAAGAAGTAAGGAGCCAATGAAATCCCGATTTGCAAAGGATGAGTTAAAATCGCGAATTTTATTGAAAGCTTGACTTGCTTGCTAAATGATAGGATTTTTTGAAGGCTTCATCTGATTTCAAAATATAACCAAGTCATGACATAATGAAATCTCGGTTTGGTCTAAAAATGAGGGCTGCAGACTTTTAGAGGCAACTTACTTATCTTTTTGAAGGAAGTAAAGACTCAATAAAACTTTGATTTGGTCTAGGATGAAAAATTGAGCGACTTTAAGAACGCGAGCATTTTGCGAGTGGCTTTGTGACTTCTTGGAGACAATTTTGAGCAACGTGTGCAATCGAAAGTGGAGAGGAAAACTAAAAATTAAACTAAAAGGGAAAGCGACAACATGACTCACAATTAACACAAGTCAAAAAGACTGAATTTTTTTAAAAGGGCACTCCAAGATTTCCAGGTGAAATCTTGCGGATACTAGTTGGCTCCCCCTGTGGACATCTTTATTTTTGTCAATAATGAAAGAAGTGAAGATGAGCTCCCAACATCTCTGGTTTCAAGTCTTGTCTATTGGGTTTGGGGTCAAGCAAAAGAAACACAAAAACAAAACAAAAACGAAACAAAAAGAAACAACTAAGAGTTTTATTTATGTACACACAGGTTTTACCCCGCATCTCAATTCTTGAAAAGCTTCAAATTCTGCCCATTGTAAGGCAACGGCAACTCAATTCCATCCTGGTAAGCAAGGAGGAAACTATTCATTCCAACAGTGTTCTTGATCATGAAGGGCCCCTTCCACAGTGAATCAAATTTTCCATGCATGCCCTTTGGTTCATTTCTCTTGTCCCACAAGAGCATTCAGTCTCCAATCTCAAATTTTCTATATCTGGCCTTTTTGTCAAACACATTCTTGACCTTAGTTTGATGTTCGGTCAGTCTGTCTGCTACCTAAGTATGCACCTCTTGTAACTCAGACAAATATATAACCCTTTTATCAAGTGCATCCATATAGGTAGCATCTTCAATGGCTCTGGATAACTGCAAAGCAGGCAATTCAAGGGTAATAGGTATTTCAGCATCTGTCCCATACAACAGTTGAAAAGGGGACATACCTAAGGCCTTTTTTGGTGTAATCCTGTTAGCCCAGAGTGCATCAAAAAGTTTCTTGTGCCATGTTCTTTGATTTTCTTCTACTAGCTTGTGGATGATTGTTATCAAGTTCTTGCTGCTGGATTCCGCTTGCCCATTGCCCTGAAGGTAATAGTTAGAAGAATGCACCAACTGGACACCATATGTGTAGCAAAAGTTGACTAGCTCTTCAGAGTACAGATTAGCAACATTATTTGTAACTATCTTGTGTGGGACACCAAATCTCACAATTATATTTTTCTTGATAAAGTTACATACTACCTCAGAAGTAGCATGCTTAACAGGAATAGCTTCTACCCACTTAGAAAAATAATTAGTTGTTGTTAGAATGTAATGATGACCAGCACTAGAAGGAGGATTTAACATACCAATGAAATTGATGCCCCATTGCTGAAATGGTTCATTAATCACTACTGGCTTTAATGTTAATGCTGGTAGATTTACACGTCCAACAAACTATTGACACGCTTGACATTTAGAAACCCAATCTGCAGTATCTTGAAAAAGGGCAGGCCAATAATACCTGGCTCGAAGGATCTTATGTGCAGTAACTCTTGCTGAGAAGTGACTGCCACATGCCTTGTCATGAAACTGTTCTAACAACTGGTCTTGTTGGGCTTTATCCACACAACGGAGAAATACACCATCAATTCCTTTCTTGTCTAAGCCATTATCCGAAAGGACAAAGTCTTTTGCTTTAAATTTGATGGTACGCTTCTCCTTGTGAGTGAGGTGATCTGGGCATTCCCCATATGTCATGAAGTAGGCATTTTGATGTACCATTCATCAACCAAATTTACAAAAAGAACTGTGGGAAAGTCTTCATTAACTTCCTCTTGTGGTGTATCGTCTTGTCTTCTCTCTGTCATCAACTGGGAAAGACCTCTTCCTCTCACCAGCTTTGTAGGTTTTATGTCCAGGTCATATTCTTGCACCTTGGTTACCCAAGTGCCTCACACCAGTCCCAATTCTTGCTGTGTTAGGATGTATTTGACTGTCGTATCAGGTACATAAACAGTTGTATGTGTGGATAGAATGTAGTACCTGAATGCTTTGCATGCCTTGACAACTGCGTAGGCATGTTTCTCCATGGGAGTATATTTCAACTCGTAGGTCTTTAAAGGCATGCTCATGAACACTATAGGGACTTCAACATCTTCATTCTTCTACATCAGAATGGTTGACATTGTATGCTCAGAAGAGTAGCAGTAAAGAATGAATTCTTTACTAAAATTTAGTGATACCAGTACTAGAGCTGCTGCTAAGGCTGCTTTGATGTTTTCAAAGGCCTTCTTTCCTTCATTCCATTTGAAATCCTACTTTTTCTTCATCATGTCTAAAATATGGCGAGTTAGTTTAGCAAAATCTGGAATAAATCTTCTGAGAAAGTTTACCTTACCAAAGAATGAATGAACTCCCTTCTTAGAGGTTGGCAAAGGCAAGCTTTGAATACCCTGAACTCTTTCAGGGTCTATCTTGGTTCCTTCATTTGAAACAATATGTCCCAGAAGCTTTCCCTCAGTAACAGCGAAAATGGACTTTTTGGGATTGAGAGATATCCCATACTTTCTGCATTGAATGAGAACTTCCTCCAAATCAACCATGTGATTACTCCTTTTCTTGGAAAAGACTGTTAAGTCATCAAGGTATACCACTATACTCTTATCTTTCAGATGAGCAAACGCCAGATCCATTGCCCTTTGGAAAGTTGCCCCAACATTGATTAGGCCAAAAGGCAATTTACAATAGGTAAACGTTCCCCATGGTGTGGTGAATGCCATCTTGTATTGATCTTCTCTTGCCACTCGTATTTGATTGTAACCTAAAAAACCATCTAACATAAATAGCATTTCTGAGCCAGTAACTACCTGCAAGGTGTGATCTATGATGGGAAGAGGGTAGTTATCCTTCAAAGAGGCTTGATTCAGATTATGGAAGTCTACGCACAATCGTATTTCACCATTCTTCTTTCTCACAAGTACAATATTAGCCAACCATTTTGAATGATGAATGGGGTAATTAATCCCTGCATCTAGCAACTTCTGTACTTCAACATAGATTGTACCTGAGATGGTTGGATTGTGATGTCGGAGCTTTTGTTTGAAATGTTTAAGTCCTAGCTGTAATAGAATATAATGTTGCAGCGCTTTTGGCAAATAAGTCTTTAAATCTTTGTAGCACCATGCAAAGACATCCATATATTTTTTAAGAAGCTTTGTGAATGCTTCATGTTCTTGTTTAAAACAACACTTCCCAAGATTCACAATCTTGGTTTCATCTTTTGTACCCAAATTTATTGGTTGCACCTCCGAAGAAGAGCTCTCACCATATTCTTTATTTCTTTTCAGAAACTGATCATGCTTGTAAAAAATTTCTTCTAAGGAAACTAAATCTTCAGGAATTTTATTACCCTTGAGCTGTATGATTCCTTTGTTCTCATCATGCTCAGGATAAGTTTCGCTTGTCGTGGAGGTGAGTTGCTTCCTTCAAAATACAACTCATCAAAGTTGTCTTGCTGCTCTAGGAATGCAGCTATTTGCTTGTCATCATTGAAAATCTGCCATTGTTCCACATTGCCAGGGACTTTGGGGAGGTAGACCATTTCTACTTTATAATTACCTTGTTGAAAAATAGAAGGCTGATCTGGATTTAATAGTGCAGCGGTAATTGCCAAAGAATCAGCTCTGGAATTTTGATCTCTTGAAATGAAGTTGATGGAGAAGGCTGCAAAGTCAAGTGTAGCGGACAACACTCTATCTTTGTAGTGTCTAAGCTTATCTCTTTTTACTTGGTACTGTCCACAAACTTGCTTCACAATAAGTTCAGCATCTCCTTATGCTTTAAGGAGTTTCACTCCTTTATTTTTAGCTTGCTCCATTCCTAACAGGTAAAGCTTCATACTCTGTTGTATTATTAATATTTTCAAACATCAACTTGTAAGAGTATGGGTATACCTTCCCTTCTAGAGATACCAAAATAACACCTGCTCCTAATCCAAAGGAGCAACAACTGCCATCAAACTCAAGAGTCCAAACTTCTTTTACTGGTTCTGGCTGAATTTTTGGTTTTAGATCCTCTTTGTTCATTTCCAAATACTAGATCCCGTGGTCCGACCCTTGAAAAAGAATCTGAGACCTTGGATCTTCAGATTTTGTGAGTGTATTTTGACTTCTTTTCAGGTTCAAGCTTCTAGTTAACTCCTTTGATTGGAATGTGAGCACATGACCAATCCATCTTTACTTCTCCCAATTCTTTGCAGAAGTTTCTACTCAGTAACATCCCATAAGAGACAGGAATATTTGAAACTAAGATTATCATCTTTAATCTCTTGTCAGGGAAAGCTGCCAAAACAGCTTGTGCATCCTTAATTTGTCCGATTAAAGTGACTTGTCTCTCTATGGAATAACATCTCCCTATTGTCTTCGTCAAAGTAAGCCCAAGAGCATCTGGAACTTTAGCTGCCATGACATTATTAGAAGCTCCTGAATCTAAGACGTAGTTACTTAGTCTGAAACCATTAAGTAACTGTTGACAAATCTTCCACGAGTCAGATTTTTTCTTGCCACTTGGAAAGTTCTCGTCTCTAGCCAAGGAAGGAAGAATGCATTGTTTTCCTTTGCTGATTCTACGGACTCACTCAGAGGAAACTATCTACGGACTCAATCAGAATATCTACAGACTCAATCAGAATATCTACGGACTCAGGCAGGGAATTTTCTACGCACTCAAGAAATTTTCTACGGACTCCCTCAGTCAAGCACTTAGGAGGAAGAAGGGATATCCTTCGGACTTTTGTCCTAAGGAATTCCTTCGGACAGGAAATTCGAAGGACCACAAGACAGAAAGTCCGCACAAAGAAGCCAAGAATTTTTTCGGAAAAAACAGTTTCAAGAGTTCCGAAGGGCAAAATACCCTTCGGAAGGGACACTTACAATATTCCCGAAGGGCACCTACCCTTCGGGCAGAAGGAAGATCAAATTCAGGGACCTTTGCAGAAAGCCCGGGTGCCCTCCAATTTTTCTGAAGGTCGGTGCGGAGGACACTTGGTCAGTGGAAGGGCATGTTTTTTAAAATCCCGAAGGGCATAGAAATAAGAGCAAAAGCAAAGACAAAAGTCCGAAGGAATTCCTTCGGACAAAAAGTCCAAAGGAATTCGGAAGGGGCAGGAGACAACTCTGAAGACAAAGCCAATGAGAAAAAAGACAAGATAAAGCTATGTCAAAGAAAATGAATTCTTTCGGACTTTTTGTCCAAAGGAATTCCTTCGGACAAAAAGTCCAAAGGATTCCAATTGTTTGTCTTTTGCCTTTTTTAAACGTCCTTGGTCTCTTCTTAATTTTCTGTCTTAAGCCATTCCGATTCCTTCGGACAAAAAGTCCGAAGAAATTCGGAAGTGTCCACGGAGGCTTAGACAAAACAAAAAAGGCCGCAAGAAATAAAACGAAGGAATTCGGACAAATAGCCCGAAGAGAATAAACCCGCTGGAATATGACTTAGCGTCAATACAAAAGAGCCGACATAGACAAAAGACAACGGGAAAAAGCCCGAGCTAAAAGACTAAAGGAAAAATGACAGAAATATAGCCAAAGGGAATACGACAGCTTCCGGTGACGTCCCACAGGCCGTCAAATTTTTCCTGCAGGAAGTAACTGTTGAGACTAAGGAGATAGGAGGAAATCCGAAATAAATGGAGACCGACTGTGCAAAAAAATAGAAAATAGATAATCTGACGAGGAATTGAATACGAAATCCTGCCAGAAATAGACACGATCAAAATTAGAACGAAATACATGCAAACATTGGAGCTATTTTCGAACATTAGAGCTATTTTTGAATAAACGGTCAAAGTTTCAGTTGACTGATTATTAAAGACCTGTTCGTCTCCATGCAACCCATGCATCTGAAAGTCTAAATCAACTTCAACAGGAGTTCCGAGTTCGAACGAGGAGTTGACTATTCCAGATTTAGAGTTGACTAATTGATCAAACGACGCATCCACTAGAAGATTTCCATGCAAAAGGAGGTGGGCGGTTCATAACAAAGATAACTTCGCTTCATCAAACGAAGAAAATCATGCAAGGACAAAGAGAAAAATATATTTTATTAAGGCCAAGTAAAGCTTGGAGTTAACAAAAGTAAATCTTTCTCTTCAAGTTTATATGCCTATCTTTGGCCTACTGTAATTTCCTATATAATGGCTTTCAGCCTTGTTTAAAAAGAATCCAATCTCTCTTGGTTAGACCAGACTTTGCCATTAAGAGTTATGTAACCTCTTCGATCAATAAGGACTGTACTTTCAGATTTCAAGCATGGCATAGTGTATATTTCTTCAGCAATTTGCATAAGTGGTAAGAGTTTTCTCCCTTCCCAAATTCTGTTTCGTACCTAGTTGCTATATTGTCCTTGTGCAGGTCATGTTAAAGTGTTCTTTATTGTCTTTTGCTAAGACTGTAAGTGGATGTTAGGCGGCTGCAAAGTGTCTTTTATCAGACCTCTCTCCACCATTTCCCTCAGGTTTTAGTCATTGGACCGAACCTCTGCATGAAATACTTATGCACAAGTGATTAATTGAAGTCTAAGGTCTTCCTTCTCTCTTGTTCGCTCAGTGTTCAAGGTTCTAAGCTGAGTAGGATCATAATTCTGGTGTATCACCCTCTTTTAGGTAGGATTTCCCCTTTAAGTTTTCTTTCTCCCTTTTCCATGGTAGTCAGCAGCGTAGAGTTTCATCGATACATCATACAGGAACCAGCCGTCTCTGGAGGTTCTTCTCACTATTGAGGCACCCACCCTCGTGAGAAGATCCCATTGTTTCAGCTGGATAGAGGACTGGCCGTTTCGCGCACGTCCTCGAATCAGGGCGCAGCTCTAGGTTGACAACAGTAACAGAGAAACGTAAAATGGTTCAACTCTTTCAAAAGATGTGGGAGTGACAACGACAACGTTATTCTGGGAAGAAGTATCTTTGGGGTTAGGCAAAATACATTTTGCTGAGTTTTTGAGTGTAGAATTTGACCCATCACTTTGCACATACCTAACTAACCTATTCAATTGATCAGAGAAGGCTCTTAAGTACTTAGCTTCTAACATTTCGATTCTAGTTTTCTTAATATGATCAGCAATGTCAAAATAAGGAATAGATGCATTTTCAGATGTTTGAGCAGAAGGTCTGTGAGGTTGAAATGAAGAGGAACTTACTTGTTTATCTTTCGGGGCTAGAGAAAAAGGTAAAGGACTACCTCTTTTGACAATGATAACATCTGATCTAGAATCATTATTCTCTCTTCTTTGTTCGTTCCCAGACGTTTCACCACTTTGTCGAGCTTGTGATCTTGTAAATACTGCAAAAGTATGACTATGATCTTCTTCAAAAGCTTCTTCATAGTCATTTTCTGATTCATAGTCTAGGTAACCAATGTTGGAGTCACTAGCAGGATCTACAAAATCATCATTCTCAGTTTGATCGATAGCGGCTTCTTGATCTTCTTCATTCATCTCAACATTGTTCTTTGGGGCAGCTTCAATTTCCAGTCTTTGAAGAGCAGCAACGATGCGGCCTCTATTGTTGGAGTTCCGAGGAGGAGCAACGTTTTTACTTTGTGCCATCTATGACATATCATTCGCCAATCTTTGCAGCAGTGAATCAATAGTACTGGTTAAAGAGGAACCTTCAACCTTAGAAGTTGTGTTTTTTATTTTTCCTGCCATAATGAGATCATCTTCTATTTTGACAGCCATATTTTGAGCTGCAACCAAGTCAGCAGGACATGCTTTGTGTAGCTGATAACCAACTTCAGGTAATAAAGCATTAATGAAAAATACCTTCTGATTTTCATCACTTAAGGAAGCAGTAGCAGGAATCTTATAAAGAATCCTTTGAAATTTTGCAATGAAATCCTGCATGTGCTCATGTGGCTCCTTCAGCTAAGTAATCAATGTATTTGAATCTTCAGCTGGCTTGAATCTTTTCAGGAACGCATCTCGCAGGGTGGACCAACCAATTATGGTGCCAGGAGTCAGACGGTAAAACCATTCAACTGCTAAGTCATGTAGGGTCTCTATGAAGAACTTGACAGACACATCTTCATATTCAACAAGTACCCCGCAAGATATGAAGAATGCGGCCAAGTGATCATCCGGATTTTTCTTGCCGTATCCATAAAACTTGGGAAACTTCTTCTTGGATCCCTTCGGCAAATCATGAAGAGGTGTCAAATTCAGAGGTCCAAAGGCCGCACCCCATGGAACGGGTAGTGTAGGAGGAAGTTGTTGTTGCTACTACATCCTAAAAGGTCTTTGAGAATAAACTGAGTGAATAATCCCAACCGCTGGACTATGCTATAGCTGATTTGCAAGAGGAGTTCGCACTCTTCTATTGGGTGAGAGACTTGCTCTACATGTCTTGGTTTGAGGTGGATACCAGAAATTGAATTGCTCTTGCAATCTAAAGAAATCGTCAGTTCTTCCTTGGGCTCTACTTGATCAAGTGAGTGGACGGTTAGCCAGATTTAAAAATACTTACAAAAAAATTTTTGGTCTACAAAAATAGTTTTTTCCCAGCGGAGTCACCAAAAACTGTTGGCTAGATTTTATGCACAGCTTAAAACCTAAGCAGTCATGAGATGAATCTCCTTCATTTAACGGTGAAGCTCCCATATAAGATGTTTATCTATTGAGGTTGTGGATCCTAATAGCTAATTTATGGGGTTTTACTTTAATTGCCTCAGCTCATGAACCATAGCTGTGTAATTTGGCAGCAAGTAGTGTTTGTTGAATATTGGAGAAGAGGGGAATATATAGTAGAAATAGAAGAGGGAAAATGTGCTTAACAATAAATAGATTTCAGAGTTTACTACATCCACACAATCATAAATAAACAAGAAAATCACACTTTCAACAAGAAAGAAAATGAATAAATTCTACCTCAGATCCAAAATAACACAAAGTTCATCCTGAGATCTTAATAGAATGTTCAGCAAAATTCTATAGACACAAAATTCGTCAGAAATATAATTCCCTTCATTCAATCCAGACTGGTTCACAAAATCACATCCAAGATTTTCAATACAAAGTTTGAAATCTTAAAAATGCACAAGTTACAATGGCTTTTTGCCAAAATGTTCTGATCTTTAGCCCATAGGCTTCTTCCTATATTTATAGTGTCTAGAAGACAAATACAAATAGGAAACATTAATTACTTTTCCCGTATGTGCAAGCTATAAAACTGGAGACAGTTGAGAGTCTTTCTCCACAATTCCCTCATTGTATGGCACAAATGATTTTCAACTTAAAATAGAATCTTCCATTTTGCATGTCTGCCACCTATTTCCAAGTAATTAACTTTTTCAAACAACTTGAAGTATTGGCTTTTAAACCAATTACTTAAGTTTTTTACAACTCAACTTAATTACTTTGTCGGAGAGAAGAAGGAAAGAAAAATAAGAAGAAAGAACAGAAAGTTAATTTAGCTGCATGGCCTTAATCTTGTTCTTATTCTGGTATTGGATGTACCTATCAAATATGTATTGCACTGCTCCTCCATCAACCTTTGCAATAGCTTCAGTCTCTATTTTGAACCTTAGGAACTCTCTAGGATCTTGCCGAATGTGTTTACCTTTGTCAAGCTGGGTTCTAATTCCTTGACATCACCGTGAAGTTTAATCAGCTTCTCAATTGAATTGCAAGTAAAAGGAGTCACAGGTTCATCTATCTTTTTCTGGAGAAGCGGAAGGAAGTCTTCAAGGGATGCTGGAGGCCTGTCAAGTGTATAACTTGTAACATAATAGATACAATTATCCAATTGCTGTATCACTTTATCAACCTCTTCTTTTAATAGCTGCATTTCACCCAGAATGTTTTTTAGAATTTTTGTGCGGAAAAACATGATTATTTCTAGTTGCTTGCCCCTTTGTACTGATATCTCATATTGCCTGGATGTGCTTTTGCCTGAGATTTTCCTTTTCCTCTTTCTTGAAGCTTTTGTAGTTGCAAGATTGGGATCTTCTTGGGTGAAAATTACTTCTCCTGACTTTCATGCCTTTTCTTTCTCTGAAAACATCTCTTGTATGTAAGACATTTGCCACAGCTTCCCTCTCATAAATATATGCACAACTTAAAATGTTCCTATAAAAAATTTGAACAAACGTGTAACTCAGCATTTGTCAAGTTCATTCATGCATATAATCAATTTTAGTTTTCCGAGAATCATGCTATTATGAAATTTCAGGTAAACTTTTAGTGCACATAATGAGAAGTGGGCTCAGCTGGGAGAGAACAAAGACTTGCTTTGGTCTACTTGCCTTTGCATGGCAGATTTGGAGAGCTGCCTTACTTATTTTTGAGTCATAAAAATTCCGTTTAAGCTTTCTCTTTGTATTGAGGACTTTTGGGGGTGCATTACTTAATTTATGTTATAAAAGAGAAATAAGTAATGACTTAAAAAAGTTCCCTTTGTATTTAGGACTTTTGGGGGTGCATTACTTTAATAAAGAGAAATAAGTAATGACTTCAAAAAGTTTCCTTTGTATTGAGGACTTTTGAGGGTGCATTACTTACTTTATAAAAGGGAAATAAGTAATGACTTAAAAAAGTTCCCTTTATATCTAGGACTTTTGGGGGTGCATTACTTATTTTATAAAAGGGAAATAAGTAACGACTTTAAAAAGTTCCGGTTGAGCTTAAGTAATGACTTAAAAAAGTTCCCTTTGTATCTAGGACTTTTGGAGGTGCATTACTTACTTTATAAAAGGGAAATAAGTGATGACTTTAAAAAGTTTCGGTTGAGCTTAAGTAATGACTTAAAAAAGTTCCGGTTCAGCTTTCCTTTGTATTGAGGACTTTTTGAGCTCACTTAATGAAAATAAGTAATGACTCCCAAGAACTCCACTTTACATTATATGGTGGACTTTTGGGTAGGCTCGACTTGTTTTAATAAAGCAAGTAATGAGGCTAAGAAATTCTGATTTGGTCTTTTAAGTGGGCTACGGGAATTTTGAAAGGCTTGACTGACTTTGGAGATGAAGAAATGACTTATTGAAAACATGAACTCTTCCCTTTGACCTACGGATTTTTAAATATGTTCAACTTGTTTTTCAAAAAAAAGTAATTGTTGTCAACCTAGAGTTGCACCCTGAATCGAAGACGTGTTGAAATGGCCAATCCTCTCTCTTGTTGAAACAATGGGATCTTCTCATGAGGGTGGGTGCCTCAATGGGGAGAAGAACCTCCAGAGAAGGCTGGTTCCTGTAAAATGTATCAATGGATTTCTACTTTGTGCTGCGAATCTACCATGAAAAAGGGAGAAAGAAACTTGAAAGGGAAATTCTACCTAATGACAGTGATACACCAAAATGTTGATCCACTCTGCTTGGAACCTTGAACACTGAATCAAACAAGGGAAAAAAATGACCTTTGATTTCAATTGATCACTATGCATAAATATTTCATGAGAAGTTTTGATCCAATGACCAAAACGTGAGGGAAAATGATGGAGAGAGGTCTAATACAAGACACTTTGCAGCCACCTAACATCCACTTACAGCTTCAACAAAAGACATATAGAACACTCAACACGACCTGCATAACATGATGAGCTAACAACTAGGTACGAAACAAAATTTGGGAAGGGGGAGAAATATACCACGTATGCAAATTGTTGAATGAATGTACACTATGCCAGCACTTGAAATTTGAAAGTACAGTCCTTCTATTGACTGAAGAGGTTACACAACTCACCAATAGCAGAGTCTGGTCTTACCAAGAGAGGGATACAATTCAACGCTGAAAAGCCAATTTATATAGAAAAGTATACAACAGTTAAGAGATTGGCACTGAAAATTGAAGAAGAGGTCAACTCAGTCCAACTTGTGTTATTTCAGCCTTCAAATAAAATCTATTTTTGTCTTATGCCTTGCATGAAATCTCTTTGGCATTGAAAATGGATGGTGGGCCCAAGCTGCATGATACTACGCCAATCTCCAACTATAGAACTCCTCTTGAGCTGCTGGAACGTTTAAAAACTTTTCTTTGCATGAAATCAACGCAAATGCCAAATTAAGAATTACGTTTGAACTGCTGAAACGTTTCGAGCTTTCGAGACAAGCAAGAGTGCGTGCATGTAATTTTTTGATGTTTGAAACGTTCAACGCTTTCCCTGTTCATCATGCAAGACAACTCTATTTTCAGAACTGAATCGTGCTTGCTTTCTTAAATGCGTTCACTTCGTTGGAGTCACTTCACGTTAGTTTGTGTATGATCTTTGTTTATGAAATATCCCGAGCCAATTTTTTTGATTTTTTTAATTAACAGATTTCAACATTACAAGCAAGTACTCGTTAAGGCTAGAAGATAAACCCAAACGTACTGAAACAACTCTAACCAGAATGGCGCCGATGATGGCGAGCATTGGTCAGAGGATCTAAAACAAACTGCTTATGCTGTAACTCTAACCAGAATGGCGCCGATGATGGCGAGCATTGGTCAGAGGATCTGCTATTCTAAAAGCCGAAAAAGGAACTCGACGTCAAGTATGTGCTACCCAATCCAATGCGGAGTGAGGGGCAACCATATGACGGAGTGATTACAATAAAATTGCTTGAAAGGGAAATGCTGAAAGGGAACTCGACATCAAGTATGTGCTACCCAATCCAATGCGGAGTGAGGGGTGACCATATGACGGAGTGATTACAAATAATAGTGTTTGAAAGAAAATGTTGAAAGCTGAAAATACTCAACACCCAGAATGTGCTTGCTAACCCAGAGTGGGAGAGTAGCTACCATAGGGCGGAGATTTATCTATTACAAACAATTACTGAACGAGAAGCTGAACATTACAAACTATGATGAGCAATAATAACTATATTGTCAGTACTACTGCCAGTTTACAATATGAATGATAAGATCTTGCTCTGAATGTGGATCAACATATAAATCAAGCTGCAATAATATGTATTGAACTTCCTTCACTGAATAACAAGGATTAGATCTGAAAGTACAACAAGCAGACCAACCTCACATTCTGATTTATGACAGTCCAGATTTCCGTGTGCACGAACAGCAGCCCTGTACTTCACAATTTCACTCACAACTTGCTCAAAACTTCATCAATTTTCATGAAATGAATTGCACAATGACTCTAGTATGATGGCGACCAAATCAAAACACTGAAGCTCATTCAAAAGATACAATTTATTTGATGCACGCAACCCAATGCAGATCTGAAACAGTACGGCCCCGCAACCTATGAATTTACTCATATGCTCATAACTCTCTCATTTCTCACCCTAATGATCTCAAATCTGATGCAATAGACCCTCAAAATGATGGCACCTAACTTAGTAATAAGAAATGGCATCTAAAGATGGTTATTAATTACTGACACAAATCCCAATGCACTCTAGAAAGTACAGCCTTCAAGGAATGACGGATTTGCATTATAAAATCATAAGCTTCGTATTAAAATCTGCAAATATTCATGAAGGGGCGCCCTTACCAATAAGATGCAATGACACAATACCCAGAACAATCTTTTTGGTATTTTTGGATTTACAAATTAAAATTCGAATCTGCTGTAGCTAAAATGTAAGATCTGGAAACCTCTAATATGCAAAATCAGAATACTAATTAGACACGATGCAGATTACAATGCACAAAACCCAATGAACTCACAAAACTAAACTAAATCACCACTAGTTGTTGTCTCTCAAACAAGAAGCGATGCCCGAGCTAGGAGGCCTTCATTCCTCGAAGCGATCCCAAAGCCAATCTGGCAGCAAAACATTCCTGTAGACCAAGATGATCAAATGAGAGCACTCCTTTTATACTTTTCCAATTGGGAGTCTCTAAAATCCTCTTGTATATGGGATAAAACATGAGAGAGAAAATAATATAATCCTCTTTAATTCTTTTTCAACCTCAACATTAAGTCGTTGAGCCTAGGCACCAAGGTCCAAAATTAAATAATAATGTTTAATTTACGGACTTTAAAACGGAGGCCAAGATGATGTCATAAACCAATGATCTATAGCTCATTGGAAAGGTCTTGACAAGACGAATCCAACCCCACTCTCAAAATCCCGTTCCGGTGCCAATCCCGAACTTACTAAAAATAGTAAATTCATGAAAGTGCTTTGTGTGCCAAGTAAAACATATCACCGCGAAGCTTTCAAGAAACCCAGAAGGAATCCGCAATCCAAGTTCAACATTTCCAAGTGCAAGCTCCGCAAAAAGACGAAAACATCCTCGAAGAAGTTTGGAAACCCTTATTCGAGCTTCTGCTTAACCTACGAGTTCCCAAAAATAGGCTAAATCCAAAATAAGAGCATAGGGCTAAATTGGGGACATTACAGTCCGCCCTTCCCAAAATTGCTTGTCCTCAAGCAATGCCACCACAACTCTAAAAAACACTCAAACTGCACCAAACCAAACCAAGTACAATCCCAGGGTCCCATATCCGTCTGAAGGAGGACCCACCATGCTGATGTTGCACTACTCTAATCACAATAGTGAAACCATAGTGGCCAAAATGCTCTGAGTTAGCAAAATCAACAATGCCATTGTCTATCACAAACCTAGGCGTTGGAAAAGCTAGTCTACTCAACTCAACATTGTAATCCTCGGCATATCTCCCCAAGGTATCTAACACAGCCAAAACTGCAAATGTGACATCTGCAAATCTTCTTGCAAAAAGGAAGGCAATCCTTTGCAAGAGCTCAACAAATTCAAACTCAGGACTCCACATGAATTCCCTATGCCTCAACTGAATTATTATGGCACAACTATGAAGTCTGAAGAATTTTTCCACAATTCCAACCCCAAGAGTCTCAAAATATAGAATCAAAGCATGGGGTAGCTCATTGTCATGAACCAATAATGAAAATAAACCATTAGAGTTTGCATCACAAACCTCCAAAGTGGCTGAAAAACACACTAAAGCCATCTCCACCAGAAAACTACCACTTCTTTGATCAGGAGTGAGGAACCAACTCTCCTGAATGAAAGTAACTCCATAAGTAAGGTGGCTGGTCTGCCTCCAGCCAGCAAGCTCGTGTCTCTGCCCTTGTCTGAGCTGAAAGTCACTTCCAAGAACCACCGATCGTGGATCTCTCCAACCCATATTCAAGATTTCTCTCCAGTTCATTTGTTGATGAACAAACGGAACCATCAAGTAGCTGGAAATGAAGGGAACAACATCAACAAATCTAGAAATTTGTTCCTTATCCCTCCAAAAGTCTTTTCCATAAGTAATAAACTCTAACAACCCAAGTTGAGAATCCCAAACATGGATACCCAACTGAAAGTGACTTTCATCATACTGCAAAGAAATCTCTACACATTCCCAAGTGCTAGTGAGAACCACGTGCCTTCTCACGAAACTGATGCCCCATCTAGTAAATCCTTGAAGCTTAACCATGAAAGCTTCCACCTTAAGGGAGTATGAAACATAGAGTGGCTTCAAATTCAGCTTCCAAAACTGATCGATATGATTCCAAACATCATTCCACCCAAGGGATGGATTGTCGAGAGTGCACCCACCAAAGTCTAGTTCACCTTTTTCCCATTCCTCCTGAGTAGTAGGTCTGAAATCTTCACTCGTTGCTGCTGTAATGAAGTCACCAACAGCTACCAAGACTTGTCTCATCAACACCTTGATGTCATAGATGTTGAAATTTCCTTGCTTCGTCACCTCCCATGTAGAACCTTCATCCTCAAACCCACTGATGCATTCATTACTGATCAACAAACGTGGCACATCCACATGGAGTGAGATCAAAGCATCCTTAGATTGGAGTCCATGCTTGATCTCATGCTTGGTCACTTCACTACTTGACTCATTTTTCAAAGTAAAGAGGGGATTGTCATAAGTTGCTTCAGCACCCACTTCAAAGAAGGGATTGTCAAAGACTTGGAAGCCATTCCTTTCCCTTCGCTGTCCCAAATCTGCACATGCAACTTCTGACTTTCTTGAAATGCTTTCAAGATCAAACTCCTCTTGAAGACAGTCAAGATCTCCAATCACTTCGTGGATTTTTTCAGCTCTTTGTGCATCCTCTTGCTCCTTGAAAAGTTTGAAATCTGCAAACTGGTCTTCAACCACTGTTAGACCCAACTGAGTTTCTTTCAACTCGTCCTTTATTGATTTAAGCTCCAGAGTGAGCTCATCAATCGTACCCTCTTTTTCATGAAAAGCACATATGGCCTTCTTTGCAACTTCAATGACATGGTCCCATTCTCCAATAGAGTGTATGTACTCGGACTTCAAGGTCTCCAAGGAATTTCTGATAAGTTGCATATTAGGAAGAGTAACTTCATCGGTCACTTCTCTACGTCTCTCTTCAAGCTGAGCCTTCCAGTAAAGCTCTTCAACCAAGCTATGTGCGTAGTCAAACAGGGATAGAGCTTGCACTTCCTTGTCAATGAATACCTTGAATTGACCCTCCCACTCATCAGAATGCGAAGATGGTGAATTGCTGGTTGGCTGCTCTTCAAAATCAGAACTTTGTTTTGTGACATCGCTGTCCTCAGAGCTGCTCCAACCTTCTTGTCTTTCATCCTCAACTAACGGAGAATGTTTAGTGTCATGGAGAGGGACATACTTCACAGTTTCTTCAACCCAATGCTTACAACCAGCTTCAAGCATTAATAAATTGGATTTGTGTTTAGGAACTCCATCAAACTTTCCATCGTCAAGAGCCATATGATCTTCAAGCTCCACTTCCACTTTGCTGTCTTCATGATCAAAGTTTATGGCAGCCCCCTCATAGCTTGCAAAGCAATCAAAATTTTGAACTTCATCAGGATCAATGGGAAACTCATCCCACACAATTTCTTTGTCATCACTAAATGCCTTCACTCCTGGATCCCAAGTGCTAGAGGATTGATTGTTTTGATCAAAAGGAAAGTGCTCTTTGTGCTTCTCTTGGAGGGTTGACTCTTTGAACAGGTCACCACCCAACTCACTTAAACTGATATCTTCATACATACCTCCATTCAATGGCTTGGTTTGAAGATCAAACCCAAAACCACCCTTGACACTGTCACTAAAATGAAGTAAAGAATCTTTAGTGCTAGCTGTTTGGGAAACCTCATCATCTATATCTTCAATGAACCCATCATCTATAGGTATTTTTCTGATCTCATCATGAATAGTCATATGTATGCCAAAAAGGTCTTCTTGATCACTTGTCATAACTTCATCTTGTGAAAATTCTTGAGGAGTTTGAACAGCAACAAGAGGAAAACTATCCATCACTAAATCTTCAACAAGAGGAGGTACAAACACATCGAAATCATTACCAACATCATCACTTTGGTAACGGTCATAAGCTGATTCAAATACACCAATAGTATTTCCTTCAACTTGCTCTTCTTCACTTGCTATCACATGCAAGTCAAGGGGCGTATTATGAGGCTCTACCCATAACTCTTCACTTGCCAAGGTATCTTCATTAAGCTCACATTCATTTTGATGTGATATGTGCACCTTGTTTGTGCCATCTTCAATGCTAGATGACTGATTTTTCTCTTCAACTTGCATATTTGTCGGCTGCAATTCACAAATAGGCACTTCATCTCCTTCCCTCTTTGATTCTTCGAACAAAGCTTGTTCTGCTTCCCTTTTTATCATTTTCCTCATGTGGTCCACCATCTTCAACTTTTCGGGCTCCAATGACGCCACACACTTCAAATGGGAATCAAATGAAACATCGTACCTATAATCATCTGGCATGTTTTGATATTGTTCACGGAGTTTGACAGCCTCATCTTCACATTGTCTTTTAAACTGTTTGGCATATTCAATGAAGTCCCTCACGACATCACTAACCTTTCTTTCCTCAGATGCCATAGTTGAAAATGACTTCTCACGACCCATAGACCTTAGAAAATGCAACATCTTTGAAACTTCTGAAAGCTAATACTGAACTCAGCTCTGACCTCTGATGTAGAATCTGTTTTTTCTGTCAAGTGAATTCTGATGGGCACAGGATGGCAGGATCTTAGCTCTGATACCACTGAAATATCCTGAGCCAATTTTTTTGATTTTTTTAATTAACAGATTTCAACATTACAAGCAAGTACTCGTTAAGGTTAGAACATAAACCCAAACGTTCTGAAACAACTCTAACCAGAATGGCGCCGATGATGGCGAGCATTGGTCAGAGGATCTAAAACAAACTGCTTATGCTGTAACTCTAACCAGAATGGCGCCGATGATGGCGAGCATTGGTCAGAGGATCTGCTATTCTAAAAGCCGAAAAAGGAACTCGACTTCAAGTATGTGCTACCCAATCCAATGCGGAGTGAGGGGCAACCATATGACGGAGTGATTACAATAAAATTGCTTGAAAGGGAAACGCTGAAAGGGAACTCGACATCAAGTATGTGCTACCCAATCCAATGCGGAGTGAGGGGCGACCATATGACGGAGTGATTACAAATAATAGTGTTTGAAAGAAAATGTTGAAAGCTGAAAATACTCAACACCCAGAATGTGCTTGCTAACCCAGAGTGGGAGAGTAGCTACCATAGGGCGGAGATTTATCTATTACAAACAATTACTGAACGAGAAGCTGAACATTACAAACTATGATGAGCAATAATAACTATATTGTCAGTACTACTGCCAGTTTACAATATGAATGATAAGATCTTGCTCTGAATGTGGATCAACATATAAATCAAGCTGCAATAATATGTATTGAACTTCCTTCACTGAATAACAAGGATTAGATCTGAAAGTACAAGCAGACCAACCTCACATTCTGATTTATGACAGTCCAGATTTCCGTGTGCACGAACAGCAGCCCTGTACTTCACAATTTCACTCACAACTTGCTCAAAACTTCATCAATTTTCATGAAATGAATTGCACAATGACTCTAATATGATGGCGACCAAATCAGAACACTGAAGCTCATTCAAAAGATACTATTTATTTGATGCATGCAACCCAATGCAGATCTGAAACAGTACGGCCCCGCAACCTATGAATTTACTCATATGCTCATAACTCTCTCATTTCTCACCCTAATGATCTCAAATCTGATGCAATAGACCCTCAAAATGATGGCACCTAACTTAGTAATAAGAAATGGCATCTAAAGATGGTTATTAATTACTGACACGAATCCCAATGCACTCTAGAAAGTACAGCCTTCAAGGAATGACGGATTTGCATATAAAATCATAAGCTTCGTATTAAAATCTGCAAATATTCATGAAGGGGCGCCCTTACCAATAAGATGCAATGACACAATACCCAGAACAATCTTTTTGGTATTTTTGGATTTACAATTTAAAATTCGAATCTGTTGTAGCCAAAATGCAAGATCTGGAAACCTCTAATATGCAAAATCAGAATACTAATTAGACACAATGCAGATTACAATGCACAAAACCCAATGAACTCACAAAACTAAACTAAATCACCACTAGTTGTTGTCTCTCAAACAAGAAGCGATGCCCGAGCTAGGAGGCCTTCATTCCTCGAAGCGATCCCAAAGCCAATCTGGCAGCAAAACATTCCTGTAGACCAAGATGATCAAATGAGAGCACTCCTCCTTTTATACTTTTCCAACTAAGAGTCTCTAAAATCCTCTTGTATATGGGATAAAACATGAGAGAGAAAATAATATAATCCTCTTTAATTCTTTTTCAACCTCAACATTAAGTCGTTGAGCCTAGGCACCAAGGTCCAAAATTAAATAATAATGTTTAATTTACGGACTTTAAAACGGAGGCCAAGATGATGTCGGAAACCAATGATCTATAGCTCATTGGAAAGGTCTTGACAAGACAAATCCAACCCACTCTCAAAATCCCGTTCCGGTGCCAATCCCAAACTTACTAAAAATAGTAAATTCCTGAAAGTGCTCTGTGTGCCAAGTAAAACATATCACCGCGAAGCTTTCAAGAAACCCAGAAGGAATCCGCAATCCAAGTTCAACATTTCCAAGTGCAAGCTCCGCAAAAAGACGAAAACATTCTCCAAGAAGTTTGGAAACCCTTATTCGAGCTTCTGCTTAACCTACGAGTTCCCAAATATAGGCTAAATCCAAAATAAGAGCGTAGGGCTAAATTGGGGACATTACAGTTTATCCTGCCTTTGTCTTTATTCTGCATTTGTTTTATTTGTTGTTCATGCTTATGTCCATGTTCAGTTCTGCTTTAATCTTTGCTCATGCATCTATTTTTGTGTTTGTCTTTCTTCTTGTTCAGTTTTGGCTCAGTCCTGCTTGTGCTTACGTTTCTGTTCATGCTATTTATCATGCTCAATTCACTTCATGTTTTCTCTGGCTTTTTCTATGTTCTGCTTTAATTCGAGATTCGGGCTTTATTTTAGCTTGTCCTTCAGACAAATTGCTTGTAGGACTCTCTGTCTTTTCTCTTTCTCTATCTCTTTGCTTATGCCCTTGTCTTTTCTATTGGGCTTTTGACACTGTCCTTATTCCTTCGGACTTTTGTCCGAAGGAATTCGTTTCCTTGCCAATTTCCCCGAATTTATTCCTTTAGGCTCCTATGTCTTGCCTTTGATTTTCTTCGGACTTTTGCTGACCTCAAATTCCCGCAGATTTCCTGTTTCTCAATTATTCCGAAGGATCCTCCTTTGCCTTTGCTTTTCTTATTTTCCTCGGGTTTTTTAACATCCCGAATTTCTTCGGACTTTTTGTCCGAAGGAATTTGTCTCCTTTGGCTAACTTTGCTTTTGTCTTTTGTTTATGTCTCTGCCCTCTGCAAGGGCTTTTGTCTTCCAATAATGCCCTTTGGAACTTTTGAAAGGGTCCTGCCACCAACCAAGTGCCCTCTGCAAGGGCAGGTGTCCTTCGGAACTTGTGAAAGGGTCCTTCGAAATTTTTCCAAGGTCTTCTTCGTGCTTGAAGTGTCCCCTGCAAGGGCACATACCCTTTGGGGAAATTGTAAATGTCCCTACGCGACATCCATATATCCTCCGTAAGGGCTTCTGTCTTCTAGGAGTGCCCTTCGAAAAAATTGAAAAGGTCCAATTCACCGACCAAGTGCCCTCCGCAAGGGCATGGCTGCCTTCAAAAGTGTTTTTTCAAAAGAATTGAAGGGCACCCGGGCTTTTTGTAAGTTACCCAGGCTTTTTGCAAGTCACCCGGGATTTTTGTAAGTCACCCGGGCTTTTTGTCTTGACTTGAAAACCGGTCATTCCCAACTATGCTTTTCTCCTTTCTTTCGAACAAAAAGCCCGAAGAAAAAAGCCTTGAACGACTACCACTTAGTCAATTTTTTCAGACTTTTACATAGTCCTTTGAGAGCTCTTTCTCTCGGACAAAATGTCCAAAGAAATAGTCCAACTCTTATACCCAAAAAATTCCTTGGGAAGACAAAACAAATAGACTTGTATATCTTGGTTGTATTTGCACATCTGGGTGTAATCAAGCAAGCTCCTTGGAAACCTCTGCATGACTAAACTTCACTTGGCTGTAGATGGCCACTTGGGTGGCTGTAAATGCTCATTTAAGGACCCCAAAACTGATTCACAAGACAAACTTGGCACCATAGCAAAGTTCCGAAGTGTAGGGGTGACAATTTGTCCTATGGGGTCAAAATTGTCAATAGTAATGACTCTTTCAAAGACCCGGTTTGCATGCTAAATGTGATTGTTTGAAAAATCTGATGGCCTTTATCAAGTAGACGGCGAGAATAAGAAATGCCTCAGCTTATGTTATGAAATCAAAGAAGTAAGGAGCCAATGAAATCCCGATTTGCAAAGGATGAGTTAAAATCACGAATTTTATTGAAAGCTTGACTTGCTTACTAAATGATCGGAATTTTTGAAGGCTTCAACTGATTTCAAAATAGAACCAAGTCACGACATAATGAAATCCCAGTTTGGTCTAAAAATGAGGGCTAGGGACTTTTAGAGGCAACTTATCTTTTTGAAGGAAGTAAAGACTCAATAAAATTTTGATTTGGTCTAGGACGAAAAATTGAGCGACTTTAAGCACATGAGCATTTGGTGAGTGGCTTTATGACTTCCTGGAGACAACTTTGAGCAACGTGTGCAATCGAAAGCAGAGAGCAAAACTAAAAATTAAACTAAACGAGAAAGCGACAACATGACCCACAATTAACACAAGTCAAAAACACTGAAATTTTTTAAAGGGGTACTCCAAGATTACCAGGTGAAATCTTGGGGACACCACTTTTTTGATGTATCTTTTTATTCTATAACTTGAAAGGTAACTTGTGAGTAAGGGTTAACTTAACCCTTAATGAGGAAAAGGGAAAAGATCTTTTAAAAACCACCTTCACCCTCCCTCCAAGTGGAATGCCCTTTTTAGGGGAGAACTTGTGAGAAAATATGGTATAAAAGGTGGCATGATGATTATTTGAAAGGTTATAATGAATTTTATGATAGTTGATTTTGAGGTTTAAGCACGAAAATGCTTGACCAAGGACTTGAAGACAAAAACCTTCAAGGAGAAGGAAGTTTTGGGGATGAAAACCTCCATTCCTCATCTAGGGCAACATTATTCAAATGCTGTAATTGTACTTCAGATTTAGAAATTGAAGAGTCTAACCCTCTCCTAGGGTGGCGACTTGGAGGTAAGGTTGTTGACTTGATCTTGTAGCTAGGCGACTTGGTTCGGAGCCACACCCAGGGTTTTGTGACACTTATAAGGTGGCAACTACTACCTTTTGTTGAAGACCCCTTTTGATTAGGGTTGCGCTACACTTGTGGAGTGAAGACCCCTAAACTAGGGCTGTGATTTGGAGTTTTCTGTTTTTGTAATTTCTTGCCCTAAGGTGACTTGCCTAGGAGGGTTTTGAAGGTCATTTTGGGCCTCAAACATGCTCAAAAATTTATAATAATTTTGGTGTGATTAATCAGTAATATTTAGGCATTTTTCAACATCATATTTTCGAGTGAAAGTTATTTATTACAGCCAATAATATTTTGTAATTTATTGGCAATTTTCTGAATATAAATTGGATTGTTTGAGCATAGTTCATTTGCAATAAGTGCTATTGATTTTCAAAAATAAGGCATAGTGTGGAACTAGGGTTTGATGATTATTATTTTCAATTTGGAGTGTATTTCTAGCCAACTAGGGTTTACTATTGTTTTCATTAATTTATTTCATATTGATAGGGTTTGCTTACAAAACCCTTATTTTCAGATTTGTCCCAAGTTGGGGACATTACAGTGGCATCAGAGCCAATTTCTTGGCTAGTTGTGGGGTGTGAGTGACTACAATGGATTGGCAACCTAGGTTTTTCCCAAAAGAAGAATACAAAGATCCCATTCAAAAGGTGGAGAAGAAGAGGACAATGAATGAAGTCATGGATGATTTGCTGCAAGTTATACAGAATTATTAGAAGGAACTAACGGCAGTAGGTCCCAAGGCTTTGGTAAAGGCTATAGGGTCAAGCCCTAGGCATCAAGAGCCCCCCTTGGAAGAAGAAAAAAGACTAGCAGAAGTGATGAGTGTTTCATCATCACAAAATGATTTTCCCTTGATGATGAGAGAAGAGGGAGAGATCATGTAGCACAAGCCCAAAGAAGAAGGAAAGTCAAAATTGCAAGATGGGGGAGAGAATTGTGTGGTTGAAGCCCAATCATTAGAGGATAAAGTTGACAAACAACTTGTTGATTTTCAGAACAATAGTGTAGAGAGACATGTATTTGAATAAGAAATGGGGAATCGCAAGGATGGAAGGGTTTCCATAGACCCTATTTCACCAAAGGAGGACAAACTTGTTTGTAGCCCAAGGTATGAAAAGCTTGGTAACATATTAGATTTATTGTGTCACACTATGCCGTTTCAGATTTGTTGCCCTCATAAGAAGCATGATAAATGGAGGCATATCGTTGACAACATGGGGCATGGGGACCCCTTGATTCAAGTTGATAAATGTTGTTGCCAAAAGGTGAAGAATCCCAGTAAAATTTTGTGATCTACAAAGCGTAGAAATTCTGATTTTAATATATTTGCAGTTGTCCCTTTATTGGAGTAAGGGAAAAATCAGAGTTGTAAGTATGAGGAAGTTTTAAGGTATGTAAAGAATCATTTAAATTATTGTTTTAAGAACCTTATGAATTCTGAAAATGTAGGTTCAAAGCAAGCTTGTGGAAGGATGGAATTTCAATTTGTGATAAGGAAAGATAAATCATATTTAAATCAAAAAATTGGTACCTTGAAGTCCTTTGAGCACCAGAAGGGCAACACCTTGGGACAGCCAAGTATTGAAATCTCTGAGCTTCAAAAATCAGAATTTGTAGGGCAGCCAAAGAAGATTTTCCAGCTGGAAAAGGGACAAATAAACTCAAATAAATTTGAGTTGCATGATAATAATTTTGAGTTGCAAAAATCAGAATTTTTGGGACAGCCAAGTGAGAATTTCTAGCTTGATGATATGCAGCTAATAGAGCAACAAAGTGAGGGTTTCCGACAAGTGTATGAACAACAAGGAGAGTTGCTAGTAGAAAGGAAAAATATTCTAAATCAAAGAGGAGAAAATTAAGCCCTTATAGCAAGGACCCAAGAAAGGTGTGAGGAGTGGCTAAGGAGGGCAAAGGAGGCAAAATTGATAGTCTTTCAAGCTAGACAACACCTATAGGAGTTTAAAAGGGAAGGTGAGTTCTTAAGACACCACTATGATAGTCTTAAAAATGGAGAAAAATCAGATTTGCATAAGATTTGTAAGCACCTTTGGGAAGACCTTGTTGGGAGGTATGCACATGAGGGAAGTGCCTCATTAACTCCTCATGATGGTCTCCAACTTGCTGAAATTTCTAGATCCACATTTGTGGGTAAGGAAAGTCTTCTTAGTAAGGGTTCACATTGCATTCCCCTCATACTTTGTTCTTTCCCTGTTTTGATTATGATAAGCATTGTGCTAACAATAAGGATGAGATGAAGGGCACTAAACGCCAAAAGGAATTCTCCCAAGAGAATTCATGGATATGGGATCCAGGTGAGCCTTACAAGCATAGTATTGTTGTTATGTTATGTTGGGGGACAAGGGATAGAATATGGATAACCATGGAAGGGTAATAAGCAAGAGATATCATGATCTAAGGATCGAAGGGAGGGTTGTGTGTGACTTGTTAATTGTTGTTACCTTGATTCCAGCTTGTTTCCTTCAACGTTTTTTGTTCCTAGGATAAGTTTTGACTCTAAGGGAATGTATTTTCCGTTCTTTATCACGCTAGAAATGTTCATAACATGGATGAGTAGATTTCTAGCCACTATAAGGATGAGTTTTAAGAAGAAAATAACATGCTACAACCATGATAAGGATGACATAAGCAAATCTTTTGAAATTCAGTTGACAAGGGGTTGTAAGGGAAAAACAAGACATCAAAAAGGAGTTCATATCATGATCATAAGGCTTGATGAGGTGATAAAAAAAGTGTTGCTAAACATTCTTGTTTTCACTAACATGTTTGCTCTATGTGTAGGATCACATCACCAACCGGTTGCAACGGTAACAAGAAGTACAAAGGAAATTGCAAATTTTGAGAGGGGACAACCACTAAGGTGTCCTAAGAATCATCATAGTCCATGCTTGAGAAATATGGATAATTCAAGAGTTGGCAAGTGGAGACAAGTCTTAGAATGGGCAAAATTAAAAGGTGTTTTCAAGTTGGAATTAAAAGGTGTTGGGAGTTGGTGGAGGCTTTCGTTTGATCAATTTTACATCTTTCCTATGCCTAAAGGAAGTGATAGAAGGCACGCCCAAGAGATGTTGTATCTATGTGCCATTATCACTCAAGGTATGTTGTATGATGAGATCATAGTGATTTATTTCCGAATTTTGGAAAAATTTTGTAGAGGTACATTAATCACCTTGAGAGACTATATCAAAAGAAGCAAGCATGGCATGCCTTAGTTTCTTTTGGGTTATGGGAAATTCTCGGGAAATGATTGTGACATCTTGAACCCATGGGGGCAGCCAACAAGATACATGTTTAGCAAGTGGCGAGTTCAAATTCAAGATTATTTTCAGTGGGGAACCATTTCAGTGGAAAGATGCATCAAGAAGAATGTGGGGACAGCCCCATGGCTTTTGCAATTGCATGAGGGCAAGCAATTTTGGGTGGGGAGGACTGTAATATCCCATTTTTGGCATAGCTTGTTTTTGGACCCTTAGCTTGGTTGTTCCCACAATGCTAAGGGAAAGAAAGAGAAGGGAACATTGAGGGGGGGCTAATCTATGAGCAAAATGGTAAAAAGTACTTAAGAGTTCTAATTTTTAGTTAAGTTTGTAAAAAATTTCTTTTAATCTTATATTCACTTAAGTTGGGGTCATGAGAGCCTAAACCCTCAAAATGGGAGTTTTAAAAATATTGAGTGCTTATGTTTTAAAAAGTACATCCTTCCAACTTGGGCACCTCCCTTGGGGGTTGAATATAAAAGCATTTGAGAAGTCTTTTGGAGAGGGTATGCTAAATATTGAATTGGAATATTTGATCAAGTATGTTAGGTTTGATTACCACATCTTGAGGATGAAAACCTTGAAGAAGTGTCAAAGATTTGGGGATGAAAACCTCCATTTCTACTACTTGGGCAGCTCTATTCAAAGGTTGTAGTTGAGCTTCAAAATTGCATATTTACATGCAAGTGGATCTACAAAAGTGTTTTTGGACACCATCTATATTGAGGAATATTGCAAACCCTTTAGGAGGTTGGTTTTTGACGAATTTGCAGGTCTTGGAGAGTGGTGACTTGCATTGGGAGCTTGTTTGTGGTGTTGAAGGCCATTTCATTGGGTGGCAACTTGCTTGGATGGTTGAGCGAGTTAATTGGAAGGGTTCGTTGAAGCCTATGATTGTTACATGATATTTATGTGATTTTTCCAACTTTGGCGACTTGAATTGAGGGCTGGTTTTGTGTTCTTGGAGCTGATTCGAAGAGTTCGTGAAGCATAAAATATTGCATAATATTTTATATTATTTTTCCAGCTTGGGCAACTTGCCCTAAGGCCCTTTGAAGGTTACTTGGAGGATCATTGGTAAGTTTAAACAATCTGAATTATTTTATATAAGTTTTTGAGGTAGGGTGAATCCGTTTGAGGAGGAATTGAACATCTTCGGAGGGTTTTTAGAGTTGAATTTGGTGACAAAAAGAGGGCATTGAAATCATCTTGGTGGCATTGAGGGTTTGGAGTGGAAAAAACATCAATTCAGCTCCCTTTCTTCACTCGATGTGAGCCATGGTTGGCTAAACCTCAAGGTATTTTTCTATTTATTTGTTGAGTGATTGGAAGTATGAAATTTCAGTTTGGTGGTGCAAATACAACTCTAAGGTTGGCTCGTTTTTATTTTCAAAATTTAGATTTTGTTTAAGGGTTTGTTGAAAAACCCTCTTTTGCATTATTGTCCCAATTTAGGGACATCACATCTAGCTAGGGCTAGCTAGTTTGTGGGGCAGATTTTTAGTTGTTTGGCAATTTTATTCAAGGGTTTGTTGGGTAACCCCCAACTAGGCCTAATTGTCCCAATTGGGGACACTACATTTTCAGCCCAAGCAAAGGATGAAGAGTATGTTGTTGCAGCAAAAGTGGAAAAGGTTGCTGAAGCTTTTTTACACTCTAAAAAGTTCATAAGGTTAATTTGGAATCCTGGTATTTGTAGAAGGGTACAAGGAGTGAAGAATGGGGCTTGCATTTGCTTGAGAGCAAACAAATTTGGGAAGGACGGACTGTAATGTCTCATTTTTTGAGATTCGAATGATATTATTAAAATAAAAAATATTTCTAAATACTTAAAAGTAAATATAATAATATCTAAGTTGCCAAAAAATAACTTATGCCGGCAACTTTTCTAATTTTGATTTAAAATGGGACCTTTTTGTCATGATCAAGTTAACCCTTAAGTGAAAATTATAAAGAATTACCCTTTTTAATATTTGAATTCCTTTCTCACTTGGAGCACCCCTTGTTTTGGATTGAATTTGGAGGGAAAGGATATAAAAGAAGGTTGAGGTTCATTTTGGGAGGTATATCATTTTTACCAATTGAAATATTGAGTTTGAACAAGATTTGCTTGACTTGTTTCCTTTGAAAAAGAAAACCTTCATTGGAAATCTGAATTTAAGGATGGAAATCCTCAACCTTTAGCTGGGCAGCTTCATTTCAAGGGTAGCAAAAGGCAGAATTGATCAATTTGAGGAGCTTAGACACCATTTTCAGGTTGAGATGAAACAAGGGCATTTTGAAGAAGGGCATAGCAATTGCTAGGGCAATGACCTTGTATTGGAGCTCAAAAAGGGCAGTGAATTGCTTGAGAAGGTCAGCGAACCAGTTGTGAGGGTAGTGACCTCCCTTGAGGTTTGAAAGTGACTCCTTCAAGGCTAAGTCAAGCCTAAATTTCAGTTTGAAGGCATAGAAACATTGTTGGTATTTTATTGAATTTTTTTACCCTTTTGTTGGTTCGAAAAATCAGATTTAACGGTATTTTTGTGGGCTGTAATAATTTTGAAATTGTAGTGAATATTTGATAATAAGAAAATTGCAACTTGTGGTCTAAATTTGTATTTCCATAATTCTAAAATTTTATGGTTAGGGTTTGGAACAAAAATTCAGAAATTGCAATTATTGTGTTGGGGTTTGTTGTGAATTCCAATTTTGTTTAATTCTGTCCTAGAAGGGACATTATAATAATGCATGTGAGTACTTAAGTGTTGCTCATCAATCCACTGACTATAATGTGCATGATTATGAACTTGATTTTTATTATTATTGATATACCTCACTTAGTTTTTTCTAATGTAAAGCAACAAGCATAATTTATAAATTCTATTAGTATAATTAACTTAAGATCCTGATTATTGGATCATTGATGTAATTGAATGTCATATTTGTAATATGTAATGAATAATGAATCTAATTAATCTACAACACCCCTTCTATATTTTCTATTATTACTTGTCTTCAGATATAAATTAATTTGATAAACAGTTGATATTTTCCTTCTTTTCTAAGAAATTTGAAAAGTGTTGTTTCTGGAACTATTTCCTTTTCCGAAATAATTGTCATTCCCCATTTCAGGCAACTCAGATCTGTATTCTTACGCACTTATCACTCAGTCAATCCTGCATGTTGTGATGTGTTGTTGGTCTTCTGCTCTAAAATTGGCAACATATTTTTTGACCATCAGCTTACGAATTTAACAACTCCACTGCCCCATCTTAATGTCTAGAATTCTATTAAGTCATGAAAAGCACGATCCATGTAATGTCCCCAAATCGGGACAAACCCTGAAATCTCGAATTTCTGAATATTTGGATCAACTGAGGCTGTAAATATCATGAAAATTAAGGGAATAATACTCAAATTTCTAAATTGCAGTTTGGGGTTAGCTAATCCAACTAATCCCTGAGATCAAACGCTATGAGAAGGTCGCCCAACTGCAAATAGGGCAAACTGGCATCACAAGTTTCAACTATATTTTATTCCATATATTTGTCAATAAATCCAGCAAATCAAAATCAGAAATGATCTCTTTTATCTGCTCTTTGCACCACAAATAATAACCGAAAAGTATATAAAAAATGAGAATATTTACTGAATGTTCAAACAGAATATTGGCTTCAAATAGCCATACAAAACAACAAATTAGACTCCCAAGGGAGTTGCCCAGTTGCCATGAAGGAGACTGCTGTGTTTTCCACCCAACGCTGCCCTAGAAACCTGAAATCCTGCCTTCCAGCAGGTCGCTGCCCTAGCAATCCTTATAACATAGCTTGCTGCCTTCAAACATGATCTTCCAGCCCTAGGCGATGCCCTAGGATGAACTCACCACCCTCCTAGAATGACATTCCTTGCTGCCCTTGCCACGGATAATAAATATTTTGTTAAATCAGACCAATGAAGTGTTCTGCAAACCCTAAATGAGGATGCCCTAGCTGAATGTAAGGGTTTCTGTCCTTCAACCCCAATGGAGGTTTTCGTCTCCAAAACCATAGTAACCACATTTGCCGAATTTAATTGTAAAAGTTCGAAATTCACTGAACATGAAAATCTTTGAAATTCATGATTAAATTCGTTCAAATTTGTGATTAAATTCAATATTCGGTATCCAACAAACTTTTCGTAGTTTGTTTATTTCAATCAATTTAACATAAATTTTAGAGTCTGAAATTTTGGACAGATTCTGTTCTATTTGAAAATGACATGAAAACCCCGAGTCTGATTTTCCTTGTATCCTTTTGTTTTGAGTCAATGAGGAATTTAGGAAAGCAGATTATCATTAAATCATCTTGAACAAAACATTAATAACTTTAATGAGATACTTGGTGGAAACTTGAAAGTTATTTTGACATGTTTATTTATACGAAATGTGATATTTTTTTAATGGTGGGTTGGTATATTTTAAAAAATAAGTATATTTCTATCAGCCGAATTTAATCACGAATTTTATCTCAAATT
The DNA here is from genome assembly GCA_037957365.1 of Torreya grandis. Lineage (NCBI taxonomy): Eukaryota > Viridiplantae > Streptophyta > Pinopsida > Cupressales > Taxaceae > Torreya > Torreya grandis. The sequence continues at coordinate 947,888 of JARHVA010002996.1, read as the reverse complement.
TTTTAGTTCCGAATTTTTTCCTTGGCGAATTCAAACACGAATTTGAATGCAGTGACTATGCAGGCCAAAGGTGATAAGCTAAGCAATTTCATGCTTCAACTTATAAAATGAATTCACCAACATAACCCCTTCAAATGAGCCCTTCCATCTTTTTTATAACCTTCTTTTTGCCCAAAAATAATATAAAGTCACTTTTGGTCGACTTTAGTGAATTAGCAATTTGACCAAAAGTATTTAAAAATACCTTTTATTTTAATAATAATTATATTGTTAAGTTGCCCAAAGGTTAGAATGACCGGGCCCAACTTAGATAATATTATTAATTATTTTGGCCTAAAAAAGGGGGCATGACAGTCCGCCCTTCCCAAAAATTGCTTGTCCTCAAGCAATTGCAACTTCTTTTACCTTGACTCATCCATTCCGTCCACCTCTGAAATGCCTGGATCCCACTGCAATCTTGAAAATTTGTAATCCTCTGTTCTAAAAGGATTCACCCTTACCATGGCCTCAGAAATACTGAAACTGAATTGTGCAATCGGCACTTATGTCGTTAGAATGGCAGCCACATCCTTCTATTTGAACTTGAAATTGACCTCTATTATTGGAACTTAGCAGTTCCGTAGGTTTGGAGACCTTTCTTCTTCTATTGTGAGCACAAGTTCTGGCTGCAAACTCACTCGCAGTCATATCAGCTGTTCTTTTTCCTAGGCTTGAACTCCATTTTTCTTGAGATTTGGACCAAGCCTCCTCATCTGGTTTTATTCCAGCAAGTACCTTCTCTTTGACAATGCCAACCATTGCAGCCATAAATTCTACAACATTATGCATGTCTCCAGCAATCATATGAGTAGCAACTCCCAGCTGAGCTAAAACTTCAACAACAAATTTCAGACTATGCAGTGGTCTGTGATTCAACCTAACAGTTGAGCTTCCCTGTTTTATGTTTGCAATAAGAAGGCACATGCTTGGGAAGCTACCTAGCTCCAACAAAAGGGGATCAATTGCTCCACTTGGCCAATGTAAGGTTCTGCTGCTGTGACCTTTAGAAGATCCACTTTCCGAACCTAATATCTTAGAAACCAGTTGAGCACTGTTTATAACCTCCTGAGGTAGGCCTCTTACCAGCTCATTCAAATGATCTTCAACACTACAAAGAATAATGCAAAATTCAGTACCAGCAGTAAGCCGATTTTCCACTTTCATGGCTCTCCAACCAGGCATAATCATGCTTGCTGTATCCCCTTGTCTGTAACTGCCATTTTGCCATCCATCTTCCATGCTTGGAGAATCCTCTAGAATAGAACTTAGCCATATTTCAAAGCTGTCTTTCTTTTTTAGAAATTTTTGCCTTCTTGTTTTGATAGGTTCGCCTTCCACTACCTGCTCCATATAGGCAGAGTGACCCAGACTGTAAAGTGAGAGACTGCAGATTTTGAACTTCCATCCATTGATTAAGAAACATTTTGTCTTGCTCCAGAATAGTCAATTGGTTGTGTTCCTCAGGATCCAGGTACTTACATGTTTTTTGCAATGCGATTTCCACAATTTCCTCAAGGGTTTTACACAAAGAAGTTGCAGTTCCTTCTTCACAATGTGCATCAAATGCTGCAAAAAAATGTGACAGGTTTCCTTGTTGAGAACAACCAAACACTATTGGTTGCCAACCGTCATGCAAGACAATAAGAAATGACGTCAGAAGTAGAATAGAATCATGGGTTTCAAGCTCCCAGTTCTGTTACATCATTTATCATCACACAGTCTTCAAATGTCCGCTGCCCATGGTTTCCCAGTACAACAGTGATTAGTTTCATTGATATACACATGTGATTCTTCTGAAGAAAATCACTGAACTCTTTTTGCTTTGTTGATTCCTGATCACCCCATGAAGCTTGAATTTTCCAACCAAGAATAATCATAGCTACAGCTGTATAGATGTTTCCATAACTAGTCTTACCATATGCTCCACCTTCATGGCCAGCATACATGAAAAGAGATTCTGAATGCTTTAATGATACCTCTAATGTACCCTTGCCTTGTGATAACATTTCTATCATCTTCATCCTTATCTTTGGGTCAGACTTCTCATCTTCGAAGTTGGGACAGAATATAGCCCGGATCTCTGATCGAGCATAAGCATGTTTGTCTACCATAAAGTCTCCTCCGATAAGTCCTTTCACTGGCTTCTCTTCCTCAACTGTGTGCTTGTTGTTTGTAATAGTCTCCCCATTCTTGTCTGATTCATAAACTGAATGTGTTGAAGTCCAATCAGTTTCTGCTACCTTTTTCTTACTCATTGAGACACTTTTCAAATCCTCATCCTTTGCCTTATTAGAATCCACACCATATTTCCAACTGTCATTACAATTACTTCTACTTGCAGGTTCCATTTTTGTGTTCCAACCTGAATCAGTTGAGACATAACTTTCCAGCAATCAACCTCCCAAACACTCATTTGGCCATGGCACTTCCATCCATCTTCCTTTGATTTTCTGTAACTAGTAGTCTTTGTCCAACTACCTATGTTGTCCCTTTCTCTTCAGGCTCTAAGTTTAAATTCCAACTTGATGCATTGGTAATCTCATCCTCTTGTGACTTGCTCATCCCTAGTTCTTTTTCATGCCTGCATTTGACTCCTGCAGTTTCTGCATTTGACCTCCAACCTAACAAATCTCTACCTTGATTTCTTGCGAGCCATCCCATTCATTCTTATTTTTAGGCTCTAACATACAATGCCAGTTGTCATCTTTCCTGTTACTACAAATCTCATGATTCTGGAAACCACCTGTCGAATTGATTTCCCCTATGGCTTCTAATCTCGAATTTTGACCTTGTATATTGAAGTCAGCCATTCCCTTTTCCCTTGGGGGTTCTAAATAGCTGACATCTGAAGACATAAACTCACTAGTATCATTCCTTCCACCATATAAGTTTTGATCTAAATGAAATTCTGAGGATGATCCCTTTTTTCTGTAGGGTACTATGCCAATATTTTCCAAGGAATCATAGACATCTGCATTCTAGCTTCTACAAATGGTGCCGATATCCCCCTGCTTTGGAGTAATTGGCGACAGCCACCAGTAGTGAACCCAATAATTTTTCCAGAGGAACATATGTAATTAGAAATCAATATCTCGTGTTCTTTGTAGACATGGCTTCCTATTGAGTTAACGGAATGACAGCATCTCTTCAAAACTGTTAAGGCTGATTCCAGAAATCTGTGATGATAGGCATGTCCACAGACGAAGGCAGAAAACTGTTTGTATTTTGTAGTCCCCTAATCAATTATGTGAATAACATGACCGAGCATTGCTTTCACTGTCTTGGGCTTCGGTATCTAGTGTGTCTCCATATCACCTGGGTCCCATTTGTCAAAGCAATTTGGAATTTGAATCAAAGTACCTGTATTCCCTTTGCTGCAAGTGGTAGCTTTGACCCTTGGGCTGTAATCCAATTGCTTGCCCTTCTCTTTGGGTGTTGTTTTACTTGCATAGCTGCCAATTTCGCCTCTTTTGCTCTCCTAAGTCAACCATCACACTTCTTTTGGGTCCTAATTACATCTTCAGTGCTGGCTTGTAAGATAGTTGGGTTCCTCCCAACCCTAGGATCCACTTTTGTTGTAGATGGCAGAATATGAAGTTCTACATCATATGTGTGATTTTTTCCCTTCTTTTCTACTGGACTCTTAGGGAAATCAGCCTACAACACTTCCTCTTGAGCTGGAACATTTCTCCCACTATCCTTTTGCATGGCGGATGCTTTCATGAGCTGTTCACTAGCCTCTTTCGAATCTGAATTCTCTTGTTTTCTGATTCCTTCCTTGGAATCCTCGTGAGGGTTTGACCCTTCATCTTTCTCCTTCAAAATTCCCTGCAACTCAATCTTTTCTTCATTATTTACCCTTACAACTTGGGAATTTTTCTCTTCTTCCTTTCTCACAACATTTTGGAAATCCCCTTGGCTGCTATTTGGTTTGTGACTAACCCTAGAACTGCCCTTGCCTCTCTTCCATGCCACAAAATCATTAAAGCTCATTCCCTTTCTGAATAGGGGTGGATAGGACATGTAATCCTCATAATCTACTGCCATATTATCCTGAAAAGAAGGCTGTTCCTCCCTATTATGTGGCTTGTTTTCACTCACATTTTTCATTATTGGAATGAATTCAACCATCATTTTTGTCATCCGCTCTTGGGCTTGAGATTATTTCTCCAACCTAGCTCCATCAAGGAACCTGAAAGCCATCTTATCTTATCCCTTTGTCACTATTTGACGTATGGACAACTCAAACCCCATAGCTAGCCAAGATTTTGGCTCTGATACCACTGTAATGCCCCCAAATCGGGACAAACCCTGAAATCTTGAAATTCTGAAGTTTGGATCAACTGGTGTCACATCTTGTTTTTCTGTGCCAAGTTTTAGGTCACTTATCAGTGACATGCTACCGGTGAACTATCGCTCCCTTGTCGACGATAGCATACATGTCAATTGTGATGCGTTGGATGTGATACATGATCAGAACAAATCAAATATTGTTAAGTGGTATTGTTATCCTTGTTCAAGCACTTTATTTTCATCTCGTATGACCTTGGTTTAATTATTTCTGATTTTGATTTAGTCTCGGGTCATAGGTGATTGATTTGACCTACGACACTCTGATCAACAATTTTCTCTCCAACATAATTGTAGGTTTATCATTTGAATGTACGTATTTATATCGTGTTTTGTATGTATCATTATTCATTATATAAAGTGTATATATACATATGCAAAGACTAAATAAATGAAGAAACAAAAATTGGTTTCCGGTCAAATGAATTAGAGGAAAATTCCAAGTGAAGGAATTGCATAGATTCAAGTTAATACCAAATTTTCGTAAACTGCCAGATGTTGATGATAAATGAGAAAGAATCAAAGGTCGATTGCTCACAGTATGTTTGAGTATGCAAGAATCCTGAATTCAGTGGGGAGATTATTTTGACTTGGAGTTCAATCTTGGGTGGAGACATATTCAGTCGGAGATATCAATCAATGATAAAGTGTAATCGTGAGCTTCAAACTTTACTTAAGGATCCATGCATGCCAAGGTTGATTTTGCATGACAGTTTTGTGTGACTCGAGTTTCAGTTGAAGCTATAAAAGTATATAAATTAATTGGTCAGGTCGGATATAAGGGGGGGGCATTGATCTTGACAGATGGATGAGATTGAAGGCCTTCATGTAACACTGGTGATCATCACGTCTAGGGTTTGAACCTCCCGAAGCAGGTTTTTCGTCCAACAGGATTAACGTTGTTGCCATATCAAGTTATGATCTTTTCTTTTCTCGAACTTAGCCCAAGAACAACACCGCCACTATTCTCTTATCTCAGTTGTTTCAATTCAAACAAAACCTTATTCCAATTCAATCAAGGATTTCAACGGACTTAGCCCTCTACGCTTTCAACAGACTACGAATGTGTTTATCTCCATGTCTAGACACGACATATATATAATGTAAATGTACCGTGGTCGTGTTTCTTTTTGGGATGAATGTGAGAATGTAGAAAGAAGAGTCTGTGAACTATAGAGAATGGGAAGAGAAAGAGTGGGGTGATGGATGAAAAGAGTAAGGAAGGGCGAGCTGTATATAGAAAGGAGTCTGTCACCATTCGCTGCAGCAATCTATAAAAGGAAAACACAGGAGTAGAATAACAAGTAAGTGCTTCATCTTTCTTTTGTCGATTATAACTTCTATCTGGATACATTCTATTACTAGTTTTAAGTTACCAATCCACACCTTGATGGATCTGAATCGTTAGTAAAATGTTTATTTGTTGGTATGAAATGTAGAACCTTTAGGGAGTTTGTCCTTTACGTACTGGGGATTATGTAGGATTCATTCTAATGCGTAATACCTTCAATTTAAATCTTTCTTTAAATTTGGTGATTATAACATTGCTAACATCAGATCCGGTAGTTGATCAATGAAATCACCAGGTATTACTCTATATTGTAGTTGAACAGTTATGTCGTCCTAAGGGTGATATCTGTCGAAGTAACCATTCTAATTTTTAAGGGTGATAACTATAATACCTGTTCTAATTTATTTTCATGGCAATCCTGCTAATCTATATATACTTGTTGATCCCTGGTGCTATAGGTAACATTCATTATACGCCCGTTAACGTGGTATTATTTGTTTGCTATTCCTATTACATATGCAGGTGTATTTGTATTATAGTTTATACAATGATTAGGGTATAATAAAGCGAATGATTGTCTTTTTATATGCTAAGCCTATTGTGGCTTATACCTGTAAAAGTTAGCCATGTATGTGGTGTAGAAACCCCTATTTCCCCTGAATTCTGAAACTGTATGTTTTGAATTGTTTTTGTGTATTTTGATTTTTTTTGATGTTTTTGCATGAATAGAAATGCGATTTTTGCAAGATAAATTTGAATATATTCAAATAAATAAATAAATAGCAGTGTACTCTTTCAACTAACTAAACTCTGATCTTCTTATTCACTTCAGATGATTACAATAAAGATCTCTTGCACACATACAAAATAATATAAAATATTGTCTTAAAAACCTGGTTTTTTTGCAATCTGAAAATAAACCCTAGATCTGGTATGGCTCTGGTTGCTGTTTCAAACACACAATCGCCGACGTCGGTTATACTGCCGCGGTCGGTCGATATACAGCCGATGTCGGTCGCTCTACTCTGCTGATGTTGGTATACAGTCAGCCGATGTCGGTCTCTGGGATCCCTGTGGTGCTGTCCGGCCTGCTGCAGAATGGTACGAATTCCGTATAGTAACAGAAAAATAGTACGCCCTGGTACGGCTATACTCCAGAACCCTAGAAAAGTGCGTCACTCCTGTTGATCTTGTTCTGGATGATTTTTTGGATCAAACCCTAATGAAATATATACTTGTAAATATCTGTGATAACTTCTGTATAAAGCTATCTCTCAAATTGGCAATAAATCAGCTGATATCTCACAACCTCTGAATTGCACACACTGAAGATTGCACGTTCTCCAATGCAAAAGAATACTGGAAACCCTTGGCTCAGTCTTCTTAGAAAATACCTAGCAAAAATTGTCTTCAACCTGAATAATTATGAATAATATGGCACTCCCTCCAATGAGAAACCCTTATATCCTCTAAAAGGTGCGCTTGCCCTAATTAGGGTTTCATAATTAAGAATTAGGGTTTCATAATTTAAAAATAGGCCAAATAATTAATATTTTAATTAAATCAATCAAATATTAATATCTCCCTCAATATATGTCCGAAAGAGCCCAAACGAAAGCCAACTATAAAAATTTTGCTAGTCGAAGCCAAGCCAAGCTCCATCAAGACCCTCTATCCATCCTATCAGCCTACAAGGGTCACATAATAGGCTAATCCTTCAACGAATTGATGCTCATGAAAATGGGGACATTACAGTCCACCCTCCCTGAAATTGCTTGTCCCCAAGCAATCGCTGAACAATAAACCAATCAATCCACCTGGATCCCAAATGTAGTCATGATCTATATTGCTGTCAATCAACGCAAGCTCCTGCAATATCCTCTAAAATATAACTAAGAGGAATCCATAATCAACATATCTCTGCAGATCACCAGCCACGGTCTCATCACCCAAACTCCTATGCATCGTTGATAATGAAGAGACATCACATGCTAGATAGCAATAACACAAACCAAATCTGCTTGCCATCAACTCCTGCTCTAAGTCATGCACCGACAAACTGTTAACCCCAGCACCTATCACCATGCCATGTCTATCACAACTTTCATCCCATGGCGTCAAATCGTCCCAAGTACCAAGATAAGGATCCCAACATCCAATCCATGAACGGAAAGCAACTGGCAACTCAAGTAAACTCCTCACCTGAATAATGTGAACCATACCAACTGACTTCACGCACCTGTCTCCTGTACCCACTACAATCTTTGAATCCAGAGTGTGAATGCTAGACATACTCATATCACCATCAACATGTGACCTGATTGTAAAAGAAAGCTGAGTCCCTGCCACATGTGCTAACTCCTGAACTGAACTCACCTCAAGACAAAGCTCGTCCACATGTCTCTCCTGTATTGGTGCCAATGTGCACTTGGCAGCCCACTTTACCATATCGTGTCGTATGAGCCTCTCCATTCGATGAAAAAACATATTTTTGATGTTGCTGCCCCGTATTGCCTTAAGAATATGTGTCTTCCCATCAACATCAAAACAGACCTCCATGTCCTTGAGACGAAGAGTGACTTCCTCAAGGGAATGAAGCCACTTCATGCCCAAGACCAAATCTATATCCCCCATGTTCACCACTTAATAATCAGCCTTGAACTCATAGTTGTTCAAGTGCAATGGGAGGTCTCTAATCATCTGCTCACACCTAAGAGTGTAACCGTCGGCTACCTTAACTCTAATGCCTTCGAAATCCTCGGTAGTGAGTCCACGCTTCTCCACAAATCTAACATCTATAAAATTATGTGTGGCCCCTGTGTCAAGAAGGGTTATGACCCTCTGTCCTGCCAAAACTCCACGGAGTCTGAATGAACCATCCAATTGAATGCTGGATAGGCGTGCCTCCTGTATCTGAAGCTCTGAATCTGCCTCTGCCTTAGGTTCTGAAGCCTCAGCCTTTGACTCCTCAGAACTCTCCTGCTGTTCGGAATCTTCTGATTCCGAATCCTCATAAGAAGCCCACATCACTCGATTTGCCTTGCCCTTAGGCCTCAAAGGACAATCGTGATTGGCATCATAGGGACCTTTGGAGTAGAAGCAAAGCTTCTTCCTGCGTAGATCATTAAGAGCCTCTCGATCCAAAGGTGGTGCTGCTGGATTGGCCTTTGAATCATTCTTAACACCTGATTTATCTTTGTCAAAATCTAATCTCTCTCTATTTTCGTTGAAGCCCTTATTGTCCCTGAATGAAGAAGTACCTCTGGAGGTGAATTTACTGGATGGGGCTGCCATCTCCATACTACGCGCCTTCTTCATAGCTACCTGTAACGAAGGAGGATCAAAGTCTTTGATCCAACCTCTCAATGGTTCTGTCAATCCCTCCATGAAGAGCACTACAAGTCGCCTCTCTGAAATGTTAGGAACCATAACTGATAACTTTTGGAAGTCACCAATGTAAGACTCTAGACTGCCACTCTGGCGCAACTGAGCCAACTCTCTGAAATAGGATTCTGGATCCTTCCTGTCAAAATGCTCCACCAGCCTATCCACAAACTCCTGATAAGATGTGATCCGATCATGCTGGAGTGTCACCATCCCGTGGTGCCACCAATCGTGAGCTACCCCCTCAAGATGCAGTGTCGCATATTTGATAGCATCTCTCTCAGCCATCGGACGCAATGTGAGAAATGTGTCTAGCTTACTAATCCAAGCCTGCGTTGTGACCTTGCCACTACTGTCGAACATCGCTAGTGTGAGCCTACTCGTAGCATGCTTCAGATCATTATTCTAGTGTCTAGGTCTCCAATCCTGTCGACCTCGGTTATGCTCTCTCCTCGGTGTGATGAATCGGTCAAAAGTAATCCTCTCTGACCTCAGGTGATAATAACTCCCACTCATCATTCACTGCCATAAGTGTGTCTGCAAACAACTCCTCATGCTCCTCCCCTGCCATCACCTCCTCGGCCTCCTGCCTCACAAAAGTAGGCCTAGTAGGCCTGTTTGTTGTCCGGGAAGCAGTCCTAAGTGCTCTATGTGATCCTGCATCACTCCTATCATCGTCACAATGTGGTGACGGTCTCCTCGGAGTACCCAATCTCTGCAGTGCCTCTGCCAACTGCTGTAATACTTCGTTAGATTGCCTTTGCCCTGCTCGTAGATCTCTGAGAGCAAGTAAAACCTCTGCGTCATCTCGATCCCTAGTATTATAAGGAATACGGGTCTTGTCAATATTGTCAGCCATGTCTTCCGGCTACTCGCTCAAACCCTGTTGCCTGTCAAGTAAGGCTCTCTTGCGTGTGTTATACTTGTGTGGGCCTAACTCTTGTGGCTGCATATGATTGCTAAACCCTTAGGATGGCAAGATTTAGCTCTGATACCACTGTAGAAATCCTTGTTTCCCCTTAATTTTGAAACTGTATATTTTGAATTGTTTTTGTGTATTTTGATTTTTTTAATGTTTTTGCATGAATAGAAATGCGATTTTTGCAAGATAAATTTGAATAGATTCAAATAAATAAATAAATAGCAGTGTACTCTTTCAACTAACTAAACTCTGATCTTCTTATTCACTTCAGATGATTACAATAAAGATCTCTTGCACACATACAAAATAATATAAAATATTGTCTTAAAACCCTGGTTTTTTCGCAATTTGAAAATAAACCCTAGATCCGGTACGGCTCTAGTTGTTGTTTCAAACACACAGTCGCCGACGTCGGTATACAGTCGGCCGATGTTGGTCTCTGGGATCCCTGCGGCGCTATTCGGCCTGCTGTAAAACGGTATGGATTCCGTACAATAACAGAAAAATAGTATGCCCTAGTACAACTGTACTCCAAAACCCTAGAAAAGTGCGCCACTCTTGCTGATCTTGTTCTGGATGATTTTCTAGATCAAACCCTAATGAAATAAATACTTGTAAATATCTGTGATAACTTCTGTATAAAGCTATCTTTCAAACTGGCAATAAATCAGCTGATATCTCACAACCTCTAAATTGCACACACTGAAGATTGCACGTTCTCCAATGCAAAAGAATACTGGAAAACCATGGCTCAGTCTTCTTAGAAAATACCTAGCAAAAATTGTCTTCAACCTGAATAATTATGAATAATATGGCACTCCCTCCAATGAGAAACCCTTATATCCTCTAAAAGGTGCGCTTGCCCTAATTAGGGTTTCATAATTAAGAATTAGGGTTTCATAATTTAAAAATAGGCCAAATAATTAATATTTTAATTAAATCAATTAAATATTAATATCTCCCTCAATATATGTCCGAAAGAGCCCGAACGAAAGCCAACTGTAAAAATTCTGCTAGTCGAAGCCAAGCCAAGCTCCATCAAGACCCTCTATCCATCCTATCAGCCTACGAGGGTCGCATAATAGGCTAATCCTTCGACAAATTGATGCTCATGAAAATGGGGACATTACATGTGGCGACAAAATAGATACCCAGAGAAATATACATATAACGATATCTATGAATATACTAGGGTTATCTATATTTCGATCTAAAAGATGTGAATTATTCGGCATATAAGATGTATTGGTAACCTTATATAGTTTAATCATCTGCGTAAACACGACTCTAATCTTTTGGTATAATGTAATCCAATTAGTGGTAAGATGTCTGAGGATGTGTTAAAAATTGAATAGGAGTATCCTTAAACCTTGTTATGATCATAACCAATCTATGATATATTGCCATGATGCAAGATCATTAATATTCCATAGATATGAAATATGTTCAATTCAGTGATCATTATAATGGTGAATACATTATGAAATTAAATAATTTAATAACATCCACAGAACTATGTTGACTAGGTAACAAGCATTTCTAAAGAGATTACTTCCTGATAACAACATTATGATATAAGGATGCATTACGAATTTGGGAAATAGATAATCTCATGTTAATAATAATTCTTTGTCTATAATTTATAATGGTGAATAAGATGATTAGAGTGATTCTCCTTTACTTCTTGATTGAATATTAATTTCGTAAACTTTAGGATTTATGCACCATGATTTCTTAATGGTTACTTCATATAAGATGTGTTTGATTCATTTTATAGAGGTTTTATCAAGTGAAAAATAAAATGAAATCAACATAATGTTTACCTCATACATCAATAAAGTGGTTAAGGATGAAGCTCGTGGATAACCTAGCAAGATGTATTTAGCTTCAACGTATACTAGAAGGTTATAACTCAAATGACTCTTAAGAATCCGTATAATAATTAAAAAGTTGGAATATAAATTGAAGTATTCCAGAGTAATAGATCTATTTTGGATAGTCAGCCTGTTTTCGTCAAATGATGGTCAAAGTCCTTAGAATTATTATTGACTGCAAAAGTTCTTTGATTTGTATACCCGGACGGTATGATTATGTCAGGACTCTCAAGTCATATAATTGCAAGAGCAAAATTTTATTTAACCTATGAATAGATAAACCCTTCTATATGCGATTGGCCATAAGCGTGGTAGTGAATGAGGACATGAGATTGATGTTGGACATCACTAGTCCTAGCTTATACATATTTGATGTGGGTGATAGGGTTGTAAAGACCTTTGAGTCCTCTCTTTGTATTCGAGGAATGTATCTATACCTAATACTTGTATGCGCTTGTATGAGAAAACTATTGAGTAAACATTTATACCTTTAGTAGTTTGGTAGAACTACATCTAGCCCTGATTCTGTGTATTTAGGTGACATCATAGATATGTATGGCAGCTTGGGAAGTCAGCGCGAGCATAGAAAATTAACTTTGATAGGTATTCCTTAGTATGACATCTGTTATAAATGCTAGTGAAAGCAAATAGCTTTTTTTGTAGCACAGTACTGTTATGCAAACTTGTCGATAGGATCAAGTTTGTCGCATCTTGTAAGGATGAAAACTTGTATGCATTATATTTCGTGAGAAAGTTAACTGTGCAAGTGGCTAGACATTTCTAGAATAACATAGTGCATTGTGGGGTGTACCTAGAGTTTATTTCTCTTCGGATTGTTATTGAAGGTGTACTCGGATAGTATAATCCTGACTGGCTTTATTATTATGGTTGGGTGTAAGATTGTTGTTGGTGTTGAGTCGGATACTCAAACAAAAAGACCTATGACAGTGTGGGATGTCATAGAGTTTTACAGTACAAAAAGTACCCGGATGGTACATACTATATTCATTATGTCTTGACCCATACCTAAATAAATATATATGTTATAGTTATGAATGTTGGGTAGAGTGATCATGAACTATGATAGTATAAGATATCATAGGATACTTCAGCTTAGATGTATATACTCAGGTGGTGCATACTATAGCTGTATGTTTGGACTCTCACCTAAATTGATTGTTCTAACGATTTTGTTGGTTGTTACTTGAACAATATATTCATAGCAGTTAGCAGGACAACATGTACGCATGCGTACAATTTTGAGAGCATAAACGAATGATAGGTTCGACTATTATGTACTATATGTCTCACTTTGTTTTGTATACTTAGCTGTGTCTAGCATGTGATTTTCTTTGGAACTAGGAATGTGGATTCCTTCATCATTGCTATTATCTAGGTTTTATGTGAGAGTGTTGGGTAAACACACAACCCTGGATAGTAAGGTGTTATATTTGAGTGTATCACTTAGCTGTGGGATTGTAGACTAGAGCTTTAGAAGCTCATCTGTGTCACGAGTAGTTTTTTCTCTGTACGGCTTAGTGCCAATTCCTTCGGTGGTGACGTCTTGTGGAGGAGACCATCTCAATTGAAAGGAGAACTACATCGGACCCTAATTCCGAGGAGCGGATATGTAGGCTGCCCAAGTTGTGGTGAGGGCATCGGGTCTAGATCCTTAGACTAGGTTAGGGTAGACGTGATTGTATAGCAATCCGTGCGACTGGTTGAATTAGTACCTGTAATTAGTGGAAATTCAGATTGTGCTAATGTTCCTAGTGAGATAGTAAACTTTCTATGTCATACATTTTATGCTATTGCTCGTAGTATTGGAATGTTGGAATTGTTACTACTTGAAGTTGTTGATTTTATGGCTGACTAAAGTATTCTAGCAACTGTGGTTGAGTGAATGTTCAATACTTAGTTTTTGTTTTTTTTTTGGCTTTTTCTAAGCACAACTAGTCAGGTTGTTACAACTAGGGCTGTATATATCATCAAAATAAAGGGAATAATACTCAAATTTCTAAACTGCCGTTTGGGGTTAGCTAATGTAACTAATCCTTGAGATCAAACCCTAGGAGAGGGTCACCAAGCTGCAAATAGGGCAAACTGCCATCACGAGTTTCAACAATATTTTATTCCATATATTTGTCAATAAATCCAGGAAATCAAAATCAGAAATGATCTCTTTTATCTGCTCTTTTCACCACAAATAATAACTGAAAATTATATAAAAAATATGAGAATATTTACTGAATGTTCAAACAGAATTTTGGTTCACAAAATAGCAAATTAGACTCCCAAGGGAGTTGCCCAGCTGCCATGAAGGAGACTACTGTGTTTTCCACCCAATGCTGCCCTATAAACTTGAAATCCTGCCTTCCAGCAGGTTGCTGCCCTAGCAATCCTTATAACATAGCTTGCTGCCTTCAAACATGATCTTCCAACCCTAGGCGATACCCTAGGATGAACTCACCACCCTCCTAGAATGATGTTCCTTGTTGCCCTTGCCACAAATGATGAATATTCCGCTAAATCAGACCAATGAAGTGCTGTTCAAACCCCTGAACAAGGATTCCCTAGCTGAATGTAGGGGTTTCCGTCCTTACTTCAATCCCAATTGAGATTTTCGTCCCCAAAGGTGATAAGCTAAGCGATTTCGTGCTTCGACTTATAAAATGAATTCACCAACATAACATGACCCCTTCAAATGAGCCCTTCCATCTCTTTTATAACCTTCTTGTTGCCCAAAAATAATATAAAGTCACTTTTGGCCGACTTTAGTGAATTAGCAATTTGACTAAAAGTATTTAAAAATACCTTTTATTTTAATAATAATTATATTGTTAAGTTGCCCAAAGGTTAGAATGACCGGGCCCAACTTAGATAATATTATTAATTATTTTAGCCTAAAAAAGGGGACATGACAACCCACTTGGAAAAGGGCATATCAAATTAAACACAAAGGCCTAACTAGGTAATAAAAATTCAATGAAAGCAACATTAATGTTTGTCAAGCATCTCCTTAAAACGTCACATATCAGCTTTCTGAAGGATATACTTACGGAGTTACCATTGCCCATGAAAATACACAAATTTAAATTATTTAAGATAGGACAATGATACCCCAAATTAAAAAAATTATTTTAATCTCCATGTTACAATAAACCATTAAAAGAACCCAGAATTATACAGTTACCTGAAAGGCAACTCCAGCAAGGTGTCCGTGACTTTGAAAAGCACCAAAGTCCTTTGATGAAACAGAAACAACAATTGCTGCATTTGCCCATCTAGATGAGCGATTTGAGAAAGACATCCCATTTATACAAAGCTCTGATGGATCTGTACTGGTGAGAACCACCTACATGTTAACTAGTATCAATCAATCCATTAACAACTGTCAGATTTTTCAATCATTTTACTATTGAAAATACGTTCCAGGGACTTATTAACGGATGACTGAGGCATACTGGAGCTTGCAGTTTCATACCTGGCCACCTGGACACATGCAAAAGGAGTAACAAGAACGGCTATCAGAGTCCCCTCCTAAAGGTAGATGGACATCCTTATCATTCAAATATGTTGCTAATTTGTAGTCAGCAACAGGTACCTTTCCCCTTCCTTTGTGAACCTCATCTGAAAATTTAGAATACTGTACAGGTAAATCAAATTAATCAAGTTCTTCATTTAGTAAAATGCCTCAATTTACAGCAATAATAATAGGTTCTCTCATTCTGTAAAGCATATACAAATCCATTGATGTTTCTCACATCTCCAATTTTCATTTTCCTTCCCTCCTATTTAATGGATGATACTATATGTTCAAAACATATTTTTTTTCTGCAATCCGTGGTTTATTTTCAAAATATATTTCTATAAATAGAAAAGTAGGAATTAATATACATGGTTATCCATTGTCAGCCAAGATTTACTAAGGATCAATGAAAAGATGAAAAAAAAGACAGAGGAAACTAAGGATGTATATTGAATAATCAGAAGCACAAGCAAACCAAGAAACTAAAACTATACCATGACAAATCATTAAACAAGCATTCTGACAGTAACAGGGAGCTGTACCTGGATAGAATTTTTTAAAGAAGCATTCTACTAAGATAAGAGGAGAGAATATATCTCTCCAGTGAAGTCAAATGCACATCAGACTGTTTTCCATGGAAAAGCCAAAAAAAACATGTACCATTCTCATAGTGAAATCAATAACATGATAACATAAAAAATGATCAAATTGGCAATATCAACAGCATGGTAAAATATGTTGTGCAAACTATTGCACTATGTAACACCATGCACCATCATGATACCACTATAATCTTTCACTTTGTCGGAACCCAATGAATCAAAAAGAGATTGTAATTAGTATATAGTTGGTATATGTAGAAAGTGGAGTGTAAATATAAAATATTCCCACCCTTGACAAGGACAACATTGACAAAATTTAAAATATAGATATGGCTTAGTAACAAACTCACTCTGCAAGTTAAACTAATCAAAAAGAGATTGTAAGTGGTATATAGTTGGTATATGTAGAAACTGAAGAGTTTAAATATAAAATATTCCCACCCTCGGCAAGGACAACAATGACAAAATTCACAGTATAGATATGGCTTAGTAACAAACTCACTCTGCAAGCTAAACTAATCAAAAAATGTTACAGGCCAGGCGAGACAAGTCAAAATGAAGTTGAAAGTAAAGAAACATTAGAGAGCAGGTTCTAGTGTTATTGGGTGGTAAGCTTGATTTCTTGATACATGGACACCTTTAGTGACCGACATGCAGTTTCAAATGGTTTCACTTTATCCCACCCGTGGTTACTATTTTTAGGTGATACCTTAATTGAGCCTTCGTATCTAATTAGGGTTCCTATTATGACTCCTATATATATGTGGTTCTCTCCATAATTATAACACCATATTGAATTATCATTTGTATTCTTAGTGGTATTATTGCAATTGTTGACTTGAATATTTGGGTACTCAATACCCTTAAATCTTGTGCATCTATGTGAAAACCCTTGCCCAAAAATAGCAAAATTTCAACGATTTTTGCCCAGTTTGACTATGCATGCATTTTGTCAAACAGTTGGCTTGCTTGCTGATCTGAGTTGCTTTCAGTGAATATTTAGATAGTTTTGCATGCATTAGACTCCCCATATGAACAGCTCCATGGATTGCAATTGTTTAGTTATATATATTCATTTATTAATATTGAATATATCTATTCATTGTCAGTACAAGGGAATTTTGGCAACAACAGCAGCAATATATTACTGAGCAAATAAAATTCATATTCCAGAATGACACTACTTAATAACACATTTCTGATATTACAATTTGGAATGTTAAATATCAACATGCAAGGAGTTCTGGAAATGTAACAGCACCTTATGAAATGAAACAGCCAGCATAAGATAATCACAACTTGCTGAGAACTGGCAGTAATAAGAATAGGCAGACCTCCACATGGAGTCTCACGCCCACCTAACTCCCACGCACCCTTTTGCAGCCAGGAAAGAGCAGCGATGGAATTTTAAAGACCCACGATCTCCTTATCAAAACCCCGTGCCTTGTCTAAATGCCAACGGCACATACAACTGCCATTCTCCCTACATTCTGCCCGTCGATCCTCCACTAGCAAACAATGAAGGCTGCGCTGACCATAAAATATCACGATTTTTCCATCTTTAATCGCCCAGCCTTGAAGGATTTATCAATGTAATCACTCAGCCATACGATTGACCCTCAACAGATCCTCCAAATTTTCAATCTGAAATGCCCAACAATATTTGATCAAATTCTACAGGATAGGTTGGAATTGCTTCACCATTGAAACCCCAGAGTCTCAAGCCCAAAAGCTCTCAGCAATACTAGAATAAAAATAAATTCCAATGATGATCCAGAATTTCCATAATGCCCTTTTATTTTAAGCCTCCCATCCAAAACTTCCAAAATTATCTTTCCCTCTCAAATATTCGAATTTGACTTTAGGAGGGAAATGTAATAAGCAACTTTTTAAATATTAAAACTCCACTTTAGTCACTTTAAATAGTATTAATTAATTAATATTATTTGTAATATTTGCTTGGGAAGAATAATATTAAATAATTAATAATTAATTCCCTTATTTTATTTAATGACTTACTGGAATTAAATAAGTTAATTAATCATCCGGCCTGTCAATTGGAAAGGGGACATTACAATCTATATCTCTTTTTCTTGCTATGTGGAGCTTAGTTGTATTGATCCATAATGGAATATTATTTTTTTATAAATCTCATCATGGAATCCTAGTTGAGGAGACTTCCTCCCCAACATTAACCAGTCTTGTGTGTGCTCGTGTGGGAGCATTTTCACTTAATTGTTCCAAACCAGAGAGAGTGGATTCTACATGTTTCCAAGGGATGAAAGTTCAACGAGGGTGACGTCCATTAGAGAGCAATTAGACATATTTCTAGTTAGGCTATTTTATTCCCAACAGGGTGCACTTGTGATTGTGAACACTTACTCTCCAAAATAACAAGGTTGCATGTATTGGAGCTATGATCTATTGTTTTGTACTTTACAAAGTTCTTTGGATTTGTGAAGTCCTAAGGAACCTCTATCAAAGCCTTTTTTATTTTTCCTATTTTATTTTCTTGTAGACACTCATTTACCCTTGCAGAAAACATTAAAATATCTCAACATACAGGTCCGTATATCAATGTTTTGACAGCTGCCACATTCCTCTACAAAAACTAGTGGGGTCACTAGATTCATTGTCTGGATTGCTGTCACCAATTTTACCACATCTATAGATTTGATGTAGGTATGCAACTTTATTTCATATGCAAAAATAAAGTTTTTGTAATATTTCAATGTTCATTTAAACTCTGATACCATCCCCCTTATGGGATTACTAGCTACAATTGGACATCATCCCTTATGGAACCGCTTACTAAGAGTCTTCTACCAACACTTGATTGATATTAATATACTACCAGGTCTTGCCTGAGAGCTGTGGTTCAACAGTTGGTTAGGCAATGCAAAAGTAAACTGCCTCTGCTAGGTCATAGGTTTGAATCAACTGACTCCTCAAAAAATCTGGCATCCAAAGCACATACAGTAGCATACCCAGCCAATGGGCCCCTGTTTGTGTCCCAGTTGGTTGTGGGTACCTCCCAAAATCCCACATTGATCAATCAAAAAAATATATACCACCAGGTCTTATAATATTGTTCATAAAACATTTTGGTTATCATTTCCATCATCCGTTATAGGACAGTAAGCTAGTCATTTTCCACCATCCCTTACAAGTCTATTCGTTTATAATCTACCACCAATCTTTATTTGGATATTGGATTTTATTCTGCACTGTTGCTTACGAAACTGTTGGCTAAAATTTTGTCATCATTTCCACCATCCCTTATAGGAACGTTTGCTAATAATTCACCACCATCCCTTACCGAAATTTTGGCTTATGATCTGCCACTATTCCTTACGAGACTGTTGTCTTATCATCTATTACCATCCCTTACTAAAATTTTGGCTTATGATCTGCCACCATTCCTTACGAGACTGTTGTCTTATGATCTATTACCATCCCTTATGGGACAGTGTGCAGGCATGTGTGTATCCTTTTAAATACACTAGTCCACCAAGTGCATTGTGTAATAATACAGTAAATCTCACTAAATGATTGACAAAGTGTGTAGAAAAGATATCAAATAAAGAGGGTAGACACATGAAATCCCAAAATAATAAAGTGCAAACACTAATAAATGAAAGAAAAATACATAGAACTGGAACTTTAATGAGGAAGTAATCAACTTCTTTCCTTCATTTTTTAAATGCTTAAAAAAAATGTCTAGACATGTAAGACATGTCACGTGTGTTTTGGGGACGTCTAGGATGCATTTGTAAGTCATATGAAATGCAGTGGATGTGTTTTGAACCCCTTTCAATGCAATCTTAGTGGAACACTGGTATATATATATGTGTCGAAAAACAAACCAGTTTTACAAAGGCTGAAATCATAAAGTGCTAGAAAGTTTTATTGAATGCAGTACAAAGTCAAAAATAGAGCCCAGCAATAAAATGTCACAAGTATTGTGCTATGAAGTCAATTTTTAAGGAGTCTTTATATATCAAAGTTGAAATTCATTGGAAATAGCACGTTGTAAGGGAAAATGCATAGTAACGCACTTAATTTTTTTATAATTAAAAAATATTACATTATATTAATAGAACTGAAAATTATATAGCAGCTGTAATTGGAATGGACCAAATTTTTACAGTCCTAGATCATTTGAGCATAAGCAAAAGGAAGGACAGTACAATAATAAACTTATTATAATAAAAAAAAACAATGTTTGATCCTGAATAAATTAGTAGTGTTCACAGAAGACATGACCAGTTGACCCAGATCTGCAAACCATGAGTAAATAGATGCAAATATCAAGTGTAAGCCAGAGGATTTATAATGATACATCTTTTCATTATGCAGTCTGCTGCAGCATGACTACAAGCTCAGTCGTTGCTTCCGGATACAGTGTGGGTTTACCATCAGTCAATGGTTCAGTAAAGGCTGAAGGACCAGAAATGTCTCATGCAAGATCTTTCCCTCTGAACTTGCTTAAGCTTCTGCCATAGTAAATTGGATCCCAACGGGTGTGAAATGTGGGAGGCACAGGGTGCAGGAAGTTGTTATTGTTCCTGGAAAGGAAGCTGGCATCCTTTTGGAGAGATTAGGATATGATTGTTCTACCAACATTTTCAAGGCTACATGCTGAGACACGAGGACTCTACACTCCATTGCCAGCTGAGTACATGTTGATAGATGGTCTGAGCAAGGCTACTTACTGTTTGAGACATGAATTGAAGATGTTTTTCAGTGGTCGAGGGTGTGTGATTTTCATTAGCAGATATGACATATTCGAGATGTCCATAGTGCTGCAGGGGCTCGGGTTGCTGTTGTGGAGCAAAGTAGGATGGTTAAGCTGTAGCTATCTTTCATTGCTTACTGGGAGCTCCCTGGAGAGAATTCAAGGGGGACTGCTCCATACCTGTGTGATGCTGTTGACAGGCATGGCCATACATTGTTTGATGTACTTCTCATCCTCCTAAGGAAGGAGAAGACGAGTCTGGCAAGTCTCATAAAGTGGTCTCAAACAGTCTGGTTAGACAGGTAGACCCAGCCTGATTGTGACCAAGAGAAGACAGCGTGCTAATATCGATTCTATTGTGTGTTATAAGTAACAACACTTGGTTGAGGTGGAAGGGGTGTGTTAAGCCAGCTTTTAATGCTCACCTGAGATGTCTTTGTCTGCATGCATGGCCTCTACAACTGGAAGCAGGACTCGTTTATGCAGGAACAAATAAGACAATGAACAAATACTGCCTTCAATGTCACTCAAATTCTTTAGGAATGTGCTACGCTCCCCAGCCCCTTCCCTAGGCTGCTTGGAATGTTTATCTCTATAACAACTTCTATATAAAGATTTCTAATGAGCTTCATCAACTGTTCTATGCACTCTCTTGTCATGGAGTCAATCTTCATAGTCCATTATGATAAAGGAACTTAGTGGAAGATACTGCAGCAGATTTTTTTCCTTTGCGTATGAAATACTGGTGTTGGTGGTACAACATTGCACTACCAAAAATCCACTCAATCTGGATGACTTAAATTTCCCACTTGGAATAATAGTGCTACTATGGAAAAAGAATGAATCCAAGATCTGGTTGTTGAAATTTAGTATAGGTGAGAGCACAAGTATCATAGAGAAATGATAACATATAGGATAATAAGACAATCTAGACCAGCAACCTGACAACTTGTAATTGTATGTGAGTGCTCGTAAATGGAACCAACAAATTGTTTCTACTGACAAAACAACTACCTGTGACCAAAAAAGCTAAAAACTGTTATACAAACATCAGCATTTACACAACCCCATTCAGGGCATAAATCTGCTAAACTTCCCAAATAGACTGTAAATTATTATGATGTGCACTATCCATACCGTCCATAGAAATGCAAGGCAATAGGTGGAGTATCGAGGCACCAACCTCACTAATGAATGGCGTTCAAAAAATTGTGCATTGTGCATGACATTGAGCCCTGTGTGAATACGTTGTCCAATACCTACATTGCTGAATAAGCACCAAGCAAGAAGCAATTTGAAGGGAATACAATTATGTCTGAAAAAATTGTGGCTAATAATGGGAATTGTAATTGAAACCTGGAATGATGATAATACTTATCAAACAATGTCATGTTTGAAGACTGAAGTAGAATTCGCAACATATGAACATGAATAAGGAGAGACTGGAGTGACTATAACTCACATATTCCATGGATAGATGACAGATTGGGTCATGTGGATGCAATGTGTACATTGGTGCTCTGGCAAGAGTCATAATAGCAGTGTGCAGACATAGCATTAGAGCGAGACATGGAATCGATCCTATGATGGCAATCGTAGTTATGCTTTTGATATAAGATACGAATCCTCTATAGATAGATTCAATTAGGATTGATGAATATTTTAATATAAAAAGTCAAATGAATAAAATTTTAAAAAAAAAGGTAATGAGGGTGGAATGAACGTGGTGGGGGGACCTGGACAATTTTGACTTTGAGTATTGTGGTCCATCCCATGGATCTTTTCTTCGCTTCAGATGAAGCAGAATCTCAAATATCATATAGGAAGAGTTCCTTCATGAAACTATAATATCCTTAGGATTTCCCATCTTATTTGTATAGACACATTAAAAAAAAGACATGAGATTTGTCTTTTTTAACTTGTCCCAAAACTAATTGAAATTTCTGAAAAATCAGAGTTAATGTCTTGATTGCTTTGAGGATGAGGGTGGAAAATAGTAAGTATCATCTGCAAGATAAAAATCAGTCTCTCTTTCTTCTGTCAATAGCTATAGGACTATGTATTTTACTTGTGAAATTTGCTTGTTCAATTTGTTGGAATATTGTCATTGATGTCAAAGGAATTGTAATTGATGTCAACGGAAATGTCAATGGAATTGTCAAAGGAAATGTCAACGGAAATGTCAATGGAATTGTCAAAGGAAATGTCAACGGAAATGTCCACAGAAATGTCAACGGACACATCTTTTGGTGAAGAGGTGCATCTTGGATGGGACAACTCCTTTGTGAAGATCCTTTGAAGGCTACATAAGGCGCATAGAAGGTTGAGAAAGATAAGAAATTAATTCTTTCTATCATTCAAGCATAAGCAAATTTTTTTTGAGAAGAAAAAATTGAATTTGCCATCATTCATTGATAAAGCAACAATAGTAAGGTGGAAGATTGTTTCAATAGAGGTCGGTGCTTCAGAAAGAAGAGATTGGTGTCTCTTGTTAAGTTGGTGCTTAGCAGTGGGGATTGGTGTCTCTAGTAGGTTGGTGCCTACAAATTGTTTAGCAGTGGGGATTGGTGTCTCCAGTAGATTGGTGCCTACAAATTGTTTAGCGACGGGGATTGGTGTCTCCAGTAAGTTAGTGCCTACAAATTTTGTAAGAATATTTTTATCTGTAGCTGGATTTGGACAATAGATCCAAGCAGTCTTTTTCTTCGCGGTTTTCTCCCAAAAGGGTTTCCACATAAATCTTGTGTTCTTAATTGTTGAAGTTGTGTGATTGATATTATTGTGATTATCAATTTGAAAAAGTAAAAGATTACCTTATACTGATTCAACCCCCCCCCAGTATAAGCGTGTGCTCAAAAATTGGTATCAGAGCAAGTTCCTTTGGAAATAGTCTAACCGCTAGAAGGTAAAACTCAAGAGCACACATGGCCAGTCAAGAAGGATTTTCTTCAAACAGGGCTCCATTGTTCGATGGAACGAACTATGCCTTCTGGAGCATAAGGATGCACACTTACCTAATGGCTCTTCGCTTTGATATTTGGCAATCAGTTGTGAGCAGATATGTAGCTCCATCATCTCCTCCAATAGATCCGACGGGAAAGAAGGTGAGTGAAAATAATGCAAAAGCTATAAATGCAATTTTGTGTGGTCTATCATAATCAGAGTTTGTCAAAGTAATGCACCGTGAATCGGCAAAAGAGATTTGGGATAAACTAAAGAACGTCTATGAAGGAGATGACGAGGTAAAGAAAGCTAAGCTTCAAACACATAGAAGACAATTTGAAAGTTTGAAAATGATGGACGAAGAAAACATTGCAGCCTATCTACTTTGTGTCATTGAAATTGTAAATACCATCAAAGGAGTTGGTGAAAAAGTTGAAGAGCCAATGATTGTGCAAATGGTGCTAAGGTCACTTCCCTTGAGATTTGATGCAAAACTTTCAACCATTGCGGAAATGGACTTGGATAAACTAACTATAGATGAATCGCATGGGATCCTCGTGACATATGAAATGAGGACTGTAATGGGCACCCCGGTTGCGCCCAAAACTAACCCAGCAGGGATTCCTTATGACTCCGGTAGATTTGTTGGTATTGTTTTTTTTTGTGTTTTTCAAAGACTAATGCATGTAATATAAATATATAATTGCAAGCATAGATACACACTGTATTTGTATTAATTGCAAAATGAGTAAACGAGTACAATGCCAGTCACGTGGTGACTCATTAAATCCCCTAGTGATCGTATGAACATTATTTCAAGTAGATATCTTAGCAGGTTCCAAAGGTGCTTCATTTGTTCTCCGACCCGCGGAACTACAAACTCTGCAGGCAGGAAACTACGGACTCTGCAGGCAGAAACTACAGACTCACCTGGTTGCATATAGATGCTACAGTGATGGTGCTGCTACAGTGACAAGCTGCTACAGTGTCGTGGCTGCTACAGTGGTACGACTGCTACAGTGGCACGGCTGCTACGGTGGTACGGCTGCTATAGTGGCTAAAAGCACAAACTCTAAAGACCAATCCCAAGGGGTTGATGTCTAAAGTGCTACAGATGAGAAGGACGTTCTCAAATGCCCAAATAAGTTGTAAGTGCAACAATTCTTTTTTTCTTATCCAACATGCCTAGAGAAGCCACAAGCACTTCCCTTTATCCTTTCTCCAAGGGGCGACTCAACTCACTTGAGCAATGTGGGATAAAGGATGTGCAATAGTCCATCCATTAAAATATTGCTTATGTCTCCCTTGGGTACCATCCCCATAAAGTGAATACTTAAAGTAACACTTAATATCTTGCCATTGGGTTAAATGTTACTTTTTACAGCACTTCAGGCTTGAAAATATACCAGCAACCGGACTCCGAATGGTGCAAGTGATAGTTCGCCAGAAAGCTCTCGACAAGGAGTATCAAACCCAATCATCAAAACTGGCCTCCGTTGCGCCCTGTTAACTTATTACAAATAGTAAGTATGCTGGAAACTGAGTAAGTCAACTGCTAAAGTGGCGACATTACAGTCTGCCCCCCTTGAAATTGCTTGTCCTCAAGCAATCTCAGCCCAGCCTGCTGAATAACTTGCAAACTTTCCCATGTAGCATCCTCCTCCGACAAATCTTTCCATCTAACCAAATACTCCTTCACTATCCTGTTTCTGAGTTTCCTCTCTCTGGTGTCCAGAATAGCCTTGGGTTCTAACACGAGCCTACCTTCCTCATCTAAAGGGGGTAAATCTGCAGAAGGCACTACACTCTGACCAATGGCCTTCTTAAGCCTAGACACATGAAATACATTGTGCACCCTACTGCCCTTTGGAAGCTCAAGCTCATAGGCGACTTCGCCCACTCTTCGAATCACCCTGTAGGGGCCATAAAATCTAGGCTTTAGCTTCTTTGCTCCGCTCTTCTTGAGCGATGACTGCCTATATGGCTGTAGACTCAAATACACCATGTCCCCTACCTCGAAACTGCGCTCTACCCTATGCTGATCAGCATACAACTTCTGCTGATTTTGAGCCTGTTGTATATTTTCCTTGAGCGCTCTCAGGATATCTTGACTATCCTTCAATAAGGCTTTAGCTTTGGGCACTCTGCTGTCCCCCAAAACCATATCCATGAAGCTCGGGGCTTCATACCCATACAATGCCATAAACGGAGTCATCCTGATGGTCATGTGATGTGTGGTATTGTAACAATACTCCCCCATGTGTAACCACTTAACCCAGGCTCTCTGTTGCGCAGTCACATAGTTCCGCAAATACCCTTCCACCCATTCATTTACTATCGCTGTCTGCCCATCTGTTTGAGGGTGGTAGCTCGTACTAGGTGTAAGGTCTGTATCGCACAGCCTGAACAACTCCCGCCAAAAGGCGCTCATGAACTTGCTATCCCTGTCATTGACAATAAATCTCGGTAACCCATGCAACCCGAAAACCTCCCTAAAGAACAAATCTGCCACCTGAGCTGCTGTATAAGTAGAGGGGATAGCAAAGAAGTGAGCAAACTTCGTCAATCTGTCTACCACCACATAAATGCAATCTCTTCCCTGCACTCGCAGTAGGCCAGTGATGAAGTCCATAGAAATGCTTTCCCATTTCTGGTCCGGAATGGGTAAGGGCTGTAGTAAACCAGTAGGAAACGTGTGCTCTTCCTTATTCCGTTGACAAACTACACACTCCCTGACATGCCTTTGAACATCGTCCTTGAGCCCTCTCCATGAGAACCGCTCTCGGATCTCCCTGTAGGTCTTGAAAACCCCCAGATGCCCAGCCGTAGGTGCATCATGAAATTCCCTCAGTATCGTCTCTCTTAAGTGTGATGACAGAATAAAATAAATTCTGTCCTGAAATCTGATCAACCCATCTATCACCTCATAGCGATCATCCTGTATAGTGCCTGAAATCAATCCCGAAGCCCAAGCATCTCCTGCATATCCTACTATAATCTTAACCCGCCAATCTCCTGAGATCTCTGCAAGAGCACAAATGTGATGTCTTCTGGATAAGGCATCAGCTACTACATTCTTCTTCCCTTTGACAAACTCAATGTCAAAGTCATAAGCCTGCAATTTAGTGACCCACTTCTGTTGCCTTTCATTCAAGTCTCGTTGGCCCATGAAATACTTTATGTTGTTGTGATCCGTCTTGATCACAAACCTCCCTCCAACCAAGTAGGATCGGAATTTGGCCAAGGCATGCATGATGGCCAACATCTCCCAATCATAAATAGAATAGCTCCTCTCCACCCCTCGGAGCTTCCTACTCTCAAAAGCAATGGGGTGCTTCTCCTGCATCAATACTGCTCCAATCCCATCACCCGATGCATCACAATGAAGTTCAAAAGGCTTCGTTAAGTTGGGTAGAGCTAGAACCGGACATGAAGACATCACCTGCTTGAAATGTTCAAAACACTGTTGTGCTGCCTCTGTCCATACAAAAGCACCCTTCTTGGTGAGGTCTGTTAATGATGCTGCAGTCTATGAAAAGCCCTTCACAAATCTCCTATAAAATTCACATAATCCAAAAAACCCTTTGAGTTGTGTAAGGCTGGTTGGAGTAGGCCAATCAACAACCGCCTTGATCTTTTCTGGATCCACCCGAACTCCTTCAGCACTGATAATATGGCCAAGGTAGAGCAACTTTGTCATGCCAAACTCGCACTTTGATTCCTTGGCATACAGTGACTCCTACAAAATGACCAGCACCTCCTCTAACTGTTGTAGGTGCTCATCCCACGTCCTACTGAATACCAGGATGTCATCAAAGAATATCAATACAAATCTTCGGAGCTGCCCTCTAAACACCTGATTCATACAACTCTAGAAGGTAGCTGGAGCGTTGGTTAGCCCAAATGGCATAACCAAAAACTCAAAGTGTCCGTAATGACCCCTGAAGGCAGTTTTTTCTATGTCCTCCACTCGCATCCGGATTTGATGGTATCCTGAACGTAGGTATATCTTAGAGAAATATCATGCTCCATGCAGCTCATCAATCAGTTCGTCAATCCTAGGGATGGGGTACCTGTTCTTGATTGTCTTCTTATTGAGAGCTCTATAATCAATGCACATACGCATTGTCCCATCCTTCTTCTTTACCAAAACAACCACTAAAGCAAAGGGGCTTTTGCTTGGCCTAATATGCCCCATCTCCAATAGCTCCTTTATCGACTTCTCTATCTCATCCTTATGCTTTTTAGGATGGCGGTAGGGGGTGATGATGACTGGTTTAGCCCCCTCCTCTAGCTCGATAACATGCTCTATACCCCTCTCGGGAGGAACCCCATGTGGAATGCTACCAAACACCTTCTCATGCCTGGAAATGATCTCATGTACATCTGGATGATAGCTTTTATCCTGCTACTCTAGAGGTGTAGACATGATCAAACATTCAACTGCCCATTCTACATCATCATGTCTAAATAACCGTTCCATCCTCTTCAATGATACTACCTTGAGCCCCCCATTAGGTAAACCTCGAAGCACTACCTTCCTGCCCTGATGCTGAAACCTCATCTCCAACTTAGCCAAGTTGAAGGTAAACTCTAGCAGAGACGCCATCCACGTCATTCCCAAGATGACATCATAATCGCCCATGGCAACCACAAAAATCATCCTCCAATTCATAATCTCCTCCCATCTGACGCAAAGATTTGAAATCTTCCGGGTGCATAATAACTTGTGGCCATTGGCCACCATGACTCTGAACCCTGCGTGCTCCTCAGTCTGAAGGCCTCTCTTGGCCACCAATTTTGTGTCGATTAAGTTATGCATTGCCCCTGTGTCGATCAATGAAACCACACGCTGCCCCTGAATCGTCCCTCTTACCTTAAAGGTGATGGCCTTCTGGACCCCTGTCAACCGAGCAAGAGACTTCTCATCATCCGAACTCTCCTCAACAGCGCTATCGCCCTGGCTAGATTCCGAATCTAAATGCTGCTCCTTGTCTTCGGAAGGTGATTCATCTGCTGAAAAATACTCCATGGGCTTAGCCTTCGCCTTAAGCGGACATTCATGGGAGAGATTCCATGGCTCCCTACAATGAACACATAGTTTTTTCCTCCTGAGCTCGTTGAGGGTGTCACCGTCCAACCCTTTAGTTTCCCCCTTAGGCCGTTGAGGGTCCTTCTGAAATGTCTTCCTTTCCTTATCCTTCCTAAAATGAGAGTCCTTAGAGTGAAGTTTACTCCTGTAGGAAGAAGATGCTAGGTCTCTTGTTTTCTTAATAGCCTCTTGTAGCGAAGAGGGGTTGTGTCCCTTTACCCATCCTCGCAAGGGACCAGAAAGCCCATCCATGAAAAGAACGAGTCTCCTTTCAGATATATATGTCACCAATACTTCCAGCTTTTGGAACTCGGTGATATAGGCCTCCACAGAAACCCACTGTTTAAGCTGTGCTAGCTCCTTAAAATGCAATTCTGGGTCCTTAGTGTCGAATCTGTCAATGAGTCTCTCAGTCAACTCGGCATAGGTATCTATCTGGTTATGGCCAAGTGTGACCATACCGTGGTGCCACCACTCGTGGGCACTCCCATCCAAGTGCAATGCGGCATACTTAATCGCATCCTCCTCAGGCATGGGATTAAGCTGGAAATAAGTGTCTAACTTCTGGACCCATGTTCGCGCTGAAGTCTTCCCTGTACCATCATAGTATGGAATAGACAACTTTCCCAACTTCTTCCTCATCTCATAATTTTGTTGCATGTTTCCTCTCATGGGCATATGCTTGAGTCTAACATCCATATACTCCCTGAAGGACATTTCACCCTGAAAATTTGGTCCAGAATTTCTCCAATCCTCCAGTATTTGGTCCTATATCTCTTGCTGTGTGGGACCAACATTATTCTGGTCATTCTGTCTTGAAGGTAACTGTGGCATGAGTGATCTTGTAGTAGAAGACCCTGCTCTAGCATATGTCCGGGTTCCTCTATTAATTGATGCATCTCCATTACCTCCATTACCCTGTCCACCTACCTGGTTAGCATTATTACCCTGGTTGGCATTATTGCCTTGATCTGCTCTAGTCAAGTGTTGTGTAATTGCTAGAGCCATCTACTGCAATGTAGCCTGTAGCTCCCTTTGACCCCTGGCAAGATCACTGAGCATCATCCTAGTGCTAGGTTCTCCCCTTTTCTCATCTCTGTCACCCATGGTTGGTGCTGAAAAAGGGTCACCCTCCTCTTCAATCTCTGAAAAAATTTGTAAGTTTGGGTTTGCCCTATTTCTCCTCAAGTAGTACTGATGTGTTGGATGCATGAAACCTCACAGGATGGCAGGAAAACAAGGTCTGATACCACTGTAATGGGCACCCCGGTTGTGCCCAAAACTAACCCAGCGGGGACTCCTTATGACTCCGGTAGATTTGCTGGTATTGTTTTTTTTTGTGTTTTTCAAAGACTAATGCATGTAACATAAATATAGAATTGCAAGCATAGATACACACAGCTGAAATAACCAACACATTGTATTTGTATTAATTGCAAAATAAGTAAACGAATACAATGTCGATCACGTGGTGACTCATTGAATCCCCTAGTGATCGTATGAACATTATTTCAAGCAGATATCCCAGCAGGTTCTGAAGGTGCTTCATTTGTTCTCCGACCTGCGGAACTACAAACTCTGCAGGCAGGAACTACGGACTCTGCAGGCAGAAAACTACAGACTCTGCAGGCAGAAACTACGGACTCACCTGGTTGCATACAGATGCTACAGTGATGGCGCTGCTACAGTGGTGCGGCTGCTACAGTGGCGCGGCTGCTATAGTGGCTGAGAGCACAAACTCCAAAGACCAATCCCAAGGGGTTGATGTCTAGAGTGCTATAGATGAGAAGGACATTCTCAAATGCCCAAATAAGCTGTAAGTGCAACAATTCTTTTGTTCTTATCCAACATGCCTAGAGAAGCCACAAGCACTTCCCTTTATTCTTTCTCCAAGGGGCGACTCAACTCACTTGAGCAATGTGGGATAAAGGATGTGCAACAGTCCATCCATTAAAATATTGCTTGTCTCCCTTGGGTACCATCCCCATAAAGTGAATACTTAAAGTAACACTTAATATCTTGCCATTGGGTTAAATGTTACTTTTTATAGCACTTCAGGTCTGAAAATATACCAGCAACCGGACTCCGAATGGTGCAAGTGATAGCTCGCCAGAAAGCTCTCGGCAAGGAGTATCAAACCCAATCATCAAAACTGGCCTCCGCTGCGCCCTGTTAACTTACTACAAACAGTAAGTATGCTGGAAACTGAGTAAGCCAACCGCTAAAGTGGGGACATTACAAGGACCAAAAAGAAGAAATCATCTAAATGAGAGGCAGCCTTCAAAGCCTCAAAGAAAATGAAGAATAAAGAGCCCGAGCCAAGCGATAATTCCAATAATGAATTAGACGAAGAAGACGATCATTTTGTGAGGAAGCTAAAGAAAGGATCTGACAAGTACAAAGGTAAGTTACCTTTTAAATGCTTTAATTGTGGAAAGGTAGGACATTTTGTGGCCAAATGCCCATTTGCAAAAAATGAAAATAGTGATGACGAAGAAGAGCATAATATAAAGAACGGCCACAACCAAGGCAAACCTGAGAAAAAGAAGAGCTTTCACAAGCACAAGAAAAACCTCTATTCCAAAGAGGAAAGTAGTTCATCCAAAGAGTTTTTCTGCCAATGATGGAGAAGAGATCTTGTTCAGGGCAATAGAAACAAAAGATGATATATTGGAAAGTGAAGACAAAGAAAAAGAAGAAAAGGAGTTAGAAGGGGAAGAGAATGTTGAAATAGATGGAGAAGTAGATTTGGAAGAAGAAGTCATTTGTGTCCTATGTGAAATCAAGAAACTTAAGAAGAACTTGAAACAAAAATTACAGCTTCAAGAGGACTATGAATTTAAGACAAAAATGTCACAAAGTCTTGAGGAATCGGAAAAGATGGTCATTAACCTAAAGATTCAACTTGAAGAAGCAAAAAGGATTGAAAAGGAGGTGAGAATCCAATTAAACAAAAAGGAGGAAATTTGTGAGAGGCTAGAGTCCGAAATTGTTTCCTTGAGGAAGGAACTAGAGATAACAACCACTAAGCTGAACAAAGGCCTCAAATTTGAGAAGAGTACCGATATCTTAGATGATATCATAGATGGGCAAAGTTCACCATTTATAAAGATTGGTCTTGGATATAAAGTAAATTAGAAGGGTCAATAAAGAAGATCACAAAGAGCCACCAAAGAAGACAAATGAGAAAAAGACAAAAAGCTATGCACATGTTCTCAAAAGTCCTATCAGCAAGAAGAAAGAGAATTAAGTCCCACAGAAAACAAGCACTCCTCTAAAAGATAACAAGGACAAATTCATAAAGTCCTTTCCTCCAAGGTAGAAACACATGCCCAGGTTTCAAAACTTTTTCTTTGGGTATTGCTTTTCGTGTAACCACTTTGGTCATAAAGCAATAGACTGTAGGACTCGTGCAAGACATTTTGGTCGGAATAAGAATAGAATTCCTTATGGTTTCTCAAATAGGAACTATAATTCATTTGTTCCTTTTGTAAATTACAATGTCATATGTTATAAGTGCAACAACTATGGACATACAACACGCTTTTGTAGAAGTGGTTTTATAAAACTTCCCAGGCATAATAAGAAAGTGAAAGCTATGAGTAAACAAAAAGAAGAAATTTCAAAAGTATGGAAAAAGAAGCAGGAGCAAGAAAAAAATGAGAGACCTATGCTTGTGCAAATTGCATTTCATGCGCAAGAAGTATCACTAAGTTCATAAGTATGAATACAGGGGGAGCTAATCATTGCATTATCTTTGAGCTCTGGTGAAAAGACAACTTAAAGGATGAAGTCTCACAGAATATTAGAGAGAGAAGATATGGTTGCAGAGAAGAATGAGAAAGATGATCAAGACAAAGTTGATGTTTCAAGATGGAAATTAAAAAAAAAAAAAAAAACTTGGAGACTTGGATGTCAATTGAAAAACCACTTTTGCAAGATGTGGTTAAAAGGCATGATCGATTGTTTGATCTATTTATCTTGTGCAATAATTTGAAATGCTTAGATTTTAGATAATGAGAGGTTGCATGGCTTTACTCTTGTATTTGAAGCTGGCAAGAAATTTATTGAAGGAAATGGATATTCGTTGCCTACAATATTGGATGATAACATATTATCAGGCCATTTGTTGCATTTGTGTTTGGCTCATCAAAAGCTTTCACAATCACTCTTTCGGAGGGTTTTGAAGATGATTTAAATCAGAATCTCCAAGTAATAAGACTTAAGCGTAAAGAGAAGCAATTTGGCTTAAGACTCGAGGGAAGTGGAAAAGAGGAGTTACCACTTGAGCAGCTAGAGATAATCCAGATGGATGTAGATGATGTCAAAAAGTTTAGATTTGATCAAATTCAAGGAGAGCAAATGAGAAAAGATAAGTCCTTGTGCGAAAGGATAGAGAAGAGCAGAAAGACAATCATTCAGTTGTGGTGATTTTGAAGAAGATGACATGGATGTTTCCCATAATTTATTTGTGGATGGAAGTATAATGAACATCCCTTTGCCATTGATGTCAAAGGGGGAGAATTAACGAAAGGGGGAGCAAAGGAGGAGAACTATAGCAAGGAGGAGTTTCTCTGCAGATTTGCCATCAATGACAAAAGGGGAGATTGTTGGAATATTGTCTTTGATGTCAAAGGAATTGAAATTGATGTCAACGGAATTGTCAATGAAAATGTCAACGGACACATCTTTTAGTGAAGAAGTGCCTCTTGGATGGGACGCCTCCTTTATGAAGAGATTTTGAAGGCTATATAAGGCGGATAGAAGGTTGAAAAAGGTATGGAATTAATTCTTTCTATCATTCAAGCATAAGCAAATTTT
Source organism: Torreya grandis (assembly GCA_037957365.1). Lineage (NCBI taxonomy): Eukaryota > Viridiplantae > Streptophyta > Pinopsida > Cupressales > Taxaceae > Torreya > Torreya grandis. The sequence continues at coordinate 914,303 of JARHVA010002996.1, read as the reverse complement.
TGTGGAGAAGAAGAAATTGAATTTGCCATCATTTGTTGATGAAGCAACAATAGTAAGGTGGAAAATTGTTTCAGTAGAGCTCGGTGCTTCAGAAATAAGAGATTGGTGTCTCTTGCTAAGTTGGTGCTTAGCAGTGGGGATTGGTGTCTCCAGTAGATTGGTGCTTACAAATTGTTTAGTGACAAGTATTGATGTCTCCAGTAGGTTGGTGCCTACATATTTTGTAAGAAATTTATTTTTCGCTGGATTTGGACAATACATCTAAGCAGTCCTTGTCTCCGTGGTTTTCTTTCGAAAGGGTTTCCACCTACAACTTGTGTTCTTAATTGTTGATGTTGTGTGATTGATATTATTGTGATTATCAATTTGAAAAAGTAAAAGATTACCTTATACTAATTCACCCCCCCTCTCAATATAAGCGTGTGCTCAACACAATTGTCCCACGTAAATGTTCACCCATAATTATTAAAAAAAATACAAGCTAAGTGGATCGCCTTGATGTAGACATCTGGAAGAAAAGCAAGGGGTCCCCAGTTCACCATTCAAGTACATGGTGTACATTGCGGTTCAAATGCAGCTATTAATCCAATCAATAACTTGGTTTTCAAAGGCAAAGGCACTAGGAGTATGCTCTAACAGTTTCCAATTGTGTCTATCAAAGACCTTTGAAATGCCCAGTTTGATGAAAACTCTTGGTCCCCTTTGAGAAAGTAGAGAATGAAGAATCTCTTGAACTGATCTAATGCTATCATTAATTTCCAACCAGGGACAAAGGCGGATTGAGTGGGAGAGATAATTTCATTAAGGAAAAGTTTGAATCTCGCGGATATCAGTTTAGTAATGATATTATAAACCATATTGCATAGAATAATTGGCCTATATTGATCTAAATGTTCCACATTAATTTTTTTCCAGATGAGGGCCAGCTTTGATGCATTTAGATGTCAGAGCATTTTCGGTCCTTTTCCTTGATTCTTCCACTACAGCCTACAAATTTGTTTTGATAACTATCCAAAAAAAATGATAGAAGGCAGGAAAACAATCCCAGCCTGGTGCTTTTTCTAGTTGAAAGGAGAAGACTATCTTTTTTAATTTCTCTTCTGACATTGGTTGTAGCAGCAGTTGATTGTCTAAATCTTATAAGATTGATGAACAAGCCATGAACATTACAAGCAAAGAGGCTGATCATATATCCACAGAACAAACTATAAGCTCCTATATCCATGGAACAATCTCACAATGGAAAAATATCCTACATTAATAAAAGCACGAGCAGATAAACAACCTATGTGCTAATGATAGCACAAACCAAAAACAACCATGAGCCTACCAAATACTTGGTTTAGCTCATTAATCTAATAAGTCTAAAATTTTGTTGGGAATAAGTTGAACAACTTCTTGATCATGTTTGCACTGTGTGCATTCTCATAAAGAAGTTGTTGGAAATACTTGTAGTTGAACCATTATCTCCTTCGGGTTAGTGATGTAAGAGCCATCACTTCATTTGATCTGTTAAAAACTGAATTATGGAATAATTTTGTAATATAAACGCCAAATTTGACCCATTGTTCTCTTGACCTTTGCCACCAGCATTGTTATTCATGTTTTTGTAGTTCTCTAGAGTATGAATGTGTCATGTCCCCTTTTGGACATGAAGCTTTTGAAGACCCTTACCTATTTGTTCTTTGTTTCTAAGGGCTAAGGGAATTTGAAAAAAGAAGAAACATGTTTTAATTGTAAAATTCAAAAAGTTGCTTTATTGTCTAACTTTCACTTAAATTGTCGTCTTTCAAGAGTCATGGGCACCCACGACCTTAAGTGAGGGCTATAATTTGATTAATCATTTCTTTAAAAGTTGAGTTTCCCTCCAAAAGTGCATTGCCCCTCTTAGAGGGAAGATTATAAAAAGGGATGGAGAGTTCATTTGAAAGGTTAGACTATGTTATGATATTGAATTTTTAAGTTGGAGCACGAAAATCTTTGTTTGTTCACTTTGAAGAAGAAAACCTTCAGGGTACTGGAATTGAGGACGAAAACCCTCATTCTTCTTGAGGCAACTTCACCTAGGAGCTGCCATTGAGCTGAATTATTCTTCCAAGGGTGTTTTGAACACCGTTTTGTCATTTTCAAGTGTGCTGATTTGGATTGAGGGTTGAGCATAGGGTTTGGAGACCCAAACAAGGGTGGCGACTTGCATCTTGAGGGTGGCTATTGGATTTGGGGCTTGTGTGAGAGGGTTTGCTAGGCTATTCCAAGCCTAAATAATATTTGTAATTTTTCTACATATATTTCCTTATTTTTGAGGAATTTTCCAACACTTTTGGATTGGGAAAATTCAATATTTTATTTAAATATTCAGATCTGAACATGGTATAAATTGACATATTTTATTGATGTAAATTCATGATTTAGTACTCCATTGATCATATAAAAATTGGCAATAATTCTAGAAGTTTATTTCATAATTTAATGGGTTATTTGAGAGATCCTAAAGTACTTTTCTTGAAGTTGTAAGGGCAAGTATTAATTCTACAATTTTCTTCCACTTGGGCAATGGGTTTGAAGGGGAATTCTCCTTTCATTGCCCCATTTATTTATTGGGAAGTGGTCAACTGCTATTAGGGTTTCAATTGGATTTTTGCAACTAGTTATCAATTTTGGTGCTTGGGTTTGCTGGAAAAAAAATAGAATTGACATTTTACCTAGGGTTTTGAAGAAAATCCAAAATCTACAAAATATCCTATTTTGGGGATATTACATTGGTATCAAAACCATATCTTGGTTAATCGTGGGTTTCCGATGTGATTTATACACAAGGGTGACAAAGAACTAAGGTATTACCTTAGAAGCAAGAAGAAGGTTGAGGAAAATCACCAAGCAGAACCAATGGCTTACTTGGATCAGCCAAGGGATGAGGTTGAAAATAGGGAGGAACAAAGGTTTGACAGATATACACAAGCTCAAGAACAAGTGACAGGTATGATAGTGGAATTTGTCTGCACTACGAAGGAAATGAGGGGTGATAAACCATCTAATAGGGTTGGTAGTGCTTCTGGAAGTCACAACCTCACGGATCATCCCCCTAAAGGCAATGGAGGAGCCACACGTAAGCCTAACTAGCCTACTTTTTTGCAAGAAGTTGCCATTCCGGAAAGGGAAGAGCAACCCACCTTAAGAGAGTTTATTGAAGGATTATAATGAGTACATGACTTATCTGGCTCCTTTCAGGGATCAAATCGATGTTTTCGCATTTACATCATGGAAGCATGGGCAACATGTTGGCAATAGGGCTGGCCAAAGGCACAAGGGCAGCCAAGGAGGACTTCATCATGCCTTGGGAAAGCTTTCACTTTCTAATTTTGATGGTTCTCCTAAGAGCTTGGCTAGGGCTTGGATTCAGAAAGTAGACACCTACTTTTCACTTAGGCCTATGATGGAAAAAGAGGCTATTCAGTTTGCCACCTTGCATTTAGAAGGGTTCACCCATGAATTATGGTATCATGGGTTGATAATCCAAGGGCATCAACTCATCCAATCTTATGAGGAGTTCAGTAAAAAGATCACTGAAAGGTTTGATAGGGCTGATCCGGAATTACACTTCAGAGAGTTGGCTCAATTGGGACAAAAGGGTACAATAGAGGAGTATGTGACAAAATTTTAGAGGCTTTCGGTCATGGTAACGGATGTTTCAAAGAGAGAATCAGTAGTTTTATTCATGGAGGGTTTGGCTGATTCCATTCAGGGTTTGGTCAAGGCTTTTGACCCACCTTCTCTTCAAGGAGCCATTCAAAAGGCCCTTGATCTTGAGTTTTCAGCACCCCAAGATAAAATTATGCCTTTTGTTTCACCAAAAACTAACTCTTTTGGATCTTTTGAACAACAAAGAGACAATAAATGGGGGCAGCCAAGGGGCAGCTCCTTTGGGGCAACTTGATAGGCCAAATCAGCAAGGTTTGGGGCAGTTTGGTAAGCTAAACTAGAAGGGTTTGGGGTAGCAAAGGGAGCTGCCAAGATGGAGTAATGAGACAAAGAATGAACTAAGAAGGAAAAAACTTTGTTTTGGTTGTAGAGACGCAATTGCACTACATTGAAGTGCATTTAGATGGAGAAGAAGAGGAAAAAGAGGAAGGGGCAGCCACCTGTGAGGAAGAGCATTTGGAGATCCTTGGAGAAGAGGACATTTGTGGCACCTTTGTTTCATTATCGGAGACTCCTAGATACTACCCCTTTCATGTGAATGGAAAATTGAAAGGTAAAGATGTTACAATTCTCATTGATAGTGAGGCCAACCACAATTTCATTGATAAAAACTTGACTGTTGCATGTGGGCTTCAATCTATTGAATTCAAAGGTTTTCGTATGACTATGGTGGATGGATTCACCATCCCTTGCACCCCAAAGTTCCCAAGCTTAGCATCATCTTGGAGACACACTCCATTGAGGATGACTTCTATGTGGTTGGTATTGGAGAAACCAACCTTGTCCTAGGCATCCAATGGTTGCACTCACTTGGAGAGTACACACAAAATTACCAAACTATAGAGCTTATATTTGAAAGGAATGGGAAAAAAGTGGTCTTGCATGGTTTGAATGATAAGGTACCATTGGAGGTGACATCAAAGGCCATGGAAAGAGTCTTCCCCAAAAAGAATTCGATAGGGGCAGCAAAAAGGAATGTCCCTTCTAATCTGGAACAGCCAACAAGGTATGCAAAAAAACATTTATTTCCGTGTTTTTTGGGCTTAATAAATTTTGGGAATGAAGATGCTAAGCAAGCCTATGGAGAGGAAAATTTTCAGTTGGCAAGAAAAGAAGGTAGGTCTGAATTTTACATTGTGAAAAGACCTTGGATATACTCAGAAAAATCAGAACTTTGTTGCTCAAAAAAATCAGGATTTCATGAGAAAAATCAGAATTATTGTTGATCAAAAAAATAAAAAAATAATGGAAATAATCAACTTTATTCACTCAGAAAATTCAGGAAAAAAGGGTAAGTTGCATCTCCTAATAAATTCTAGAAATGCAAAGGAGAGTTGGCTTTCTCCTTGTGATAAGGAGCTGGAGTTTACAAAAGGACATCCCTTCCAAGAGCCTACAAGGGAAGAAATAATTCAGAAATGTGACACAAAAGGTATGTGTCCAATGTTGTTTCAAGTTATTTTGTCAGTCCAAACTAGTGAGTCATGCTTTCGATTTGATGAAGAAGTGTCAAGACATGTTGAGGGCCCTAAAGGGTATTGGGTTGCATTCCAAGGGAGCTCACTTTCCAAGATGCACTTGCAAGGGAGAAGGATCATGAGGGTCAGCCTTAGTTATGATAGTTCCAGCTCTTCTAAGAGGGTACATAGCTTCATTTTGACCCCTCTTGGGATGGCAAATGTGGTAGGTTCAGCATGGAGCAAGTTGGGAGTAAAAAGGTTGATCTTTTAGGATGCTTGCAAGGTTGTAATGTACAAACACAACCCTCAAAACATAAGGTAGAGATTTCTTTTTGAAATGATTCCCTCTAAGATAAGTGTTGACGCAGTGGATTGCACCATTTGAAAAGGAAGCTAAGCTCATTTCTTCCACGCGGCACAATGGAGAAACTCCTCTTGCTGTGGGTAGCAAAACTGAGGAGTGAATCTCTAGATAAGGGGCTAGCTCCCCTTGATGCACCTTAAAGTCCTGAATTTCTACTACTAACAATGGGGGGGGGGTGAAAAGAGAGAGGGATGCTATGAAAACAGAACTTAACTAAAATGGTGATGCACCAAAATGATTGATCTACTCATCTTATCTACACTTTGTACCAAAAGGAGCGAACAGAGACTTCATTTGAATAAGAAACTATACTGCATCAATGTTCCAACAAGGGGTTTGATGGAGGTATAATGAAGAAGAACCTATCAAACATGCTCTAGAGGCACACTGTTGGATGGTTGCTCACCTGCACCTATACTTCAACCCGAACGCTTCTTGTTAACCTGCAAAAGAGGATCTTGGATACACTAGATACACTGGCTTCGACTTATGAAAGCATTAAAATAAATGACTAAACATAAGGCAATACGCAGACATATGCAAAAGTGTAAAAAATCAGATGGAGGTAAAACGCTTCTTTTGATTAAAGGCAATCTTTGTCAGGGCTTTGCCATACAAAACTCAAAGAGATCCCTATACTAAGCTGAGAGGTTACAATATATAGAGAAATTGGAGAAAGACCTTTGACCCTTCCAAGAGCAAGCGACCCATACTACATGTTGACCATTTTGGTCCTGCAGGCCAAAATCAGTGTACTTCCTTCCCTACCACTCTGAACCTCAATCTAGTCATGCACCCACGTTCTGCAAAATCTCCTTTTCTTTGCAATAAGCCCTGTTCTTATAGAACATTGAAAAATCTAAGGCCCTACAGGGTTCGGTTCAGTATGGATCTTTTTGCTTTGAGCAAATGCCTTAGACAAATAAGAGTCTCTTACAAAGCTCCGAAAGTTAAACAACCCTTGCGGATGGCAAATGATGAGCAAGATGGGCCATTGCAAAAGATCCGAAGGGTAACTTTGGACTTGATTTACCCTTGCGGAGGGTAGCTGGTCAAAAGGCCGAAAGGTGAGTTCCTTCGAGAAGAAAGACCAAGGCAAAGAATTCCTTCGGACTTTTTGTCCGAAGGAAATTCATAAGGAAATAGCAAAGGATTCCTTCAGACAAAATGTCCGAAGAAAATCCATGAAGTGAATGTTGTCAACCTGGAGCTGTGCCCTGATTCGAAGATGTGCGTGAAACGGCCAGTCCTCTATCTGGCTGAAACAATGGGATCTTCTCACGAGGGTGGGTGCCTCAACGGTGAGAAGAACCTCCAAAGAAGGCTGGTTCCTGAATGATGTATCAATGAAAATCCCTACTCTACGCTGCGGACTACCATAGAAAAGGGAGAAAGAAACTTAAAGGGGGAATCCTACCTAAAAGGGGTGATACACCAGAAGTTTGATCCACTCAACTTGGAACCTTGAACACTGAACGAACAAGGGAGAAGGAAGACCTTAGATTTCAATCAATCACTTATGCATAAGTATTTCATGGAGAGGTTCGATCTAATGACTAAAACCTGAGGGAAAACAATGGAGAGAGGTTTGATAAAAGACACTTTGCGGCCACCTAACATCCACTTATACCTTCAGCAAAAGACAATAAAGAACACTTTAACATGTCCTGCAAAAGGATAATCTAGCAACTAGGTATGAATCAGAATTTGGGAAGGGAGAGAAATCTACCACTTATGCAAATTACTGAAGAAATATACACTATGCCAACGCTTGAAATCTGAAAGTACAATCCTTTTTATTGATTGAAGAGGTTACACAACTCACCAATGGCAGAGTCTAGTCTAACCAAGAGAGATTGGATGATTTTTAATCAAGGCTGAAAGCCATTATATAGAGAATTACAAGAGGCCAAAGATTGGCATTGAAAATTTGAAGAGAAGGATTCACTTCGGTTAACTCAAGGCTTACTTGGCCTTTCAATAAAATATATTTTCCTTTTTGTCCTTGCATGAAGCTTCTTCGTTTGATGAAGTGAACTTATCTTTGTTATGAACCGCCCACCTCCTTTTGCATGGAAATCCACGCAAATGTTATTTTTAGAACTTCTTCGTGAGCTGCTTGATGCCGAGTTGTAGCGTTTGAAAGTTGAGTTAAACGAAGAGATCACGCTGAGTTAGACGAAGAGATCATGCTCCTTCGCATGGAAAGCTTCTAGTGGATGCGGCGTTTAATCAATTAGTCAACTCTAAATCTGGAACAGTCAACTCGTCGTTCGGATTTGGGACTCCGGTTGACGCTGAGTTGGACCTTCGGATGCATGAGTTGACTGGAGACGAACAGGACTTCAGCAACTAGTCAACTGAAGCTTTGATAGTAGTTTGAAAATAGCTCTTGCTTGCATGTATTTTGTCCTATTCTGGCCTTCCTGTTCGCGTCTATTTCCGGCGAGATTCCGTATTTAACTCTTCGTCGGATTATCTATTTTCTATCCTCTTTTGCACAGTCAGCCTCCATTTCTTTCGGATTTCTTGTTGTCTCCTTGGTTTCAATGGTTACTGTTGTCAACCTCGAGCTGCGCCCTAATTTGAGTACGTGCGTGAAACGGCCAGTCCTCTATCCGGCTGAAACAATGGGATCTTCTCACGAGGGTGGGTGCCTCAATAGTGAGAAGAACCTCAAGAGAAGGCTGGTTCCTGTATGATGTATCAATGAAGATTCCTACTCTATGCTGCTGTCTACCATGGAAAAGGGAGAAAGAAAACTTAAAGGGGAAATCCTATCTAAAAGGGGGTGATACACCAGAATTATGATCCTACTCAGCTTGGAACCTTGAACACTGAACAAACAAGAGAGAAGGAAGACCTTAAACTTCAATTAATCACTTATGCATAAGTATTTCATGCAGAGGTTCGATCCAATGACTAAAACCTGTGGGAAAATGGTGGAGAGAGGTCTGATAAAAGACACTTTGCAGCCGCCTAACATCCACTTACAGTCTTAGCAAAAGACAATAAAGAACACTTTAACATGACCTGCACAAGGACAATATAGCAACTAGGTACGAAACAGAATTTGGGAAGGGAGAGAACTCTACCACTTATGCAAATTGCTGAAGAAATATACACTATGCCATGCTTGAAATTGGAAAGTACAGTCCTTATTGATCGAAGAGGTTACACAACTCACCAATGGCAGAGTCTGGTCTAACCAACAGAGATTGGATGATTTTTAATCAACGCTGAAAGCCATTATATAGCAAATTACAAGAGGCCAAAGATAGGCATATAAACTTGAAGAGAAAGATTTACTTTTTGTTAACTCCAAGCTTTACTTGGCCTTAAAATAAAATATATTTCTCCTTTGTCCTTGCATGAAGCTTATTCGTTTGATGAAGCGCACCCATCCTTGTCATGAACCATCCACCTCTTTTTTGCATGAAAATCCACGCAGATGTTAATTTTTTAACTCCACGTGAGCTGCTTGATTACCAAGTTGCAGTATTTGAAAACTGAGTTGGACGAAGAGATCATTATCTTTCGCATGAAATTTTCTAGTGGACGTGGCGTTTAAATTAATTAGTTAACTCTAAATCTGGAATAGTCAACTCCTCGCTTGAACTCGGAACTCCTGCTAAAGCCGGATTTAGTCCTTCGGATGCATGAGCTGACTGGAGATGAACAGGATCTTAATAATCAGTCAACTAAAGCTGACTGTTTATTCAAAAATAGCTCTTATGTTCGAAAATAGCTCCAACGTTTGCATGTATTTCATTCTAATTTTGATCGTGTCTATTTCCGGCAGGATTCCGTATTCAATTCTTCGTCGGATTATCTATTTTCTGTTCCTTTTTGCACAGTCGGCTTCCATTTATTTCGGATTTCCTGCTATCTCCTTAGTCTCAATGGTTACTTCCTGCAGGAAAAAATTGACGGCCTGCAGGACGTCACCGAAAATTGTCATATTTCTTTCGGCTATATTTCCTCGGGCTTATTTCTACGGTCTGTTGCTCTGTCGGCTCTTTTGTATTGGTCACTAAGTCATATTCCCGCGGACTTCTTTTGATTTATCTTTGCCTCATTCCCGCGGGTTTATTTTCCTCGGGGCTATTTGTCCGAATTTCTTCAGACTTTTTGTCTGAAGGAATTCCTTCAAACAAAAAGTCCGAAGGTTCCCTTCGCTTTATTTCTTGCGGCTTTTTTGTTTTGTCTAAGCCTCTGTGGACACTTCCGAATTTCTTCGGATTTTTTGTCCAAATGAATTCCTTTGGACAAAAAGTCCGAAAGAATTCATTTTCTCTTTGACTTAGCTTTATCTTGTCTTTTCCCTTGGTCTTGTTTTCGGACTTGTCTCCTGTCCCTTCCGAATTCCTTCGGACTTTTTGTCCGAAGGATGTCTTTGCCTTTGCTCTAAAATGTGCCCTTCAGCAGCCAATCCAAGTGTCCTCCGCCAGTCCAAGTGTCCTCCGCCAGTGCCCTTCAAAAAAATTGGAGGGCACCCGGGCTTTTTGCAAAGGTCTGCGATTTAGTCTCTGTCCCTGCCCGAAGGGTAGGTGCCCTTCGGCATTGTTGCAAGTGTCCCTTCCAAAGGGTACCCTACCCTTCGAAAAAATTGGAACTCTCTTTTCCTTGCCTTTTGCAACTTTTTCCGAATTTCTTCCAAGTGTTGGGAGAGTCCGTAGAATTTTTTGGCTAAGCGAGTCCGTAGAAAATTTCCTGAGTGAGTCCGTAGAAAATTTCCTTAGTGAGTCCGTAGAATTTTTCTGAGTGAGTCCGTAGAAACTCTTCTGAGTGAGTCCGTAGAATTTTTTCTGAGTGAGTCCTTAGAAACTCTTCTGAGTGAGTCCGTAGAAACAACAAAGGAAAACAATGAATTCTTCCTTCCTTGACTAGAGACGAGACCTTTCCAAGTGGCAAGAAAAAATCTGACTCGTGGAAGATTTGTCAACATTCTGGCAACTCAACTGGGAAGCATGCCTGCTATGCTTGAGGACCCAGGCCATGTATAGACGTTATTCGAATTCCCATATGGTGAACCTGATCTCTGATCGAAAATCTGCTCTGATCATTGCCGTAATAACCTCCTTCAAAATAAGAAGGGAAACACACGAAAGCGGAAAACTAACTAAAAGCAAATGTGCAAACTATTGTGCTTTTACAACACTTGGAGGAAAGCAAAGAATAATTAAATATGTACATGGAACTTTGTTCTTTAATAGCAATGTTTCAAATATATCCCATTCACTGGGATTGGAAGCTCTTCGCCATCCATCTTAGCAAGTTGGAAGGGATTGTGGGATTCACAGCTGGAGATTGTATATGGGCCACTCCAAAGTGAATCAAACTTTGTGTGCCTTCCTGGTTTGGCCCGATCCTCATCCCACTTAAGGACCAAATCTCCTTCATTGAAGCTCCGTGAGGAAGCTCCTCTGTCGAATGTCCTTTTCACCTGTGCCTGATGACTTTCCATGGCTAGCATGGCTTGATTTCTTGTCTCTTCCAGCTCCATAAGTTCTGCATACCTGATCTCCATAGGCTCGTTTTCTAACAGTTCAAGTTGAAGCATTAATTCTAAGGCGGTAAACTCGAGAGAGATCGGCAACCTTGCTTCCCTACCATAGACCAGCTTGTAGGGACAGTTGGTTATTGACCTCTTGAAGGTGATCCTATCAGCCCATAGTGCTGACTTCAGCTTGAGGTACCATGATCTCTGATTGTCTTCAATGGTCCTGCGTATGATCCTCAATAGGTTTTTGTTTGTAGACTCAGCAAGGCCATTTCCTTGTGGATAATAATTTGATGAAGTGCTGAGATAGATTCCAGGTTGGACGGCCCATTGGCTGATCTGGATCCCACAAAAGCCATTGCATTGTCAGAAATAATAGTTGAAGGGACTCCAAACCTAGTGACCAAACTTTCATAGAAATCAAGGAAGCTAGTTTCGTTTGCCTCCTTTAATGCAACTGCTTCTGTCCAACGGGTGAAGTAGTCCATAGCTGTTAGAATCCACTTATGCCCTGAACTAGGAGGGTTGATGAGACCAATAAAGTCTAATCCCCACTGGAGAAATGGCTGATCCACTATAATTGGCTATAGGGGTAGGGCTGCTAGTTTAATTTTCCCTACAAACATAGCGCATTGTTTGCACTTCCTAACCCATGCATGGAAGTCACCAAATATAGTAGGCCAAAAGTACCCACCTCTCATGATCTTGAGTGCTATAGTTCTGGCAGAAAAGTGTCCTCCACCAAATCCATCATGGAACTCTTCAAGCAATCTTTGAGTATGGCCTGGCTCTACACACCTTAGTAACATTCCATTGATATCCTTCTTGAATAAGACACCGTCAACAAGCAAAAATGGAATTGATTGCAGTCTGAAATACCTTCTTCTTGAAGCACTTAGATGGGAAGGGTAATGACCTTCCTGTAGATAGCTTACCAGATCGTGGAACCAGCTGGAAGGTGAGGTCTGTACAGCAGCGACTTCTACATCATTTGACACTAGAACAACTTCGTTGGTTTCTTGTAAGCCCTGAGCTAGATGCTCACAAAGTCCTTTGCCTCTAACCAGTTTCGTGATCTTAATTTATATATCATACTCCATCACTTTGGTTATCCAACCAGCGCTTTTCTTATTTATATCCTTGTTCAGAAGAAATTCTTTGATGCTTGGATGAGCAACCATTAGAAGTATTTTATTATTAGACAATAAGTGCCTAAATTTCTTCAAAGATCTTATAACTGCAAGGACGTGTTTTTCAACAAAAGAGTACCTTGTCTCATACTCCTGCAGGCCTTGGCTGTAGAAGGCTATTGGTTGTTCCAAGTCTTCATGGTTCTGCTGCATAAGAATACCTGAAATGGTGTCCACATTAGCATATGTATATAGAATGAAATCTTTCTTGAAATCTGGATTCAAGAGCGTAGGGGCACTTGCTATGGCTTTCTTAACATCTTCGAATCCTGTTATTCCCTCCTTGGACCAGCTGAAGCTCTGATTTTTCTTTAACATGGCTGTAAGTGGCTTAGCTATAGTAGCAAAATCTGAAATATATCTCCTTATGAAATTGATCTTTCCAAAGAGACTTTGCAAAGCCTTTTTGCTCTTAGGCAAGCAAAGTGCTAGAATAGATTGAATCCTCTCAGAATCTATGTTTAAACCGTGCTTAGAAACAACATGTCCAAGAAGCTTACCTTCATGAACTGAAAATACACACTTTTTGGGATTTAGAGATATCCCAAACTATCTACACCTTTCAAAAACCTGCTGGAGGTGCACCACGTGATCTTCTGCGTCCTTTGAGAATACTATTATATCATCTAAATAGACAAGCATGAATTTGTTAAGGCCTTGGAAGGCCATATCCATGGCTCTCTGAAAGGTTGCTCCAGCATTGGACAAACCAAACGGCATCTTTCTGTATGCGAACGTTCCCCACTTGGTTGTGAAAGCCGTCTTGAACTGGTCTTCTTTTTTGACCAAAATCTAATTATAGCCACTGTACCCATCTAATAAGGAAAACCTCTCTGAACCTGAAACAAGATGTAAGATTTGTTCCATTGATGGCAATGGATAGTGGTCTTTAAGTGAGGCCCTGTTTAAGTCACGAAAATCAACACAAACGAATTTCACCATTCTTTTTCTGTACTGGAACGAGGTTCGCCACCCAAGTTGAGTGCTTGATTGGAAATATAATAGCAGACTCTATAAGCTTGTGAAGCTCATCTTTTATTAAAGGCTCAAGTTTTGGATTAATTGGCCTTTGTCTTTGTCGTACTGGCTTAGTTTCATCTTCTAGATCAATAGTGTGTTGAGCCAAGCTTGGATCAAACCCTTTGAGGTCGCTATACTTCCATGCAAATATATCAGCAAAATTTTGGCATAATTCAACGAAATCTTTCTTTTGTAGTGGAGTGCATACCTTGCCCAATTTCAATATCTTACCAGCTGCAATCTCTACATTGGCGTAGTGCTCCTCTTTTGTAGACAAAGCTGGTTTCTCTTTCCTTAGCTCATCATCTTCACTGAAAATATTTTCAAGGGTAACCAATCCCTTGGGTAGTTTATTTGTTTTCAGCTGTACAATCTGGTCACCATACTGCTGTAAGCGTTTTGCCTGATTTTTTGGAGAAAACTCAGCTTCTTCCTGTAAAAATCTCACAATTTGATCGTCACTTTCAAATACCTGCCAATTTTCATGGTTATCTGGGACAGAAGGCCTTACGACTATCCTTATATGTGACTGAGAAGCGTCACTTTTAACGTCAGCTGGAATATCAAATTGCGCCCCAACAGCAGCCAACCTATCAGCATGTTTACTTCTATCTCTTGGTATAGCCTGAATATTAAAACCCTGAAAATCTTCAAGTAAATCCCATAACCTGTGTCTATAAGATTTAAGTAACATGTTCTTACATACATTTAAGCCTCTTACTTGGTGAACCACAAGTTCACTATCTCCAAACACTTGTAGACAACTTGCTTTCATCTTCCTAGCCCATTGCAAACCGTGGACTAGTGCTTCATATTCAGCAACGTTATTTGAACAGCCAAACTGAAATTTAATGGATGAGAAATACCTTTGTTTCGTAGGAGAAACTAACATTATTCTAGCTCATGTCCCATGCTTATTTCTTGATCCATCGAAGTATAGTTGCCACAAGCCTTCACTAGACTCGCCCTCTTTTACCATGGCTGGGATTTGCACATTGTTCTCATGAAGACAATATACACCAAGATCTTCTTCTTCAATCAGCTTGTAGGGATCATACTCATGCAAAGTAGAGGCCCACTCATCAAGAAATAAATCTGGAACTCCATCCAAAGGTGAGTCCTTTTCTACATCACTAGTTTGTACTACTTCATCTGAAATAATACAATTTGTGTTGACCACACTTGGCGTATAAGGTTCCATGTGAAAACGCGCAATAGGTTCTGAATGAATGGTTACCTTTGTGCCATATTTGGTTCTGAACAGTAAGTCCAATCAGCTGATCGATATCCCCCAATCTTTGAGGTGAAATCTCTTGAAAGGCACATGGCGAAATAAGGGGGTAGATCTACAACTACAACATCCTGTTGAATAGTCACATTAGGACAGGCATGTAATGTTAGTTTCAAATCTTTAATAATCCCTACCGTCTTTGCAGGTGAACCATCCAATTGCAGTACTCCTTTAGTATTTGGCTCGTAGACAAGGCCGAGCTTGTCTGCAATATGTTTAGGCAAAACTGTACTGCTGGCTCCACTATCCACCATACAATTATGAACTAAGGTGTCTCCTACTATCAAGGAAAGATAAAAAAGGGGAGTCTTCTTTACTTTTACCTCAGTTTTGTCTGCCTTTGATATATTATTTCCTTGCTGCACCTGCTGCTTAGTTGGCGGATTTGAGTTTGTCAAAACAATACCTCCTTTGTCTACTAATTTTGGGGACAATTCAAGCGCTGAAAGTTCTTGAATGAGTTTGTCCTTTTGGCCTGGAATCGACAAAGTATCCCACATGCTAATATTGATGTTAGACCTTTTCATCTGATCTACAATGTTGAACTGGGATGTACTAACCTTTGATTGAACCTTTGTGTTACTTGCTGCTCACGAATCAGAGGTATTTGTTGCACTTTGCCAACCTCTACATTCTGATTTCTTGGGACTGTGGGGGCAGCACGCTGTTCTTTTGTACCTTGAGCAATGGTACTAGGAGTGTTGGATGTATTTGCCACTGTTTGAGCTTCTCCAACAGCTCTTCTTTTATTTCTCTGATAGGTTAGAGCTGCAATTTGATCATTTGAAGTGTTAGTTTAAAATCTTGAGTAAAAGCAATATGATCATCTACCTGCCAATTTACATTAACAGCATCAGGCTGCCCTTGGGTCGCTCCTTGTGATGCTAGTCCTGTATCTTGATATTGGCTCTCATGAAAAGAGAACTCTTGTGTCATCTGTGGCATGGTGTTGTTTGTCTGAATTGAATCTTGATTTTGAAAATCATTCAAATTTGAAGGCTACCAACCTGAATCCTGTACTAAATTGTTCTGAGATGGAGTTGGAACGATGGCCTTTGAAGTAGAAGGAACACTTGGATCAAGAGCAGCATATGGCTTAGCTAGAGTTATAGCCCCTTGCGTTTGATAGGGTGGTCGGTTTTCTCTGAAACCCTGATAAGGAGATCTTTGATCTTTGAAGCGCTGATAGTTGTTCTGATTCTGCTGTTGATAAGGCCTATTTGACTGGAATTGCTGCCTTTTAAGTTGTACTATTTCATTTCCGAAAGGCTGTAATAGACTTTTCAGCTCTCCTATCTCACTAGATTGACTAGTAGAGGCTGCAATTTGACGCTGAGGTGCTGGAATTGGAGCCAAGGATGGAACTTGAGGGACATGAAGGGCTGGTGCTGAACCTATCTCCGAAAATATGGGCATTGGAGGCCTTGGAGCAAGCTTTTCTACCTGAATCAGACTATTCTCTACTCTTATTGCAACGTCATAGGCATCTGGCAAGGTAGTGCCGCCCATTGACTGTATTATCACACTGATATCAGAATTCAGAGCTTTCAAAAAATATAAAAAAGCATACTCTGGTGATGGCCTAGTTAAAACCGGTATCCTGTGCCATGTCTTTTGGAATCTGAGATTAAAATCGGATATGAACTCATGAGGAGCTGTCTGTATGGTTGTTAATTGCTCAACCAAAGATAAGTGGTCAGACTTGTCTTCAAACTGTTTGACCAAAGTAGTGCCTAATCAATCCCAAGTAGAGATAGATCTAAGTGGGAGGGTTCTATACCATTGTAAAGCTTTTCCTTTGAAAGAAGCAGCTAATAATTTGATAGTGACATTATCCTCAG
This sequence comes from Torreya grandis, assembly GCA_037957365.1. NCBI lineage: Eukaryota > Viridiplantae > Streptophyta > Pinopsida > Cupressales > Taxaceae > Torreya > Torreya grandis. The sequence goes on along the minus strand of JARHVA010002996.1, from coordinate 897,935 downwards.
TTACATTATGAACTGAACAAAGATTAGCAACATCCTGTATATGCTCAACAGGGGTTGTTTGATCTTCTCCTGAGAAGAATGGAATACTTTTGAGGGCAGATATAGGTATATCATTTAGCTGTGCTAGATTTAGTGGACTCCCCCTATTGAATGGAGCAAATACTTGATTTCTTACGGCCATCTGAATGGTGGGGATTTCAGTGTCGAGAACAATAAGATGAGGGGGAGCTAAATATTCCCTTTGAGGATATGGACTTGCTCTTCTAGATCTTGCCCTTTTATAAGTCAAAAATTCAAAAGGAATACCTTTGCTTGTTGATCTTGTAGTAACTTTTGGCATGAATTGATTGTCTGAATGATGCTATGAACTCTTCTGCTGGCTACAAATAAATATCTTCCTTTGCCATGAAGATTTTCAGTAAGGAACTCTTTTTGTGGTCCCACCGGGCGTGCCAAAAACTGTTGTCAACTTGGAGCTGCGCTCTGATTTGAGGACGTGCGTGAAACGGCCAGTCCTCTATCTGGCTGAAACAATGGGATCTTCTCACGAGGGTGGGTGCCTCAATAGTGAGAAGAACCTCAAGAGAAGGCTGGTTCCTGTATGATGTATCAATGAAGATTCCTACTCTACGCTGCTGTCTACCATGGAAAACGGAGAAAGAAAACTTAAAGGGGAAATCCTACCTAAAAGGGGGTGATACACCAAAATTATGATCCTACTCAGCTTAGAACCTTGAACACTGAACGAACAAGAGAGAAGGAAGACCTTAGACTTCAATTAATCACTTATGCATAAGTATTTTATGCAGAGGTTCGATCCAATGACTAAAACCTGTGGGAAAATGGTGGAGAGAGATCTGATAAAAGACACTTTGCAGCTGCCTAACATCCACTTACAGTCTCAGCAAAAGACAATAAAGAACACTTTAACATGACCTGCACAAGGACAATATAGCAACTAGGTACGAAACAGAATTTGGGAAGGGAGAGAACTCTACCACTTATGCAAATTGCTGAAGAAATATACACTATGCCACGCTTGAAATATGAAAGTACAGTCCTTATTGATCGAAGAGGTTACACAACTCACCAATGGCAGAGTCTGGTCTAACCAAGAGAGATTGGATGATTTTTAATCAAGGCTGAAAGCCATTATATAGCCAATTACAAGAGGCCAAAGATAGGCGTATAAACTTGAAGAGAAAGATTTACTTTTTGTTAACTCCAAGCTTTACTTGGCCTTAAAATAAAATATATTTTTCCTTTGTCCTTGCATGAAGCTTATTCGTTTGATGAAGCGCACCCATCCTTGTCATGAACTGTCCACTTCTTTTTTGCGTGAAAATCCACGCAAATGTTAATTTTTTAACTCCACGTGAGCTGCTTGATTACCAAGTTGTAGTATTTGAAAACTGAGTTGGATGAAGAGATCATTATCTTTCGCATGAAATTTTCTAGTGGACGTGGCGTTTAAATTAATTAGTTAACTCTAAATATGGAATAGTCAACTCCTCGCTCGAACTCGGAACTCCTGCTGAAGCCGGATTTAGTCCTTCGGATGCATGAGTTGACTGGAGATGAACAGGATCTTAATAATCAATCAATTGAAGCTTTGACTGTTTATTCGAAAATAGCTCTTATGTTCGAAAATAGCTCCAACTTTTGCATGTATTTCGTTTTGATTTTGATCGTGTTTATTTCCGGCAGGATTCGGTATTCAATTCTTCGTCGGATTATCTATTTTCTGTTCTTTTTTGCACAGTCGGCTTCCATTTATTTCGGATTTCCTGCTATCTCCTTAGTCTCAACGATTACTTCCTGCAAGAAAAAAATTGACGGCCTACAGGACGTGACCGAAAACTGTCATATTTCTTTCGGCTATATTTCCTCGGGCTTATTTCTACGGTTTGTTGCTCTGTCGGCTCTTTTGTATTGGTCGCTAAGTCATATTCCTGCGGACTTCTTTTGATTTGTCTTTGCCTCATTCCTGCGGGTTTATTTTCCTCGGGGCTATTTGTCCGAATTTCTTCGGTTTTTTTGTCCGAATGAATTCCTTCGGACAAAAAGTCCGAAGGTTCCCTTCGCTTTATTTCTTGCGGCCTTTTTGTTTTGTCTAAGCCTCCGTGGACACTTCCGAATTTCTTCGGACTTTTTGTCCGAAGGAATTCGAGACAAGTCCGAAAACAAGACCAAGGGAAAAGACAAGATAAAGCTAAGTCAAAGAGAAAATGAATTTCTTCGGACTTTTTGTCCGAAGGAATTCCTTCGGACAAAAAGTCCGAAGAAATTCATTTTCTCTTTGACTTAGCTTTATCTTGTCTTTTCCCTTGGTCTTGTTTTCGGACTTGTATTCCTTCGGACAAAAAGTCCGAAAGAATTCATTTTCTCTTTGACTTAGCTTTATCTTGTCTTTTCCCTTGGTCTTGTTTTTGGACTTGTCTCCTGTCCCTTCCGAATTCCTTTGGACTTTTTGTCTGAAGGAATTCCTTCAGACAAAAAGTCCGAAGGATATGTCTTTGCCTTTGCTCTAAAATGTGCCCTTCGGCAGCCAGTCCAAGTGTCCTCCGCCAGTCCAAGTGTCCTATGCCAGTGCCCTTCGGAAAAATTGTAGGGCACTCGGGCTTTTTGCAAAGGTCTGCGATTTAGTCTCTGTGCCTACCCGAAGGGTAGGTGCCCTTCGGGATTGTTGCAAGTGTCCCTTCCGAAGGGTACCCTGCCCTTCGGAAAAATTGGAACTGTCTTTTCCTTGCCTTTTGCAACTTTTTCCGAATTTCTTCTAAGTGTCGGGAGAGTCCGTAGAATTTTTTGGCTAAGCAAGTCCATAGAAAATTTCCTGAGTGAGTCCGTAGAAAATTTCTTGAGTGAGTCCGTAGAATTTTTCTGAGTGAGTCCATAGAAACTCTTCTGAGTGAGTCCGTAGAATTTTTTCTAAGTGAGTCCTTAGAAACTCTTCTGAGTGAGTCCGTAGAAACAGCAAAGGAAAACAATGAATTCTTCCTTCCTTGACTAGAGACGAGAACTTTCCAAGTGGCAAGAAAAAATCTGACTCGTGGAAGATTTGTCAACAGTTACTTCCCGTGGTCAAAACTTGATGGCTTGAGGGACGTCACCATAAGTTTTCTTTTGCTTTGCCTTCACTTGTTTTCCGAAGCCCCTTAGGATTTTATTGACCATCGGCTTTTTTCTATTTTCCCGAATTTCTTCGGACTTTTTGTCTGAAGGAATTCCTTCAGACAAAAAGTCCGAAAGAATTCATTTTCTTTGTTTTGCCTTCTCTGAATGTGCCCTTCGCCCTTTGTCATGGTCCCTTCCGCTGACCAAGTGCCCTCCGCAAGGGCATTTAGCTCTCCCTCTGTGCCTTTCGGAAAAATTGTAGGACACCCGGACTTTTTGCTAAGGTTCTGATTTTGGTCCTGTGCCTTCCCGAAGGGTAGGTGCCCTTCGGGAATATTGAAAACGATCCTTCCGAAGGGTACTTTCTTGGTTTTGCTTGTTTGAATGGACTTTTGGTTTCTCCGAAGTATTTCTTTGGACAAAAGTCCGAAGGAATTACTTCCTTTTGCTTTTAGGCTCCCCTTTGTTATTTCCTTTGGGCTTAGCCTTCTTTGACGAGCACCATTCCTTCGGACAAAAGTCCGAAGGAATTCATTCTTTTGCAGCAAAGGCCCTTAACAAAACAATGTATCCTTCTTCCCTTGGCTAGAGACGTGAACTTTCTAAATGGCAAAAGACAATCCGACTTGTGGAAGAATTGTCAACAGTGAACAAGGCAAAAGGAAGATAGCCAAAGACAAAAGTTGATTTTCTTCAGGGAAAATGCCTGAAGGAATTCCTTCGGACATTTTGTCCGAAGAAATTCACAAGGCAAAGACTGTCTTTCGGAAGGAAAATTCCGCGGAAGAATTCACAAGGCAAATCTTTCAGACAAAAATCCTGAAAGAATTCTTTCAGATTTTTTGTGAAGGAATTTGCCCGAAGAAAAGAGCCGACCGAAAGAAACAAGCAAGGAAACAAACAAGAAATTCTTTTAGGAGAAGTTCCCACGGCAAAGTGAACGAGCGAATTCTTTCGGACAAAAGTCCGAAGGAATTCCTTCGGATTTTTTGTTCGAAGGAATTTACCCGACGGAAAAAGCCCGACAGAAAGCAACAAGTGGGAAAATCAAAGGAAAGATTTCCTTCGGACAAAATGTCCGAAGGATTTCAAGACCAAGGCAGCCCGAAGGAGCCCGAAGGGCAGGTGCCCTTGCGGGGGACTCTCGGCTACCGAAAGGAGGACCTTGCCCAAGCCCCGAAGGGACACCTTCCCTTCGGGAGGTTTCAACGACAAAGGCCTGGACAGAAGAAAAGAAGAGAGAGATATCCTTCGGGAGAAAGTCCGAGGGAACACTTCGGGAGAAAGGCCAAAGAAAAGAAAGCCGAAGGAATTCAAAGTCCTTAAGGCCAAAAGGAAGAGACCACCGAGAAGGGAGCCCAAAGAGCCAAAGATTGATAGAAGATAGCCCAGAAGGCTCAGATTGCCGGAAGGAGTCGAGAGAGGAAAAGACAAAACCAGGAAGAGACAAAGCTAAGAAAAGACAAAAGTTAAGAATGAACTCAACGACCTGCTGATGAAAGAGCCCAAGGAGCCATCAAAGGACGATAAGATAGCCCCGAGAGCTCAAATTCTAGAAAAAGACAAAGCCAGGAAGAGACAAAATGAATATGGACAAAACAGCCTAGGTGGCAAAGGGGAGGCGAGTTATTCTTGCAGTTGGAACAGTCTCCGCCAAGTGGTCATTGAGGAGCGCAAACAGTAAAGATGCGGCTTGTTTTTCCACACTTTGCATTGATAAGCAGACAAACTGCGTGAATGTCTTGAAGGAGTGGTCTTGTTTGCAGGAAAAAAGGCGTGGCCCATGCTTTCACATTAAGTTTGAACGCCAAAGTCAAGATTGACAGCCAACACAGCATTCTCTTTCAACGGTTTTCTCTTCTCGATGCTCTCAACGCACATGGGCCATTTGTAAAAAAAGAGGCGTCAAAGTCTTTTCCAAGTGGGCGCCTTTTGCTTCCTCTCTCTCTATATATTGTAACTTCTCATTTGAGAAAGATCTCTCTCAGCTTGTAAGGAGGAGCCCTGCCAAAATTTATCTTGAATAAAAAAGAAGTATTTTTGCCTCCATTTGAGCTTGCACTTTTGCATATGTCTATGGCTTTGTCTTGTGTTAAGTCATTTTCCCTTATGCTTTCACAGAATGATTCCAGCATGTCTAGTGTATTGTGAGTTCTTTTGCAGGTTAGCCAGAAGTGTCTACAGAAGAGTATAGGCACATGTGAACAGGCTGCCATAGTGTGTCTTAGAACACCTCTGGTAGTTCTTCCTCCCTGTATCTCCAGAGGACCCTTAGTTCACTGATGCAGAAGAATTTATCATATCAAATGAAGTGTACATCAGTGTGTTCTTGGTGGAAAGTGTATGCTCAAGCTAAGTAGATCGAACTTTTTTGGTGCATCACCCTCTTAGTTTAGGTTCTATTTTAGTATCTTTCTCTTTTCAACCCCCCCCAATTATATATATATATATATATATATTAGCAAATGTATTGGAATAAATCAGAGATGCATCAAAGGGAGCTAGCCCTTATCTAGAGACTCTCCCCTCAGTTTTGCCAGACCCACAGGCAAGAGAGGAGTTTTCATTGTGCCGCATGGAAGACAAAAGCTCAGCCTTCTGTCAAGGGTGCAATCCACAGCGTCAATAGTTTTTGGCATGCCCGGTGGGACAATGTTTTAACACTCACAAAAGTTTCAGGATTGGTGCTAGTCCTGTTACAGCAAGAACGAACCACTAATCCAGCATCTAACCTTTAATTAGGCGATTGTGGGACATTTTGTCTAAAGAGTTGAAGAATTTTGGTGTGTTCTTCAACCAACCCACCTTTGGAGGCTTTTTCATCAACACCAATGGCGACTCCGAGTTGAATCAGCTGGTTAAGCAGTCCAGGTGCCATCAAGAAATCTTATTTTTGTATGTATAATCCCATTGCTCAGAATCATGGGCCTTGTATTCCTTCATATGGTTTTGATCAAGCTCAGGTTGTTCATGGAATCACCTTAAACAGCTCTCCTAGTTGCCCTTCAACAATAAGGGAAGTAACACTGGAATTTGAGAAGCAGGGGATGGAGATAGACAGATTGGATGAGCAGTATAGATATCAGCAGGAGCTTATGTACAAAGAGGAGTGTTTGTTTAGGCAAGCTCAGGCCTTGTAATCCCTGGAAGAGGAGGCAACAAAATTGAAGAGTCCATTCATTCAAGACAGTCAACCTTGTGTGCCCCCTCCGATTCTAAAGAAAGCCCCCTCTTATGCACCAAATCCTTTCTACCAGATAGCACTTGCTCACTCTAGCTGATCTGATGCAAGAATCACTCCTGCTCCTAATCCCTTGCGCCTAGCTTCCCAGCATCAAAGGGCATTAGAGCAACCTTTCATGAAAATGAACCTTCTCAATTCCTTAGAGTGTGAATCCTCCTTGGAAGGGAATATCATGAACCAACATGTCTCTCTTCAGGGATTTCTTCCTGTGCATCAACAATATCTTCCTAATCTTCCCCAACCTCCTCAAGCCTTCCAACATGATGTCAAGTTTCCAAGTTGGAAGAGGGAATATCATGAACCAGCTCGGGACCTTGAAGAAGATAAAGTTGCTGCCTGTTCACAAGGGAAAAGTTCCAATCCTAAGGTCATGAGTTGGAAGGAAACAATGGAATCATGGGGCAGGAAGGAGGAGAAAGGTTTTGCTCAAAACCTTGAAAAAATCGAAGCGGCTCCTACTCACCATGATGATGCTTGTGACCTCCAGGAAGGGCTCTTCCAAGAGAATATAGCCAGACAAATCGCAGAGTTGGAATCCAGCATGAGGTTCCTCAACCAAAGTGTGATGGACGGTTTAGATCAAGCAGAAGATCCTACATTTGAACACACCCCATCTACACCCCTCCAAGACAACTATCAGGCCACATCTAATATAGATGAAGTGTTGGCTAAATGGAAGGAAGAGAATCATTCGATTCTAGCTCAAGGATTGCCTCCTCTTCCACATGAGTTTAACCATCAGCCTTCCACTTCATCTCTTCTCAAGGAGGAACCTGTTTTGCAGAAGGCAAGTGAAGAAGAGGAGATCCAATTTGCAGCTGCCCAAGAGGCTATCATGAATGACTATGAGGAGGAAATCATCATGAATGCTCCCTTTGAAGACATCATCAACAATGGAGAAGACACAGGTCATGCATACATGCGGATGTTCCAGCAATATGAAGAGGAAGGTAAGCATGGTGAGCTCTCTCCCCCCTTGTTTGATGAACTTGTTGCTTTGATGAGGAGGATGACCATGCCACGGAACCCGAGTTGGAGGAGGATCAGGAGGATGTCTTTGAATAGCTAGAGACTCTAGTCTTTGAGCAAGAAAAGGAGAGGCCTATCTATCTTGAGGAAAGCTTTGAAGAAGAGAGCCTTGAACAAGAAAGTGATGTTCTGTGGGATGAGCACTCAGTTTGTGATCTCATTTCAGACATCACAACAGACACCCTTCTTCAAGAAAGCCATGATCAAGCAGAAGATAAATTTGACAGTCTCTTCAATGAAGCAAAAGGGGACAAGCCAATCCATAATGCATATCAAGGGGCTTATGGTGATAAGCTAGCAGCCATGGATTTCTTGGTGAAACACACCAGCATGAAGAACCAGCAGGAGGCAAGCTTCCAAGAACAAGATGAATACATACATGTTGGAAGCATGTTTGTCCCCGATTCACTCAGATACGAGCTAATCAAGGTGGCAAGCAAGAAGAGCAAGTCACCAAATCTCCATTCTATCCAGCCACTTGTCTGGCATCATAAGTTTTCTTGCCATGAAGGAGACTTACGAAGTTTTCCCTTTGATCCATGAGGGAGACAAATATACCTAGTTAGCTGTACATAGTGGTTTGCTTTCAATTTTCTTCCCCTGTTTTCCCTAAGTGTTGTTTGCACAAGTAGTGTTTTTTAGCCTTGTGTGTTTTCCTTTGTGTTTGGGGTAAAAAAGCTTCATGATTGATTCTTGGATCTCGAGGCAGTTGCTAACTTTTCAAGCTACATTCTGACTCCGTGCCCAATGGACTTTGAGGCTACTGGTTTCTAAGCATAGCAGGCATGCTTCCCCTGGGAATCGCCAATTTGTTGACCATTTTGGTCCTGCAGGCCAAAATCAGTCTCCTTCCTTCCCTACCACTCTAAACCTCAGTCTAGTCATGCACCCACCTTCTGCAAAATCTCCTTTTCTTTGCAATAAGCCCTGTTCTTATAGAACATTGAAAAATCTAAGGCCCTGCAGGGTTCGGTTCAGTATGGAGCTTTTCGCTTTGAGCAAATGCCTTAGACAAATAAGAGTCTCTTACAAAGCTCCGAAGGTTAAACAGCCCTTGCGGAGGGCAGATGATGAGCAAGATGGGCCATTGCAAAAGATCCGAAGGGTAACTTTGGACTTGATTTACCCTTGCGGAGGGTAGCTGGTCAAAAGGCCGAAAGGTGAGTTCCTTCGAGAAGAAAGACCAAGGCAAAGAATTCCTTCGGACTTTTTGTCCGAAGGAAATTCGTAAGGAAATAACAAATGATTCCTTCGGACAAAATGTCCGAAGAAAATCCATGAAGTGAACAAGGCAAAAGGAAGATAGCCAAAGACAAAAGTTGATTTTCTTCAGGGAAAATGCCTGAAGGAATTCCTTCGGACATTTTGTCCGAAGAAATTCACAAGGCAAAGACTGTCTTTCGGAAGGAAAATTCCGCGGAAGAATTCACAAGGCAAATCTTTCGGACAAAAAGCCCGAAAGAATTCTTTTGGACTTTTGTCCGAAGGAATTTGCCCGAAGAAAAGAGCCAATCGAAAGAAACAACCAAGGAAACAAACAAGAAATTCTTTCGGGAGAAGTTCCCGCGGCAAAGTAAATGAGCGAATTCTTTCAGACAAAAGTCCGAAGGAATTCCTTCGGAGTTTTTGTCCGAAGGAATTCAACCGACGGAAAAAGCCCGACAGAAAGCAACAAGCGGGAAAATCAAAGGAAAGATTTCCTTCGGACATTTTTTCCGAAGGATTTCAAGACCAAGGCAGCCCGAAGGAGCCCGAAGGGCAGGTGCCCTTGCGGGGGACTCTCGGCTGTCGAAAGGAGGACCTTGCCCAAGCCCCGAAGGGACACCTTCCCTTCAGGAGGTTTCAATGACAAAGGCCCAGACAGAAGAAAAGAAGAGAGAGATATCCTTCGGGAGAAAGTTCGAGGGAACACTCCGGGAGAAAGGCCGAAGAAAAGAAAGCCGAAGGAATTCAAAGTCCTTAAGGCCAAAAGGAAGAGACCACCGAGAAGGGAGCCCAAAGAGCCAAAGATTGATAGAAGATAGCCCTGAGGGCTCAGATTGCCGGAAGGAGTCAAGAGAGGAAAAGACAAAACTAGGAAGAGACAAAGCTAGAAAAGACAAAAGTTAAGAATGAACTCAACGACCTGCTAATGAAAGAGCCCAAGGAGCCATCAAAGGACGATAAGATAGCCCCGAGAGCTCAAATTCCAGAAAAAGACAAAGCCAGGAAGAGACAAAATGAATATGGACAAAACAGCCTAGGTGGCAAAGGGGAGGCGAGTTATTCTTGCAGTTGGAATAGTCTCCGCCAAGTGGTCATCGAGGAGCGCAAACAGTGAAGACGCGCCCTATTTTTCCACACTTTGCATTGATAAGCAGAGAAACTGCGTGAATGTCTTGAAGGAGCGGTCTTGTTTGCAGGAAAAGAGGCGTGGCCCATGCTTTCACATTAATGTTTGAACGCCAAAGTCAAGATTGACAGCCAACACAACATTCTCTTTCAACGGTTTTCTCTTCTCAATGCTCTCAACGCACATGGGCCATTTGTAAAAAAAGTGGCATCAAAGTCTTTTCCAAGGGGGTGCCTTTTGCTTCCTCTCTCTATATATATTGTAACTTCTCATTTGAGAAAGAGCTCTCTCAGCTTGTAAGGCGGAGCCCTGCTGAAATTTATCTTGAATCAAAAAGAAGCATTTTTGCCTCCATTTGAGCTTGCACGTTTGCATATGTCTATGGCTTTGTCTTGTGTTAAGTCATTTTTCCTTATGCTTTCACAGAATGATTCCAGCATGTCTAGTGTATTGTGAGTTCTTCTTTTGTAGGTTAGCAAGAAGTGTCTACAGTAGAGTATAGGCGCATGTGAACAGGGTGCCATAGTGTGTCTTAGAACACCTATGGTAGTTCTTCCTCCTTGTATCTCCAGAGGACCCCTAGCTCACTGATGCAGGAGAATTTCTCATATCAAATGAAGTGTACATCAGCTTGTTTTTGGTGGAAAGTGTATGCTCAATCTAAGTAGATCGAACTTTTTTGGCGCATCACCCTCTTAGTTTAGGTTCTGTTTCAGTATCTTTCTCGCTTTTCAACCCCCCCCCCCAATTATATATATATATTAGCAAATGTACTGGAATAAATTAGAGATGCATCAAAGGGAGCTAGCCCTTATCTAGAGACTCTCCCCTCAGTTTTGCCAGACCCACAAGGAAGAGAGGAGTTTTCATTGTGCCGCGTGGAAGACAGAAGCTCAGTGTTCTGTCAAGGGTGCAATCCACAGCATCAACACTACATTAAACACCTCGGCAAGAAGAATTCGCCCATGCTGCTGTCATCTTCCCTTAAATGTGCTTGTAAAAGCCATGTTGTTGGTGTCCCAGATATTGACTTTGCTGCCCAAGTTGCATTAAACACTCCTGCTAGAGCATGGGTCGCTTTTCTCCTCAACCAACAAGGCCACCTCTCACCATGCTCTGGGCAATGCTTTTTCCTCGAATGCTCCCGTAGCTCCCCTTAATGGCTATTCATTAATGTCAAACACAAGGAAAATCGGGCCACCCTCTTGAAAGCTCGCGCAGCTCTCCCAATGGCTATTCATGGACATTATTCCATCTGCAAGCATTTACTTCTCCTGTCAATACCTCTTGTGCCATCTAGCTGGTCTGGTTCGTTCCTGTGCTTGATTGGCTGTATCCTCTGGAACGCTCCGAGTGTTTGTCTTATCTGTGTGTGGCTATGTTCTGAGCCATGCTCTCTCTCTCTTCTCTTTTCTCGTTATTTCTCGTCTTTTCCTGATAGTTCGAGCTCCTGGGGGCTATCTTTCCCTTTCAGGGTCCTTTCTCGGCAGGTCGCTGAGTCTTGCTTCGGGCTTCTTGGCCTTCTAAATTTCTTTGGGCGAAATGCTCGAAGGAATTTCCTTTATTATACTCGCCGCTTTGACACCCGCTTTTGATGACACTTAGGGCCTGCGCTCTTGAATTCTTTCGGACAAAATGTCCGTAAGAATCGTTCTTTGGCTTCTCTCCAACGGCTAACCCATCCTCTTAAATTTGACATTTGCGGCCCTGTCATCAATCATTTGAAACCCAACGGCTATTTCGCTACCCTAAATTTGACGTTTGCGGGCCTATTACTAGATATTTGAAAACCAACAACTAGCTTATCACCATAAAATTGACATCCATGGGCCCGTCACCCCTCTTTGGCATTTCCTTCGGCTTTTTGCAAATGGACTTTTCCGAAGGGAAAGTGACCCTTTGAAAAAATGGGAAGGTCCTCTTTTGATGACCAAGTGTCCTCCAAAAGGGTACCTACCCTTCGGACCCTTGGTTTTCGAATTTTCAGATTTCCTCACTTGCCGAATTTCTTCGGACATAATGTCCGAAGAAATTCATTCTTTGACTTGTCACTTTTTCCAAAGGAATTCTTCTTTTACAGGCTTTCTGGCCTGGCCTTTTGCAAGCGGACCTCCTGCCCTCCGCAAGGGTACTTTGGGCCCAAGGTTGCCCTTTGGAACTCTTTGAAAAGTCTCATTCGTCGCTTTTCTGCGCTCTGCAAGGGTACTTTGGCCTTTGAGTAGTCTTTTGGACGAACTGACAAAGGCCCTGTTTGGCACCCGAGTGCCCTCCGCAAGGGTACCTGCCCTTCGGGCCTTTTTTAAAAGACCTCTGCCCCTTTGAAACTGGCCCATTTTGCCGATAAAAGGCCCGCCTGAAGTAATTTGTTTGCCTTGCCAAACATCTAGGATCAAAAAGAGTTCCAAATCAACCCAAGTGCTTGCCGGACCTAAAACACTTGTCTATCAGAAGGAGGAATACTTGCTTTTTCATGGAAAGAGGCCTGTCACAGAGAAAACCCATAAAGCTGCTGTGGGATGAACCTGTCAAAAATTGATAAAAAGACCCTGCAAAGAAAAGAAAAGGGGGGTGCTCAATTTTAGCCTGTAGGACCAAAATTGGTCAACACATTTGGTGCACAAGGGAAGCATGCCTGCTATGCTTTGAGAAGACTGGTAACTTAAAGGTCCATTGGGCATGGAGTCAGGCTACAACTTGAAAGGCTGGCAATAGCTTTGAAATACCTAAGAACCAATAAAGATTTTACCCCAAATGGTAAAGAGAACACACACGAGGCTAAAAAACTACAAACATGCATAAAAACACTTAGGGAAAATGAGAAAAAAGCAAGGAAACTATGTACATAACAAGAGAAGATCGGTGACAATGTTTAAGATACATCCCATTGACTGGAATATGTAGTTCTTCACCATCCAACATGGAGAGTTGGAATGCATTATGTTGCTTGAATTGGGTGATGACATATAGACCACTCCACAAGACATCGAACTTCGTGTGCCTTCCAGGTTTGCTCGGTCTTCATCCCATTTCAAGACAATGTCACCTTTTGAGAAGTCTTTTGACGAGGATTTCTTGTCAAAATGCTTCTTTGTTTGCTACTGGCAATTGGTCATGGCATCCATGGCCTCGTCTCTTGCCTCCTAAAGCTCCATTAGTTCACAAAATCTGACCTGCAAGTTGTCGTTCTCCTCCAATTGCAGCTGATGGGCAAGATCCAACGCTGGTAATTCAAGTGAAATAGGAAGTCTAGCTTTCCTTCCATACGCAAGTGTGTATGGAGAATTGCCCACTGCCCTCTTTGGAGTAACCCTATCCACCCATAGAGCTGTCTTCAGCTTAGCATGCCATGTCCTTTGATTTTCTTCCATTGTCCTTTTAATGATCTTGATCAGGTTCTTATTGGTGGACTCAGCCAACCCATTCCCTTGTGGGTAGTAGTTGGAGGAAGCACTGAGATAGATGTCATATCTTAATACCCAGTCGCTTGTCTTTGTTTCCAAGAAAGCTAATGTGTTGTCCAAATGATTGTGGCTGGGACCCCAAATCTCGTCACCAAGCCTTCATAGAAGTCCAAGACCGCACTCTCGTCGGCTTCCTTCAAAGCGATGACTTCTACCCATCTCATGAAATAATCTGTAGCGATCAAGACCCACTTGTGGCTAGCACTAGGAGGGTTGATCATCCCTATGAAGTCCAAACCCCATTGCATGAACAGTTGTTCCACTTGAATAGGTTGTAGAGGCATTGCAGCCAGCGATTGCTTTCCATCAAAGAGAGCACATTTGTGGCATCTCCTCACCCAAGCATGAGTGTCTCTGAACAAGGTGGGCCAAAAGTAGCCAGCCCTCATAATCCTTGCAGCTGTAGCCTTGGGAGCAAAGTGACCACCAGCTAGTCCATCATGAAATTTGGACAGTACTCTATCAACTTGATTTGAATCGATACATCTCAAGAGTATCCCTGAAAAGTCCTTTCTAAACAGCACTCCATCAACTAAGACATAAAGAAGAGATTGGAGCCTGAAATATCTCCTCTTAGTTCTATCAAGACCTTGCGAACACTCACCAGTTCGAAGGAAATGAACCATATCTTGTGTCCAGCTCTTCATGGTTGTGGGCATTTCCGCTATAGCTCTATCATTGAGTATCAAAACGCCCTCCTTCAGTTCTTTGAAGTCTGTAGCTAGGTGCTCGCACAACTCTCTTCCATTCACCAACTTGTTGGTCTTGATCTCCACATCGTGCTCCATCACCTTGGTGATCCATCCTGGTTTTTTTTCATTCAAGTCACGGGTTAGCAAGAAGTATTTGACACTAGGATGTGGCACCATAATGTGAATCTTGCTATTTGACAACATATGCTTGAATTTCTTCAGGCTTTGTATGACTACAAGTGCTTGCTTCTCAACATAAGTGTACCTAATCTCATAGCCCTCTAAGACTTGGCTAAAAAATGCGAGAGGTTGTTCGAGGTTTTCACCATTCGCTTGGGTGAGCATAGCAGATATCACCTCTTCATTGCCAAAGGTGTAGAGGTTGAAGTCCTTGGAGAAGTCAGGACTAGTCAAGGTGGGAGCCTGGGTGATAACTTGCTTGATCCCTTCAAAACTATCTCTCCTTCGTGTTGTCCATGTGAACATCTCGTCCTTCCTCAGCATGGAAGTTAGTGGCTTGACCAGTTCAACAAAATTAGGGATGAATCTCCTAATGAAGTTTATTTTGCCAAAGAAACTTTGCAGGCCCTTCTTGTGTTTAGGCAAGGACAATGCTGAAATGGCGTGCACTCTTTCTGGATCAATGGTCAAGCCCCCTTTTAAAATGACATGACCAAGGAGCTTGCCTTCGTGGACAGAAAACACACATTTTTTAGGGTTGAAAGAGATGCCGAGCTCTCTACATCTCTCAAATATTTGCCTCAGGTGTTTCACATGTTGTCTTGCCTCCTTGGAGAAGACTGTCACATCATCAAGATAAATCAGCATGATGTCATTTATCAAACCTTGGAAGGCCATATCCATAGCTCGTTGGAAAGTTGCTCCAGCATTTGACATTCCGAAAGGCATCTTCCTATAGGCGAAAGTTCCCCACTTGGTGGTGAAGGTCGTTTTGTATTGGTCGCAGTCTTGCACCAGAGTTTGATTGTATCTAGAGTACCCATCCAGGAGGGAGAATCGGTCACTGCCTATGACCATCTGGAAAATCTGTTCCATGATTGGGAGGGGATAGTGATCTCTTAATGAGACTCTATTAAGGTTTCTAAAATCAACACACAATCGGATCTCTCCATTTTTCTTCCTAACGGGAACCAAATTGGCCAGCCAAAAGAGTGTTTGATAGGAAAAATGATCTTGGACTCAACCAGCTTGGTGAGTTCCTTCCTCATGAGAGGCTCAATCCTTGGATTGATCGGTCTCTGTTTTTGCTTGATGGGTTTGGCACCTTCTTCCAGCTCAATGGTGTGTTGGGCCAAGCTTGGGTCAAACCCCTTTAAATCGCCATATTTTCAAGCAAAGACATCGGCAAACTCTTGGCATAACAAAATAAAAGAATGTCTTTCCTCGTTGGTACATACCTTCCCAAGTGCAAGCAGCGTATCCTTGAATATTTCTACCCTTTCATAATTCTCTTTCGTGGTTGTCATGCTCGCTTTATCACCTTTGAGTTGGTCATCCTCATTGAAGATGCTCTCAAGAGTGACCAAACCCTTAAGAAGTCTGTTGTTCTTCTACTGAACAATCTGGCCATCATACTGCTGCTGCAGCTTGGATTGATTCTTAGAAACGTACTCAGCCTCCTGTAAAAAGTGCTATCTGTTGGTCGCTGTCAAACACCTGCCAATTGGTGACATTGTCTGGTATGGAGGGTCTCACTATCACCTTTAAATGGTGTTGATTGTTGTCCTGACTTATTCCCTTGGGAATGTCAAACTGAGCACCAACTGCTGCTAGTCTATCTGCATGTTTGTTTTGTTCTCTTGGGATGGAAGTGATGTTGAAAGCAGTGAAGCTCTCCATTAGGTCCCACACCCTGTGCTTGTAAGACTTGAGCAAGGAGTTCTTGGTCAAGTTTTGACCCCTCACCTGGTTTACGATTAATTCGTTGTCTCCAAAAACTTGCAATTCTTTGATTCCTCTTTTTCTTGCCCACTCTAAACCATGAACAAAAGATTCATATTCCACCATGTTGCAAGTGCAGGAGAACTAGAGCCTGAAAGTTAAAAAGTATTTTTCATTTGAAGGTGAAACTAGCATTACTCCAGCACCAGCTCCCAACTTGCTTCTAGATCCGTCAAAGAAAAGTTGCCACAAACCACAACTCTCTTGATTTGTCTTTATTATATTTGGCATGAAAGCATCCTCCTCATGCATGCAGTAAACTCCAAGATCTGCCTCTTCGATGAACTTGTAAGGATCATGTTCAAAATTGTCATTTCTCCATTCATTTAGGAGCAGGTCAGCAACTCCTTCAAGGGAAGATGGTGGGGATTGGTCTACCTGGAGTTCTTCTTCATCAATGATGGCATAGCTGACATTTGTTGCCTTGGGCGAGTATGGCTCCAAGTGATCTTTGTGGATAGGCTCCGACTCAATCTTCGCTTTGGTTCCATACTTCGTCCTAAAGACCATGTCAGACCAATTTGCTGCCAAGTACCCACCTATCTTGGACGTAAAATTCCTGGACAAGCAAAGAGCGAAGTAAGAGGGAACTTTTGACGCAGTGGATTGCACCCAGGGGCACCTAGCTCCTACCCTTCCACACGTCAAAATGAAAACTCCCTTCTCGCCTGTGGGACTGGCGAAGCTGGAGGAGAGAGTCTCTAGATAAGGGCTAGCTCCCTTTGATGCATCTGAGTTATTTCAATAAGTGTTAATACATACATATATATATATATAATGGGGGGGGGATGAAAAGGGAGAAGGATTACAAGAAAACAAAACCTACTCTAAAAGGGTGATGCACCAAATGATTCGACCTACTCACACTCACACTCTGAACCATACAAACACATACATACACTTTAACTGGTAAAAGGACCAGACTGCAGGTAGCCTAACAGGGAGGCTTTAATGGAACACAGAAAAAGAGACTCACCATAGGTGTTGTAGAAGAAGCACACTGTCTGGTAAACTCCTTCTGTCTCTGCGCTCCAGGTACAGCTCTTTTTGTCACCTGCAGGAATGGCGCCTTATAGATACCAAATGCATTGGTGTCAACCCTGTGAAAGCATTAGAAAGCAATGACTAAACACAAGACTAACACTCAGACACAGAGATATCTAACCAGAATAGAGGTAAAAAAGCGTTTTATTGATTCCAGGTGAAAATTGCCAAGGCTTCGCCTTACAATGTGAAAGATATCTTCTCCAAATGACAAGTCTACAATATATAGAGGAAGAAAAGAGGCCTTTTGGCGCCCTTTTACAAATGACCCATGTGCCTTCCGATCATTGGGAAGAGCAAGCCGCTTAAACATCATATGAGAAATTATGGGCCACGCCGTTTGCCTGCAAAAGAGACTGCTCCTTCAAGGCGATTATGTGGCTTGTCTGCGCATTAATGTAAAATGAAGAAATCAGGTCGCGCCGTCAGCCGTTTGCGCCTCTTGATGATCAATTCGTAGACATTGTATCACCTGCTGGAGTAACTGCTTGAGTCGACACCTTTCGCCACTTGGACTGCTTTGTCCGTTTTTGCAGTTGGTCTTTCTGTCTTTAAGCCTTTGAATTCCTTCGAGTTCGCACTTAAGTTTGCGAAGATCAACAGCTACTTCACTTCCACAAATTTTACGTCCTCGGGTCCGTCGTCCTTGACAATTTATTCTTGTCTTCCCCGCTTGCCTTGGTTATTTTCCACTGGTTCCAATAAGTGACACGTGGCGTGTTCCGCTGCTGAAACAGGGAGGACACGTGCCAGCGTCCGCTGAATTTATAGAAGCTTCAAACACCTTTTGAGAGTTCTGCGGAAGAGGACGCGTGGCGGCTTCCGCTCTCTTAAGCAGTTCGTCGGGGCCCACCACAGTGCTTGCAGGACAAGGGAGAGACGGCGGGTGTTGACACTTGTCGGCTTCCGCCGAGCTTTGCAGGGGATACGTGGCGCATTCCACTTCTTTTAGAGAAAACATGTCAAAGCCTTCCGTGGTTGCCACTTGGCGCTTTCCGCGCTCTGGCTCCTTTGGCCCTCGGGGGATACCTTTTGGCGGGTCGCTAGCTCCTTGGGCTCTTTTCTGGTTTTGGCGCTCAAGCATTTTAAAATCAAATGGCTATTCCCCTGCTGAAAAATTGATGTTTGCGGGCCCGTCACTGTTTGAAAACCAACGGCTTGTCCATTTCTCTGAAATTGACGGCTTCAGAGACGTCACCGTCCTTTGACAATTTACTCGGCCTTTCCCTTTGATTCGGCCTTTTCTACTACTTGCTTCCTTCCCTTCGGATTTCTTGTTCTGCACCTTCCCGAAGGGAATGTGACCCTTCGGCTTATAGAGAAGTGCCCTTCGTTTTGGCCGAGAGTCCCCCGCAAGGGCAACCTGTCCTTCGGCTGACTTTGTCTCTTTGACATTTTCTGTGGACAATTTTCCCGCAGACTTTCTCTGCGGACTTTTTCCGTGGACATTTTCCCGTGGACAAAAAGTCCGCAAGAATTGCCTTATTCGCTTTGCCTTCGGAATATCTCTTTCGGACTTTCTGTTGTAGCTTCCCGAATTTCTTCGGACTTTTTGTCCGAAGGAATTCCTTCGGACAAAAAGTCCGAAAGAATTCGTTTCTTGCCTTAGTCTTTTCTGCGCCTTTTTTCCAACTGCCCTTTGAAAAGTGCCCTTAGGGATTTCTTGAAATCGACCCTTTCGAAGGGTGTTGTTGCCGACCAAGTGCCCTCCGCAGGGGCACTTGTCCTTCGGGAGGCTCTCTTGAACTCTTTGATTGAACCGCTCCTTTGAACCAACCGTTGAACCATTTGATTGAACCGGTTCAATGGTTCAAACGGTTGTTGAACCAAGGCATCGAACCGAATGTTTGAACCAAAACAGTTGAACCAAGCCTTGAACCAAGTCAATGAACCATTTGATTGAACCACGCCGTTGAACTTTGCAGTTGAACCAAGCTTTGAACCAAGCCAACTGAACTTTGCATTGAACCGAAGCGTTGAACCGGTTCAATGGTTCAATGGTTCAAAGATGCTAACTTTCCTTGTGAATTTCTTCAGGCAAGAGTCCGAAGAAGCTTTGTAAAACCTTGCACTCTTTGAACTGGTTCTTCATGGGCCGAAAGACTCGCCTGCAGAGTCCATAGAAATCTTCTTTGCAAAATCCATAGAAATGGACATGCAAAGTCCGTAGAAATGGACCTGCAGAGTCCATAGAAATTCTTGTGGAGTCCGTAGAAAATCCCAGACTTGTGCAAAATCAAAAAAATGAATTGGCCTAGAACAGCAGGGGAAGAAGGGGACCGATTTTTGGCCTATTGGACCAAAAAATGGTCAACAAATTGGTGACTCCCAGGGGAAGCATGCCTGCTATGCTTAGAGACCAGTTGCCTTAAAGTCCATTGGGCACGGAGTCAGAATGTAACTTAAAGATCAGCAATAGCCCCGATAGATTCAAGAACCAAACACGAAGATTTACCTCAAAAGGAAACAAAAACACAAAAAACTAAGAAAACTACTAACATGTGCAAAAGGCACTTAGGGAAAACAGGAGAAAAGCAAGGGAAATATATACATGATGGAAAAGGGGCTCTATGGTAATTGTTGACCATTTTTTGCCCAATAGGCCAAAAAATCGATCCCCCCTTTTTTTTTCATGTTGTTCTGAGCCAGTACTTTTGATTTTGCACGAGTCTTGCAAATATCTACGGACTCTGCAAGTCCATTTCTATGGACTCTGCAAGTCCATTTCTACGAACTCTGCAGAGCTTGGATTTCTACGGACTCAACAGTGAAGTTTCTACGGACTCTGCAGGTCCATTTCTACAAACTCTGCAGGTTTTCTACGGACTTCACAGGGACTTCTACGAACTCTGCAGGTGTAGTCTTTCGGCAGATGAAGAATCAATTCAAAGAGTGCAAGGTTTTACAAAGCTTCTTCGGACTCTTGTCTAAAGAAATTCACAAGGAAAGAGAGCTGAAATGGTTCAAAGACACTTTTCCTTAAGGTTGGAAGAGTGGTTCAACGACATAATCTTTCCAAGAGTTAGCATCTTTGAACCGTTGAACCATTGAACCAGTTCAATGCTTCGGTTCAATGCCTTGGTTCAAAGCTTCGGTTCAACGCTTTAGTTCAATCGGCAAAGTTCATCGCGTTGGTTCAATGCTTTGGTTCAATCAATTGGTTCAATGCTTGGTTCAATCATTCGGTTCACTCAGTTGGTTCAACGACTTGGTTTAGCCGGTTTGGTTCAAAGCTTGGTTCATCGGCTTGGTTAGGAGCGGTTCAATGAAAAGTTCAAGTCTCCCGAAGGACAAGTGCCCTTGCGGAGGGCAGTTCTGGGTTCAAGAGCCCTTGCAGAGGGCAGGGAACACTTTTGAAGAGGCCACAAAGAGAAAGCCGCAAAGGTAAGTTCTTTCGGAATTTTGTTAAGGCAAAGGCATAATTCCTTCGGACTTTTTGTCCGAAGGAATATGGAAGAGCACTTTGAAGGCAGTCGAAGGAATTCGAAAAAACACGCAAAAGACAAGGACGATTTCTTTCAGACTTTTGTCCAAAGGAATTCCTTCGGACAAAAAGTCTGAAGAAATTCGGGGACGCTGCAGCCAAAAAGCCGACGGAATTTTTGAAGAAAAATTTCAAAGTGACAAGGCAATTCTTGTGGACTTTTTGTCCGTGGGAAAAAGTCCGTAGAAAAGGCCGAAGTAAGAAGGCCGAAGAAATTCCAAGGGGTGACGGGCCCAAAGACGTCAAAGTCAAGCACGGCGAACTAGCCGTTGGTTTTCAAACTGTGACGGGCCCGCGAACATTAAATGTTACACCAGGAAAAGCCAGAGCGCGAAAAGCGCCAAGTGGCAACCGCGGAGGGCTTTGACATGTCTTCTCTAAAGGTAGCGGAACGTGCCACGTGTCCCCTGCAAAGCTCGGCGAAAGCCGACAAGTGTCAACACCCACAGTCTCTCTTTTGTCCCGCGAGAACTGTGGTGGGCCCCGTACGAATTGCTAAAGAGAGCGGAAGCCGACACATGTCCTCTTCCGCAAGACCTTCAAAGGGCACCTAAAGCTTTTATGAGTCAAGCGGATGTTGCCATGTGTCCTGCCCATTTCACAGTGGAACGCGCCACGTGTCACTTATTTGAAAATCAGCGAAAAGTGGCCAAGGCAAGCAGGAAGAGCCCAAGGAACGCAGCTACCCGCCAAAAGATAGCCCCGAGGGCCGAAGGAGCCAAAAAGAGAGAAACCAGGGAGAAGAGAAAGTGCAGAAACGGACAAACAGTCCAGGTGGCAAAAGGGAGGCAAGTTATTGCCAGATGGTCATCAAACGGTGCAAACAGTGAGCGGCGCAACCTGCTTTCTCCATTTGGCATTTATGAGGAGACAAACCGCAGTCTGTTTGCAAGAAAAGAGGCGCAGCCCGTGCTCTCGAACGCCAAAGTCAAGATCGGCGATTACACAGCATGGTTCCAGCAGGCCTCTTCTAGAAGAATGACATCAGCAACAGTGACTTTCTCTTCCTGATGCTCTCAACGCACATGGCCCAGCTTTTCAAGAGCGCCAAAGTCTTTTCAAAAGAAGCGCCAAGTTCCCTTCTCTTTCTATATATTGTAAAAATTTTCATTTGAAAGGATCCATTCTCTCAGCCTTAAGGCAAAGTTCTGCCCAAAAATCTCTGGGTTTGTAAGGCAGGACTCTGCCAGTTTTTTTTACCTTGAATCAGGACTTAGCATTTTTACCTCCATTTGGACTTGCCTCAAGCATATGTCTATGCTTTCTTTGTGTTAAGTCATTGTCTTTCATGCTTTTCACAGATCGATTTCAGCATGTCTAGTGCATTGTGAGTTTCTCTTTTGCAGGTTTCCCAGAAGTGTCCCTAGAGGAGTGTAGGTGCCTATGAATAGGCTGCCATAAGTGTGTCTGAGGATGCCTCTGGTAGTTTCTTCCTCCCTGTATTTCCACGGACCCCTAGCTCAGTGATGCAGAAGGATTTCTCGTATCAAATGAAGTGTATGGGCGCTTCTTCTTGGTGAAAAGTGTATATTCGGACTAGGTGGGTCATCATTTAGATTTACGTTCTGTTTCAGCATCTCTCTCCCTTTTCATCCGTCCCCCTTTTTTTCATTTATTTGTTAGCAGTAGGAGAAACCAGGGCCTAAAAGATATATCAGAGGGAGCTAGCCCTTATCTAGAGACTCTCCCCTCTAGCTTCGCCGATCCCACAGGGGAGAGAGGAGTTTCCTTGTTGCGTGTGGAAGGGCAGGAGCTAGGCGTCCTGCCCCCAGGTGCAATCCACTGCGTCAACAGTAATGCTTAAGATGTATCCCATTAACTGGGATATACAGTTCTTCACCATCCAACCTGGAGAGTTGGAAAGCATTATGCTGCTTACACTGAGTGATTACGTATGGGCCACTCCATAGGGCGTCGAACTTCGCGTGCTTTCTAGGCTTAGCTCGGTCCTCATCCCATTTCAAGACAATGTCTCCTTCATAGAAACCTTTTGATGAAGATTTCTTGTCGAAGTGTCTCTTCATTTGCTGTTGGCGGCTGGTCATAGAAGCCATAGCCTGGTCCCTTGTCTCTTGGAGCTCCATCAGCTTGCATAGCCTAACCTCCATGCTATCTCCTAATTGCAGCTGGCAAGCGAGGTCCAAAGCTGGCAACTCAAGTGAAATGGGGAGCCTAGCCTCCCTTCCATAGACGAGTGTGTACGGCGAGTTACCAATTGCCCTCTTTGGGGTGACCCTATCTGCACACAGGGCTATTTTCAACTTGGCAGGCCAAGTCCTTTGATTCTCCTCCACGGTTCGTTTGAATATCCTGATCAGATTCTTATTTGTAGATTCAGCCAGCCCGTTCCCCTGTGGGTAGTAATTGGATGAAGTGCTAAGATAGATACCATATCTTAGCGCCCATTCACTTGTTTTAGTTCTTAGAAAAGCTAACGCGTTATCTGAGATTATGGTTGCTGGAACCCCGAACCTTGCCACCAGGGCCTCATAAAAATCGAGGACTGCACTTTCATTGGCTTCCTTCAGAGCAATAGCGTCTACCCATCTTGTGAAATAATCTGTGGCGGTCAGGACCCACTTGTGTCCGGCACTGGAGGGAGGATTAATCATCCCTATGAAGTCAAGGCCCCATTGCATGAATGGCTGTTCTACTTGAATAGGCTGTAGAGGCATGGCAGTCAAACGTTGTTTCCCATCAAAAAGTGCACATTTCTGGCACTTTCGTACCCAAGCACGGGTGTCCCTGAAAAGAGTAGGCCAAAAGTAACCAGCTCTCATTATCTTTGCCGCTATAGCCCTAAGAGCAAAATGACCGCCGGCTGGCCCATCATGGAACTCAGACAGCACCCTGTCGGCCTGACTTGCGTCTAAACATCTTAAAAAGACTTTCGAGAAATTCTTTCTGAACAGCACTCCATCAATCAGGACATAAGGGAGACACTGGAGTCTGAAATATCTCCTCTTGGTCCTATCAAGGCCCTGCGGGCACTCACCAGTGAGAAGGAAATGCCTCACGTCTGATGTCCAATCCTTCATGACAGCTAGTTCTTCTGTTGTAGTTGCATCATGAATTAGCAGACTGTCCTCTTTTTGCTGCTTAAAGTCTACAACAAGGTGTTCACACAGGCCTCTTCCTCTTACCAGTTTGGTGATCTTGATATCCACATCATATTCCATCACCTTAGTGATCCACCCTGCTCTCTTTTCATTCAGGTCTCAGTTGATCAAGAAATCTTTGATGCCGGGATGTGGAACCATGAGGTGGATTCTGCTATTGGACAGCATATGCCTGAATTTCTTTAGACTCCGTATGACCGCCAAGACTCGTTTTTCCACATATGTGTATCTGACCTCAAAACCCTCTAGGCCTTGGCTAAAAAATGCAATTGGTTGCTCAAGGTTATCATCACATGCTTGGATAAGCATGGCGGACATTACCCCTTCATTGCCGAAGGTGTAGAGGTTGAAATCTTTGGCGAAGTCAGGGCTGATCAAAGTAGGAGCCCGGGCTATGGCCTGCTTGATTTCTTCAAAACTGTCATTTCTTTGTGCTGTCCATGTGAACTCTTCACCCTTCCTCAGCATATAGGTCAACGGCTTGACCACCTCCGCTAAATTCGGGATAAATCTCTGGATGAAATTTATCTTACCGAAGAAGCTTTGCAGACCTTTCTTGTGCTTAGGCAAGGACAGCTCCAAGATAAAGCGAACTCTTTCTAGATCAATAGTCAAGCCTTCCTTAGAAACAATGTGACCGAGGAGCTTCCTCTCGTGGACAACGAACACGCATTTCCTAGGATTGAGAGAGACACCAAACTCTCTACACCTCTCAAAGATCTGTCTGAGGTGTTTCATGTGTTGGCTCGCTTCCTTGGAGAAAACTGTCACATCATCAAGATATACCAGCACAGTGTTATTTATCAGGCCTTGAAAGGCCATGTCCATAGCTCGTTGGAAGGTGGCACCAGCATTAGACAGTCCGAAAGGCATTTTTCTGTAAGCAAATGTCCCCCATTTGGTAGTGAAGGCTGTCTTGTGCTGGTCACAGTCTTGCACCAAAATCTGGTTGTATCTTGAATACCCATCCAGGAGAGAGAAACGCTCGCTTCCTGTCACCATTTGAAGGATCTGCTCTATGCTTGGGAGAGGATAATGGTCTTTCAAAGAGACTCTGTTGAGGTCTTTGAAATCGACGCACAGTCTGATCTCCCCATTCTTTTTCCAGATAGGAACAAGATTGGCCAGCCAAGAAGAGTGTTTGATTGGAAATATTATCCTAGACTCAATCAATTTGGTGAGCTCCTTCGGCATGAGAGGCTCAATCATTGGGTTGACAGGCCTCTGTTTCTGCTTGATTGGCCTGGCGCCTTCTTCCAGCTCAATGGTATGCTGGGCCAAACTTGGGTCAAAACCCTTCAAATCACTATACTCCCAAGCAAAGATATCGGCAAATTCTTGGCACAACAAGATGAAGGCCTGTCTTTCACAGTCCATGCACACTTTCCCAAGTGCAAAAAGCGTATCCTTGAATATTTTCACCTTCTCATGGTGCTCCTCCTTCGTTGCAATGCATGCTTTGTCGTTTTTCAACTGGTCATCTCCATTGAAGATACTCTCTAGAGTGACCAAACCTTTGGGGAGCTTATTGTTCTTCAGCTGAACAATTTGGCTGCCATATTGCTGCTGCAACTTAACCTGGTTTCTTGTAGCAAACTCAGCGTCTTCTTGCAAGAAGAGTGCTATTTGTTGATCGTTGTTGAAGACTTGCCAGTTGGTAATGTTGTCAGGTACAGAAGGCCGGATCACCACCTTCAAGTGGCGCGAGCTTTAGTCTCGGCCTATTTCCCGAGGGATATCAAATTGGGCGCCAACTGCAACCAGCCTATCTGCTTGCTTGTTCTGCTCCCTAGGAATGGAGGTAATATTGAAAGCAAAGAAATTTTCCACTAAGTCCCATACCCTATGTTTGTAGGACTTCAGTAAAGAATTCTTTGTCAAATTCTGGCCTTTTACCTGATTGAAAATCAGCTCACTGTCACCAAAAACTTGCAGCTCTTTGATTCATCTTTTCCTTGCCCACTTCAAACCGTGGATAAGGGATTCATATTCCGCAACATTGCATGTCCAGAAAAATTGGACCCTGAAAGCTGAAAAATACCTCTCCTTTGAAGGAGAAATCAACACCGCTCCACCACCAGCGCCCAACTTACTTCTTGAACCATCAAAGAATAGCTGCCATAGACCTGGGTTTTTCTGACTGGCTTTCATCAAATTTGGTACAAAAGTACCCTCTTCATGCATGAAATAAATTCCAATGCCCGCCTCCTCTATGAATTTGTAAGGATCATGCTCGAAGTTGTCACTTCCCCATTCATCTAAGAGCAGGTCTGCAACTCCTTCAAGGGCAGAGGATGGAGATTGGTCTACTTGGAACTCTTTTTGGTCAATGATAGCGTAGCTGACATTTGCTGCCTTGAGCGAATATGGTTCCAGATGATCTCTGTGGAGTGGCTCGGATTCAATCTTAACTTTTGTCTCGTACTTGGTTCTAAAAATCAGATAAGACCAATTCGCTGCTAAGTTACCGCCTATCTTGGATGTAAAATCCCTGGATACGCAGATGGCAAAGTAAGGAGGGACATCCGCCACTACCACATCATGAGGAACCGAGAAGGTTGGGCAAGCGTGTAGTGTCAAGCTCAAACCTCTCACCACCCCAACTGTCTTTGCTAGTGTTCCATCCAGCTGCAGGACTCCCTTGGTCATTTCTTAGTATTTCAAGCCTAGCTTATCGGCTATGCATTTGGGCATCACTAAGGTGCTTGCCCCACTGTCAATGATGCAATTGTACACCAAGAAATATCCTATGACCAAGGACACATAAAAAGGAGGAACCTTTTCTTCTTTCCTACCCTGACCTGAAGTGGAAGGCTGTCCATTCATCATCAAGACATTATCGGCCTTTGCTGGGACAGCTTGTTCATTTAGCTCATGCAATTCCTTCTGCAACATGTCCTTTTGCCCCGGTATTAACAGTGAATCCCACAAGGAGATGCTCATGTGCAGCTTCTTCATCTGGTCAACCACATTGACTCGAGGGTTGCCTTCCTTCAAAAAAATTTTGGAATTATTTACAGCCTGAGGTGCAGGCCGAGGAGCTGAAAGTACAATCGGTAGTCTGAAACTTGGGACCTTTTGATTTATATGTGATGAAGAAGGTATTGCTGACGTTTGGGCAGCAGCCTGAGCTTCTTCCATTGCTCTCCTTTTGAATCTTGTGTTGGTTGCGACACAGTCGCCCTGATTGTCCGTATCACCCACATAATTGACTGAATAGAATTCACCTTTCAGGTGATTCATGAGAGTAGAATCAGGTTGGGTCTGACTGCTGCTCGTGCTGGGTTGCATTAAAGCCTCAAAACCTTGGAATTGGGCGGCTGCCTGATTGTCTTGTACATTTGGGTAATAACCCGTCATTTCATTTGTATAAACAGCCTGCTCTTCACCATATCCCATGGTTGAACAACTTGGCAGTTCTTGCACCAGATTGTTTTGAACAGGCACCATAGCCTTGGATGATGAAGGGGCGCCTAGATTGTAGCCTTGAAAGGGTCTGGTCTGAGTAAGCTGACCCTGTCTTTGATTGTAATTTTGGAAACGGGGCCTAGGAGCTTGACCATACTGTTGGTATCCTTGGTTTGGTCGGTTGCTTTGAGCTTGCTGCCTTTTAATAGCCACAAGTTCATTTGACATATTTTGCAACAGACTCTTGACTTCATGAAGTTCATTGGATGGAGTAGCAGCTGGCTTTTCTATGTTAGGCAGAAGAGCTAAGGTGGGAGCAGCGGTTTGAATTGGAGGCAACAAATCAGGGAAAAGTGGCCTATGGGGTCTAGGAGCTATTTTTCCAGCTTGCACTAGGCAATTTTCAGCTACTATAGCTATGTCATAGGCGGCAGGTAGCACATGCCCTTCCATGGACTGTATCATAACAGCGATATCGCTGTTCAATGCTCTTAAGTAATACAAGAAAGCATAGTTAGGAGTCGGTCTTACCAGAATGGGGATTATATCCTATGTCTTCTGAAATCGAGTGTTGAAATCCTGCATGTATTCATGTGGGGCTCTTTTCATGGTAGTCAGCCGCTCGACAAGTGAGAGGTGGTCGCTCGTCTCCCCAAAACGGTCCGTCAAGCGAGTGCCCAATTCGTTCCAGGAACCGATTGAATTTATGGTTAGAGTTCCATACCAGTCTAGAGCTTTGCCCTTGAGAGACAAAGCCAGCAATCTGGTTGCAATATTATCCTCAGTAACATTGTGATTATTGCAGAGGTTAGCAACATTTTTGATGTGTTCGATAACTGTAATGGGCCCCTCTCCATCAAAGGAAGGCACACTTTTGAGGACTGCTCCTGGAATTGGGTCATAACGTTGGAGATTCAAATGACTCTAACCGCGGAAAGTCACAAAAGGTAATGCCATAGCTATGACAGGATGTAACCGCGGCCTTCTTGCGTAGGTGTTCTTTATAGCAGGTTTGGGAAAGTGGTTTGCTGAATAAAGATGGGTCCTCTCAAACCTCAGTTGCTTTGCTGAGTTCAAAGGCAATTCAATGAATTCGAAAGGGACACCCTTAAAAGCAGACCGTGTGGTGACTTTATGCATAGGAAGTCAGACTGGTCTTTAACTAGAAACTGAAGCTCTTACCAGTGGAGTCGCTAGATGCTGAAAATAGTTGATTTGCTGTAACAGGACCAGCATCAATCCTGAAATTTTACTGAGTATAAAAAACTGAGTCCCACCGGGCATGCCAAAAACTGTTGACGCAGTGGATTGCACCCGAGGGCAGGACGCCTAGCTCATGCCCTTCCACACGTCAAAATAGAAACTCCCCTCTCGCATGTGGGACCGGCGAAGCTGGAGGAGAGAGTCTCTAGATAAGGGCTAGCTGCCTTTGATGCATCTGAGTTATTTCAATAAGTGCTAATACATACATATATATATATATATAATGGGGGGATGAAAAGGGAGAAGGATTACACGAAAACAAAACCTACTCTAAAAGGGTGATGCACCAAATGATTCGACCTACTCACACTCACACTCTGAACCATACAAACACATACATACACTTTAACTGGTAAAAAGACCAGACTGCAGGTAGCCTAACAGGGAGGCTTTAATGGAACACATAGAAAAAGGGACTCACCATAGGTGTTGTAGAAGAAGCACACTGTCTGGTAAACTCCTGTCTCTGCGCTCCAAGTACAGCTCTTCTTGTCACTTGCAAGAATGGCGCCTTATAGATACCAGATGCGTTGGTGTCAACCCTGTGAAAGCATTAGAAAGCAATGACTAAACACAAGACTAACACTCAGAGATATCTAACCAGAATAGAGGTAAAAGAGCATTTTATTGATTCCAAGTGAAAATTGCCAGGGTTTCGCCTTACAATGTGAAAGATATCTTCTCCAAATGACAAGTCTACAATATATAGAGGAAGAAAAAAGGCCTTTTGGTGCCCTTTTACAAATGACCCATGTGCCTTCCGATCATTGGGAAGAGCATGCCGCTTAAACATCATATGAGAAATTATGGGCCACGTCGTTTGTTTGCAAACAAGACCACTCCTTCAAGGCGATTACGTGGCTTGTCTGCTCATTAATGCAAAATGAAGAAATCGGGTCGTGCCGTTAGCCATTTGCGCCTCTTGATGATCAATTCGTAGACACTGTATCACCTGCTGGAGTAACTGCTTGAGTCGACACCTTCTTTCGCCACTTGGACTGCTTTGTTCGTTTCTGCACTTGGTCCTTCTTCTGTCTTTAAGCCTTTGAATTCCTTCGGGTTCGCGCTTAATTTTGCGAAGATCAACAGCTACTTCACTTCCACAAATTTTACGTCCTCAGGTCCGTCGTCCTTGACAATTTATTCGTGTCTTTCCCGCTTGCCTTGGTTGTTTTCTGCTGGTTCCAATAAGTGACACGTGGCGTGTTCCGCTGCTGAAACAGGCAGGACACGTGCCAGCGTCCGCTGAATTTATAGAAGCTTCAAACACCTTTTGAGAGTTCTGTGGAAGAGGACGCGTGGTGGCTTCCACTCTCTTTAGCAGTTCGTCGGGCCCACCACAGTGCTCGTGGGACAAAAGGGAGAGACGGCGAGTGTTGACACTTGTCGGCTTCCGCCAAGCTTTGCAGGGGATACGTGGCACGTTCCACTTCTTTTAGAGAAAACATGTCAAAGCCTTCCGCGGTTGCCACTTGGTGCTTTCCGCGCTCTGGCTCCTTTGGCCCTCGGGGGCTACCTTTTGGCAGGTCGCTGGCTCCTTGGGCTCTTTTCTGGTTTTGGCACTCAAGCATTTTAAAATCAAACAGCTATTCCCCTGCTGAAAAATTGACGTTTGCGGGCCCGTCACTGTTTGAAAACCAACGGCTAGTCCGTTTCTCTGAAATTGACGGCTTCGGAGACGTCACCATCCTTTGACAATTTACTCGGCCTTTCCCTTTGATTCAGCCTTTTCTGCTACTTGCTTTCTTCCCTTCGGATTTCTTGTTCTGCACCTTCCCGAAGGGAAGGTGACCCTTCGTCTTAAGAGAAGTGCCCTTCGTTTAGGCTGAGAGTCCCCCGCAAGGGCACCTGCCCTTCGAGGTCCTTCGGCTGCCTTTGTCTCTTTGACATTTTCCGCATACATTTTCTGCGGACAATTTTCCCGCGGACTTTCTCTGCAGACTTTTTTCGCGGACATTTTCCCGCGGACAAAAAGTCCGCAAGAATTGCCTTATTCACTTTGCCTTTGGAAAATCTCTTTCGGACTTTCTGCTGTAGCTTCCCGAATTTCTTCGGACTTTTTGTCCGAAGGAATTCCTTCAGACAAAAAGTCTGAAAGAATTCATTTCTTGCCTTAGTCTTTTCTGCGCCCTTTTTCCAACTGCCCTTCGAAAAGTGCCCTTCGGGATTTCTTGAAATCCACCCTTCCGAAGGGTGCTTTTGCCGACCAAGTGCCCTCTGCAGGGGCACTTGTCCTTCGGGAGGCTCTCTTGAACTCTTTGATTGAACCGCTCCTTTGAACCAACCATTGAACCATTTGATTGAACCAGTTCAATGGTTCAAACGGTTGTTGAACCAAGGCATCGAACCGAATGTTTGAACCAAAACAGTTGAACCAAGCCCTGAACCAAGTCAATGAACCATTTGATTGAACCTCGCCGTTGAATTTTGCAGTTGAACCAAGCTGACTGAACTTTGCATTGAACCGAAGCGTTGAACCGGTTCAATGGTTCAACGGTTCAAAGATGCTAACTTTCCTTGTGAATTTCTTCAGGCAAGAGTCCGAAGAAGCTTTGTAAAACCTTGCACTCTTTAAACTGGTTCTTCATGGGCTGAAAGACTCGCCTGCAGAGTCCGTAGAAATCTTTTTTGCAGAATCCGTAGAAATTTCACCTGCAGAGTCCGTAGAAATGGACCTGCAGAGTTCGTAGAAATGGACCTGCAGAGTCCGTAGATATTCTTGTGGAGTCTGTAGAAAATCCCAGACTTGTGCAAAATCAAAAAAATGAATTGGCCTATAACAACAGGGGAAGAAGGGGACCGATTTTTGGCCTGTTGGACCAAAAAATGGTCAACAGGAACATCCGCCACTACCATGTCATGGGGAACGGAGAAGGTTGGACAGGCATGGAGAGTTAGATTCAAGCCTTTTACCACTCCCAATGTCTTGGCTGGTGATCCATCCAACTGCAGAACTCCCTTGGTCATTTGCTCATATTTGAGTCCTAGCTTGTCAACTATGCATTTGGGCATCACTTAGGTGCTTGCTCCACTATCAATGATGCAATTGTGGACCAAGAAATCACCAATAATCAAGGATAGGTAGAAATGAAAGACCTTTTCATCCTTCTTTGCTTGACCTCCCATGGGAGGAGCCCCATTCACAATCAACACATTATCAGTCTTTGTTGGGACAGCTTGCTCACTCAACCCATGCAATTCCTTTTGGAGTATATCTTTTTGTCCTGGCATTGCTAAGGAATCCCATAATGACATGTTCATGTGCAGCTTCTTCATTTGGTCCACCACATTGATTGGAGGTTTGCTCCCCTTTGAGCTCTCCTTGGGAACATTTGCAACTTGAGGCACAACCCGAGGAGTCAAAGCTGCAACTGGAAGTCTGTGATTTGAAAATCTCTGATTCACTTGTGATAAAAGAGATGCCCCAGATGCTTGAGTAGCTGCTTGAGCTTCCTCCATAGCTCTCTTCTTGGACCTAGTGTTGGCTGCAACACAATCATCTTGATTATTTGTGGTCCCCACATAATTGACTGCATAATATTTCCCTTTCAGGTGGTTCATAAGAGTGGAATCAGATTGAGCTTGCCTGCTGTCCGTCCCAGATTGTGTTGATGCCTCAAAACTTGAGAATTGGGTTGTCTGATCACCTTGTGTTGGCATACATTGATTTGGTAGCTCATTAGCATAAGCAACCTATTCTTGACCATACCACAGGGGTGGATAATTACGCTGTTCTTGGACCAAATTATTTTGAGTGGGGACAAGAGCCTTGGATGATGAAGGGGCACTTGGATTATAACTCTGATAAGGCCTAGCTTACGTAATCTGACCCTGCCCTTGATTATAATTTTAGATAGGAGGTCTATTTGTCTACCTGAACTACTGGTATCCTTGATTTGGCCGATAGCTTTGAGCTTGCTGCCTCTTGAGGGCCACTAATTCGTTGGTAACACTCTGTAGTAAACTCTTAACCTCATGGAGGTCATTTGCAAGGTTAGTACCTGGCCTTTCTACACTAGGTAGAGGAGCTAAAGTGGGCGCGGCGGGCTGAGTTGAGGGCTGTAGATCAGGTAAGCAACATATGACATCTAGGAGCTATGTTTCCTGCTTGCACCAAACAATTTTCAGCAGCTATGGCTATTTCATAAGCAGCGGGTAAAACTTGTCCACCCATGGACTGTATCATGACAGCAATTTCGCTATTCAAGGCCTTTAAGTAGTAAAGGAAAGCATATCTTGGGGTCGGCCTCACTAGAATTGGGATTCTGTCCCAAGTCTTTTGGAACCTAGTGTTAAAATTCTGCATAAATTCATGCGGAGCTCTCTTCATAGTGGTCAATTGCTTAGCTAGAGACAAATGGTCACTCTTCTCTCCACACCTATTTGTTAGGAGGGTGCCTAATTCGTTCCATGAGCCAACGGAATTCATAGGCAAGGTCCCATACCAATCCAAAACTTTACTTTTAAAGGACAAGGCCAGTACCCTGATGGCTACATTTTCTTCAGTGACATTATAGATATTGTAGAGGTTGGCTATGTTTCTGATATGCTTAATAGCAGTGATTGGCCCCTCTCCACTAAAGAGAGGAACACACTTGAGGGCTGTCCCTAGAATTGGGTCATACTGCAGAAGGTTGAAAGGACTCTAACCATTGAAGGCCACAAAAGGTAAAGCCATGGCTGTGACAGGGTTCAACCTGGGTCTCCTTGTGTAGGTATATCTTATGGCAGGTTTGGGAAACTGGTTTGCCGTGTAAGGATGAGTCGTTGCAAACCTTATCCTCTTTGCTGAGTTCAAAGGCAACTCAACAAATTCGAAAGGGACACCCTTAGAAGATCTTGTGGTGACCTTAGGCATGGGGTGCTAGGCTAATCAGTAACCAGAGACTAAATTCTTAAAATGGAGTTGCCAAAGGCTGGATAATAGCTCTTGCTTTTGGATTTTCTTTTTACAGTAACAGGACCAACACCAATCTTGAAACTCACAAGACGTAAATTGGGTCCCACTAGGCATGCCAAAAATTGTTGACGCAGTGGATTGCACCCTTTGAAAAGGAAGCTAAGCTCCTTTCTTCCACGCGGCACAATGGAGACACTACACTTGCTATGGGTAGCAAAACTGAGGAGTGAATCTCTAGATAAGGGGCTAGCTCCCCTTGATGCCCTTAAAGTCCTGAATTTCTACTACTAACAATGGGGGGGTGAAAAGAGAGGGATGCTATGAAAACAAAACTTAACTAAAATGGTGATGCACCAAAATGATTGATCTACTCATCTACACTTTGTACCAAAAGGAGCGAACAGACACTTCATTTGAATAAGAAACTAGACTGCATCAATGTTCCAACTAGGGGTTTGATGGAGGTATAATGAAGAACCTACCAGAGGTGCTCTAGAGGCACACTGTTGGATGGTTGCTCACCTGCACCTATACTTCAACCTGGACGCTTCTTGTTAACCTGCAGAAGAGGATCTTGGATACACTGGCATCGACTTATGAAAGCATTAAAATAAATGACTAAACACAAGGCAATACGCAGACATGCAAAAGTGTAAAAAATCAGATGGAGGTAAAACGCTTCTTTTGATTAAAGGCAAATTTTGTCAGGGCTTTGCCATACAAAACTCAAAGAGATCCCTATACTAAGCTAAGAGGTTACAATATAGAGAGAAATTGGAGAAAGACCTTTGACCCTTCCAAGAGCAAGCGGCCCATACTACATTAAACACATCGACAAGAAGAATTTGCCCATGCTGCTGTCATCTTCCCTTAAATGTGTCCATAAAAGCCATGTTGTAGGTGTCCCAGATATTGACTTTGCTGTCCATGCTGCATTAAACACTCCTGCAAGAGCATGGTCGCTTTGCTTCTCAACTGACAAGGCCGCCTCTCACCATGTTCTGGGCCATGCTTTTTCCTCGAATGCTCCCGTAGCTCCCCTTAATGGCTATTCATTAATTTCAAACACAAGAAAAATCGGGCCACCCTCTTGAAAGCTCGTGCAGCCCTCCCAATGACTATTCATGGATACTATTCCATTTGCAAGCATTTACTTCTCCTGTCGACGCCTCCTGTGCCACCTGGACTGGTCTGGTTCGTTCCTGCGCTTGATTGGTTGTATCCCCTGGAACGTTCCGAGTGTTTGTCTTATATGTGCATGGCTATGTTCTGAGCCATGCTCTCTCTCCTCTTTTCTCGTTATTTCTTGTCTTTTCCTAATAGTTCGAGCTCCTGGGGGCTATCTTTTCCCTTCCAGGCTCCTTTCTTGACGGGTCGCTAAGTCTTGATTCAGACTTCTTGGCCTTCTAAATTTCTTCGGGGGAAATGCTCGAAGGAATTTCCTTCATTATACTCGCCGCTTTAACACCCGCTTTTGATGACACTTAGGGCCTGCATTCTTAAATTCTTTCGGACAAAATGTCCGAAGAATCGTTCTTTGGCTTCTCTCCAACGGCTAACCCATCCTCTTAAATTTGGCATTCGCGGGCCTGTCATCAATCATTTGAAACCCAACGGCTATTTCGCTACCCTGAATTTGATGGTCACGGGCCTGTCACCAGATATTTCAAAACCAATGGCTAGCTTATCACCATAAAATTGACATCCATGGGCCCGTCACCCCTCTTTGGCAATTCCTTCGGCTTTTTGCAAATGGACTTTTCCGAAGGGAAAGTGACCCTTCGAAAAATTGGGAAGGTCCTCTTTTGATGACCAAGTGTCCTCCAGATGGGTACCTACCCTTCGGACCCTTGGTTTTCGAATTCTATCAGATTTCCTCACTTGCCGAATTTCTTCGGACAAAATGTCCGAAGGAATTCCTTCAGACATTTTGTCCGAAGAAATTCATTCTTTAGGCTTCTTCATTGGATTTTCTTCGGACATTTTGTCCGAAGAAATTCATTCTTCGGCTTGTCACTTTTTCCGAAGGAATTCTTCTTTTACAGGCTTTCTGGCCTAGACTTTTGCAAGCGGACCCCTTGCCCTCCGCAAGGGTACTTTGGGCCCAAGGTTGCCCTTCGGAACTCTTTGAAAAGTCTCATTCGTCGCTTTCCTGCCCTCCGCAAGGGTACTTTGGCTTTTGAGTAGTCTTTTGGACGAATTGACAAAGGCCCTGTTTGGCACCCAGGTGCCCTCCGCAAGGGTACCTACCCGTTGGGCCTTTTGTAAAAGACCTTTGCCCCTTTGAAACTGGCCCATTTTGCTGATAAAAGGTCTGCCTGAAGTAATTTGTTTGCCCTGCCAAACATCTAGGATCAAAAAGAGTTCAAAATCAACCCAAGTGCTTGCTGGACCTAAAACACTTGTCTATCAGAAGGAGGAATACTTGTTTTTTCATGGAAAGAACCTTGTCATAGAGAAAACCCATAAAGCGGCTATGGGATGAACTTGTTAGAAACTGATAAAAAGACCTTGCAAAGAGAAGAAAAAGGGGGGTGCTAATTCTTAGCCTGTAGGACCAAAATTGGTCAATAATAAGGAACATGTGAGCTTGAGGCATGAAATGCTGAGTTTGAAGATTTTTAGAAGTTTGGGGAAGGTTGATTGCATAATATTACCTCATAAGAATTAATTGTGGAGAAATAAATTCATGTTTTGGAGTCATAAGAAATCTGAAATGTGCATACACAACCAACTAATTGAAGGGGAAGTGGCTGGTCCTACCCTTCTTTTGAAGTATGAGGAAATGTGGCGATGGTCTTTTGGCGAAGGGTGGATTTCAAGCCAGATAAGAGGATTTCCAACTCCTCTAGAGGGAAGATTTCTGAGCCTTTAGGTCACTCTTGGATGTGTGGGTGGCATGGACACCCCTTCTATGTTCTCAAGGGCAACCACGTACATGTCTCCAACACTTTCACACATGGAGGGCACTATCAAGTGTGCAAGCGTTGAAGAAAAGCAGAAAACTCATGTTTTGACTTACATGTTTGTGTCTTGTGTAGGTGCTGATATAGGGGCAATCAAGGCTCAAAAATCTGAAGATTTCTCTGCAAGAATACATTTTTTCAGCCACCACCATGTTATCATTTCTGAAAAGTTGTTCTCTTTTAGCATCTTTTTGGCACATTTGAGGCATGGGACCTCCATGGAAAAGGAAAGGAAGATGGGAAGTTGTTATTTTATTTTCAGATTGTATAAACAGCCAAGAACCTTCACATACAGTAGCAAAGAGTTTCATCAAGAGGTCTTCCCATGGGAAGAGTCAAGGATCAAGGATTGCTTAAAGCCCATGTTTAGGACAGCCCATTGGTTGGTTCTATTGCTTGAGTACAAGCAATTTTGGATAGGGAAGATTGTCATGTCCTCCTTTTGGACATGAAGCTTTTGAAGACCCTTAGCCTATTTGTTTTGTATTTCTAAGAGCTAAGGGAAGTTGGAAAAAGAAGAAAC
Source organism: Torreya grandis (assembly GCA_037957365.1). Classification (NCBI taxonomy): domain Eukaryota; kingdom Viridiplantae; phylum Streptophyta; class Pinopsida; order Cupressales; family Taxaceae; genus Torreya; species Torreya grandis. Next base: position 861,394 of record JARHVA010002996.1, on the reverse strand, counting down.
ATGTTCTAATTGTAAAATTTCAAAAAATTGCTTTATTGTCTAACTTTCACTTAAGTTGTGGTCTTTTGAGGGCCATGGGCACCCAAAACTTTAAGTGAGAGTTATAATTTGATTAATTATTTCTTTAAAAGTTGAGTTTCCCTCCAAAAGTGCAATGCCCCTCTTAATAGATTATAAAAAGGGATGGAGAGTTCATTTGAAAGGTTAGACTATGTTATGATATTGAATTTTCAAGTTGGAGCATGAAAAGCTTTGCTTGTTGTAATGTCCCCTTCTTGTGCCTAACCAACTTTGTTGACCGTTAGCATATTCAACGGATTCCTGTAGGTTAACTGGGTTGTTGAGGGAGCTCCACAGTTCTTGGAGTGGTGTTAGTTTAGCATAATTCTAGTTTTTAATTGTGGCAATGAGCTCAATTGTCAGTGTTTTTCACAATGACACTTTCATAAGCATTTTCGAACACCTGATCCGTGCTCCACATTTCTTGGAGCCCGTTACTATTTTTAGTAAGTCACTGTTTCAGCTTTAGTCATAATTCCTTACCATCAATTTCACTTTGGCACATTCAGTTTCAATATCTGAATGCTTTAGTGGTGCTTTCCAGAAATCAGGTGGATGATTTTAAATAAATGCTTAAGTTATAATATTTTATTTCCATTGGGTTATTTGAGAGATACCAAAGTACTTTTTTTGGAGTTGTAAGAACAAGTATTAATTCTGCAATTTTCTTCCACCTTGGACGACTAGGATTTGAAGGGGAATTCTCCTTTCATTGCCCCATTTATTTATCAGGAAGTGGTCAACTGCTGTTAGGGTTTCAGTTGGATTTTTGCAGCTTGTGATAAATTTTGGTGCTCGGGTTTGCTGGAAAAAATAAAGTCAGAATTGACAGTTTACCTAGGGTTTTGCAAAAAATCTAGAATCTACAAAATATCCTATTTTGGGGATATTACAGAATGAGCAATTGTCCTTCGTTGGCTATTTCATGGGTGAATCCTTCTTCCCAAATTTGTTTATGGACAACATCTAGTTTGTCCTTGGTGTCACAAGCCTTTTGTAAAATATTCCAAAAAACTATTTTGTTTTGAATCTTTAATTTTTTTTTGAGATATTTGAGCTTCCCCATGATTATGCACATCACAAAACCCTATATGTTAATTGCCTTTGCCCACCATCTGGGGATGTATGGTTGGGGATAATAAAACCATAATTTTTCATATTTGAAGTTGGATGTTATTGTATTTCTCTCGGACAAGGCAAGTTGAAGTGTGATGGACCAATGATTTGAAAGTGTAGCATTTTTGTAATGTCCCCATTTTAGTTCACCCTGGTTTATGATTGAATTAGCCTATTATTGTCCCTTGTAGGCTAAGGTAGACGGTTAGAGGGTTCCAGTTGGCAGAGCAGGGGGCTTATTCCCATCCAGAGTTTAGGTTTAGCCTTTGTCCGATTCAGATTCACACACTTACCATTTATAGTAAGTGACTATTTCAAGAAAGTCAGGGTTACTACTATAGTAGGGCACCTGAACAGGGTACAATTGCAGTGTCGATCCCTTGCACCATTAGTTTGATCAGATAATGAGGGATTTACTATTTATAGTAAATCAATGGTTGATAGAGGACCCTTACTATTTTTAGTTAGGCAGTTGGATGCACAGTGGACATAATGGTTAACTCCCAAGTTCAGAAGGAATTGAAAAATAATGATTATTTCTAGAGTTATGTTATTTTAGTTATTAATAAAGTGATTATTAATAATTATTTATGAAGTGCAATTATAATATTTTAGAATCATTTTATGTTCAATGGGGCCATGACCTTTATTTAAGTGATTTTAAAGTGCATTAATTAATTATGTTATAGAGGCTAAATATTAAATTATTTGATAAAGTTAATGTGCACACATTTAATATTATTTTAAATGATATTAATTGAAATTGGAAGCCTCTAGAAGGGATCAACCAGCTTGAAGAAAAGATATAAAAACAAATTCATTCATGAGCATTGGACTTTATAAATTGGTGTCTTTGAAATTTGTGCATTTGAGACAAGGGTTTCAGTTACTTCCAACATTGGAGAACGAAATCTATTCAGTGTTTATGCAATCTTGAGGCTGTGAAAGATCAACTGAATCATTGCTTGAGGAGAGCTTCATTCAGGAGTTCTATTTGTGCTTAAAGGTGAAAGATACCATCAAGGGTTTGAAGGTTATTGAAAAATCATTAGTTGCAGATTTATAGCTTCATTCTTGGTAGCCATTTATATCACATTTCAAACATTATTGAGCAGGTTGAAGGCATATCTTCAAGGGGTTCAACCCAGACTTTCAAGAGAAGGTATTTAAAGCTAGGCAGCTGCATCTATTAGCTTAATTGGCACCTAATATCAGATTTGAAGGTGGAAATCATGGCATTCTTCCATGCTAGAGGCACTGCAATTAGATTTGCATTTCCAGGTTCATTTACATAATTTGATATTGTATGGTCTCTATTCTCAAGAGCAAACTATTGTAATAATTGTAAACAAAGATTGTAATAAGTTTGGAAGCAAATTGAAGATATACCATTAAGTTTGGAAGTTGCATATGATTTGTTTGACAAAATGTCAGTTTGTTGTAGGTGCATATTTGTTTAGTTGTGAGTCATCAATTGCATTTGAAAATGTTAGAAGAACACTTGCATCTCATTCTAGATACATTAGCAAGCATTTGCCATTGACTAGTTAGTTCTTTTACTCATAACATCATCAAATCGAGAAGGGAAACAAAATCAGAAACCTACATCAGCTTGGGAACAGTTTACATGACAACTGTTTGACAAAATTCCAATCAAGCAAAATCAGACATTTAAGGGCAGATTTGTCAAGGGATACTACAATTGCCAACTCTTGCATGCAAAGGGAAATTAGGCTGAAACCGCAGATCAGATACTATTATTCTGTCCAATTTATCTGCGCTATGTAGTGAATCCCTTTCTATCAGTTACACCATGTGTGTTCGCCTCAAGCAAAATCAAGATCCACCATAGAGCTTTGAAGTTCAAAGTTTGAGGGAGAATCAGCAGTTCCATGGTTAAAAACTGATCCCCTTTTTTCTCATGAAAAGATTTTATTGTATAGAAATCACCCATCATAATAAGATTATAGGGTTTGAAAGTGGGAATCCAATGAGTAAGTTGTTCCAATGGACATTCAATTTGTTCGAATTAAAAATATATGCCCCAAGGAAAGTGCTGAGTTGTGTATAGAACATACCTTGCGGTGTCCCATTGGATCATTGTTATGGTGACAGTGTCACTTAGAATATGTATGCTTACCCATAAATCAGGGAATTTTATTTCTTTTTGTGCTCCCCATCTGCAATTTCTTGGAGAAGAACCATGTCTATCCCCTTTTCTTTTATCTTTTTCTTAGAAATTGGTGTTTATGATTACTCCTAAGCCTCTAATATTCCATAAAAGAATTCACGTTCGGGAAAAATCGTTGGCATTGATTTCCTTAGTCCTTAGGTATTCGTTGGATATTTTGATTGGCCATCCATGATAGTTGTTTACAGTGAAATTACACTACCAAGAACAGCAAGTACCAAAAAATAAATGCAAAACATACCATAGCATAGGAGAGCACATGTAGCTCTGTATTTCCAGTATGTAGTGCTCAATATAGATGTGTGCAATACAAGGAGGACCTATTACAAACCCCCTTTCCCCAACGTGCATCATTCTACTTTTATGGCAAGAAGACCCAACAGTTTTCAGTTCAAGTTTAACCACAACTGTCAACAATCAAACATAATAACGAGAGCCATTACAAAACTACCTAAAACCGACAATACAATCACTAATCACATAACAACATCAGCTATGAAATTATGTAAATAATTAGAAAATGAAACCCAAGAAAATACTAATGTGACAGGCTACATTATCCCCCCTTAAAACCAATTGGAGTCCCTTCCAACACAATCCATAAAAAACATGAGAAAATTAAGAGTGAAGAGGGAAACAAAATTTGAATTGTATTTAGGTGCACATCCAGGGGCTTGGTGGCTAGAAGTTGGACATATGGTCCCTGCAGTTGGTCGTACGGTGACTGAAGGTGGTCATACAAGGTGAAGAGATGGAGAGGAGCATACAACGGTCATCGGATGAACGCACAAGGGTTTTTGGTGACCAACGACGGATGTGGGTGTCAGGTGGGTGGCCATACCGTGATGACATGAATTGACTAAGCATTGGTTGACAAAACATCCATTGACTGAGCATCAATAGACTAAACATTAGGTGGTTGAGCATTGATTTGTTGAGCATCAATTGATTGAGCATCGCATGGCTAAGCATCTGAAGGTTGTCGATTGACTAAGGATCAAGCAGTTGAGCTTCGGTGACTACACATTGGGTGACTGAGCATCAAACAACTGAGCACAAAAGGTGGTTGAGCATTGTTAGACTAACCTTGGACAATATAGCATTGGGTAGTTGAGCGTTAGGGAGTTTAGTATCGGGCGGCTGAGCATCACACCATACAATTCACTAAGCGTTGAGTGGCTAAGCTTCGGTTGATTGAGCATTGATTGACTAGGCATTGGGTGACTAATTGTTAGGTGATGCAATGCTAGCAAATCAACCCACTCTAGTCAGTTCTATGAAATGGTTGGCCAACTTATCATTGAAACGTGCATCCCAAACATTGTATTCTTTGAACTCTAATGTGTAAGCCGATTGTGATGTTGACAGTTCGGAAGGAATTGGCATCACCAATATCTACTTCCAGTCATCTCACTGCAAGCCTTGGCCGTCTTCAATCTCCATAATTTCAACACTATTGCAATTAGGCTGGACCACTTCATAGTCTTCCATATAGCAAAGGACTAGACCATTGAGGGAGTTCCTCTCATCTTTGAAGCATGACTATAACTCTAAGACCCCTTCATTGTTCAACTGCATCATACATCACTTCCCATCCACTAAGCATTCTTCTTCGGAGTTTGAATTGGATGAGTCTAATGAGGTTGCTTCCTCATTGACTACCTAATTCTTCAAACCTATGACATACTTCCAACTGTTGTTTTCAATGGAGATTAGATTATTTTTCCAATCATGGTTAGCTTTGGCTACTATCAACAAACACCGACCGAATAGTGCATCGTAGGACTTCTTTGGTAATGAAATGATCACAAAATTCAACAAAAAGGGTTCAGTGTCGGTAATTAGCATTTGTCCCATCAGGCCACCCAATACCTTATTGCCACGATTATTTTCTCCTACCAAATGGAATGTCAAAGGCCACATAGTTGGCTTCCCTAGACTCTTCCAAGAACATTCACCCCAGAACCACCGTCGACAATAGTGTTTATAAAATTCCTGCCCAAATTTTCCATATGCAAGACTGCTGGCTGTCGGGCTAGATTCATCATCAGGAGCATAGGATCAATCACTAGGTCATTTGACAATGGGGACTCGACTGTGGGTTCATTCTCCTGCTTTGTGCACACCCCATCACCCAATGCTACACAATTTGATGTTAGGTGCATTGTTGTATGCTCCATGTCTGAGAAAATGTCTTGTATGGTAGCAGACTAGCAATTATAACATTCTTGAGTTCTAGACTGCTTTGAAATAAGTCAATTATCTTCATAGGTACAGTGGTATGCAAGACTTGACTTGCAATAGCTTTGTCATACTTGATTTTGCTCATCACTCTACTTGTATGTTCATGCAATAAACGTCGTTCTTTGACCGTTATCCTCTTTGTCATGTCCCCACTCTAGTCCAGTCTTGCAGTGACATGAGAGTCAGCCTATTATGGGGTCTTGTAGGTTGACAGGGTGGTACAGAGACCCAGTTTGGTTATTCAGTGTTGGACTTGGTGCTCTGGCAGGTTATTGATCAGTTGGGAGACATTTCTTGTTCTTGGGAAGCAGTTCCTACATTTGTGGAGGTTACTCCTATTTTTTAGGAGACTTGGTCAGGCCCACGATTGGGACTCCATGAGATTCTATTCGGGGGTGCAGTTTCAGGGTGATAGGGCTTGTTCCCAAGTTTTTAAGAGCATCCCTAGATTTTAGGGAGGAGACTCCCAGTGGTTCCTAGATTTCCGGCTCCAGTCACAGACAGGTGACAAGTTGTTTTGATTGTTCGTGGGGTCGGTTGGGCATTTCTTGGTTACTTTGGTTATATTTTTAATATTACCAAGTTTCCGTCTTTTAATTAAAATAAGGCTAAGTTATAGCCAATTTGGGGTTATAAGGTGTTTCTGGCCTCTTCGGGATGCGTGTACTAGAGTGTAATAGCTCGTTGGAAAGGTCTCGAACTTTCCTAAATATTTCATTCATAAGTCAAAGCTTTTCAGGGCACGGATTTCTGTTAAGTTGAAAAAAGGCATTATTTTCTATACACTCAGCCACTTAAAAGGAAATTATTATAATTTTCACTTAAGCGCCCTTGGTCCACTTTTTGGGGGATCGGATAAAGTGAAAAATGCTATAAGAGGCGTTTGAAGGAAGGGGAGAGTAGATCGAATCATCACATTGTTTTTCTCTTGAGAAGGTGCGCTTGGTAGCGTGGAGCATTGGGACGCAAACCCCAATCGCAAGACTTGTGGGACGTAGCCCCCACAAGGAGGTTCGACTGTATTTTGGGCTTGGCAATTTGTCACCACTCTTTGGCAAGGTGCTGGTGGGTCTTTGGAAAGAGTGCAGCATTTGGAAAGGGGGGCGATCTCAGCTGTGGAAGATTTGGCGCCGCTGTCTTTGGTGGATTGGAATTCCGTACTGATGTACTTGACAGCCATCATTGCTCCCAATAGCATTTCTATCTTGGAGATAACTAGCTGGTCAATTTTCTGCCCTGTTCTCAGTGAGTGTTCAGCGATTCAGGTTGGCTGTTCAACATTGCTTTCCACCTGGATTTTTCTTAGCTTTCTGTAATCAGCTAGTTTAGATTAAATATTAATAAATTCTGCTCCTTCAAATCTGGTTATCGATTGTACTTAGATTTAATTTCCAGACTTTGTTTATGTATACGCATTTCAATTATTTCCATTTTGCAAAATTCGTCAAAAAACCAAAAACAAAGAAAAACACAAAATTCCAAAAGAAAATACAAAAAAAATTACAGCAATTCATTAGAAAAGATCCATCAGGGATCTTTCAGTGGTATCAGAGCTTCTGTCCTGCCAGCCTGAGGGGATTCAGTGAATTTGTTTTCTATGCATCCGGGTAGGGCTGATTTAAACAGATATTATACACGCAGAAGAGCTCAGTACGAGCGGGAGTTTGGAACAGAACAAGAGCCTATTATGGCAGAAGAACAGAGGGATGCTCAGAGGAATCAGGATGATGTAGAGAGAGAGATGATGAGGACTCTCATCACCACTCAACCCAGGATAGCCCAGACCTTAGACCGATTACAGGATACATTGGAGCGGTTGGAGATGGATAGACATAGAGGCAGGCGGAGTAGATCTGTTTCAGTAGCAGGAAGTCAACGCAGCCATCATTCTCACTCTTCGGCAGGGAGTTCCGTTCAGTCCAGTAGGAGGCATCGTCATCATACGCCTACTCCGAATAGGCCATTGCTAACCCAATTCATACCAGGAGAACAGGCAACGCAGGTGGAACCACCAGAGATTGGATTTCAGGAGTCAGTTTTGGCAGTTACAGCGGAGTGGAGAGCTCTACCTCCTGAGGTTTGGGACGTCTTTCCTCTCCCTCAGTATTGTGCACAGCGAAGAGATGCAGCCAGATTCAGGGGAGATAGGGGTAATAGACCACCCCAACAGCAGCAGAATCATGACCTCAATAGAGCTACTGGGAAGATTACATTGGCTCCATATAATGGCTCTGGTGACACTAGTGCAAGAGCGTGGGTCCACAAGCTGGACATATATCTCTCCTTGAGGCCCATGCCTGAGCGTGAGGCTATTTAGTTTGCAGTGTTGCACTTAGAGGGGGTTGCATATGATTGGTGGCACCATGGATTGATCACCCAGGATCACGCATTAGTTCACTCCTATGCGGAGTTCACTGAGCGGCTCATTGCACGGTTTGACCGTAAGGATCCAGAACTTTACTACAGGGAGTTGGCTCATCTAAGACAGACTGGTCACGCAGAGGCTTATATTAATGAGTTCCAACGTATTGCAGTCATGGTACCTGACATGCCTCAGAGACAGAGCGTGATGTTATTTATTGAGGGGTTACAAGACAGACTTAAGGGCCTGGTTCGTGCTTTCCAACCAGCAACTCTTAAGGAGGCTATCGAGGTGACATTGAGATTGGACACTGTTCCCACTTCTTATCAGTCCAATAAGAAACCATTTAGAGACTCTCGGCCCACCCAGAAGGCCAATACGACACAAAACAAAGGAGGAACTTCATCTAAAGTCCCTTGGATGAATCAGGAGACGAGGAATGAAATGAGAAGGAAAAAGTTATGTTTTTCTTGCAAACATCCATGGGAACCCGGACACCGTTGCATGGGCAAAGGAAAGGTTCACTTGATCGAGGTGACTTCCCAGTTAGGGGATGAGGAGGTTCCTGATACTGATTTTGAGGATAATACAGAGGATGTTGAGCAGGTTCAGACACAGTTGGAGCTAGACACCCCTGAGCCTTTGGCATCCGCCAAAGCAGCCATGGCTACCCTCTCCAGTTATCCTAAGTTTCACGCCTTCAGATTAAAAGGGACACTTAAGGGTAAGCGGGTCACTAGCTTGGTAGACACTGGGGCTACACATAACTTTATTGACCAGAAATTAGTTGAGAGGCGTGGTTTACAGTATGAGGAGTTTGACGGTTTTGGAGTAAAAGTAGCGGACGGTGCAATTTTGAGTTGTACCAAGAGGATTCCGCAGCTTAGTATTCAGATGGGGGACCATACTTTGACTGATGATTTCTATGTACTTCCTATAGAGGATTATGATGTGGTGTTGGGCATGCAGTGGTTACAAGGTATTGGACGTTACATTATTGATCACCGTCTTATGCAATTAGAGTTTCTTTCTGGAGGAAAGAAGGTGATTTTGAAGGCAGCTTCTGATGGTGGGCCTAGAGAGGTGACTTCTCGTAGGATGGAGGCTATCCTTAGACATAATGATGTACTCTGGGCTACGCATTGTTTGGTTAAACCCAAAACACCCACATCTCAGGACGGCCGCGTGTTTCATGTGGACATTCAGTCAATGATGGATCGTCATGGTAGAGTCTTTGGGGATATACCTCCTGGAGTACCTCCAGACAGAGGTTTTGAGCATGGAATAGAGTTAGAAGAGGGAGCAAAGCTAGTTATTACTACTCCATACCGTCATCCTAGAGCTTACAAGGATGAAATTGAGAAGACTATTCATGACTTGTTGGATATGGGGTTCATTCAGCCTAGTTCCAGCCCCTTTGCTTCCTCTGTAGTGTTGGTTAAGAAGAAGGATGGGACTCTAAGGATGTGTGTTGATTACAGAGCTTTGAACAAAAAAACAATCAAAAACAGATATCCTATTCCTCGCATAGATGAGTTGTTGGATGAACTTCATGGGGCTCTATATTTCTCTAAGATTGATCTTCGCTCTGGTTACCATCAGATTCGTGTACGAGCCGAGGATGTACACAAGACTGCTTTCCGTTGTCACTATGGGCACTATGAGTTCCTGGTAATGCCATTTGGCCTTACCAATGCACCTGCAACCTTCCAATCTTGTATGAACCATATCTTCAACAAACAGTTGAGGAAATCGGTTCTAGTATTCTTTGATGATATATGAATTTACAGTAATACTTGGGAGGATCATCTCTGACATCTTGAAGAGGTACTTAGCATAATGGAGGACCAGTCTCTATTTGCTAAGCTCTCCAAATGTGAGTTTGGATTGAGGGAGGTACTATACTTGGGACATGTAATTAGTGCTGATGGGGTTAAGGTGCATGAGGAGAAGATTCAGGCAATTCAGAATTGGCCGGTCCCTCGGAACATTACTGAGTTACGTGGATTCCTTGGATTGTGTGCTTATTATAGAAGATTTGTTAAGGGGTTTTCTCAGTTGGCAGCACCTTTGACAGATCTTACTAAGAAAGGAGCCTTCAGATGGACAGAACTTGCACAGGGGGTCTTTGATAGACTCAAAGAGGTTATGAGCACTTGCCCTGTTTTGGCACTCCCTGATTTTTCACAGCCATTTGTTCTAGAATGTGATGCTTCGGGATTGGGTATAGGAGCCGTGTTGATGCAGAACAAACATCCTATTGCCTATGAGAGTAGAAAGTTGCAAATTAATGAAAGGTTGTATTCTACTTATGACAAGGAAATGTTGGCTATCATGCATGCGTTGGCCAAGTTCAGACAGTACCTTGTGGGCAGCAAATTTGTGGTAAGAACTGACCACAATAGTTTGAAATATTTCCTAGTATTCTTTGATGATATATGAATTTACAGTGATACTTGGGAGGATCATCTCTGACATCTTGAAGAGGTACTTAGCATAATGGAGGACCAGTCTCTATTTGCTAAGCTCTCCAAATGTGAGTTTGGATTGAGGGAGGTACTATACTTGGGACATGTAATTAGTGCTGATGGGGTTAAGGTGCATGAGGAGAAGATTCAGGCAATTCAGAATTGGCCGGTCCCTCGGAACATTATTGAGTTACGTGGATTCCTTGGATTGTGTGCTTATTATAGAAGATTTGTTAAGGGGTTTTCTCAGTTGGCAGCACCTTTGACAGATCTTACTAAGAAAGGAGCCTTCAGATGGACAGAACTTGCACAGGGGGTCTTTGATAGACTCAAAGAGGTTATGAGCACTTGCCCTGTTTTGGCACTCCCTGATTTTTCACAGCCATTTGTTCTAGAATGTGATGCTTCGGGATTGGGTATAGGAGCCGTGTTGATGCAGAACAAACATCCTATTGCCTATGAGAGTAGAAAGTTGCAAATTAATGAAAGGTTGTATTCTACTTATGACAAGGAAATGTTGGCTATCATGCATGCGTTGGCCAAGTTCAGACAGTACCTTGTGGGCAGCAAATTTGTGGTAAGAACTGACCACAATAGTTTGAAATATTTCCTAAATCAGAAGGAGCTCAATGATAGACAGCAAAAATGGATCAGCAAAATTCAGGTTTATGATTTCGATATCGAATTCATAAAGGGAAAGAATAATATTGTGGCCGATGCGCTCTCTCGGAAACCTTCATTGGCTGCCCTTTGCTCATTGAGCGAGATTTCAGCGGATTGGAAGGCTCAACTTTTAGTTGAGTATTCCAAGAATCAGTATGCTTGTGAGATCATGGAGGGTGTGGTAGTAGATGACAGATATAGTGTGGTAGATGACATTATCTACTACAAAGGCAGGGTTTATCTTGTTCCAGGGTCACAGTTGAAGGAACAAATTTTGCAGGCTCATCATGATACTCCTATGGCAGGACATCCAGGATATGTGAAGACTTATAGGGCGATTCGAGAGAGATTCTTATGGAAGGGTCTCAAAGATGATGTTTTGAGGCATGTTTGGGAGTGTGTGACTTGTCAGCAGAACAAGTCGGAACATACTTACCCAGCAGGATTATTGCAGCCATTACCTATACCAGAACAGAAGTGGACAGGGATTTCAATGGATTTCATTACAGGTCTTCCTCGGGTTCAGGGGAAAGATTGTATTTATGTGGTTGTGGATAGGTTAACAAAGTACGCCCACTTCTTTTCCATTGCCCTAGATTTTACAGCATCACAGGTGGCTGAGTTATTTTTCAGAGAGGTGTTTAGACTCCATGGTCTTCCCAAGACCATTGTGAGTGACAGGGATAGCAGGTTCATGAGTTCCTTTTGGCAGGAACTTTTCAGGCTTACAGGCACCATGTTGACACCTAGTACTAGTTACCACCCTCAAACGGATGGGCAGACTGAAATAGTTAATAAGTGGGTTGAGGGATATTTGCGTAACTATGTGTCAGGGCAACAAAAGGCATGGGTTCGTTGGTTGTATTTGGGCGAGTATTGTTATAATACCTCGCACCATATGTCCATTGGCATGACGCCTTTTAGAGCTCTCTATGGATATGAGGCATTATCTTTCACTGATTTGGCACTTGGTGACAGTAGAGTTCCCTTGGCTCAGGATTGGTTACAGGAGAACCAGGATATCATGAGATTCCTCAAAGAGAATTTACAGCAGGCCCAAAATCAGCAAAAGATGTACGCTGATAGACACCGGATTGAGAGAGCATTTGAGGTGGATGATATGGTCTTTCTGCGCTTACAACCATATCGACAGAGCACCCTTAAAAAGGGGGGAGCTGAAAAGCTCAAACCACGTTTCTATGGTCCATACAGAGTGCTCCGACGAGTAGGAGAGGTTGCATATGAGATTGAGTTACCGACAGACAGCAGAATTCATAATGTATTTCACGTATCTCGCCTAAAAAGGGCCCTTGGACAGCATATAACAGTTTCACCCGAGTTACCTCCTATGGATGAGGAAGGTAATTTGATTATGGTTCCTGATGAGATTCTTGAAGTAAGGGAACGGCAACTGAGGAGACGGGTGATTCGAGAGTATTTGGTTCGATGGAGAGATCTTCCCATAGAGGATGCCACCTGGGAAGGAGAGAGCATTTTGCAGCATCCAGCCTTACAGTTGCTTGTGGGCAAGCATCTCCTAGAGGGGAGGACTGTCATGTCCCCACTCTAGTCCAGTCTTGCAGTGACATGAGAGTCAGCCTATTATGGGGTCTTGTAGATTGACAGGATGGTACAGAGACCCAGTTTGGTTATTCAGTGTTGGACTTGGTGCTCTGGCAGGTTATTGATCAGTTGGGAGACATTTCTTGTTCTTGGGAAGCAGTTCCTACATTTGTGGAGGTTACTCCTATTTTTTAGGAGACTTGGTCAGGCCCACGATTGGGACTCCATGAGATTCTATTCGGGGGTGCAGTTTCAGGGTGATAGGGCTTGTTCCCAAGTTTTTAAGAGCATCCCTAGATTTTAGGGAGGAGACTGCCAGTGGTTCCTAGATTTCCGGCTCCAGTCACAGATAGGTGACAAGTTGTTTTGATTGTTCGTGGGGTCGGTTGGGCATTTCTTGGTTACTTTGGTTATATTTTTAATATTACCGAGTTTCCGTCTTTTAATTAAAATAAGGCTAAGTTATAGCCAATTTGGGGTTATAAGGTGTTTCTGGCCTCTTCGGGATGCGTGTACTAGAGTGTAATAGCTCGTTGGAAAAGTCTCGAACTTTCCTAAATATTTCATTCATAAGTCAGAGCTTTTCGGGGCACGGATTTCTGTTAAGTTGAAAAAAGGCATTATTTTCTATACACTCAGCCACTTAAAAGGAAATTATTATAATTTTCACTTAAGCGCCCTTGGTCCACTTTTTGGGGGATCGGATAAAGTGAAAAATGCTATAAGAGGCGTTTGAAGGAAGGGGAGAGGAGATCGAATCATCACATTGTTTTTCTCTTGAGAAGGTGCGCTTGGTAGCGTGGAGCATTGGGACGCAAACCCCAATCGCAAGACTTGTGGGACGTAGCCCCCACAAGGAGGTTCGACTGTATTTTGGGCTTGGCGATTTGTCACCACTCTTTGGCAAGGTGCTGGTGGGTCTTTGGAAAGAGCGCAGCATTTGGAAAGGGGGGCGATCTCAGCTGTGGAAGATTTGGCGCTGCTGTCTTTGGTGGATTGGAATTCCGTACTGCTGTACTTGACAGCCATCATTGCTCCCAATAGCATTTCTATCTTGGAGATAACTAGCTGGTCAATTTTCTGCCCTGTTCTCAGTGAGTGTTCAGCGATTCAGGTTGGCTGTTCAACATTGCTTTCCACCTGGATTTTTCTTAGCTTTCTGTAATCAGCTAGTTTAGATTAAATATTAATAAATTCTGCTCCTTCAAATCTGGTTATCGATTGTACTTAGATTTAATTTCCAGACTTTGTTTATGTATACGCATTTCAATTATTTCCATTTTGCAAAATTCGTCAAAAAACCAAAAACAAAGAAAAACACAAAATTCCAAAAGAAAATACAAAAAAAATTACAGCCGTTCATTAGAAAAGATCCATCAGGGATCTTTCACTCTTGACTTCCAACCTTATGTTGACCACCCTTTCCTTCTTCGTTCGTGGGTCCAGAGAATTAGCTTTCTTCACTTGTGCTTTAGTAATTGCCATAACATCATTGCCCTCAGTTACATCAATCATAGTGGCATTCGCTTTCTTTGAACAACTACCATTGTTATGGTCCTTGAGCACACACCATCTACAAAGAAGTCCAGTGTTATTTCGATTAGGTAAATCTCTTAGCGAAATTGCCCCACTCATTGCACTCCCGACATTTGACAATGGGTCATCCTTGCGAGCCATACTAAATCCAACTCCCACCACCATTATTAGTCTTGGTGACGGTAAATTTTTGGTGGGCTAGTGGGTGGTGTCGATTGCTCCCCTTGTTGAACAATACTTGGCTACTCTTATTTTGCAAATTATATGGGCAATCCTTGATTGCATGCCTTGTCACTTGACAAATCTCATAGAACATTTTCTTGTGGCAATTCACCTTGTTGTGACCTGTTGTCAACCTAGAGCTGCACCCTGATTCGAGGACATGCATGAAACTGCCAGTCTTCTATCCGGCTGAAACAATGGGATCTTCTCACAAGGATGGGTGCCTCAATAGTAAGAAGAACCTCCAGAGAAGGCTGTTTCCTATATGATGTATCAATGAAGATTCCTACTCTACGCTGTTGACTACCGTCGAAAAGGGAGAAAGAAAACTTAAAGGGGAAATCCTACCTAAAAGGGGTGATATACCAAGATTTTGATCCACTCAATTTGGAACCTTGAACACTGAACGAACAAGGGAGAAGGAAGACCTTAGACTTCAAATTAATCACTTATGCATAAGTATTTCATGCAGAGATTTGATCCAATAACTAAAACCTGAGGGAAAACGATGGAGAGAGGTCCGATACAAGACACTTTGCAGCCACCTAACATCCACTTACAATTTCAGCAAAAGACAATAAAGAACACTTTAACATGACCTGCACAAGGATAATATAGCAACTAGGTATGAAACAGAATTTGGGAAGGGAGAGAACTCTACCACTTATGCAAATTGCTGAAGAAATATACACTATGCCAACGCTTGAAATCTGAAAGTACAGTCCTTCTATTGATCGAAGACGTTACACAACTCACCAATGGCAGAGTCTGGTCTAACCAAAAGAGATTGGATGATTTTTAATCAAGGCTGAAATCCTTTATATAGAACATTACAAGAGGCCAAAGATTGGCGTAGAAACTTGAAGAGAAAGATTCACTTTGGTTAACTCAAGGCTTTACTTGGCCTTTCAATAAAATATATTTTCCTTTTTGTCCTTGCATGAAGCTTCTTCGTTTGATGAAGCAAAGTTATCTTTGTCATGAACCACCCACCTCTTTTTTGCATGAAAATCCACGCAGATGTCAATTTTAGAACTCCACGTGAGCTGCTTGATGCCGAGTTGTAGCGTTTGAAAGCTGAGTTAAACATTATTTACGCTGAGTTGGACGAAGAGATCAATCTCTTTCGCATGGAAAGCTTCTAGTGGACGTGGCGTTTAATCAATTAGTCAACTCTAAATCTGGATCAGTCAACTTGTCGTTCGAATTTGGAACCCCTGCTGAAGCTGAGTTAGACTTTCGGATGCATGCTCTGGCCGGAGATGAACAGGACTTTAATAATCAGTCAACTAAAGCTTTGACCGATGTTGGAAAATAGCTCCGATGTTTGAAAATAGCTCCAATGTTTGCATGTATTTCGTTCTATTCTGGTCTGCTGTTTGTATCTATTACTGGCGGGATTCTATACTCGGATATATTTGTCTATATTTTTACCTGTTTGGCCTTATCTTTCGGAATTTGACGGCCTGTGGGACGTCACCCTTAGTTTTCTTATTTCGGACTTCTCTGTATATATTTCCTGCTTCCTTCGGACTTTATTTCCCGCGTCTCTCTTCGGACTTCTGTCTCGCCTTAGTTTTTTTTTTTTCGCTTTTCTTCGGACTTTGCTTTGTGGCCTTCAGAATTCCCTCGGACTATTTGTCCGAAGGAATTCCTTCGTACAAAAAGTCCGTAAGGATATCTCTTCTTCCTTCGCCCTTTAACTTTTCCGAAGCCCTTTTGATTTCTTCCGTCGGCGCTTTGTCTTTGCTCTTTTTTTGAATTTCCTCGGGATTTCTTCCGTCGGGATTATTTTACGGGCCTTTGTCCGAATTTCTTCAGACTTATGTATTCTCTAAATTTCTTCGGACCTTTTGTCCGAAGGAATTAAATTTCTTCGGACCTTTTGTCCGAAGAAATTTAGAGAATACATAAGTCCAAAGAAATTCGGACAAAGGAATTCCTTCGGACAAAAGTCTGAAAGAATTCATTTTCTTGTTTTGCTTTGGCCTTTATTTCCAATTTTTTCTTTGTTTTCTCGGACTTTGTCTTTTTGCAAGCCTCCCGAATTTCTTCGGACTTTTTGTCCGAAGGAATACTTTGTCTTTTCTTCTGAAATGTGCCCTTCGGGATTCCAAACATGCCCTTCCGCCGACCAAGTGCCCTTTGGCACCGACCAAGTGCCCTTTGGCACCGACCAAGTGCCCTTTGGCACCGACCAAGTGTCCTCCACCAGTGCCCTTCGAAAAAATTGGAGGGCACCCGAGCTTTTTGCAAAAGTCTCCGAATTTGGTCTTCCTCCTGCCTGTAGGGTAGGTGCCCTTCGGGAATATTGAAAGTGTGCCTTCCGAAGGGTACCCTACCCTTCGGAACTTTTGAAAATGCCCCTTTTTCGAATTACTCTTTGGCTTGCCTTTGTGCGGGACTTCCTTTGTCTCTGTGGTCTCTGAATTTCTTCGGACTTCTGTCCGAAGGAATTCCTTCGGACAAAAAATCCGAAGGATATCTTCGCCTTTGTCTTTCTTCCTTCTAAGTGCTTTCCTGCCCTTCGCAAGGGCTGCTTGGCTTCTGAAATTGCCATTCGGAAAAGTTGTGAAGGCCCTTTTGTCGCTTAAGTGTCAAGAACTTGTAAATTTCCTTCAGACAGTCCGTAGAAATCCTGTAGAGTCCGTAGAAATCCTACAGATTCCGTAGAAATGGCCTGCAGAGTCTGTAGAAATGACCTATTGTGGTCAAGGAAAACCATGTATTCTTCCTTCCTTCGCTAGAGACGAGAACTTTCCAAGTGGCAAGAGAAAATCTGATTTGTGGAAGATTTGTCAACATTCTGGCGACTCAACTGGGAAGCATCCCTGCTATGCTTGAGAACTCAGACCATGTATAGACATTATTCGAATTCCTAGATGGTGAATCTGATTTCTGATTGAAAATCTGCTCTGATCATGGCTGTAGTAACCTCCTTCAAAATAAGAAGGGAAACACACGAAAGCGGAAAACTAACTAAAAAGCAAATGTGCAAACAAGCACTTATTGAACAAAATTGAAGCAAACTAGTGTGCTTGAGCAGCACTTGGAGGAAAGCAAAAACAACTAAATAACCTGGCTAACCATGATGAAGCATGATCCACCTGGATCAAATGCAAAACTCTTGAACTCACTCCTTCCGAGAGATGGTACAAATTGCAAGGCAGGATGTTTATTAGTCATAACATTTGATGAGGCATTTGCCTTGTCGACAAACTGTACTAGCATCTTCTCAAATGGGTCATCAACAGCAAACCAGTCACCAACAAAGACAAACTCGCCAAGTATTTCCTGATTGTTTTCAGATTGCTTGTTTTCTACCAACTTGTCAAGTGATATCCCATTTATGCATGGTTCTTGAGTGACCACATCCTTCTTATTGACTGCTGCGAGTTCATCCAGCTCTTCAAGGAGCTTTGAATATGCAACCCAATCTGTACTGGGATCTTGAATAGGTGATTCTTGATCAAATTTCTCATAAACATGCTCTTTAATAGCCACTATATCCATACAAAGCTCTTCAATCTCTTGTAGAGATTCAAGGTACAGCTGCCAATCATCTTTTTGTTCCTCATTTTGATCTATTTGAACTAAATCCACTGTCATGCTATCTAGATCCTTCTCAATAGGAGATACTTGTAACTCATGTATGACTTCAATTTGTACCAACGCCTCTTGGAGTTCATCTACATCAAGATCAGTCTTCCCACTCTTAGCTATAATTGGATGCTCAATTACAACCTCAAGAGAAGTGTCAATAGGAATTTCTTCTTTAGACACTTCTGAAGCATCCTCTATACATTCTGCAAGAACTTGTCCTGTAGCTGCAACTTCTTTCTCAATACTCCACAGAACAAGATCCTCTTGAGCAAGGGGGATGGTGGGAGGGTGATGAAATTCATTTGTTTGAGAGGGAATATGAAGCATGGGAGGTTGATCATGATCGGATTTTGGAATCTTGAGGGAAAAAGAATTCTCTAAGGAGTTTTGGAGAGGAGGGAAAGAGAAACTCTTAAAGACCTCTGTATTCTGTTCCTTCCACTTGGCCATTACCTCATCAAAGTCTAAAACCTGCTTGTCTTCCTGGATAACCTGAGATTGAGGAATGATTGGTGAGGGAAGGGGACTATAAGAAGGTTTAGTCTCATAAATAGTCACTTGAATAGGCTTTTGACTCCAACTAGGAAGCTCCCTTGGCGCATACTAGGGATGTTTAAGAACTTCATGAGAATAAGAAGCACCATAGCCTTTTGTAGACAATTGGTTTAACTCGATTTTGTCTTTCCCAAGCCTCTATCTTTTCCAATACAAGAATACATAGTCCATTTATCTCTTCTGGATCATTGGACACATTTTGAAATAGACCATTTACTTCCTCAAACTGAGAGTTAGAACAAACCTTTCTTGCATATGCCAGTATTCTGAGCTCTATTTCATTCATTTTTTCTTGAAGGCAATACTGCTCATATGCAACATCATAGCCATATGGGAAAGATGAAATCTGATCCAGAGACTGATATGGCTTACCAGGAAGGTAAGATTAATGCTCCTGATAAGGCTGATTATGAGAAACTTGATAAGGATTCACATAGCTTTGATAGTACTCTTGATAAGGCTGATTAGACTCATAAAGAGGCTCATAGGTATCGTGACCAGGTTGGTATAATCCATCATTGGGTTGATAGGGAAACATAGCAAAGGAATTCTCTCCATACATAGCCATCAAAATTCATTCACGATAATTCAATAAAAATAGACTTACATGGAAGCTGTCCTGAACTATTAGAAGCAACTGCTTGAGCTTGGAGTCACCGGATACTTCTTGAAAAACACTGTTGTAACTGCGATTTCATTAAAACTAGGAAAAATGTGTCCCATCGGGCGTGCCAAAAACTGCTGTTAACCTGGAGCTGCGCCCTGATTCGAGGACGTGCACGAAACTGCCAGTCCTCTATCCGGCTGAAACAATGGGATCTTCTCACGAGGGTGGGTGCCTCAATAGTGAGAAGAACCTCCAGAGAATGATGGTTCCTGTATGATGTATCAATGAAGATTCCTACTCTACGCTGCTAACTACCGTCGAAAAGGGAGAAAGAAAACTTAAAGGGGAAATCCTACCTAAAAGGGGTGATACACCAAGATTTTGATCCACTCAATTTGGAACCTCGAACACTGAACGAACAAGGGAGAAGGAAGACCTTAGACTTCAAATTAATCACTTATGCATAAGTATTTCATGCAGAGGTTCGATCCAATAACTAAAACCTGAGGGAAAACAATGGAGAGAGGTCCGATACAAGACACTTTGCAACCACCTAACATCCACTTACAATTTCAGCAAAAGACAATAAAGAACACTTTAACATGACCTGCACAAGGATAATATAGCAACTAAGTATGAAACAAAATTTGGGAAGGGAGAGAACTCTACCACTTATGCAAATTGCTGAAGAAATATACACTATGCCAACGCTTGAAATCTGAAAGTACAGTCCTATTGATCGAAGAGGTTACACAACTCACCAATGGCAGAGTCTGGTCTAACCAAGAGAGATTGGATGATTTTTAATCAAGGCTGAAATCCTTTATATAGAACATTACAAGAGGCCAAAGATTGGCGTAGAAACTTGAAGAGAAAGATTCACTTTGGTTAACTCAAGGCTTTACTTGGCCTTTCAATAAAATATATTTTCCTTTTTGTCCTTGCATGAAGCTTCTTCGTTTGATGAAGCAAAGTTATCTTTGTCATGAACCGCCCACCTCTTTTTTGCATGAAAATACATGCAGATGTCAATTTTAGAACTCCACATAAGCTGCTTGATGCCGAGTTGTAGCGTTTGAAAGCTGAGTTAAACGTTATTTAAGCTGAGTTGGACGAAGAGATCATTCTCTTTCGCATGGAAAGCTTCTAGTGGACGTGGCATTTAATCAATTAGTCAACTCTAAATCTGGATCAGTCAACTTGTCGTTCGAATTTGGAACACTTGCTGAAGCTGAGTTAGACTTTCGGATGCATGAGCTGGCCGGAGATGAACAGGACTTTAAGAATCAGTCAACTGAAGCTTTGACCGATGTTGGCAAATAGCTCCGACGTTCGAAAATAGCTCCAATGTTTGCATCTATTTCGTTCTATTCTGGTCTGTTGTTCGTATCTATTTCTGGCAGGATTCTATATTCGGATATATTTGTCTATATTTTTACCCGTTTGGCGTTATCTGTCAGAATTCTGGCTTTATCTATGTTCCAACGGTTACTTCCTGCGGTCAAAATTTGACGGCTTGCGAGACGTCACCCTTAGTTTTTTTATTTCGGACTTCTCTGTATATATTTCCGGCTTCCTTCGGACTTTATTTCCCGCGTCTCTCTTCGGACTTCTGTCTCGCCTTAGTCTTATTTTTTTGCTTTTCTTCGGACTTTGCTTTGTGGCCTTCAGAATTCCCTCGGACTATTTGTCCGAAGGAATTCCCTCGAACTATTTGTCCGAAGGAATTCCTTCGGACAAAAAGTCCGAAGGATATCTCTTCTTCCTTCGCCCTTCAACTTTTCCGAAGCCCTTTTGATTTCTTCCGTCGGCTCTTTGTCTTTGCTATTTTTTTGAATTTCCTCGGGATTTCTTCCGTCGGGTTTATTTTACGGGCCTTTGTTCGAATTTATTCGGACTTATGTATTCTCTGAATTTCTTCGGACCTTTTGTCCGAAGGAATTCCTTCGGACAAAAGTCCGAAAGAAATCATTTTCTTGTTTTGCTTTGGCCTTTATTTCCAATTTTTTCTTTGTTTTCTCGGACTGTCTTTTTGTAAGCCTCCCGAATTTCTTAGGACTTTTTGTCTGAAGGAATACTTTGTCTTTTCTTCCGAAATGTGCCCTTTGAGATTCCAAACATGCCCTTCCGCCGACCAAGTGCCCTTCGGCACCAACCAAGTGTCCTCCGCCAGTGCCCTTCGGAAAAATTGGAGGGCACCCGGGCTTTTTGCAAAAGTCTCCGAATTTGGTCTTCCTTCTGCCCGAAGGGTAGGTGCCCTTCGGGAATATTGAAAGTGTCCCTTCCGAAGGGTACCCTACCCTTCGGAACTTTTGAAAATGCCCCTTTTCCGAATTACTCTTTGGCTTGCCTTTTGTGCGGGACTTCCTTTGTCTCTGTGGTCTCTGAATTTCTTCGGACTTTTATCCAAAGGATATCTTTGCCTTTGTCTTTCTTCCCCCTAAGTGCTTTCCTGCCCTCCGCAAGGGCTGCTTGGCTTCTGAAATTGCCATTCGGAAAAGTTGTAAAGGCCCTTTTGTCGCTTAAGTGTCGGGAACTTGTAAATTTCCTTCAGATAGTCCGTAGAAATCCTGCAGAGTCCGTAGAAATCCTCAGAGTCCGTAGAAATGGCCTACAGAGTTCGTAGAAATGACCTATTTTGGTCAAGGAAAACCATGTATTCTTCCTTCCTTGGCTAGAGACGAGAACTTTCCAAGTGGCAAGAGAAAATTTGATTTGTGGAAGATTTGTCAACATGACCTACCTTGCATTTGGTACACCAAAGATCCTTACTTGCATTCTTAGTGTCTCCCCGGAGTTCATCATTTGAAGCATGTGTTTCCTCAATACTCACAGTAATCCAAGTTCATTGTTGTCGTTGGAGTCAGGATGATCTTCTTCGCTTCTTGAGCACAAAGATGTCTTATTCTCGCTTTTAACATCCCCATGGTTAAGTTGTATGCATCGTCGTAAGACAATGGTGGGGTCACCTTCACCTTCCTCCATAATGATGGTACCAACTCCTTAATGAACCATAGCTTCTTCAAGCCATCAACAGGTTCTTTTTCAAGTTTTCCCAACAATTCTTTGAGTCTTCTTTTATAGGTTCAAACATTCTCGTGATTTCCCTATCGAGTATTATAGATTTTTGCAACAATCTCATTTTCATTTCTAAGGAGCTTAAAATTAATTCTCAAATTCTTCCTCAATTTCTCCCATGTAACCTTATCAATGTTTGGTGCATCAGTGTACCAATCAATGGCCACTCTTTGAATTGTGGTTAGAAAGCACTGCAACCAAAGACATTTATCTATGTGCCCATTCGCAATCTAGATTTTAACATGTCTTGTGTAGTGTCCCTTTCCAAACAAATTTGAACAATTCTGGATTTTGTTTAAAACCTTGGTTTTTGAATTGGCAATTAAATAAACAATTCTACAATTGCTTTCAAAGACATAACAGAATTGTAATTTCACAAGAAAGTATCATCTTTATTTCAATTCTTTAATCCTTTTACAAAATGGGTTTATTGCCAAAATCATATTACAAAGGAATGCTGAGAATATTTATGTAATTCCAACCTTATACTTACTGCTGGAAGGGCAATGTGTTTCTACTAAAATGCTAGATTTTATTCGTTGTTCTTATTCCTGCAAACCCTAATGTTTTAAAGGGAAAAATAATATTTTATGAAACCCTTGTGATCCCCTGGTTAGCTCTAGAAACCCTACTATCAGTTGCATTCTCTGTATTGGATGACTCAAACCCTACTATAAGTTGTGATCTTATTTCTACACCTGGTGGAACCTAAATCTAAAACCTAGTGCTTTGTTGAATTGATATTTGAATATTTCGATGTAGCACACTTGTAATTTCTGTATGAAATTACCTCAAAGGTCTAGGGTTTTCCCTCTGTTGACGCAGTGGATTGCACCCTCGACAGGAGGCCGAGCTCCTGCCTTCCACACGCAACAATGGAAACTCCCCTCTCCCCTGTGGGACCGGCAAAGCTAGAGGGGAGGGTCTCTAGATAAGGGCTAGCTCCCTCTGATGTGTCTTTTAGGCCCTGGATTTCTTACTGCTAACAAAAAATGAAAAAAAAGGGGGGGGATGAAAAGGGAGAAGGATGCTGAAACAAAACCTAAACCTAAACTTAAAAAGGTGATACACCAAAAAAGATGACCCACTCAGCCCGAACATACACTTTTCACCAAGAAGAAGCGCCCATACACTTCATCTGATGTGGGAAACTCTTCTGTATCAGTGAGTCAGGGGTCCGTAGAGATACAGAGAGGAAGAACTATCAAAGGTATTCTGAGACACACTTTGGTAGCCTGTTCACATGCGCCTATATTCCTGTTGTAGACACTTTTGGCAGACCTGCAGAAGAAGAAACTTCACAATGCACTAGACATGCTGGAATCAATCTATGAAAAGCATAAAAGGAAATGACTTAACACAAAAAGAAAACATAGACATGCGTGAGTGCAAGTCCAAATGGAGGTAAAAATGCCGAGTCTTGATTCAAGGTAAAAATCTGGCAGAGTGTTGCCTTAGAAGCCCGAGAGATTTTTGGGTAGAGCTTTGCCTTACGGGCTAAGAGAATGGATCCTTCTCAAAATGAGAAGTTTACAATATATAGAAAGAGGAGAAGAAGAAAAGACGCCGCTTTGGAAAAGACTTTGGCAATCTTTGACAAGTTGGCCCATGTGCGCTAAGAGCATCGGGAAGAGGAAGTGATTGTTACTGATGTCATTCTTCTAGAAGAGGCCTATTGGAACCATGCTGTGTAATCGCCGGTCTTGACTTTGGTGTTCAACATTAATGTGAAAGCACGGGCCGCGCCTCTGTTCTGCAAACAAGACTGCTCTTTCCAGATATCACGCGGTTTGTCTGCTCATAAATGCCAAATGGAGAAAGCAAGCCGCGCCGCTCACTGTTTGCGCCGTTTGATGACCACCTGGCAATAACTCGCCTCCCCCTGCCACCTGGACTGTTTGTCTATTTCTACACTTTGTCTTCTTCCCGGTTTTGTCTTTTTCTAGCTCCTTCGGCCCTCGGGGCTATCTTTTGGCGGGTCGCTGAGTTCCTTGGGCTCTTCTTGTTCTTTTCAAAATCAACAGCTATTTCACGACCCTTGAAATTGACGTTCGCGCCCCTGTCACTGCGTTTGAACTTCCAATGGCTAGTTTGCCGTGCTTGATTTTGACGTCTTTGGGCCCGTCACCCCTTGGACTTCTTTTGGTCCTTTCTCTTTCTTTCGGCTTCTTGTTGCTTCCTTTCCTTCGGACTTCTTGCTTTGAACCTTCCCAAAGGGAAGGTGACCCTTCGGCTTATGGAGAAGTGTCCTTTCTTTTTGGCCGAAAATCCCCCACAAGGGCACCTGCCCTTCGGGGTCCTTCGGCAGCCTATTCTCTTCGGAACCTTTTCCTGCGGACTTTTTCCCCGCGGACAAAAAGTCTGCAAGAATTGTCTTTGACCACTTTGCTTTCCTTCGGAATTTCCGTCGGCTTTTCCTCCCGCGGCCTTCTTCCGAATTTCTTCAGACTTTTTGTCCTAAGGAATTCCTTCGGACAAAAAGTCCGAAAGAATTCGTTCTATGCCTTAGTCTTTATACTTGCTTTTCTTCGACTTTCTTGCTCGTTGCCCTTCCGAATTCCTTCGGACAAAAAGTCTGAAAGATTTCTTCCTTTGCTTCTTCCTTTGAAAAGTGCCCTTCGGGAAAATTGGAAACGACCATTCCGAAGGGCATTTCCTTTGCCTTAAACAAACTTCCGAAAGAAAACTTACTTTTGCGGCTTTTCTCTGTGGCCTCTTTGAAAGTGTTCCCTGTCCTCCGCAAGGGCTCTTGAGTCCCGAACTGCCCTCCGCAAGGGCACTTGAAATGGTCCGTTTTGCGCCTAAGTGTCAGGAACTTGTTTCTACCTGCAGAGTCCGTAGAAAACTTCTTCGCATAGTCCGTAGAAACTAGACCTGCAGAGTCCGTAGAAAACTTCTTCGCATAGTCCGTAGAAACTAGACCTGCAGAGTCCATAGAAATGGACCTGCAGAGTCCGTAGAAATCCATGCCTGCAGAGTCCGTAGAAATCCATGCCTGCAGAGTCCGTAGAAATGGACCTGCAGAGTCCGTAGGAATGCCTGCAGAGTCCGTAGAAATGGACCTGCAGAGTCCGTAGAAAACCTGCAGAGTCTGTAGAAATGGACAGACTTGTGCAAAATCAAAAAATGTATTGACTCAGGACAGCAGGGGAAAAAAGGGGACCAGTTTTTGCCCTGTTGGGCCAAAAATGGTTAACACCCTCCTCAAACGTAAAGCCAAACGGTGAGGGTTTTCGTCCTCATAAGTCATTCCAACTATAAAGGTTTTCATCCTTATGTTGAAAACCGATGAACTAGATGGCTTAATCAATTGAGAAATATTGATAATAAAAATTGAATGATTTACAATGGGAAGTACTCTCAATAGATAGACCCAATTGTCACTTTTAGGGTTAGGGTTATATTTTTAGGTTTAGGGTTTTACTTTTCACTTTTACCCTTTTCTTTTATTTTCACTTTTCCCTTTTCTCACCCTTTTCTTTTATTTATAATAATAAAGTAATATTAAGTTGTCACTTTTTTTTTAATAAAATAAAAAGTAAGCCACTTAGACAACTTAAAATATTAACTTTATTATTTTTTATTTTATTTGAAAAGGGAGACATGATAGTCCGCCCTTCCCAAAGATTGTTTGTCTACAAGCAATCCCTGAACTGTGTTGCAAATAGCAAGATCTCAAACCAATCTTTTTGTTTCTTCCATTCCTCCTTGTGATGCTTCTAAAACTATCTCAGTTATTCTCAACTTTGAATTTGCATTCTCTAGCTTCCTTGGAAACTATTCTTCGTGGAAAATGTTCTCTCCATTCATTTCACTGAAACTTCTACATCAATTTGTGGTTTTTTTGTCTTATTAAATGAAGAGACTGAGCTAAACTTCATAGTGAGGGCATCTATCCTTGCATTTCCTCAGATGTAGTTAAGGCTGTTTCTACAATTCCAATGATCATACCCTTATCTTTAATCACATGCAGATATTTTGATTTCATTGTTTCCAATGTACTCTTTACTATTTGTAAATCTGCAAGAGTGACTGTATGCTTAGTGCTAGCAACATGTACCTCACCCATAGTGTTGTTCTCCATCGCAGTTCCAACAATTTGCAAACTTAGAGTTAGACCTTCAATGAGCCTTTTCGTACTATTCAACTCTATTAGCACTTGCACCTCTTTCTCTTCTGTTAGCTCTTCAATCTTATGTTCTACTTTCTTTGTTTGCTCTTGGCTGAACTGTTGTAATTCAGCTAACTTTGATGTTGATTTCTCATCAACTTCCGTTTCTTCAACCCTTTGAGATTCTCCTGCATCTAACACTTTTCTGGTTCTTCATTTGCCAACACTTCTGTTGACCATTTTGGTCCTGCAGGCCAAAATTGGTCCCCCCTTTTTTCCCTGTTGTTCTGAGCCAGTACATTTTTTTGATTTTGCACAAGTCTTGTTTCTACGGACTCTGCAGGTGTTTCTACCGACTCTGCAGGCATTTCTACGGACTCTGCAGGCAAGTCTTTCGACAGAAGATGAACCAGTTCAAAGAATGAAAGGGCGTTTACAAAGCTTCTTCGGACTCTTGTCCGAGGAAATTCACAAGGAAAGAGAGTGAAAAATGATTCAAGAAACTTTTCCTTAAGGTTGGAAAAGTGGTTCAACGTTGGGGTCCAATGCCATGAGCTTTCCAAGAACTTTGAACTTGCACTTTGAACCATTTTTGGTTCAATTGGTTTGGTTCAAGCAGTCGGTTCAACGGGTTGGTTCACTCAGTTGGTTCAATACCTTGGTTCAACGACTTGTTTCAATGTCTTGGTTCACTCAGTTGGTCCAACGGCTCAGTTCAACGTTTCCGTTCATCAGCTCGGTTCAACAATCGGTTCAATGAGCTGGTTCAACATTTGGTTCAAAGGAAGTACCCTTCGGAAGGGTCGTTTCCAATTTTCCTGAAGGGCACCTACCCTCTGGGAAGATACAAGAACGAATTTGAGACATTTTTCGTAGCACCCGGGTGCCCTCCAATTTTCCCGAAGGGCACTTTTCGAAGGCAGTCGAGAGAAAAGACAAGGACATAATTCCTTCGGACTTTTGTCAGAAATTTGGAAAGGCTACGAGCAAGAAAGTCCGAAGAAAAACAAGTAAAACTAAGGCAAAGGCATAAAACGATTTCTTTTGGACTTTTGTCCGAAGGAATTCCTTCGGACAAAAAGTCCGAAGAAATTCGGGAAAAGCCGTGGGAAAAAAGCCCGAGAAAAAACTCCGAAGGAAAGGAAGCGAGCGAGACAATTCTTGTGGACATTTTGTCCGTGGGAAAAATGGCCGAAAAGAAGAAAGCCGAAGGAAAGGAAAAGTCCGAAGAAATTCCAAAGGGTGACGGGCCTGAAGACGTCAAAATCGAGCACGGCGAACTAGCCGTTGGAAGTTCAAACGCCCAGTGACAGGTGCATAGACGTCAAATTTAAGGCGGTGAAATAGCCGTTGATTTTGAAGAAACTTAAGGACATTCCGTGAGTGAACTCAGTGACCCGCCAAGAAGATAGCCCCGAGGGCTGAAGGAGACAAAGAAGACAAAACCAGGAAGAGACAAAGTGTAGAAACGGACAAACAGTCCAGGTGGCAAAGAGAGGTGTCGACTCAAGGATTTACTCCTGCAGTTGGAACAGTGTTTGCCAAGTGGTCATTAAATGGCGCAAACAGTAAGCGGCGCGGCCTGTTTTCTCCACTTTGCATTTATGAGCAGACAAACTGTGTGAATATCTGGGAGGAGCAATCTTGTTTGCAAAAAAAGAGGTGTGGCCTGTGCTTTCACATTAATGTTTGAACGCCAAAGTCAAGACCGGCGATTACACAACATGGTTCTGGCAGGGCTCTTCTAGAAGGATGATATCAGCAACAGCGACTTCTTCTTCCCAACGCTCTCAGCGCACATGGGCCACTTGTCAAAGGGCGCCAAAAGTCTTTTCCAGAAAGCGCCAAAGTCTTCTCTCTCTATATATTGTAAACTTCTCATTTTGAAAAGGATCTCTCTCTTAGCCCATAAGGCAAAGCTATGCCCAAAAAAACCTCTAGGCTTGTAAGGCAGAACTCTGCCGGATTTTACCTTGAATCAAGACTTAGCATTTTTACCTCCATTTGAACTTGCACTCACGCATATGTCTATGTTTTCGTTTTGTGTTAAGTCATTTTCTTTTATGCTTTCACAGAACGATTCCAACATGTCTAGTGCATTGTGAAGTTTCTTCTTTTGCAGGTCTGTCAGAAGTGTCTCCAGCAGCAATATAGGCGCATGTGAACAGGTTGCCATAGTGTGTCTCAAAACACCTTTGATAGTTCTTCCTCCCTGTACCTCCAAAAGACCCCTAGCTCACTGATGCAGAAGAGTTTCCCATATCAAATGAAGTGTATGCCAGCTTCTTCTTGGTGAAAAGCGTATGTTTGAGCTAAGTAGATCAGCTTTTTTGGTGCATCACCTTTTAGTTTAGGTTTAGGTTGTGTTTTTTAGCATCTTTCTCCCTTTTCACCCCCCCCCCATTGTTAGCAGTAAGAAATCCAGGACCTCAGAGATACATCAAAGAGAGCTAGCCCTTATCTAGAGACTCTCCCCCCAATTTTGCCATGCCCACAGGGAAGAGGATAGTTTCCATTGTGACGTGTGGAAGGCAGGAGCTCAACCTCCTGTCAAGGGTGCAATCCACTACATCAACAACTTTTTCATGTCCTTTGCCCAGACAATTGTGGCTTGGATCCCAAAGTTCTTTGTATGAGAAGCAAAGTTTTTGTCTTCTCAGATCATTTTTGTTGGTATCTTTCTAAGAGTTCTTGTTCAGTTCAACAATTATTTTTGTAAAGTATGGTTTCAATTTTTTTTCACATTGATCAACCACACTTTTAGTCAGTGCACGTGTTTTTGGTGAAACTTCCCACACATCCTTTCTCACAATAGTCAATAAAACTGGTAGGAGTGGCTGGAAAATATCGTGACTTTCAATCAAAATCAATGTCATAATTGTTTGCATTGAGGCAACAACATTTTCTCTATGATTCTTTTAAACAGTAGCAACGAAATGTTCAGACATTTTGAAAATAAGATCATCACATTCAAGATCTAACATTAGAACACAAGCTCTAACTTTTGAAACAGATTCTAAAATTATAACCCTCTCAAAAAAATGACTTTTGATTTTATCCATACCTCAGAAGCTTTCCACAATCAAATGGAATATTTCTCTCGTGGTATTGTTATTGTATGGTTTTTTAAAAGCTTTTATTTTTTTAATTTCACTAATACAAGTGATAACTACAAGTCTTACACCTGGATTTGGATGTCTCAAAAGCTTGGGTTTAGCCGAATGAGTCATCGATGGATTCACTATCCATAAAATAGACTCACAATTTGATTATCTTATCATGGACAAACAGTTTGCAACTTCCTCCAAAATACTAAGTTAAACATTTTTTTAATGAGGTGGTTGCTCAAGTTTCTTCCTTGCTCTGTAAAGTTTTATTCTCAAATCATATTTACTCATCAACTCCATGATTCACAGGGTATGCATCAGATAGTATTTGCAAAATATTAATTCTTCTACTACACTCTTAACCTATGGCGTGTCTAGGAATATGTGTGGCCGACTTGTAGCTTAAATACCTCTTATATTATCTTGTCACATTTCTCTATGTTCTTAATAAGATCAACCTATGGAATAAATGTTGTCAACCTAGAGTTGCACCCTGAATCGAAGATGTGCTGAAATGGCTAATCCTCTCTCCAGTTGGAACAATGAGATCTTCTCACGAGGGTGGGTGCCTCAATGGTAAGAAGAACCTCCAGAGAAGGCTGGCTCCTGTAAGATGTATCAATAAGAATCTCTACTTTGTGTTGCGGACTACCATGGCAAAGGGAGAAAGAAACTTGAAGGGGAAATCCTACCTAATGACGGTGATACACCAGAATGTTGATGCAGACTACTTGGAACCTTGAACACTGAACAAACAAGGAAAAATGAAGACCTTTGATTTCAATTGATCACTATGCATAAGTATTTCATGAGAAGGTTCGATCCAATGAAAAAAATGTGAAGAAAAATGATGGAGAGAGCTCTGATACAAGACACTTTGTAGCCACCTAACATCCACTTACAGCTTTAGCAAAAGACATAAAACACTGAACATGACCTGCATAACATGATGAGCTAGCAACTAGGTACAAATCAGAATTTGGGAAGGAAGAGAAATCTACCACATATGCAAATTGTTGAATGAATGTACACTATGCAAGCACTTGAAATCTGAAAGTACAATCCTTCTATTGATTAAAGAGGCTACACAACTCACCAATCGCAGATTTTGGTCTTACCAAGAGAGAGATGCTTTTTACAACGCTGAAAAGCCATTGATATAGAAAATTACAAAAAAACCAAGAAATTGGCATTGAAAAATAGAGAGGGAGTAAACTCAAACCAACTTAACCTTTACAAAAGTCTATTTTGTCTTTGCATGAAAATTCCTTGAGTTGGAAAAGAAGAAGATAAGCTTTGGACGCATGAAATCTATGAATAGATGTCTTGACTTGAAAACCAATCAACTCCAAAACAAGAGTAGTCAAATCCACTCGAACTGCTGGAATGTTTGAAAGTCTCCCCTTTGCATAAAATCAATGCAAATGCCAAATTAAGAATTACGTTTGAACTGCCGGAACATTTCAAGCTTTGAAACAAATGCCCGTTTATCATGCAAGACAACTCTATTTTCAAAACTGAAGCATGCTTGTTTTCTTAAACGTGTTCACTTTGTTGGAGTCACTCACGTTAGTCTGTACATGATCTTTGTTCATCCTGCCTTTGTCTTTATTTTGTGTTTGTTTTATTCAATGTTCCTGCTTATGTTCATGTTCAGTTCACTTCGTGTTTTCTCTAGCTTTTCCCATGTTCTGCTTTAATTCAGGATTCGGGCTTTATTTTGGTCGGGCCTCTGTGTTTACTATCAGGGTTTTTGTCCCTCTCGAATTCCTTTGGACAAAAAGTCTGAAGGAATTCATTTCCTTGTGCCTTTGCTTTATTTCTATCGGGCTTTTCCCCGGGTATATCCCCCGACGGATCTTTTCCTTGAATTCCTTCGGACTTTTTGTCCAAAGAAATTCCTTCGGACAAAAAGTCCGAAGGAATTCGTCTCCTTTGGCTATCTTTCCCTGAAGGGAATGTGCCCTTCGGGAACTTTGTTTTTGTCCTTCGCTTTATGAAGGTGCCCTTCACAAGGGCTTCTGTTTCTCAAAAATGCCCTTCGGGTTTCTTGATTTGGTCCTGTTAGTCGCCTGGGTACCTTCCACAAGGGTAAGGTTCTTCCAGAAGTGCCTTTCGGAAGAATGGACAAGGTCCACTTCACCGACCAAGTGCCCTTTGCAAGGGCTATTCGTCCTCAAAAGTGTCTTTTGGAACTTTTGAAAGGGTTCTACCACCGACCAAGTGCCCTTTGCAAGGGCAGGTGTCCTTCGAAAAAATCGATTTTGTCCTTCGAAACTTTTGCCAAGGTCTTCGTGCTTGAAGTGTCCCCCGCAAGGGCACATAGCCTTCGGGGTTTCTGAAAATGACCCTTCGAGAAAAATGAAAGGTCCTCTCGCCGCCTGAGTGCCCTTTGCAAGGGTAGTTGCCCTTCAAGCTTTTTGAAGGGCACCCGAGTTTTTCAAAATTGTCCTTCGAATGAATTATCTTGACTTGAAAACCATAAAGTGAACCAACCCAAAGGGTACATACCCTTTAGGACTTTTGAATTGGACCTTCCCAAAGGGCAAGGACCCTTCGGGTCTTCTCAACTGTGCTTTTCTTTTTTTCTTTCGAACAAAAAGTCCGAAGAAAATAAACTTTGAATGACTATCACTTAGTCATTTTTTCGGACTTTTACAGTCCTTTGAGAGCTCTTTCTTTTGGACAAAATGTCCGAAGACATAGTCCACCTATTATAGCCCGAAAAAATCCTTGGGAAGACAATAAATAAAATTACAGCGTGTATGTCTTGGCTTTTGGCTATACGTGATGCTTAGAAGAGGAGGATTTCCTTTCAAACTGTTGTAGATGGCCACTTGGGTGGCTGCAAATGCACATTTAAGAACCCCAAAACTGATTCACAATACAAACTTGGCACCATAGCAAAGTTTCGAATAGTAGGGGTAACAATTTGCCCTATGGGGGCAAAATTGTCAACATTTTTGGCGACTCAATTGGGAAGCATGCCTGCTATGCCAGAGAACTCAGACCATATAGATGCTATTCGAACTCCCAAATGGTGACCCTGATTTCTGACTGAAAATCTCCTCTTGACCTTGGTTGAAGTAACCTTCTCCCTCAAAATAGGAAAGGAAAAACACGAAAGTAGGAAAACTAACTACGACGCAAATGTGCAAATAAGCACTTATTGGACAAAACTGATGCAAACTACTGTGCTTGGATAACACTTGGAGGAAAGAGAAAACAACTATGTACATAGAGCTTTGCTCTTCAATAGCAATGTTTCAGATGTATCCCATTGATTGGATTGGAAGCTCTTGGCCGTCCATCTTGGCAAGTTGGAAGGCATTGTGGGATTTGTAGCTAGAGATTGTGTATGGGCCACTCCAAAGGGAATCAAACTTCGTGTGCCTCCATGGTTTGGCTCGATCCTCATCCCACTTGAAGACCAAATCTCCTTCATTGAAGCTTCATGAGGAAGCTCCTTTGTCAAACATTCTTGTCTCTTCCAACTCCATAAGCTTTGCATACCTGATTTCGATAGGCTCATTCTCCAACAACTCAAGTTGATGCATTAGTTCTAAAGCTAAAAACTCAAGAGAAATAGGTAACCTTGCTTCCTTAACATATACTAGCTTGTATGGAGAGTTGGCTATTGACCTCTTGTAGGTGATCCTATCAGCCCATAGCGCTGACTTCAACTTGAGATGCCATGACCTCTGATTGTCTTCAATAGTCCTTCGTATGATCCTTAAGAGGTTCTTGTTTGTAGATTCAACAAGGCCATTTCCTTGTGGATAATAGTTCGATGAAGTGCTGAGATAAACTCCATGTTGGACAGCCCATTGGCTGATCCTAGATCTCACAAAACCCATTGCATTGTCAGAAATAATGGTTGAAGGAACTCCAAACCTAGTAAGCAAACCATCATAGAAATCAAGAACGTTAATTTCGTTTGCTTCTTTCAATGCAATTGCTTCCGTCCAACGTGTGAAGTAATCCGTCGCTGTTAGAATCAACTTATGCCTGAACTCGAAGGAGGATTAATGAGACCAATAAAGTCCAATCCCCATTAGACAAAACGTTGATCCACTGCAATTGGCTGAAGGGACAGGGCTACAAGTTTAACTTTTCCTACAAACATAACACATTGTTTGCACTTCCTAACCCATGTATGGCAATCGCCAAATATAGTAGGCCAATAGTACCCACCTCTCATGATTTTAAGTGTTGTAGTTCTTGCAGAAAAGTGTCCACCATGTCCATCATGGAATTCTTCAAGTAATCTTTGAGTTTGGCTTGGTTCCACACACCTTAGTAACATTCCATTAATATCCTTTTTGAACAAAACACCATCAACAAGCAAGAATGGAATTGATTGCGATCTGAAATACCTTCTTTTTGAAGCACTTAGGTGAAAATGGTAAACACCATCTTGCAGATAGCTTACCAAATCACGAAACCAATTAGAAGGTGAGATGTGAACAACAACAATCTCTTTATCATTTGACACTAAAACGACTTCATTAGTTTCTTGCAAGTTCTAAGCTAGATGTTCACAAAGTCCTTTATCTTTAACCACTATTGTAACCTTAATCTCCACGTCATATTCCATTACCTTGGTTATCCAACCAGCTCTCTTCTCATTTATGTCTTTGTTCAGAAGAAATTCTTTGATGCTTGGATGAGCAACCATTAGATGTATTTTATTATTAGAAAACAAGTGCCTAAATTTCTTCAGAGATCTTATAACTGAAAGGGCATGCTTTTCAACAAAAGAATACCTTGTTTCATATTCCTCCAAGCCTTGGTTGTAGAAAGCTATTGGCTGCTCCAAATCTTCATGATTCTGCTGCATAAGAATGCCTGAAATGGTGTCCATATTAGCATACGTATACAAAATAAAATATTTTGTAAAATCTGGATTTAAAAGCGTAGGAGCACTTGCTATGGCTTTCTTAACATCTTCAAACCCTTTTACACCAGCTGAAGTTCTGATTTTTCTTTAGCATGGCTGTAAGTGGTTTAGCTATAGTAGCGAAATTTGAAATGTATCTCCTTATAAAGTTGATTTTTCCAAAGCAACTTTGCAAAGCCTTTTTGCTCTTAGGCAAGGAGAGTGCAAGAATGGTTTGAATACTTTCAGAATCTATGTTTAAACCATGCTTGGAAACAACATGTCCAAGAAGCTTACCTTCATGAATTGAAAATACACACTTTTTGAGATTTAGAGATATCCCAAATTGCCTACACCTTTTGAAAACTTGCTTGAGATGAACCATGTGATCTTCTGCATCTTTTGAAAACACTATTATATCATCTAAATAAACAAGCACAAACCTGTTAAGAAGGCCTTGGAAGGCCATATCCATGGCTCTCTGAAAGGTTGCTCCAGCATTAGACAAACCGAATGGCATTTTTCTGTATGCAAATGTCCCCCACTTAATCGTGAAGGCTGTCTTGAATTGGTCCTCTTCTTTGACCAAAATCTGATTGTAACCACTATATCCATCCAACAAGGAAAACTTCTTTGAACCTATAACAAGCTATAAAATTTGTTCCATTGATGGCAATGGATAGTAGTCTTTAAGCGAAGCCCTATTTAAATCATGAAAATCAACACAAACGAATCTCACCATTCTTTTTTCGTACTGAAACAAGGTTCGCCACCCAAGTTGAATGCTTGATTGAAAATATAATAGCTAATTCTATGAGCTTGTGAAGCTCAACTCTCATCAAAGGCTCAAGTTTTGGATTGAATGGCCTTTGTCTTTGTCTCACTAGTTTAGTTTTCTCTTCTAACTCAATGATGTGTTGAGTCAAACTTGGATCAAAACCTTTGAGATCACTATACTGCCATGCGAATATATCATCGAAACTTGTGTATAAATCAATGAAAGGTTTCTTTTGTGGAGTGCATACCTTGCCCAATTTCAAAATTTTACCAGCTGCAATCTCTATATTGGCATAGTGCTCTTCCTTTGTTGACAAGGATCATTTCTCTTTCCTTAGCTCATCATCTTCACTGAAAATATTTTCAAGAGTGACCAATCCCTTGGGTAGCCTATTCGTTTTCAGTTGTACAATCTAATCACCATACTGCTGTAAGTGTTTCGACTGATTTTTTGTAGAAAACTCAGCCTCTTCCTGCAAAAATCTCACAATTTGATTGTCATTCCCAAACACCTGCCAATTCTCTTGGTAATACGGAACATAAGGCCTTACAACTACCTTTATATGTGACTGACAATTGTCATTTTTTACATCAGCTAAAATGTTAAATTGTGCCCCAACAGCAGCCAACCTATCAGCACGTTTATTCCTATCTCTTGGTATTGCCTAAATATTAAAACCCTGAAAATCTTCAAGTAAATTCCAAACTCTGTGTCTGTAAGATTTAAGAAACAGATTCTTACATACAATCAAACCTCTTACTTGGTGGACTACAAGTTCACTATCTCCAAACACTTGCAAACAATTGACTTTCATCTTCCTAGCCCACTGCAAACCGTGAAGTAGTGCTTCATACTCAGCAACATTGTTTGAACAACGAAACTGAAATTTAATAGAGGAGGAATACATTTGTTCTGTAGGAAAAATTAACATCATTCCAACTCCAGTTCCATGCTTATTTATTGATCCATCAAAGTACAATTGCCACAAGCCTTCATTAGATTCGTCTTCTTTGACCATCGCTGGAATTGGTGTATCGTTCTCATGAAGACAATACACACCA
This sequence comes from Torreya grandis, assembly GCA_037957365.1. Classification (NCBI taxonomy): domain Eukaryota; kingdom Viridiplantae; phylum Streptophyta; class Pinopsida; order Cupressales; family Taxaceae; genus Torreya; species Torreya grandis. Next base: position 825,190 of record JARHVA010002996.1, on the reverse strand, counting down.
AGACCTTTCTCTTCAATCAGCTTGTAGGGATCATGCTCATGCAAGGTAGAAGCCCACTCATCAAGAAACAAATCTGGAACTCCATCCAAAGGTGAGTCCTTTTCTACATCACTAGTTTGTAATATTTCATCTGAGATGATACAATTTGCATTGACTACACTTGGCGTATAGGGCTCCATATGAAAACGTGCAATAGGCTTTGAATGAATTGTTATTTTTGTACCATATCTGGTTCTGAACAACAAATAGGTCCAATCAGCTAATAAATATCCCCCAATCTTTGAGGTGAAGTCCCTTGAAAGGCACAGTGAAATAAGGAGGCAAGTCCACCACAACATCCTGCTGAATAGTAACGTTAGGACAAGCATGTAATGTCAATTTCAAATCTTTGATAATGCCTACCGTTTTTGCTGGTGAACTATCCAACTGCAATACCCCTTTAGTATTTGGCTCATAAACAAGGCCGAGCTTGTCTGCAATCTATTTGGGCATTACTGTATTGCTAGCTCCACTATCCACTATACGATTATGAACCAAAGTATCACCCACTATCAAAAAAAGATAAAAATGATGAGTTTTCTTTGATTTTACCTCATCTTATCTCCTTGCTGCACCTGTTGCTTAGTTGGCTGGTCCGAATTTGTCAAGAACACTTTTTTTCTCAACCGGTTTTGGAGACAATTCAAAAGCTGAAAGTTCTTGAATGAGTTTATACTTTTGCCCTGGAATTGAAAGAGAATCCCACATGCTCATACTGATGTTAGACTTCTTCATTTGATCTACAATACTGAATTGAGATGCATTAACCTTCGATTGCACTTTTTAAGGTACTTGCTACTCACGAATTAGAGGTATTTGTTGCACTTTACTAACCTCTTTATTCTAATTTTTTTGGGCTATGGTGGCAACAAGCTGCTCTTTTGTACTTTTAGCAACAATACTAAGAGCACTCGAAGTATTTGCTACTGCTTGGGCTTCATCAACAACTCTTCTTTTAGTTCTCTGATAGGTTATAGCTGCAACTTGACCACTTGAATCGTTAGTTTTAACATCCTGAATAAAAGCAACATGATCATCGACCTGCCAATTTACATTAATAGCATTAGGCTGCTCTTGAACTTGATGAGTCACTCCTTGTGATGTCAAACCTATATCTTGATATTGACCTCCTTGAAATGAGAATTCTTCTTGTGTCATCTATGGCATGGTGATGTTCTGTGATACCAAGACTTGGTTTTGAGCATCATTGAGATTTGAGGGCTGCCAACTTGAATCCTGCACCAAATTATTTTGAGGTGGGGTTGGAACAATGGCTTTTGAAGTGGAATGAGCGTTCGAATCAAGAGCAACATATGGATTAGCTGGAGTTATGGCTCCTTGTGCTTGATAGGGTGGTCTATTTTTTCTGAAACCTTGATACAGAGACCTTTGATCTTTGAAAGACTGATAGTTGTTCTGATTTTACTGTTGATAGAGCCTATTTGGCTGAAATTGCTACCTGTTGAGTTGTACTATTTCATTTCCAAAAAATTGTAGCAAACTTTTCAACTCTCCTATCTCACTAGCTTGACTAGTAGGGGCTGCAATAGGAACTTGAGGTGCTGGAATTGGAGCTAAGGATGGAATTTAAAGAACTTGAGGGGCTGGTACAAAACTTATTTATGGAAATATGGGCATTGGAGGTCTTGGAGAAAGCTTACCTGCTTGTATCAAACTATTTTCTGCTATTATTGCAACTTCATAAGCATCTGACAAAGTAGTACCACCCATTGACTGTATTATCACACTAATGTCAAAATTAAGAGCTTTCAAAAAACACAAAAATGCATATTCAGGGGATGGCCTAATCAGAACCGGTAACCTGGTCCATGTCTTCTGAAATCTGAGATTAAAATTGGACATAAACTCATGAGGAGCTCTTTGTATGGTAGTTAATTGCTCAATTAAAGATAAGTGATCAAATTTGTCTTCAAATTGCTTGACTAAGGCTGCACCCAATTTATCCCAGAGGGAAATGGATCTAAGTGGAAGGGTTTTATACCACTGTAATGTTTTTCCTTTGAAAGAAGCAATAAGCAATTTAAAAACAACATTATCCTCAACAACATTATGAACTAAACAAAGATTAGCCACACCCTGGATATGCTCAATAGGGGTTGTTTGATTTTCTCCTAAAAAGAATGGAATACTTTTGAGGGCAGATACAGGAATGTCATCTAACTATGCTAGATTCAGTGGACTTTCCCTATTGAATGGAGCAAACACTTGATTTCTAACGACCATATGGATGGTTCGAATTGTGGTGTTTAAAACGATAGGATGAGGGGGACGTAAAAATTCTCTTTGAGGATATGGATTTGCCCTCCTAGACTTTGTTCTTTTATAAGTTACAAATTGAAAAGGAATAACTTTACTTGTTGATCTTGTGGTAACCTTTGGCATGAACGGATTGTCTGAATGATGCTATGAACTTTGCAACTAGATGTAGATGAATATCCTCTGCTGCTGCGAAAACTCTTCCGATATACAAATATATATTTTTTTACGGTCCCATCGGACGTGCCAAAAACTGTTGTCAACTTGGAGTTGCACCATGAATCGAAGATGTGCTAAAATGGCTAATCCTCTCTCCAGTTGAAACAATGGGATCTTCTCATGAGAGTGGGTGCCTCAATGGTGAGAAGAACCTTCAGAGAAGGTTGGTTCCTGTAAGATGTATCAATGAGGATCTCTACTCTGTGTTGCGGACTACCATGAAAAAGGGAGAAAGAAACTTGAAGGAAAAATCCTACCTAATGACGGTGATACACTAGAATATTGATCCACCCTTCTTGGAACCTTGAACACTGAACAAACAAGGGAAAATGAAGACCTTTGATTTCAATTGATCACTATGCATAAGTATTTCATGAGAAGGTTCGATCCAATGACAAAAATGTGAGGGAAAACAATGGAGAGAGGTTTGATACAAGACAATTTGTAGCCACCTAACATCCATTTACAGCTTCAGCAAAAGACATAAAACACTGAACATGACCTGCATAACATGATGAGCTAATAACTAGGTATGAATCAGAATATGGGAAGGGAGAAATCTACCACATATGAAAATTGTTGAATGAATGTACATTATGCCAGCACTTGAAATCTGAAAGTACAATCTTTCTATTGATTAAAGAGGTTACACAACTCACCAATGGCAGAGTTTGGTCTCACTAAGAGGGGGATGGCTTTTTACAAGGCTGAAAAGCCATTAATATAAAAAATTACAAAAAAACCAAGAGATTGGCGTTGGAAAATAGAGAGGGAGTAAACTCAAACCAACTCAGCTTTTATAAAAGTCTATTTTGTCTTGCATGAAAATTTTTTGCGTTGAAAAAGAAGAAGATAAGCTTTGGATGCATGAAATCTACGAATAGATGTCTTGACTTGAAAACCAGTCAACTCCAAAATAAGAGTAGTCAAATCCACTTGAACTGCTGGAATGTTTGAAAGTCTCCCCTTTGCATGAAATCAATGCAAATGCCAAATTAAAAACTACGTTTGAACCGTCAGAACGTTTCAAGCTTTGAGACAAACGAGAGTGCGTGCATGGAATTTTTGGCTATTTGAAATGTTTAACACTTTGCCCATTCATCATGCAAGACAACTCTATTTTCAGAACTGAAGCATGCTTGTTTTCTTAAACGTGTTCACTTCGTTGGAGTCACTCACGTTAGTCTGTGCATGATCTTTGTTCACCCTACCTTTATCTTTATTCTACGTTTGTTTTAATCATTGTTCATGCTTATGTTCTTGTTCAGTTCACTTCGTATTTTCTTTGGCTTTTCCCATGTTCTGCTTTAATTTGGGCTTTATTTTGGTTGGGCCCCTGTGTTTACTATCAGGCTTTTTGTCCCTCCCAAATTCCTTTGGAAAAAAAGTTTGAAGGATTCATTTTCTTGTGCCTTTGCTTTATTTCTATCGGGCTTTTCCCCGAGTATATCCTCCGACGGATCTTTTCCGTTAATTGGTGACAATTTGCCCAGTGGGGGCAAAATTGTCAACAATAACCATGGCTAAGTAGAGTATATATAAGAGGTAGTGGTAAGTATTTGATCATCATATTTATGAATTCTGCTCTCATTGCATGTTGTAGAGGTTGCCCCCTTGAAACTGAGTCAATTATATTTATCAAGCATTCTGCTCTTTTGTCAATTATTGTTGTGAATCTATATATTTTGCTCTTATTTCTACGATATAATATTCTATTGTGTAAACATCTAATTAATTTCATTAAAAGTGGTATCAGAGCTTCGATTTGGGCAAGTTTTTACAGTGGCTCTTTTCTTCGGATCGTTGCATGTCTTTTGCGAGCTGAAGGATAAAAAAAACATAATTTGCGATCCGAGAAGAATTTAATTTTTTCATCACAGTAATATTGTTGGAAGTGTTTTTTTGAAAAAAAATAGTTAAAAAAAGTCTGCAAAATTTTTAACCTTGTGCAAATTAGCAATCGTTGGATTCATCTATGCAAGACGATCGCAATGGTATATTCTTTAGGTACACTTTTTAGATCAAAAATTTTCAACCTTGTGCACATTAGTAGTCGTTGGATTCATCTTGGTAAGGCGATTGCAACAGTATCATCTGCCAATACACCTTTTTTTCAACGTTGAAACCCTCTAAGGATTTGTGCATGGCTAGTCCTAAGACTCACAGATATAGGAAAAGGCAAGAAACTCCTCACAAGGATGACATGGAGTCCGAAACTTCTGATCTGTGTATGTTAGGGGTGGTTCAACAATTTTAGTTAGAGTTACATGGCATGGTGCGGAAAGATTATATTGATGCGATTAAAGGGGACATTGCGATGATGAGAGGGGACCTTAATGGCTTGTGAGATCAATTGCAACAATTAACTGGTAATTGTCCAACTTTATAGCTCGATGCTTGCAAAATAACCCTCCACCACTCCAGTTTGGTTCTCTTTCAAACAATCACATTGCCGATCTAGGTCTGAATTCGATGTTGCCAAAAGTGGACTTGGGCAAGTTTCATGGTAATGATCCACTCACATGGATCACTCAAATTAAAAATTTATTTGATCTACATCAGACTCCATGTTTGCAAAAAGTGGTCATGGCCTCTATGTATCTGGAACTTGAGCAGTTCATTTGGTATTGATGGTTGTGTGCTCAAAAAAAAAATAAGGGTCTCCCGGTTTCTTGGTTTGTATTTTCTGAGGAATTGCAACTCCACTATTGCAACAATGTATCAGAAAACTACTTCAGCCAGCTAGCCAAAATGCGTCAAACAGAGACTGTAAAGGATTATATTCGTCAATTTCAAAATCTCTCCTTACGTGTGGTGGACATCATTGAGAAAAATCTGACTAACCTATTGTTGACCATTTTTTGCCCAATAGGCCAAAAATCGGTCCCCTTCTTTCCCTGCTGTTCTGAGCCAATTCATTTTGATTTTGCACGAGTCTTGCAAATTTCTACGGACTCTGCAGGTTTTCTACGGACTCTGCAGGTCCATTTCTACGGACTCTGCAAGTTTTCTACGGACTCTGCAGGTTGTTCCTTCGGCAAATGAAGAACCAATTCAAAGAGTGCAAGGTTTTACAAAGCTTCTTCGGACTCTTGTCTGAAGAAATTCACAAGGAAAGAGAGCTGAAATGGTTCAAAGACACTTTTTCTTAAGGTTGGAAAAGTGGTTCAACGACATGATCTTTCCAAGAGTTAGTATCTTTGAACCGTTGAACCATTGAACCGGTTCAACGCTTTGGTTCAATGCTTTAGTTCATCGCTTTGGTTCAACGACAAAGCTCAATCGAAAAAGTTCATCGCTTTGGTTCAATCAAATGATTCATCGGCTTGGTTCAATGGTTCGGTTCAATCAGACGGTTCACTCAGTCGGTTCAATGACTTGGTTCAGTCGGCTTGGTTCAACTGCAAAATTCATCGGCAAAGTTCAATGGCGAGGTTAAATCAAATGGTTCATCGACTTGGTTCAAGGCTTGGTTCAACTGTTTTGGTTCAAACATTCGGTTCGATGCCTTGGTTCAACAATCGTTTGAACCATTGAACCGGTTCAATCAAATGGTTCAACGGTTGGTTCAAAGGAGTGGTTCAATCAAAGTTCAAGAGAGCCGCCCGAAGGACAAGTGCCCTTGCGGAGGGCACTCGGTCGGCAACGGCGCCCTTCGGAAGGGTCGTTTTCAAGAAACCCGAAGGGCACTTTTCAAAGGGCAGTTAAAAAAGCAAAAAATAAAGACTAAGGCATAGAAAGAATTCTTTCAGACTTTTTGTCCGAAGGAATTCCTTCGGACAAAAAGTCCGAAGAAATTCGGAAAGGAAGCCGCGAGCCAAAAAAGCCCCGGGAAGAAACTCCGAAAAAAAGCAGACAAAGCAATTCTTGCGGACTTTTGTCCACGGGAAAAATCCGCGGAAAAAAAAAAGGTCCGCGGGAAAATGGTCAGCGGAAAATACCAAAAAGATAGAGGCCGCGGAAGGACCCCGAAGGGCAGGTGCCCTTGCGGGGGACTATCAGCTGCCGAACGAAGGGCATTTCTCCAAAGCCGAAGGGATACTCCCCCTTCGGGAGGGTCCAAAACAAAAGGGCGAAAGAAAGCAGGAAGCCGAAGGAAAGTCCAAGGGATGACGGGCCCGAGGACGTCAAAGTCAAGCACGGCAAACTAGTCGTTGGTTTTCAAACAGTGACGAGCCCGCGAACGTTATTTTTTCAGCAGGGGAATAGCCGTTTGATTTTTTAAATCTTGAGCGCCAACCAAAAAAGAGCCCAAGGAGCTAGCGACCCGCCAAGAAGATAGCCCGAGGGCTGAAGGAGCTAGAAAGCGCCAAGTGGCAACCGCAGAAGGCTTTGACATGTTTTCTCTAAAAGAAGCGGAACGCGCCACGTGTCCCCTGCAAAGCTCGACGGAAGCCGACAAGTGTCAAAACCCGCAGTTCCTCTTTTGTCCCGCAAGAACTATGGTGGGCCCTGGACGAACTACTAAAGAGAGCGGAAGCCGCCATGTGTCCTCTTCTGCAGGACTCTCAAAAGGTGTTTGAAGCTTCTATAAACTCAACGGATGTTGCCACGTGTCCTGCCTGTTTCAGCAGCGGAACACGCCACATGTCACTTATAAAAACCAGCGGAAAACAACCAAGGCAAGTGGGAAAGACACGAACAAATTGTTAAGAAGGTGTTGACTCAAGCATTTACTCCAGCAGGTGATACAGTGTCTGCGAATTGACCATTAAGAGGCGCAAACGGCTAACGACGTGACACGTTTTCTTCATTTTGCATTAATGAGTAGACAAGCCGCGTAATCGCCTTGAAGGAGCGGTCTTGTTTGCAGACAAATGGCGCGGCCCATAATTTCTCATATGATGTTTAAGCAGCTTGCTCTTCCCAATGATCAAAATGCACATAGGTCATTTGTAAAAAGGGTGCCAAAAAGCCTCTTTTCTTCCTCTATATATTGTAGACTTCTCATTTGGAGAGATATCTTTCACATTGTAAGGCGAAGCCCTGGCAATTTTCACCTGGAATCAATAAAACGCTTTTTTACCTCTATTCTGGTTAGATATCTCTGAGTGTGTCTGAGTGTTAGTCTTGTGTTTAGTCATTGCTTTCTAATGCTTTCACAGGGTTGACACCAATGCATCTGGTATCTATAAGGCGCCATTCCTGCAGGTGACAAGAAGAGCTGTACCTGGAGCGCAGAGACAGAAGGAGATTACTAGACAGTGTGCTTTTCTACAGCACCTATGGTGAGTCCCTTTTTCTGTGTGTTCCATTAAAGCCTCCCTATTAGCTTCCTACAGTCTGGTCCTTTTACCAATTAAAGTGTACGTATGTATTTGTATGGTTCAGAGGGTGAGTGTGAGTAGGTCGAATCATTTGGTGCATCACCGTTTTAGAGTAAGTTTTGTTTTCTTGTAATCCTTCTCCCTTTTCATCCCCCCATTATATATATATATGTATGTATTAACACTTATTGGAATAACTCAGATGCATCAAAGAGAGCTAGCTCTTATCTAGAGACTTTCCCCTCCAGCTTCGCCGATCCCACAGGCGAGGGGAGTTTCCATTTTGATGTGTGGAAGGCAGGAGCTAGGCGTCCTACCCCGGGTGCAATCCACTGCATCAACACCTATTTTTGGGTGACCTCAAAAATAACATCCAATTGAGGTTTACATGTCTAGTCCCAATTTAGTATCTAAAGCCATCCCCAAGGGATGCATGACAAAGGAAAAAGAGCTGATCAAAGAAGACCTTTTACTAATGTCCAAGAATGCACTTTCCCAGCACTATCCCTCCCTCAACCTACAGAATTGAACCCTCAACAAATTGTGAAGTGTGCAAAAGGTTTTTGTTTTGGCTATGATAGCAAATGCAAAGGACATCATTGTGCTGAAAAGAAGTTGTTTTACATTGCAAGCGCTGATGATGATGACGAAGATGATGACGCCTCAAGTGCAAGTTTGGATGAACCCAAGGATGAATCTGAAGATTCTCAACCTACTATTTCTTGTCATGCACTTTTAGGTACTAGTACTCCTCAAACTCTTAAGATGGTAGGTTTCCTCAAGAAATAAAAGGTGACTGTGTTGATTGACTATGCAAGTACGCACAACTTCATCAACAATAAGTTGAATACTGTTTGAACTATTTCACTTACCCAGCTCTAGAATTTCAAGTCATGATTGCAAATGGTGGTACCATCAACTATTTGGGAAAGTGCTATAGTATTAAACTTGCTATGGGAGGCTACTTGGTAGATTCTCCTATGTTTGCTATTCCCATGGGAGGTGCTGACATTGTTCTGAGTGTGCAATGGCTCACCACTTTGGGCACTATTGAGATGAATTTCCATGAACTATTCATACGCTTCCATTCAAAAGGTAGGACATTTGAACTACGTGGATTATGGGCTAAAACTTCACAACTAGTTAGTTCCCATCAGATGACGAAGATTCACAGAAAAGGTGCTGAAAGATTTGTGGCGCACTTGTTTTCCATAGAGGTTCAACCAACCAAGGAGTCTACCCATCATGATTTACAAATGGTGTTGGATGACCATTTTGTTGTTTTTTGTGATATGTCAAAAAGACTTCCACCAAGCCAAGTGCATGATCATGCCATCAAACTACTTCTCGAAAGTACACCACCCAACATCAAACCCTACAAGTATCCCTATGCCCAAAAAAGTGAAATTGAAAAGATGGTACATGAGATGTTCAAGCCAAGAATCATCCAACACAACTAAAGTGAATATTCATCCCTGGTGGTCATGGTATGAAATAAGGATGACACTTGGAGGATGTGCCCAAACTACAAAGAACTCAATAAGTACATGGACATCATCAAAGATAAATTTCCTATTCTAGTAATTGATGATTTGCTAGATGAATCGCATGGTGCTATTTATTTTACCAAGTTAGATCTTTGCTCTGGATATCATCAAAGTTGAATCCACGAAGAGGACATACCTAAAACAACATTCAAAACTCATGAAGGCCATTATGAGTTTATGGTCATGCCTTTTGGCCTCACAAATGTACCATCTACATTTTAGAGTTTAATGAATACTGTTTTAGGTTATTTTTGAGAAAGTTTGTGTTGGTGTTTTTTGATGACATCCTCATTTACAGCAAAAAATGGGGAAGACCATTTGAAGTATGTGGAATAAGTACTCTCAGTTATGGAACATTAGCTTTATGCCAAACCTTCAAAATGTGCTTTTGGTGTCCGAGAGGTGGAGTAATTGGGTCATATTGTTTTACATGAAGTGAAAGTTGATCATAAAAAGATCCAAGTGATGATGGAGTGGCAGGCTCCCAAGACTCTCAAGAACCTTCGATGATTTCTGAGGCTAACTAGTTACTATCACAAGTTTGTCAAAAATTATGGTAGCATCGCAGCCCCACTCACATCTTTGTTGAAGAAAGACCATTTCTAGTGGATTGATACAACCACCAAGGCATTTGAATAGTTGAAAATGGCTATGTGCACCACTCCAGTTTTGTGTACTCCTAATTTTTATGAAACTTTTGTTTTGGAATGTAATGCATTAGCATATGGCATGGGGATTGTACTCATGCAAGAAGGTAGACCTCTAGTATTTGAGAGTCGTCAATTTAAATGAAACAATAGGCTCAAGCCAATCTATGAGAAAAAGATGATGGCTATTTTGCATGCAATCAAGCAATGGAGACATTATTTGATGGGTCATCACTTTCAGGTAAAGACAAATCATGATAGCCTCAAATATTTTTTGGAACAACGATTTTCTTTTGAATAACAAAAAATAGGTGACTAAAAAGGTAGGCTATGATTTTGAAATAGTTTATAAGAAAAGAAAAGAGAATGTCGTGGCAAGTGCACTGTCCCGAAGAGATGAATCAATTGAGACATTGTTAGGCGCAATGACCATTTGGCAGGAAGATTGGCTAAAGGAAGCAAGATCAGAATGGGAGAATGACAGTGTTACCCATGATTTGATTCAAACTCTTTAGTAAGGTTTTGGGGGATCTGAAAAATTTACATGGAAGGGGAATGCATTATGGTATAAAGATAGATTATACCTCTGTAAAAATTCTCTCCTCAAACATAAAATCCTTCAGGAACTTCTTGCATCTCCAATAGGAGGTTAGTCAAGATTTTTGAAAACATATCATAGAATCAAGCAAGATTTATTTTGAGAAAGACTCAAGGGGGATGTCTAGAAATATGTGGTTGAATGCATGGTATGTAAATAGAACAAAGGTGAAACCATTAAGACCCCAAGTCTTTTGCAACCTTTATCCATCTCTAGCCAACATTGAGAGGAGGTTTCCATGGATTTCATTACTGGATTACCGCGGTCTGAAGGTACAAATGTTATCATGGTAGTTGTGGATAGACTCACCAAGTATGCTCATTTTTGTTCCTTAACACAATCATTTGTTGTCAGTGCAGTAGCTTTTGTTTTTCTCAATACAATTCAAAAATTGCATAGCACTCCAAAGATCATTGTAAGTGATTGAGATCCCATATTTACTAAAAATTTTTGAACTAAATTATTTGCATGTTTGGGCACTTAGTTGGCTCATAGCTCATCCTATCATCTTCAATTTGATGGACAAACAGAGGTAGTCAACAAACGTCTAAAAAGGTATTTTTGTTGATTTACTTCTGACAAATAGAATAAATGGGTTCATTTACTGCCACTCACTGAATGGTGGTATAATACTTCTGCTCACAGTTCATCCAAAATGTCTCCCTTTGTGGCCTTGTATGGATATCACCCCCATCCATCACTTCAACATTGAAGGTCCATCCCAAGGTTCAAGCTGTCGAGGAACACATTCACCATCAACAGGGGATACTCGCCAATTTGTGAGGAAATTTAGCCATGGCATAGAATCAAATGAAACAACAACGGATCAACACTGTAGTGAGCGGCATTTTGAAATAGGTGATTGGGTCTTTGTACGATTACATTCATATAGAAAAATGTCTCTGAAGCAATCGAAAAAGGATAAAAAGTTGTCTCCTAAGTATTATGGCCCTTATCAAATCTTGCGAAAAATTGGTAGTGTGGCCTACAAGCTGGAAGTCCCCCAGTCCACTCACATCCAATATTCCATGTATCTTGCCTGAATAAGGTAATTGGACACAGAGTTTTTATTCAAATTGAGTTACCTGAATTGGATGAGGAAGGTGGGTTATTCTGGGGCTTGAAGAGATCCTTCAAACATGCACTAAGCAACTATGAACCGGAGCGATTAAGGAGTATTTGATCAAATCGAAGAATCTACATTGAAAAAATACATGGGAGGATGAAGCATTTCTACAACAACATTCGAGGTTGATTCAACATTGTTCTGAAGGAGAGGGGCATGCTACACCCTTAACCTATGGCATGTCTAGGAAATATGTGGCCGACTTGTGGCTTACATACCTCTTATATTATTTTGTCACATTTCACTAAGTTTTTAGTAATGTTAGCCTATGGAATAACCATGGCTAAGTAGAGTATATATATTAAGTAATGGTTGGTATTTGATCATCATATTTACCAATTTTGATCTCATTGCATTGATATAGAGGTTTCGCCCTCGAAGTGGCTCGGTTATATTTATCAAGCATTCTACTCTTCTGTCAATTATTGTTGTGAATCCATATATTCTACTCTTATTTTTGCGATATAATATTCTATTGTGCAAACATCTAAGTAATTTCATTACATCTTCCCAACAGTCTGGCAAGATTACCAGCGCTGATACCACTATATTGTCCCTTTCCGAACAAATTTGAACAATTTTGAATTTTACGTAAACCCTTATTTTATAAATTGGCAATTAAATAAATGGTTCTACTATTGATTTCAAAGATATAACAAAATTGTAATTTCACAAAAAGTATAAACTTTATTTCAATTCTTTAATCCTTTTACAAAATGGGTTTATTGCCAAAATCATTTTACAAATGAATGCTAACAATATTTTTGAAATTCCAACCTTATACTTGTCGCTGGAAGGGTAGTCCATTGCTGCTAAAATGTTAGAATTTATTCGTTGTTCTTATTCCTGCAAACCCTAATCTTTAAAAGGGCAAAAGAATATTTTATGAAACCTTTGTGATTGTAAGAACCCCTGTTCTCCCCAAACTGAAACTCTGCACTTCCAGTGATATTTTTCTGACTTTGTATTTTTGGTTTGTTTTATGATTTTGAGTGATATTTGATTTTTTTGTATTTTCTCGATAATAATGCCAAGAATAAAAGAAACTAAGTATGCAAAATACCGAAAACTCAAAGCTGCAAATGAAACTATATATTCAATAGATTTTCTTTATTGTCTTTTTACATAGAGAGGCATACCTGGATATTGGAGACAATACATATATTGATTTCTGTAAATTCTGGCAGCAATTTATAAGCACTTCCAAATGATCGAGTTGCTGCAAATAAAGTTTTCTCCACCTCAAATCTGTCCGAAATGCCTTATTTGAAATAGCCGCCCTCAAAGATGATCGATAATGCACAAAAGACAAGGCGCTCTAGCTTGAAGTTCACACACCTAGGGCTCAGAGTGGTACGGCTGCCTTAAGTGACGTTGTACGGCCCTTGATCTATGTGCCAACAATTATGAAATGCAGCCTTTATGATATTTGTCCTTCACAATAGAATCTGCTCACAACCCTTGACTAAACTTCTCAAATTTGCACAATGTTGGCTTCTGAATGAAATCAATCTGATAAGAAATCTTCAGCTGATGTTGCACAACCTCAGAAAGCAAAACAAAGAAGAATGCATGTTCTCCAATGTCTAAAAACCTCTGAAAATGCAGAAACCCTTGGTTTCTCTTCTCCAATGCCAAAGAACTCCAAAAAGACAAATAATAATATGCTCCAAAGATAGGTTGATCCCCTCTTTGGCTTCCTTATATACTTTCTCTCAAAAAGGTTGATCCCTCCAATAGCTTTTTTAAACATTTAAAACAATATTAAATTTCCACTTTAGCTTTATTAAATATTCACCTCAAAGTTGGCACCCAATTGAATAATCATTAATGGCCCCCTTTTTATGTCTCATGGCCCCATTAGACATAAAGTGCAATTATAACTTTAGAATATGATTTTATAATATTAACTATTATTAAAGTCGCCTTTAATAATAATTAAACATTATAACTTGTTCAATACACCTTATTCCATCATGCCAACTGAACTCTGGGATCGACACTACAATCTCACCACATCCAGGTGCCTTGCTATAAATAGTAACACTGGACTCCCTTTGGCTAAATGACTTACTATAAATAGTAAGTATGCAAATTGAGTCCCAAAACCTCTACAAAAGCCAAGCCTGAACCCAACAAAGCTCTGGAGAAGAATAATGTCATCAATTGACCAAGTATCTGCCTCAAAAGACCCCCTATCCAAGACCATTAGCCTACGAGGGTCAAAATGATAGGCTAATCCAACTGAAAACTGATGACTAGCTAAAAGGGGACATTACAGTTCGCCCTCCCTGAAATTGCTTGTCCCCAAGCAATCTCAACTCCAGATGCTGCAAAATATCCTTGCTCTCCCATGTAGCATCCTCTACCGGCAAGTCCCTCAACTTAATCAAATATTCCCTGATGACCCTTCTCCATAGTCATCGCTCTCTAAAATCTATGATGGCCTCAGGTACTAAAATCAATTTCCCCTCACCATCCAGGGGTGGTAAAGTTGAAGAGGGAACAACACGATGTCCTAACGCCTTCTTGAGTCGTGAAACATGAAATACATTGTGTACCCTGCTATCTGCCGATAGGTCCAACTCATAAGCCACCTCCCCTACCCGCCTGATAATCCTGAAAGGACCATAGTATCATGGCTTGAGTTTCTCTGCACCACTCTTTTTAAGAGTGGACTGACGGTAGGGCTGCAACATCAGATACACCATATCCCCTGCATCAAAAGAACGCTCAACTCTCCTCTAATCTCATACTGCTTTTGCTGGTTTCTGTGCCTTATGAATGTTCTCTCGAAGAGCTCTCATGATATCCTAGTTTTCGTACAAAAGATCCCCAGCACTAGGCACTCTACTATCACTCAGCAATAAATCAAGAAAGTTGGGTGCATCATACCCATACAATGCCATAAACGATGTCATCTGAATCGACATATGGTGAGTGGTATTATAACAGTACTCACAAAGATGAATCCACTTCACCCAAGCCTTCTACTACCCCACTATATAGTTTCGGAGGTATCCTTCCACCCGTTTATTTACAATCTCCGTCTAACCATCTGTTTGCAGGTGGTAGCTAGTGCTCGGAGTAAGCTTGGTTCCACTAAGTTTGAATAGCTCCTACCAAAAGTGACTCATGAACCGACTATCCTTGTTGCTGACAATACTCTGAGGTAAACTGTGTAACCTGAATACCTCACGGAAAAACAACTCTGCTACCTATGTAGCTGAATATGTAGTTGCAATCGGGAAGAAATGAGCGTACTTCGTAAGCTGATTAACTACATATATGCAATCTCTACCTTGGGCTTGTTATAGCTTGGAATTGCACCTCTATGAGAGAGTTTTTCAGGCTCTCCCACTTCAGGCTATAAGCATGGGAACAACCTCAGGGTGTGGGTGTCCTATGGTGAGGTTGAGCCTCTAGGATTTTTAAAGAGGCTAGTTCCTCTTGGTGGATCACTTAAAACTAATGCTGAAATAAAACTTCACGGAGAAAAGGGTTAGAAGGGAGATAAGGGCTCCTAAGAGGGCTAACCAGGCAATGCACCAAAGCTAAATGGGAAAATCTCACCAGCTTGAACCCACACTGATTCTGCAGAGGACAATACCGACTTGCACAATCTCAAGATCGAGCTGGTTGCATTAGTATTTCATGGAGGTTCCGGAAGCAAGGAATGCAAACAGAGAGGAGCTCTAAGACTCACTGAAATCTCACATCAATGGCAGAAAGAACACTAAACCAGACCTGCAAACAGCGTTGAAAAACTCCTTAAACAAGGTCAGAAAAGAGGACCATAGACGAGGAAGACTCTCCTTCACACATTGCCACAGTGCAAAACACAACAAACACGAATCCAAGGCAAGAGATAGGCAAAGAAAATCCTTTTATTGCATTAAGAGGTAGTTCTTACAAGTGCTTGACAGGGTTGACCTTAATCAAGCTGAGCATATTTTTGCAATATCTCAAAGAGTGTCCCGTCTCCTAGAAAGATAAAAAAGTCTAAAAATTGGGAACCCTTTACAAAAATGGAAGATGTGAGATATATAGAAAGGGGGAGATAGAAGAGGAAGAGATTTTCATGGAGAGAAGGGAGAGAGGAAGTCATCGATGACCGGCACCAATGCTTATTCTACTCGAGCTGTTTACGTTCAAAGCATGTAACTACTTTGACCACCGGATGAACCGTCCAGAATCGCCATCCATCTCCTTGAGCTCCTCAAGCATTCAATTCCCCTGTTTGGAACTGAGCAAGCCATAACGGAGGTAGTTGCATGTTCCTGCCAAGCGTGAGCGATTTGTCCTTGCATTTGAAACTCGATATGTTCTTTACTGCAATCTGGACTATCCCGTTTGGTCTTTGCATGTTTTGGAAGTGAGCTATATGTACTTGTGCCACTTGCCCTTGGCTGATTCGCCCTTTGGATTTGCTGACTATTGACCTTAATGTTCCATGGCTATTTGCTTTCCATGGACTATTTTCCATAATTTTCCTTTTGGAACTTTTCATTTTACTCATCACTCGGGTTTTTGACTCCTTGCAACTTACTTCTTGCTTCCTTACTTCAGAGTTTCCACTGCTTATGACTTATAAAATAATTTAAGTCTTTCACCTCGAAAAACCTGAAGACTTGCCTTTTGAAGAACCCGCGAACCACTGCCCAAGACCAGCTCGGGTTTGTCATGTCCCTTTACTTATTTTGGGTTTCTGACTGCTTGCAACTTACTTCACCTTTTAAGCAAGGCAGCCCCACAAACCCAAAGCCTTCTCCTTCCAAGAACCCGAAGCTGTCTGTTGTTTGCTCTTGGAAGCCTGAAGTTGTTCCAAACTTGCCGCTTTTGCTTGAATGTCCACCTTCTCACACTTAGGCAAAATTTTGGTTTGTGGGCCAAAAATGGCCAACAGGGTTTTCAGCAAGCCCGTAATAAAATCCATGGACAAGCATTCCGACTTCCTATCAGGAATTGGAAGTGGCTGTAATAGCCCTACAAGATAGGTAAGCCCCTATTTATTCCACTGACAAACAAGGCACTAACATATCGAAGAACATCTGACTTAAGTCCTTTCCAAGTGAAATGCTCCTGTATCTGCGTGTAAGTCTTAAAGTAACTGGGATGACCAGCCATAGGTAAATCATGAAAAGTTCTCAATACACTGTTCTTCATTTCTGATCCGGGGACCAAGAAGATTCTATAAGAATCCCTGTTCTCCCCAAACTGAAATTCCAAACTTCTAATGAAAAATTTGCTGAATTTGAACTTCAAGGAATATCGTCAAACACTTGTCATGCGAAATCGGTACTTGTTGTTGTAGTTTCTTTTTGGTGTTTTGGTTTGTTTGGATGTTTGCAAAAACTGAAATGACTTAAAAGAAGTAATCTAAAAGACCGAAATGCAATGCAGCAACTAATTGTAACCTTCAAATGCAAGTATATGATTGACATGATATGAAACATGCACCTTCAGCTTAATTGACATTACTACAAACTTTGCCAGCAAACTTATGAACTGAAATGATTAGCTACAGCATGAGGCATTATAACAAACACTTCCTATGCAACCTCTATATGCACATGTTAACTCACAACAAATAGACACCTTTACAAACATATTGTATGCAACCCAAAATTCCTTTATTTGCTGTCATGAACTAATTACAGTCTGATTTGCCAACTTGTGGCTTAGTGTAAGAAATGAATGCAATCTACAGCCCACTGTTTGGCAGCGACTCATACAAGTAATGAAGCAATATGAAATGCAAATAAGGAACCTGGTAAGTAATCTTGATGACAGCAAAAGACTCCACGATCATGTCACCTGAGACGACATTCCATTCCTCAATGTACAGCACCTTGAGTATGCAAAGCCACGATTTTATGCTAACTGAAATAACTGTTAAACCAATCACCAGGCAGCTGTAATGTGCCACGATTTTATCCTTACAAGGCAGTGCTTCACATATTCAAGTCCCATGATTTATGCGTGCATTCAATGATGCAAATCGATGCTTCCTAGATGCTGCAATCTCCTTCCAAGGTGACACAAAGTCTGATATGATTTCTTCGTTCAATGAATAAGCTGGCATCTGCTCATGCCAAGATGCCACAATTTTTTGCCAAATAAAATCAGAATATTTCTTTTTTCCAAAATCGATCCAAGACTGGAAATTGATGAATGCACAAACTGAAAAATGTCGTCAAAACCCTTTTGAACAACTTCACAAATAAGCTCAATAATGACTCCTAGATGAAGCCAATCTCACAGGCAATCCTTCGGAAGATCTTTCACAACCTCAGGTATGCACAACCAATGAGAGATTTCGTTCTCAATGATTAGGAATTGTAGAACCCTAGGTTTCTTCTTCTCCATAGAAAAATCACCAAAGACATAGAGTAATATGATCGAATGAATCCCCTAATAGCTTTGGTTGATCCCTTTTTTTATAATTTCTCATGAAGAGGTCGATCCTCTAGAAGCCTCCTTTTTTAATCATTTAAAATAACATTAAATGTGCATTTAAACTTTATCAAATATTTCTTTGAAGTGGGCACCCAAATTAATTAATCATTTAATGTACTTTAAGTCATTAAATGGCCCCCTTTAGACATAAAGTTATAATATAACCTTATGATATACTTTTAATGATTAATTATTATTAAAGTCACCTTTAATAATAATTAAATGATATAACTTGCACATTAATCCTTATTTCGCCAGACCAACTGAAAACTGGGATCAACACTAAAACCACCACATGTCTAGGCACTTTACTAAAAATAGAAATACTGGACTCTCATGACCTGCTGACTTACTATAAATAGTGTGTGAAACTGAGTCCTAAATCACCCAACGAAGGCCAATCCTGAACCAAACTGAGCTTTGGAGAAGAAAATACTCAAATAATTGCCGAACAGGTCCCTCTAACCATCTGCATTAGCCTACGAGGGTCAGCTAATAGGCTAAACCATCAAGAAACTGGAGCGAGCTAAAAATGGGACATTGTAAATTCTCCCTTTGTACATGATGAGCTCATTCACAATGGTGTACCTACTATCCTGCACTAACCCATCAATAATGCCAGAAGCCCATGGGTCCTTCACATACTCGGCAACAATCAAACGTCTCCAATCCTCAACAATCTCAACCATGGAATTCAAATGCCGTCGGCGAGACAAAGCATCAGCCACAACATTCTTTGCACCCTTGACATGTGATATGTCAAAGTCATATGACTGCAACTTACTAACCCACTTCTGCTGACTATCATTCAAATCTCGCTGCCCTAGGAAATGTCTCAGGTTGTTATGATTAGTCTTAACACAAAATTTGCTGCCAACAAGGTACCGCTTGAATTTAGCCAATGCATGCATGATGGCTAACATTTCCTCGTCATATATACTATAGCTCCTCTCAGGTCCCCTTAGCTTCCTACTCTCAAAAGCAATAGGATGCTTATCCTACATAAGAACTGTGCCAATGCCCTCACCAGAGGCATCACATTGAAGCTCAAAGGGCCTAGTAAAATATGGTAATGCAAGGACTGGACATGAAGTCATCAAACGCTTAAACTTCTCAAAACACTCTTGTGCCTCAGAAGTCCAAACAAACGCACCCTTCTTCGTCAAGTCTATAAGTGGTGTTGCATGATGTGAAAACCCACTAACAAATCAACGGTAGAAGCCACACAAACCCATAAAACCTCTGAGCTGAGCAAGACTCTCAGGAGTAGGCCAATCAATGATAAATCGGACCTTGTTCGGATCCATGTGAACTCCCTCTGCACTGATGATATGGCCTAGGTACAGTAACTTTGTCATGCCCAAGGCACATTTGGACTCCTTGGCATACAAGGACTCCCCATCAAGAATACCCAACACTGTATCCAAATAGGCAAGATGCTCCTCCCAAGATTTGTTGTAAACCAATATGTCATCAAAGAAGACAAGAACAAATCTCCTCAACTGTGTCTGAAATACCATGTTCATGGTCGACTAAAACGTGGCAGGGGCATTGGTTAAACCGAAAGGCATAACCACAAACTCAAAGTGCCACAATGGCATCTAAATGTTGTCTTCTCTATGCCCTGCTCTCTGACTCTGATCTGATGATACCCAGATCTCAAATCTATTTTCAAAAAGTAGCAAGCACCGTGAAGCTCATCGATCAACTCATCAATATGAGGAATAGGGTCCTTGCTCTTAATAGTCCTCTTATTCAGAACTCTATAATCAATGCACATCTGTAAAGTACCGTCTTTTTTCTTCACCAAAACTACTAATGAAGTGAAGGGAGATTTGCTCGGCCTAATCTGTCCCATAGCAAGCAGCTCTTTTATTGTCTTTTCAATTTCATCTTTCAGCCGCTTAGGGTGTTGTTGACGCAGTGGATTGCACCCTTGACAGGAGACTGAGCTCTTGTCTTCCACGCATCACAATAGAAACTCCCCTCTTGCCTGTGGGTCTGGCAAAACTGGAAGGAGAGTCTCTAGATAAGGGCTAGCTCCCTTTGATGTATCTTTGTGGTCCTGGATTTCCTACTGTTAACAATGGGGGGGGTGAAAAGAGAGAAGGATGCTGAAAAACAGAACCTAAACTAAAACGGTGATACACCAAAAAGTTGATCTACTTAGCTTGAGTCTACACTTTCCACCAAGAACAAGCTGGTATACACTTCATTTGATACGGGAAATTCTTCTGCATCAGTGAGCTAGGGGTCCGATGGAAATACAGGGAGGAAGAACTACCAGAGGCGTTCTAAGACACACTTTGGAAGCCTATTCACATGCGCCTATATTCCTGTTGTGGACACTTTTGGCTAACCTGCAAAAGAAGAACTCACAATACACTAGATATGCTGGAATCGTTCTGTGAAAGCATAAAGGAAATGACTTAACACAAAACAAAAACATAGACATATACGAAAGTGCAAGCTCAAATAGAGGTAAAAATGCTATGTCTTGATTCAAGGTAAAAACCGACAGAGCTCCGCCTTACAAGCCAAGAGATCCCTTTCTCAAAATGAGAAGTTTTTCATATATAGAGGAAGAAAGAGGCCTTTTAGCGCCCTTTTACAAATGGCCCATGTGCGTTCCGAGCATTGGGAAGAGGAAGCCGCTTGATAGATAATGTTGTGTCGGCTCCTGTTTTGATTTTAGGCATTTAAGATATATTAAACATCATATGTGAAATTATGGGCCGCGCCGTTTGTCTGCAAACAAGACCGCTCCTTCAAGGCATTCACGCGGCTTGTTTGCTCATCAATGCAAAGTGAAGAAAAACAGGTCGCGCCATTCACTGTTTGCGCCTCTTGATGACCAATCGGCAGATACTGTGTCAACTGCTGGAGTAACTCCTTGAGTCGATACCTTCCTTTGCCACTTGGACTGTTTTGTCCGTTTCTGCACTTGGCTCTTTTGCCTCTTCCTGGCTTTGTCTTTTCTGGCTCCTTCGTCCTTCGGGGGCTATCTTCTGCTAATTCTTCGGCTCTTTGGACTCCCTCCTCGACGATTTCTTCCTTCTGGCTTTAAGCCTTTGAATTCCTTCGAGTTCGCGCCTTTCATTAAAAAACCAACGATTATTTCATTTATGCAAAGTTGATGTCTGTGCACCCGTCGTTATTTGGTCGATTCCTTTGGCCTTTTCTTTGATCCCTTTGCAAGTGTTCCCTGCCCTCCACAAGGGCACTTGTCCTTCGGGCTTTGGGAGACTCCCTTGAACCTTCCGATTGAACCAACTGATTGAACCAACAATTGGTTCAACGGTTCAACGGTTCAACGGTTCAATACTGTGTTCTACTCATTCATTTGACCACTTGAACCAACTGCTTGAACCAACTGATTGAACCCTTTGATTGAACTGACCGATTGAACCAAGCACTTGAACCAACAATGTTCAACAGTTCAACGGTTCAATATTTCCAAGTTCAAAGCGATTGAACCAAGCGCTTGAACCAATCGCTTGAACCAACCGCTTGAACCAATCGCTTGAACCAACAATGGTTCAACAGTTCAACGGTTCAATATTTCCAAGTTCAAAGCGATTGAACCAAGCCGATGAACCAAGCCATTGAACCAAGCCGATGAACCAGCCGTTGAAGCATGCCGTTGAACCAAGCTGATAAACCATGCTGATGAACCATGCTGTTGAACCATGCCATTGAACCAAGCCGATGAACCAAGCCTTTGAACCAAGCCAATGAACCAAACCTTTGAACCAAGCCGATGAACCAAACCGTTGAACCAAGCCTTTGAACCAAGCCGATGAACCAAGCCTTTGAACCAAGTCGATGAACCAAACCTTTGAACCAACAATGGTTCAAATTTCAAGTTCAAAGTTCTTGGAAAGCTCATGGCATTGGACCCCGACGTCGAACCATTGAACTAGTTCCTCCTTTTGCCGAAAGACTTGTGCAACCAAATTTGAACTGGCTCAGAACAACAGGGGAAGGAGACCGATTTTGGCCTGCAGGGCCAAAATGGTCAACAGGTGCCGATAAGGAGTGATCATCACGGGTTTGGCACCCTCCTCCAACTCTATGATGTGCTCAATACCTCTATCTGGAGGTTTACCTGGTGGAATGTCACTAAACACCTTAAGCATGTTTAGTCCTCAACTCCTGTACATCAAGATGATAAACTGGTTTTTGCTGCTCCTCCTGCAATGGCATCAACATGCACTCCGCAGCCCACTCAACCATGTCATGGCGTAGGAGTCTCTCCATCCTTCTGAAGGATATCATCCCGAAACTACTATCTCCGATTGCTTTCAACACATAAGTCTTCCCATCAACCTTAAACCTCATCTCCATCTCTCGAAGGTTAAGGGTAAATTCTCCTATGACATGTAACCATTTCTTGCCTAAAACCACATCTGTATCACCCATATTCACCACATAGAAATTTGCCTTAAAATCAAAATTGTTTAAGCGCATAGGAAGGTTTGAAATCATTCTATCACACTTAAGAGTGTAACCATCAGCAACCTTCACTCTTATACCTTCAAAATCTTTAGTTTGTATCCCACGTTTAGCAACCAACCTAGCATCAATAAAGTTGTGCATAGCACCTGTATCAAGCAAGGTAATGACCTTTTGACCAGCTAAGAGCCCACGCATCCTGAAGAATCCCTCACGTTGCATGCTAGAGAGATGTGCCTCTTGAAGCTTCACTTCCACCTCATTTTCAGCCTCATTTTCAGACTTATCTGCCCCTGACTCTTTTGATCAGTTTGCTGGTCCGAGTTATCAGACTGATATCCATCCTCATAAAACCATTCCATTTGCTTAGTTTTTGCCTTTGGCCTCAAGGGACAATCATGCTTTTCATCAGAGGGTCCTTTGCAATAGAAATACAACTTCTTTCTACGCAAGTCATTGAGATTTTCTTGATCTAGTGGGACTGCATATTTCTTTTTTGAGTCTGATTTCTCTGTCTTTTTGGGGAATGACCTGCTGTCCTTGGATGAAGAAGATGCCTTGGATGTGAACTTGCTTTGTGGGGCTGCAAGCTCCATACTTCTAGCCTTCCTCATTGCTTCTTGGAGTGTCAAGGGATCGAAAGCTTTGATCCATCCTCTCAATGGTTCCAATAAGCCTTCAGTAAACAAAATGACCAACCTTCTTTCAGATATGCTAGGGACCATAACTGAAAGCCTCTGAAATTCACTAATATACACCTCCAAACTTCCCACTTGCTTGAGTTGAGCGAGGTCTCTGAAATATAATTATGGGTCTTTCTTGTCAAAGTGCTCAATCAGCGTGTCAGTGAATTCCTGGTAAGTGGTGATGAGGTGATGCTGCAAGGTGACCATCCCATGGTGCCACCAATCATGAGCTAACCCATCCAGGTGCAAAGTTGCAAACTTGATTGCATCCTCCTCTGCCATAGGCTGAAGAGTCAAGAAGGCATCCGGCTTGTGAATCCACGCTCGTGCTGTGACCTTCCCGCTACCATCAAATGTTGGAAGTGTGAGCTTGCTTGTGGCATGTTTTAGGTTCCTGTTTTGGTTCCTGGGTCTCCTATCTTGCCTTGTTCTATTATGCTCCCTCTTTTGACTCATGTATCGGTCAAAGGTCAAATGCTCCTTTACTTGTGGGAGTAGCAAATCCCATTCATCGTGCATTGTCATGACATTATCTGCGAATGTTGCATCTTCGTTTTCTTCAACATTCTCTTCTTTTGGTTCATTCCTCAAAAATGTAGGATGCGAAGGTCTATCGGTGGTATGAGTAGGTGCTCTTTGTGCTCTTGGAATCCCAGCAACACTTCCATCGTCTTCCTGCTCGTGATTTTGTCTTCTAGGAGTATTCATCTATTGTATAGCTACTGTAAGTTGCTGCAAAACATCAGCTACATGGTGTTGCCCTGTTGCAATACCCCTCATGATTTCTCTTGCTTCTCTTCATTATTGGCGTCTTGTCTTGGTGGATTGCCACCTCTTCTATCACCCATTATGTCCTGTTGTGTATCTGCAATTGGATTTTCCTGTTGTTCTACTCTTCTACAAGTATAATAACTGCGTGGACTAATCCCTTATGGCTGCATATGATACTAACCCTCCAGGCTAGCAAGATCAAAGCTCTAATACCACTATAAGAACCCCTGTTCTCCCCAAACTGAAACTTTGCACTTTCGGTGATATTTTTCTAACTTTGTATTTTTGGTTTGTTTTATGATTTTTAGTGATATTTGATTTTTTCGTATTTTCTCGATAATAATGCCAAGAATAAAAGAAACTAAGAAGTATGCAAAATACTGAAAACTCAAAGCTGCAAATAAAACTATATATTCAATAGATTTTCTTTATTGTCTTTTTACATAGAGAGGCATACCCGAATATTGGAGACAATACATATATTGATTTCTGTAAATTCTGGCAGCAATTTATAAGCCCTTCCAAATGACCGAGCTGCTGCAAATAAAGTTTTCTCCATCTCAAATCTGTCAAAAATGCCTTATTTGAAATAGCTGCCCTCAAAGATGATGGATAATGCACAAAAGACAAGGCGCTCTAGCTTGAAGTTCACACGCCTAGTGCTCAGAGTGGTATCGCTGCCTTATGTGACGTTGTACGGCCCTTGATCTGTGTGCCAGCAATTATGAAATGCAGCCTTTATGATGTTTGTCCTTCACAATAGAATCTGCTCACAACCCTTGACTAAACTTCTCAAATCTGCACAATGTTGGCTTCTAAATGAAACCAATCTGATAAGCAATCTTCAGTTGATGTTGCACAACCTCAGAAAGCAAAACAAAGAAGAATGCACATTCTCCAATGTTTGAAAACCTCTGGAAATGCAGAAACCCTTGGTTTCTCTTCTCCAATGCCAAAGAACTCCAAAAAGACAAATAATAATATGCTCCAAAGATAGGTCAATCCCCTCGTTGGACTCCTTATATACTTTCTCTCAAAAAGGTCGATCCCTCCAATAACCTTTTTAAACATTTAAAACAATATTAAATTTGCACTTTAGCTTTATTAAATATTCACCTCAAAGTTGGCGCCCAATTAAATAATCAATAATGGCCCCCTTTTTATGTCTCATGGCCCCATTAGACATAAAGTGCAATTATAACTTTATAATATGATTTTATAATATTAATTATTATTAAAGTCACCTTTAATAATAATTAAACGTTATAACTTGTTCAATACACCTTATTTCATCATGCCAACTAAACTCTGGGATCGACACTGTAATCTCACCACGTCCAAGCACCTTGCTATAAATAGCAACACTGGACTCCCTCTGGCAAATGAATTACTATAAATAGTAAGTATGCAAACTGAGTCCCAAAACCTCTACAAAAGCCAAGCCTAAACCCAACAAATCTCTGGAGAAGAATAATGTCATCAACTGACCAAGTATTTGCCTCAAAAGACCCTCTATCCAAGACCATTAGCCTACGAGGATCAAAATGATAGGCTAATCCAACTGAAAATTGATGACTAGCTAGAAGGGGACATTACAGTGATCCTGTGGTTAGCTCTAGAAACTCTATTGTTAGCTGCATTTTCTATACTGGGTGGTTGAAACCCTACTGTAAACTATGATCTTATTTCTGCACATGGTGGAAACTAAATCTAAAACCCTAGTGCTATGTTGAATTGATATTTGAAGATTTTGATGTAGCACACTTGCAATTTCTATATGAAATTAACTCAAAGGTTTAGAGGGTTTTCCCTCCTCAAACCTAAATCCGAATGGTGAGAAATTTTCATCATCATTAGTCGTTCCAACTATAAGGGTTTTCGTCCTTATGCTAAAAACTGATGAACTGGAAGACACAATCAATTGACAATTATTGATAATAAAAATTGAATGATTTACAATGGGAAGGACTCAATATATAGACCCAATTGTCATTTTTAAGGTTAGGGTTATACTTTTAGGTTTAGAGTTTTACTTTTCACTTTTCTCTTTTCTCACCATTTTCTTTTATTTGTATTAATAATAAAGTAATATTAAGTTGTCACTTTTTTTTTAATAAAATAAAAAGTAAGTCACTTAGACAACTTAAAATATTAAATTTATTATTTTTTACTTTATTTGAAAAAGGGGACATGACATCCTACAATGCCATATGAAATCCTTTGATCCTTCACTAGTGAACTTTGGCAGCTTTTGTTTTTTTAAAGATGGAGTTGATGGGGTAACCATGGCTTTGGTTATGGGTTGCTTTTAATGTGGCTCTTCGAAAATAATTGTTCTCCTTAAGAAAGTAAGTGTTGGATGTTTTGTTGCTTTCTCGGCACCACTAAACATGTCCCTATGCTCGACCCTTTGTACACGGATCCATACAAGAAATATTTTCACGATTACCACTGATGCTTTATAAGATCACATAGATGAAAGCATTTGCTAATTAAGTTGAATGACTACTCCCTTTGCCAATTAATGAATTAAAGTTTATCAACCACCACATAAATTAGACATTAAATAAATCATCCTAGATGTATTCGGATATGTAAGGATTAATCACTAGAGAGCAGCTGTCTCAGCTTTATGTGCCATTCACCTGAAGAGAATTTCATCTTGTTAATGGGAAAGATAAACAAGAAAATTACCAAATGAGACGGTAAAAGCAGCTTATTTTCCACCCACCTGTATTTTATTTATTAATTCTTGTGGATGTTCAACTCGGAACCCAACCTGCACCAAAAAAGAACAAATATTCTGCTTTGAGAATGTAAAGATATTAACAAATGGAATAAGGCTATCTTAATGCTGAAAAGAATACCACACACATAAGATGCACAATGGTCATTATATACAAAATAAGTACCAAGA
Organism: Torreya grandis; assembly: GCA_037957365.1. Classification (NCBI taxonomy): domain Eukaryota; kingdom Viridiplantae; phylum Streptophyta; class Pinopsida; order Cupressales; family Taxaceae; genus Torreya; species Torreya grandis. The sequence continues at coordinate 798,182 of JARHVA010002996.1, read as the reverse complement.
ATGACCTATTTAAATTTCAATAAATGGAAAAGGTTGTTTGTTTATAGCAAAGAAACATATCCAACAAATAATAAAGCAGCCATTCTGACAAATTAATCATTAAACCCAGCTTCACAGTCCTTGAAGACAAACACACTTATTATTAACAATGTTAACAGGGGTGTATGGATGGACACCAAACATGCTTTGAGTTACATCAGGATGAGACATTTGTAGGCCATAATATCCAGATTTGGCTTGACTCGGTTAAGAATCATGAGTCCAAACTGAGTCTAAGGCAATAGAATTTCTAGCAGAAACTTAAAATCTGTTCATGATGGAGATCACATCAATTGAAGATTTCAATGGGAAAAAAATCACGGGGAAAGTTAAAATACAACTACAGGATATGCATAAGAACATTTGAGTCTAGTTGATGGGATTGATAAACCACTTGCACAACTAGAAAAATCAGTTGAATGGAAGAATAAATATGATAAAGCAAAATCCAGTTTTGGGTTGGGTATACAAGACTCAGACATGCATCATCTTGATTAACAAGGTCTTCAAAAAAAATCAAGATAATCAAAATACACTATTTAGATTCAAAGCATTTAATGCAATTTTTTTCCGAAACAACTTTTTTTTTAAATTTTAAATGGCCAGTGATGTGATGGTGTAGAGTCACACAAACAACTTAAGGTCCTTAGTGAATAGACTTAAACAAATAGATGTCACTGTTATTAAAGAAGAGTGAGACACTGAAGTTGTGTTGTCAAGAGTCAAGGCAGCTAACCCCGTAGCTAGATCAGTATTCACGCTCAGCCCACTGAAGTTGTGTTGTCAAGAGTCAAGGCAGCTAACCCCGTAGCTAGATCATTATTCACGCTCAGCCAATTTCCTTTGGTCATTGGAAATTATGATTTACATTCTTCTTGTAGAAGAAAAACCATGAATGCAAATGAAACCCAACATAATTTTTTTCTTGTTAAAAGTAAAGAGGCTAATGAAAAGCTAAAAAGAATTGCCAGCAAGGAAATAGTGTTACAGTGTTTTTATTGTGGCAAACCAAGACATATAGCCCGAAATTGTAGGATTAAAGAAATCAATATTCTCAAAGGTAAAGTATGGTAAAGCAAGAAAAAGTCATCCTGTAATTACAAATGATGAGGATGACATAACTGATGTGGGGGAGATTATGACATTGTTATACAAATAAAGAGCACATCAGAAATTACAGAAAGGAAAGAATATAACTAAGGATTGCACTCACGGAATTGATATAATTGCAGCTTTATTGATATAAAATAGTGTACATCGAACTCACTGTGGTACAGGGAGAACATGACAACATCAGATGCCCCTGCCATGCTTTCCATCATACTACACATAGGTTGGTCAACCAAGGGGTGTATCGGTTAGATGGAAAACTGTCAAGGTACCAACCGTACTAACCAGAAAATTAGTTAAGCATACACTACAAGTTCCAATACATGAAGTACAAAACCATGGCCGACTTTATTTTCATAGCATTTGAAACAACTGATACAAAATAATTGTCTAGAACTATCCCCCTCTTTAAACAAGTCAGTGTCCCTATCAACGACAGACTCGAACTATGAGGAGGAAGGTGGGATGAGGAAGACGTCCCTGATTGCGAAGTTGAAGTAGAGGGTAGAGGGGCTGCAGTAGAAGGCTATGTTGTTCTCGGTGACACTCCAGCTGATCCAAACACAGTAAATCCCAATGTACCAGTCTTGAGCCGCTTCACCTCTCTGCAAAGTGATTATCCCTCTTCCGTCCTTTTCTTCAAATGACATTTAACATTCAATTCTTACTGTCTGTTGTAATTTACCATCTGGACTGCTTCCTGCATATTCCCTAAGAGCTCTCCATTGGCAGGTACAAGATGATCATGTTTTTCCTCTATCTCCAGTAACCAAGCTTGCATCTCTAACAGACCTTTGCTTGCTATCAGGTCGGCCATCTCAGCACGCAACTCAAACAATTGTACTTCTTTATCCTCTCTGAGTTGTGTTTACTGTCAAAGCTGCTCCAAAAATCTTTGGCAGTGCACCTCAGACCTCATTTGCAGCTCTTTCCCCCTCACGGCTCTGTCCATATCATTTGATAATCTCCCATGCTGCTAGAATGCCTTCTTGGCTATTAAGTACTATAACCTAAAATTATGCTCGATCTCATGTAGCTCCACGAGCACATGGCATATTGGGGATAAACAGCTCAATAAGACATTGTTGGAAGCCACTGTTGCATTGTTTCTAGAGTATGCTTCTCCAAACACTGTTAGGTGGGTTTGCGAATGAGTATTTTGAGATAGATCATTGTATGAAACTGTCAAAATGAAAACTGTATCATAAGGACAAAGTAATTGTGATATATGCAAAACAGGATAAAATGGGAAGTCCATGTATGTAACGCAACCTTAGGAAACATGAGAAAATGAGTAGTCAGAAGATGAAGTGACACTATGTAATCTATATATGTCTGCAATATTCTCAGGAAAGAGGTTGTTTCCTCACTAGCCAGATATAATTTGCTCGAATATGAATCAATAGACTTGCTCTAATTCAATGTCTGATTTATGCTGCAGTAGTCTTCGTTGTGGTTAAGTTTCTTGTACTTGAATTCGCTGTAAACTAGGATAACCTCTGATATGTAGAATCTTATATATTATAGGGTGGAATCCTATGAATGACTCAGGTGAAGCCTTGTCCCTACGAGAAACATATGGTGAAACTTAGACTACAACATTAGCTCCTATGTGGAAGTATTCCCACTGAGTCTAGCTAACAATGGTTCTGTTGCCGGTTGCACAAACAACCTGCAGTTAGAAAACACCTTAAGATGGTTATCAGGACAACGAGATGTGGAAACTTGGCTGGAGGAAAGAATAACGAAATTTTAATTTTATAAACAAGAAACGATCAATTTAGGAATCTGTATGGAAAAAGTGGTGATTGATCATATATATGGGGATATATATGAGATCTTCTGGTGCAAATTTCCAGAGAAATTAGCTGAATAATTAGCACGGTTGGAGCCCTATTGTTTTCAACCTCAGCGAAGAGAAAATTTTGAATAGAATACAGATAAGTTGGCTAGAGTGAGCAAGTTGGACACTGAATTGACACACGCAATTGAACACTGGATTAAGATTACTGTTCACAGGTATGCATCTGAATTTGTTGTCTCTACATATCTAGTTTTTGATAACGATTATGATTCATTTATTAGAGGAGTAAGGGGAACATTCATACAAAGATTACTGTTGACAATTTTTCCCTAAAGAAAAGAACGGATTTATTCAAGCAGTTGAAGGGGCAAATTCTAGAGAGAACAGATGATTTGTGGTTTTACAAGGGGGGCAAAGATCATTCCGAAGGAATGGTTCATCAAAAGGGTTGTATTTCGGAAAAGAGCCTTCGGAAAAGCACTAAGAAGGAAAGTCCGCAAGGCAAAAAACAAAGGAATACTTCAGAGAGTTTATAAGGGAACACCCGCAGCCAAATAGGGAGAATCCAAAAGTCCACCCAAGTCAACAAAGGCAAAGCTAGTAACCTTCGGAAGGGTCATTTTCAACATTCCTGAAGGGCACCTACCCTTCGGGCAGGTACAGGAACAAATTCAAAGCCTTAGCAAAAAGCCCAGGTGCCCTACAATTTTTCCGAAGGGCACAGAGGGAGAGCTAAATGCCCTAGCAGAGGGCACTTGGTCGGCGACAGTACCTCTGTGTATTTCCCCAAGGGCACATTTGAAAAGCCGAAGGGCACATTTCGGAGGAAAAGACAGAAAGAAAACCTTCGTACTTTTTGTCCGAAGGAATTTGGAAGACTGCAAAGAAAGAAAGCCGACGGTAAAAAATCCACGGGGCTTCGGAGAAGTTGAATTCGGCAAACAGCAAAGAACAAAGTATTCCTTTGGGATTTTTGTCCGAAGGAATTCCTTCGGACAAAAAGTCCGAAGAAATTCTAAGGAATGGCCGCAGAGAAGTCCATTTCATAAAAATCCCGAAGGGCAATTTTCCACAGGCAATGAGAAAAGGGAAAGTAAAGGAAAGTGCGGAAGAGAAAAGTCCGAAGGAAAACTGCGAAAGAAAAGGCCGAGGAAAATCAAGCCCGCAGTCAGGTCAATTCGAGCGGACAATTTGTCCGACGGAAGTTGCAACAGGAAAGTCCGAAGACAGGCCCGAAGAATTAAGTCGAGACAACCAGAAATTCGAAAGTAATGGAGGTTGATTGTGCAAAAGATGATAGAAAATAGATAATCCGACGAAGAGTTGAAAATAGAATATCCGAGGAAATATAGATTAATACATCCGAATATAGAATCTCGCCAGAAATAGACACGAATGAGCAGACCATAGTAGGGTAAAATACATGCAAGTGGGAGCTATTTTCGAGCACCGGTCAGAGCTTCAGTCGACTAGTTATTGAAGTCCTGCTCGTCTCAAGATCATCTCACGCATCCGAGGGTCCAACTCAACTTCAAACGGAGTTCTGAATTCGAATGACGAGTTGACTGCTCCAGATTTTGAGTTGACTAATTGTTAAAACACCGCATCCACTAAGAGCTTTCCACGCGAAAGAGAATGATCTCTTCAGTCGACTCAGCTGATCTCTTCGTCCAACTCAGCCTTTCAAACGTTCCAATTCGGCATCAAGCAGCTCACATAGAGTTCTAAAATTAACATTGGCATGGATTTCCATGAAAAGAGTGGTGGGCGGTTCATAACAAAGACAAGTTCACTTCCTCAAGCGCAAGAAGCTTCATGCAAAGACAAAAGAAAACATATTTTATTGAAAGGCCAAGTAAGCCTTGAGTTAACCGAAGTGAATCCTTCTCTTCAAATTTTCAACGCCAATCTTTGGCCTCTTGTAATTCTCTATATAATGGCTTTCAGCCTTGATAAAAAATCATCCAATCTCTCTTGGTTAGACCAGACTCTGCCATTGGTGAGTTGTGTAACCTCTTCGATCCATAGGACTATACTTTCAGATTTCAAGCGTTGGCATAGCGTATATTTCATTCAACAATTTGCATAAGTGGAAGATTTATCTCCCTTCCCAAATTCCGGTTCATACCTAGTTGCTAGATTATCCTTGTGCAGGTCATGTTAAAGTGTTCTTTATGTCTTTTGTTAAAGCTGTAAGTGGAAGTTAGGTGGCTGCAAAGTGTTTTTATCAGACCTCTCTCCATCGTTTTCCCTCATATTTTAGTCATTAGATCAAACCTCTCCATGAAATATTTATGCATAAGTGTTTGATTGAAATCATAGGTCTTCCTTTTCCCTTGTTCGTTAAATGTTCAAGGTTCCAAAGTTGAGTGGATCAAAATTCTGGTGTATCACCCCCTTTAGGTAGGATTTCCCCTTTAAGTTTTCCTTCTCCCTTTTCCACGGTAGTCCGCAGCATAGAGTAGAGATCATAATTGATACATCATACAGGAACCAGCCTTCTCTGGAGGTTCTTCTCACTGTTGAGGCACCCACCCTCGTGAGAAGATCCCATTGTTTCAGCCGGATAGAGGACTGGTCATTTCGTGTACGTCTTCGAATCAGGGTGCAACTCTAGGTTGACAACAGTTTTTGGCACGCCCGGTGGGACCTATTTTTTCTGGTTTTGATGAAATTGCAGTTGTAGCAAGTTTCTTCAAGAAGTATTCGGTTATTCCAAGCTCAAGCAATTGCTTCTCCAAGCTCAAGAAATTGCTTCTAATAGTTCAGGACAGCTTCCATGTAAAGTCTATTTTTATTATATTATCGTGAATGAATTTTGATGGCTGTGTATGAAGAGAATTCCTATGCTATATTTCCTTACCAGCCCAATGATAGATCATACCAGCCTGGTCATGATACCTATGAGCCTCTTTATGAGCCTAATCAGCTTTATCAAGAGTATTATCAAAGCTATGTTGATCCTTATCAAGTTTCTCATAATCAGCCTTATCAAGAGTATGAATCTTACCCTCCTGGTAAGCCATATCAGTCTCAGGATCAGATTTTATCTTTCCCATATGGCTATGATGTTGTATATGAGCAGTATTGCCTTCAAGAAAAAATGAATGAAATAGAGCTCAGAATACTAGCATATGCAAGAAAGGTTTGTTCTAACTCTCAGTATGAGGAAGTGAATGGTCTATTTTGAAATGTGTCCAATGATCCAGAAGAGATAAATGGACTATGCATTCTTGCATTGGAAAAGATGGAGGCTTGGGAAAGGCAGAAAATCGAGTTTAACCAATTGTCTACAAAGGGCTATTGTGCTTCTTACTGTCATGAAGTTCTTAACCATGCTCAGTGTGTGCCAAGGGAGCTTCCTAGTTGGAGTCAAGAGCATATTCAAGAGCCTATTCAAGAGCATATTCAAGAGCCTATTCAAGTGACTATTCATGAGACTAAACCTTCCTATAGTCCCATTACCTCACCAATCATCCCTCAAGCTCAGGTTGTGTCCAGGACGACAAGCAGGTTCTAGACTTTGATGTGGTAATGGCCAAATGGAAGGAGCAAAATATAGACGCCTTTAAGAGTTTCTCTTTCCCCCCTCCAAAACTCCCTAGATAATTCCATTGCCCTCAAGATTCCAAAATCTAACCATGATCAACCTCCCATGCTTCATTTTCCCTCTCAAACAAATGAATTTTATCACCCTCCCACCATCCCCCTTACTCAAGAGGATCCTGTTCTTTGGAGGATTGAGAAAGAAGTTGCAGCTACAGGACAAGTTCTTGCAGAGTGTTTAAAAGATGCTTCAGATGTGTTTAAGGATTTCCTATTGATACTTCACTTGAGGTTGTAGTTGAGCATCCAATTATAGCTGAGAGTGAGAAGACTAATCTTGATGTAGAAGAACTTCAAGAGGAGTTGGTACAAAATGAAGTCATACATGAGTTACAGGTATCTCCTATTGAGAAGGAGCCAGATAGTGTTACAGCTGATTCAGTTCAAATAGATCAAAATGAGGAACAAAAAGATGATTGGCAGTTGTACCTTGAATCTCTACAAGAGATTGAAGAGCATTGTATGGATATGATGGCTATTAAAGGGCATGTTTATGAAAGATTTGATCAATAATCACCTATTCAAGGTCACAGTACAGATTGGGTTGCCTACTCAAAGCTCCTTGAAGAGTTGGATGAACTTGCAGTAGTCAATAAGAAGGATGTGGTCACTCAAAAGGCATGCATAGATGAGGTATCACTTGACATGGTGATAGATGACAAGCAATCTAAAAACGATCAAGAAATACTTGGTGAGTTTGTCTTTGTTGGTGACTGGTTTGGCGTTGATGACCCATTTGAGAAGATGCTAATACAGTTGGTCGACAAGGCAAATGCCTCATCAAAGGTTATGACTAATAAACATCCTGCCTTGCAACTTGTACCATCTCTTGGAAGGAGTAAATTCAATAATTTCCCATTTGATCGAGGCGGATCATGCTTTATCATGGTTAGCTAGGTTATTTAGTTGTTTTTGCTTTCCTCCAAGAGCTGTTCAAGCACAGTAGTTTGCTTCAGTTTTGTTCAAGAAGTGCTTGTTTGCACATTTGCTTTTTAGTTAGTTTTATGCTTTCGTGTCTTTCCCTTCTTATTTTGAAGGAGGTTACTACAACGATGATCAGAGCAAATTTTTAGTTAGAAATCAGGTTCACCATTGGGGAAGTCAAATAAGCATCTATACATGGTCTGAGTTCTCAAGCATAGCAGGCATGCTTCCCAGTTGAGTCGCCAGAATGTTGACAATTTTTCCCCAAAGAAAAGAATGAATTTATTCAAGCAGTTGAAGGGGCAAATTCTAGAGAGAACAGATGTTTTGTGGTTTTACAAGGGGGGCAAAGATCATTCCGAAGGAATGGTTCATCAAAAGGGTTGTACTTCGGAAAAGCACTAAGAAGGAAAGTCCGCAAGGCAAAAAACAAAGGAATACTTTGGAAAGTTTATAAGGGAACACCCAAAGCCAAACAGGGAGAATCCAAAAGTCCACCTAAGTCAACAAAGGAAAAGCCAGTACCCTTCAGAAGGCTCATTTTCAACATTCCCGAAGGGCACCTACCTATCGGGAAGGTACATGAATGAATTCAAAGCCTTAGCAAAAAGCCCGGGTGCCCTACAATTTTTTCGAAGGGCACAGAGGGAGAGCTAAATGCCCTAGCGGTGGGCACTTGGTTGGCGACAGTACCTCTATGTATTTCCTGAAGGGCACATTTGAAACGCCGAAGGGCACATTTCAGAGGAAAAGACAAAAAGAAAACCTTCGGACTTTTTGTCCTAAGGAATTCCTTCGAACAAAAAGTCCGAAGGAATTCGGAAGACTACAAAGAAAGAAAGCCGACGGTAAAAAATCCAAGGGGCTTCGAAGAAGTTGAATTTGGCAAACAACAAAGAACAAAGTATTCCTTCGAGCTTTTTGTCCAAAGGAATTCCTTCGGACAAAAAGTCCGAAGAAATTCTAAGGAATGGCCGCGGAGAAGTCCATTTCATAAAAATCCCGAAGGGCAGGAAGGGACCACTATGACTAAACCCGAAGGGCAATTTTCCGCAGGCAATGAGAAAAGGGAAAGTAAAGGAAAGTGTGGAAGAGAAAAGTCCGAAGGAACAATGTGGAAGAAAAGGCCAAGGGAAATCAAGCCCGCAGTCAAGACAATTCGAGCAGACAATTTGTCCAACGGAAGTTGCCACAGGAAAGTCCGAAGACAAGCCCGAAGAATTAAGTCGAGACAACCAGAAATCCGAAAGTAATGGAGGTTGACTGTGCAGAAGAGGATAGAAAATAGATAATTCGACGAAGAGTTGAAAATAGAATATCCGAGGAAATATAGATTAATACATCCGAATATAGAATCTCGCCAGAAATAGACATGAACAGGCAAACCATAGCAGGGTAAAATACATGCAAGCAGGAGCTATTTTCGAGCACCGGTCAGAGCTTCAGTCAACTAGTTATTGAAGTCCTGCTCGTCTCAAGATCATCTCACGCATCCGAGGGTCCAACTCAGCTTCAACCAGAGTTCTGAATTCGAATGACGAGTTGATTGTTCCAGATTTTGAGTTGACTAATTGTTAAAACACCGCATCCAGTAAGAGCTTTCCATGTGAAGGAGAATGATCTCTTCAGTCGACTCAACTAATCTCTTCGTCCAACTCAGCCTTTCAAACATTCCAATTCGGCATCAAGCAGCTCACATAGAGTTCTAAAATTAACATTGGCATGGATTTTCATGCAAAGAGAGGTGGGCGGTTCATAACAAAGAAAAGTTCACTTCCTCAAGCGCAAGAAGCTTCATGCAAAGACAAAATAAAACATATTTTATTGAAAGGCCAAGTAAGCCTTGAGTTAACCGAAGTGAATCCTTCTCTTCAAATTTTCAACGCCAATCTTTGGCCTCTCGTAATTCTCTATATAATGGCTTTCAGCCTTTATTAAAAATCATTCAATCTCTCTTGGTTAGACCAGACTCTGCCATTGGTGAGTTGTGTAACCTCTTCAATCAATAGAAGGACTATACTTTCAGATTTCAAGCGTTGGCATAGTGTATATTTCATTCAGCAATTTGCATAAGTGGTAGATTTCTCTCCCTTCCCAAATTTTGGTTCATACCTAGTTGCTAGATTATCCTTGTGCAGGTCATGTTAAAGTGTTTTTTATGTCTTTTGCTAACGCTGTAAGTGGATGTTAGGTGGCTGTAAACTGTCTTTTATCATACCTCTCTCCATCGTTTTCCCTCATATTTTGGTCATTAGATCGAACCTCTCCATGAAATATTTATGCATAAGTGTTTGATTGAAATCATAGGTCTTTCTTTTCCCTTGTTCGTTAAGTGTTCAAGGTTCCAAAGTTGAGTGGATCAAAATTCTGGTGTATCACCCCCTTTAGGTTGGATTTCCCCTTTAAGTTTTCCTTCTCCCTTTTCCACAGTAGTCCGCAACATAGAGTAGTGATCATAATTGATACATCATACAGGAACCAGCCTTCTCTGGAGGTTCTTCTCACCGTTGAGGCACCCACCCTTGTGAGAAGATCCCACTGTTTCAGTCGGATAGAGGACTCGTCATTTCGTGCACGTCTTCGAATCAGGGTGCAGCTCTAGGTTGACAACAATTACCATTCTTGGTAAAATTTTGGCAGTTGAAAAAGCTATGGTACCAATTCCCGTCAAGATGGAGTAATCGACTTAGGGGGGACGGGAATGTGACTACATGAGAAGTGGATGAGGGGAAGGTGAATTGTCATCGCTGAACAACAAAATAATTCCAATGCAAATGAAAAAAGGGCAACAAAACAAATAAAATCCAGCAGGGAATTGCGACAATTTAAGAGATGGGCAGAATGAATAAAATATCCAAGAAACTATAAAAATGAAAAAAGTTGAGACTAAAGATAAAGGAAATAGAAGTGAGCAACCAGACAAGACAAAACTGTCGGTGCGAGAGGTTGCAATAATAGGACTAGAGGAAACATGTGTACAAGGAATACACCAAGTAGGCAAAAGGGAAGAGGAAGAGATCGCAAAAGGAAGAAGCGACTGGGTGACCAACGAGACTGATGTAGATAGAATTAGTGATGATTTTAGAAGGCAGCTAGATCTTTAGAAAAGTATGAATGATGTTGACTGCAAAGTAACGCAAATAGAAAGAGAACAAGTTGATAAGAAGTCTAGCCAAGAAGACGAGATACCCTAGCATCCATTCATGGGAGGCACATCCCCCACGCCTTCTCAAAATCAGAGAAACAAAGACCAAATAAAGCAATGGTTGTGCTAGGAGTTACTAGATTTGTTGCCAAAGAATACCCAGTGGGATGAGGATATAGAGAGAGGAAGACAAGCCATGAGAACTAGTCAAGGGGACTTGAATTCAATTCTAAAAACATTAGGGATTGTACAAAACAAAGTGAACCTGAAAAGTGGCAGTAATTCAGGGATACAAACCATGGCCTTTACAGCAGGGGCATTCATCACATTGCAACCGTATGAAGTGGGAATTGAAAGGGCTAAAAAAGGACAAACCTCACTGTGAATTGATAGGCACTTTATCAAGAAGAGCCTTTGAATTCTTTTGCCAGTTCAAAGATGAGAATTTAACACTAGCTCAGGTGAAAGAGAAGCTCAAGCAAGAGTATAAAAGACTACAATTGACAAGCCAAGCAATACAAGATCTAAAGGAAATCACTCAGAAATAGGAAAGCTGTTCTAGATTATTATAAATGGTTTTTAGATGTGATGAACAAAATAACCTTTAAATTTAGTGAGAAGGATAAATCTGCTTGGTTTGTGGAAGGACTAGAAACGAGAATTCAGTTTGCTATTGCAAAAACACAGTTTGAATAAGGTTCAAGTTGTTGCCGATGCACTAAAGGTGGAAAAAAATTAGGACTGCATGTTGGAACACAATAGAGGATTGTCCAGCACTTGAAAAACAGAGGCAAAACAAAGCCATGTGAAATGCTCAACCAAGGGAAACCGACTTGAATCAGTTGTAGAATACTAAACCTACTACAAATATACATGCAGTGACTAGAGCACATAGGAAGGAGCAAGGATTGACACTACCAGAGATACCAGCTAAACCTCAGATTCAGAAAGTTCATAATTATAAATATCCAAGTGCAACCAAGGAAAATATGTTGATAAAAGAATCTGCATAACTACTGCAATCTCTGAAACAAAAAGATGGAATAGTTCAATATGATGTGAATAAGGAGGCCCAAGTATATGAACAAATCATGTGTATCTTACAACAAGAAGGTGTCGTTCCGACACGGACAAAGCTATTGAAGTTAATAAATCTACTGCAAAATTAAGATATATTGCAGAATATGGCCAACTTGGTGCAGAATCTAATGGAGAGAGCAACTAAAGGCAAAGAGAAAACAAACAAGCTGGTATGGTAAATTAAAACTAAGAAACAATGGGGTGTGGATGCATGAATGGATACTGTACTCGTAGACTATGAGGTCCTGGATGCGGTATTTGATTTCGGAAAAACAATGACTATGATGTCTCGATCAACTTGGGAAGCAATCAGAAGGCCAACATTAAGATACATCCCTGTGAAACTTAGTCTGGAATATTATGGGCCAATTGATCTGATTGGAAAACTAGAAGATGTGGAAATCCAAGTAAGAGAATTAAGCCTATGAGCAGACGAAGTTATCAAAATGAAGACCGATGAGAGACATTATCCAGCTCTGATTGGCAAGAAGCGAGCATATGATGGAGATGAATGTACATTAACATCATTGAAAACCAATTGGAATCTCATCAACCTAATGAGCTAATCATCATCCCTATGAACAAGGCAGCACACAAACCATCAATGCTATTTTGATGACTAAGACCTTCTATCATGCTCATAATGTTATAAACCTGTTTATCATCTATCTCTGCAAGTTTTGAACATGTGTCTGTTTTTCAACTGCTAAGACACTTGCATCTCATTCAGACGTCTACGTCGATGCAAATATCCCTAACCCAATGCAAGTGTCCAATGCCCTAAAGTCATTCAATTTGCAAATGTAATGTCTACTTATGGTTGGCCTAAGTGCTTTAATGTGAGATATTCTCCAAAGGGATTCATATAAATATAAGATCATGTAATGTCCCCAGATGGGACAATTCAATCAAAAAAGGGTTTCCCCTAAATCCACAAAATTTTGAATACTGAAATTAGCCAAATCAACAAACCCTAGCTCAAAGATATGCCTCAAAAACATGCAATATACTTCCAAACCTTGCGCGCCAATGTGCAAATAATATATAGGTAATTTTCAACAATTACCTTGAGCAAATAACAACTCAAGATTATCCAAAATAAGCCACGAACTGAAAATATAGATTTTATATCTTTTTACTCCTTGTATGTAGATGAAAATCAGATTTAACCTTGCTGTAAAATATTTGATTTTACACATAAAACAAAAGCTGAATATTTATCAAACCCTTGCCAAAAATCATGCATAATTTACCAAAAATAGCTACACAAATCCAACGCCTTTTTTGGGCCTTCAAAGTGATCAAAACCCTCTTCCAACCTAGTCGCCCTAGATCAAACTCTACGTATAAAAATCAGAAATATTATTTGCCCTTCAACTAGGGTTTTAAACCCCTTCAAACAACAAACCCTCACTTCAATTCAAGTCGGCACACTTGGAAAAATTCATCGATAAATATTAGCTATAAATCTACAATTTATGAAGTCAACCCTCATGAAATCTGCCCAAAAATTTAAATAAATAAATCAAAATTTATTATTTATTTATCCACTTAAAAATACCTTGCAAACCTTGCCCAATCAGATAGAAAGTCAATGCCACACTTCAGCAATAATTATCAATAAATTTCAGCAATGAAACTAGGTCAATTTGACCTAAAATTAGCTTTGAAATCCACACAAACAAGTCACCAAGCAAGTCGCCTCACTCTAAGGCAATAATCAAATTCCACCTTTGCAAAGGTGGCATCAAAAGACACCATTTTGTCGAATAATCATCTCCAAAAACCTGCCAACACTTATTGGGCATACATCCCAATATTTTCAAGCATAAAAAAATAATATCAATTTTCAGCATATCCCTCAAAGGAGAACTCCACCATGTACTTGTACCCTTCAAAGGGGGGCTGAACCACCTTGGGAAGGCCAAATACTCTTTCTTAACTCCCCTTGTCGACTTTTAGCATATCTCCTCTTTGTCTTTGATCACTTACAAGCCGACATTCCTTTTTTATTAAAAATAATATTAAATAATTGCCTAAATAATAAATAGTAATTAAAATTACTTTTATACAATAAGTCAATAATTATTTCAATTAAATACCTTATTGGTAAAAACCACTTTTATAAAATATTCTATTAATCAACTAATAATTGTCTTATATGAGCAAATGATTAAAATCACTATTCGAGCAATTATAATTAATTAATAAAATAAAACCACAAAAAGAATCCTCTAGTCTATGGGGAAGTAGACTAAAGGTCTTCAATACCTTCTCAATAATGGTTTGAAAATGGAGACATTACAGATCAATCCCCATTCATTCCTCACCTAGTAACTTCTTACCTACTCACAAGGCAACTTACCAAAAAGCATTCAATCAAACACTCAAGTGAGCAAAGCTTCTTTGTTTTCTCTTATTTTCATATCAATCATAGGGACAACACATCTACAAGTGTGAAGTACTAAAGGTGCATTCCATGAACAACAATTGCCAAATTACAAGTTAGATCACTGTTGTACTTGCTTATCACACATTGCATGATACACACACAAGCCAACACATAAGGGAGAACTACATAAGTCTGAGACCCTCTTCAGAGTATTGGCTATGTTGGCAATGCTCATTGACATAGGGGTCTTTGGGGCACCTCGACACCGTGTGCTTACTAACCTATTTTTTCCACAGCCAATATGAAGAACTAAGGTTTTGTTATTTGACAAAGAGCAACAGTCCATGACCCAGATTTGAATGCACTAGAGTGAAGGCAACATAGAGAAGCATCTAGGTGGTCGCATCCAGTTTCAGCAGGAATTCCGTACTGCACATTGATGTCTAGGTTCAATGGAAGCGTCGACGCAACTATCCTAGGTCAATGCAACTGTCCGCAGCTACAAAAGTACAATTTCCAAAATCATGGAACTGATCTATAATCCAAATCCAATCTATTTCCTTCTTGCTCCAGATCTAGATCCGTATTAGCCTCAAAACCAACCAAGTACCTTGTTTTCATTATCATTGCAATATCTAGCATAGTTGTACTTTCATAATAGTTGTACTTAAATGATATTATTAATTACTTTTCACTATCACTATAGTTTGAGTCATCTTCACTCCTCAAGTGTGAGGTCTTATTCAATATCCATCGATCTATTATATGCATCTTTGTAAGAAGGTGGGACTACCTTCATCTTTCTCCGCAATGAGGGTACAAGACCCTCAACATACGACCTCTTATTTATACCATCGGTTGGTTCCTTCTCGAGTTTGCCTAGGATTTCTTGGAGTCTTCTATTATAGGATCACACATTCTCGTGTTTACCTTGTTGGGTATTATAGATCTCAGTGACAATTTCATTGTCATCTATGAGGAGCTTAAATTCCTTCTCGATTGCTTTCTACAATCTATTTCAAGATGACTTATCAATTTTCGGTGCATTTGTATACCAATCAATAGCCAGCCTAAGTGTGGTTGGAAAACACTGCAACCAATGACATATCTATTTGCCCCATTGGCAGCCCAGATTGTGATGCAAGTCCTACAATGTGTCACTGGATCTTCATATCCGTCACCATTAAATTTTGGCAGCTTTCATTTTATATAGATGGAGTTGGTCAGGTGCCCATGGCTGGGAGCGCTGGTTAAATTTGACATGCCTCCTCAAATACAATCCTCCTCAAGGTTTATGTCAGACGATCCTCTACTCTCTTAGCACTATCAAATTGTATACTTGACCCTTCCTTCAGCAATGATCCATACATTGTTTTTCTCACCGTCAAGTTGCCCACCTGAGTGCTCACTCCAACTTGTCATTCGGGTTGCCATAGTGTTGTTGGCTCTATTTTCAATGAGAATATCTTCAATTGTGTGGATATCTGTCTTGCACACATGTCTTTCTTCTTTCATGAAGAAGTCCTTATTGAACTTTATCTCAAAATACATACTTCACTTAGAAAGAGGGAGCTCCATCAAATCCTCATTGGATTATGTGGACTCTTCTGCACGACTTACCAATCAAGGTCAACACTTCCTCTAGAAAGGGAATTTGTCCCGTAATCTCCACCCACTCCTTACTGGTGAGTGGCATAGGACCCACCTCCATTTGAACCCTTGTTTGGTTTTGGCTCCGGTTCAACTCTGACTTCTACTTACACTTCTCTTATGTACTTCTCTTTATGGATTTTTATAACACTTCCATAGTCAAAATTTCTTAGAACCTTAAAAAGAAGAAAATTTCTTAGTGCCATTAGGTCCTATAGGGTCAGCGTTTGATTCCTTATGGTTCTTGTCCTAATGAAAAGGACTTTTTTGACTGGTTACTGTTGTCAACCTGGAGCTGCGCCTTGATTCGAAGACATGCACGAAATGGCCAGTCCTCTATCCGGCTGAAACAATGGGATCTTCTCACAAGGGTGGGTGCCTCAACAGTGAGAAGAACCTCTAGAGAAGGTTGGTCCCTGTATGATGTATCAATTAAGATCTCTACTCTATGTTGCGGACTACCGTGGAAAAGGGAGAAGGAAAACTTAAAGGGGAAATCCTACCTAAAGGGGATGATGCAACAGAATTTTGATCCACTCAACTTGGAACCTTGAACACTGAACGAACAAGGGAAAAAGAAGACCTATGATTTCAATCAATCACTTATGCATAAATATTTCATGAATAGGTTCGATCCAATGGCCAAAATCTGAGGGAAAACGATGGAGAGAGGTCCGATACAAGACACTTTGCAGCCACCTAACATCCACTTACAGCTTCAGCAAAAGACATAAAGAACACTTTAACATGACCTGCATAAGGATAATCTAGCAACTAGGTATGAACCAAAATTTGGGAAGGGAGAGAAATCTACCACATGCAAATTGCTAAATGAAATATACACTATGCCAAAACTTGAAATCTGAAAGTACAGTCCTATTGATCGAAGAGGTTATACAACTCACCAATGGCAGAGTCTGGTCTAACCAAGAGAGGGATTGGATGATTTTTAATCAAGGCTGAAAGCCATTCTATAGAAAATTACAAGAGGCCAAAGATTGGCGTTGAAAATTTAAGAGAAGGATTCACTTAGGTTAACTCAAGGCTAACTTGGCCTTTCAATAAAATATGTTTTCTTTTGTCTTTGCATGAATCTTCTTGCGCTTGAGGAAGTGAACTTGTCTTTGTTCTGAACCGCCCACCTCTCTTTGCATGGAAATCCACGCCAATGTTAATTGTAGAACTCTACGTGAACTGCTTGATGCCGAATTGGAAGGTTTGAAAGGCTGAGTTGGACGAAGAGATCAGCTGAGTTGACTGTTTGGCAGCTGAGTTGGTTGAAGAGATCATTCTCCTTCACATGGAAAGCTCCTAGTGGATGCGGCGTTTAACAATTAGTCAACTCTAAATCTGAAACAGTCAACTCGTCATTCAAATTCAGAACTCCAGTTGAAGTTGAGTTGGACCCTCAGATGCGTGCGATGATCTGGAGACGAGCGGGACTTTAATAATTAGTCAACTAAAGCTTTGAACGGCGTTTGAAGATAGCCCCTGCTTGCATGTATTTTATCATGCTCTGGTCTACCTGTTCCTGTCTATTTCTGGCGAGATTCTATATTCGGATGTATTAATCTATATTCAGTCTATATTTTCTCCATTGGGCTTTGCTTTCAGAATTCTTTTTTACCCCTGTTTCAACGGTTACTTTCCGCAATCAGAATTTGATGTCTTGCAGGACGTCACCCTTAGTCTTCTTATTTCTTTCAGACTTCTCTTATTTCCTTGAATTTCCTGCGGCATTTCTTTCTCTTAGCGTTATTCTACGAAGTATTCCTTCGGACAAAAACTCCGAAGAAATTTCTTCGGACCTTTTCCCGAGCTCCTTTTCATAGTCAGGTTTTCTTTCTCTCGCCTTTATTGGCTTCACATTTCTTCGGGTTTTTTCCGCGGCCCTTTCTCTGAATTTCTTCGGATTTTTTGTTCGAAGGAATTCCTTCGGACAAAAGTCCGAAGGTCTCTTTTTGCTTTGCCTTTGTTTCACTTGTTTTTCTGCAGACTTTCTTATCTTCTGAATTTCTTCGGACTCTTTGTCCGAAGGAAGTCATTCCCTGCCTTTGCCTTCCAACTTTTCCAAAGCCTTTGGATTTTTTGTCGTCGGCTTTTCCACAGGCCTCTTCTGGTTTCTCCCAAATTCCTTCGGACTTTTTGTCTGAAGGATATCTTCCTTTGCTTTTGATCTTCGAAATGTGCCCTTCGGAAAAGTCACCACAGTCCTCTCGCCAACCAAGTGCCCTCCGCAAGGGCTAGTGGCTCTTTGTTGTGGCATTTTCGAAAAAATTGTAGGGCACCCGGACTTTTCGCAAAGGTCCCGAATTCGTTCTCTGTACCTTCCCAAAGGGTAGGTGCCCTTCGGGATTGTTGCAAATGACCCTTCCGAAGGGTACCTTGGCTTTTCTTTGCTTATTTGGGTGGACTTTTGGATTCTCCTTGTTTGGCCTGCGGGTGTTCTCTTTATAATTTCTTCGAAGTATTCCTTCAGACAAAAGGTCCAAAGGAATTACTTCCTTTGTCTTTTGCCTTGCGGACTTTTCTTCTTAGCACTTTTCCGAAGGCTCTTTTTCGAAGTAAAAGCCTTTTGACGAACCATCCCTTCGGAATCTTCCTGTTGCAACAAAGGCCCCTTACCAAAGAAAAACAACGTATTCTTCTTAATGATTTCTTTCTTCCCTTGGATGGAGATGCGAATTTTTCGAGCGGCAAGAGACAATCTGCCCTGTGGAAGAATTGTCAACATCTCTGGCGCCTCAGCTGGTTCAGCATGCCTACTATGCTTGAGAACTCAGACCATATAGAGACGTTGTTTTGACCCCAAATGGTGACCCTGATTTCTGACTGAAAATCTGCTCTGATCATGGTTGTAGTAACCTCCTTCAAAATAAGAAGGGAAAGACACGAAAGCATAAAACTAACTAAAAAGCAAATGTGCAAACAAGCACTTCTTGAACAAAACTGAAGCAAACTACTGTACTTGAACAGCCCTTGGAGGAAAGCAAAAACAACTAAATAACCTAGCTAACCATGATAAAGCATGATCCGCCTCGATCAAATGGGAAATTATTAAATTTACTCCTTCCAAGAGATGGTACAAGTTGCAAGACAGCATGTTTATTAGTCATAACCTTTGATGAGGCATTTGCCTTGTCGACCAACTATATTAGCATCTTCTCAAATGGGTCATCAACAACAAACCAGTCACCAACAAAGACAAACTCACCAAGTATTTCCTGATCGTTTTCAGATTGCTTGTCATCTATCACCATGTCAAGTGATACCTCATCTATGCATGCCTTTTGAGTGACCACATCCTTCTTATTGACTGTTGCAAGTTCATCCAACTCTTCAAGGAGCTTTGAGTATGCAACCCAATCTGTATTGGGATCTTGAATAGGTGATTCTTGATCAAATCTTTCATAAACATGCTCTTTAATTGCCATCATATCCATACAAAGCTCTTCAATCTCTTGTAGAGATTTAAGGTACAGCTGCCAATCATCTTTTTGTTCCTCATTTTGATCTATTTGAACTGAATCAGTTGTCACGCTATCCGGATCCTTCTTTATAGGAGATACCTGTAACTCATGTATGACTTCATTTTGTACCAGCTCCTCTTGAAGTTCTTCTACATCAAGATCAGTCTTCTCACTCTCAACTATAATTGGATGCTCAACTACAACCTCAAGTGAAGTATCAATAGGAAATTCTTCCTTAAACACATCTGAAGCATCTTTTTCACACTCTGCAAGAACTTGTCCTGTAGCTGCAACTTCTTAATCAATCCTCCTGAGTAAGGGAGATGGCGGGAGGGTGATAAAATTCATTTGTTTGAGAGGGAAAATGAAGCATGGGAGGTTGATCATGGTCAGATTTTGGAATCTTGAGGGCAATGGAATTATCTAGGGAGTTTTGGAGGGGAGGGAAAGAGAAACTCTTAAAGACGCCTGTATTTTGCTCCTTCCATTTGGCCATTACCTCATCAAAGTCTGGAACCTGCTTGTCCTCCTGGACAACCTAAGCTTGAGGGATGATTGGTGAGGTAATGGGACTATAGGAAGCTTTAGTCTCATGAATAGTCACTTGAATAGGCTCTTGACTCCAACTAGGAAGCTCCCTTGGCACACACTGGGCATGACTAAGAACTTCATGAGAATAAGAAGCACAATAGCCCTTTGTAGACAATTGGTTTAACTCGATTTTCTGCCTTTCCAAAGCCTCCATCTTTTCCAATGCAAGAATACATAGTCCGTTTATCTCTTATGGATCATTGGACACATTTCGAAATAGACCATTCACTTCATACTGAGAGTTAGAATAAACCTTTCTTGCATATGCTAGTATTCTGAGCTCTATTTCATTCATTTTTTCTATAAGGCAATACTACTCATATGCAACATCATAGCCATATGGGGAAGATGAAATCCGGTCTTGAGACTGATATGGCTCACAAGGTAAGATTCATGCTCTTGATAATAAAGATCATGAGAAACTTGATAAGGCTCAACATAGCTTTGATAATACCCTTGATAAGGCTGATTAGGCTCATAGATATCATGACCAGGCTGGTATGATCCATCATTGGGCTGATAAGGAAATATAGCATAGGAATTCTCTTCATACACAGCCATCAAAATTCATTCGCAATAATACAATAAAAATAGACTTACATGGAAACTGTCCTGAACTATTAGAAGCAATTGCTTGAGCTTGGAATAACGGAATACTTCTTGAAGAAGCCTACTACAACTGCAATTTCATCAAAATAAAAAAAAATAGGTCCCATCGGGCGTGCCAAAAACTATTTTCAACATGGAGCTGCACCCTGATTCGAAGACGTGCACAATATGGCCAGTCCTCTATCCGGCTGAAACAATGGGATCTTCTCACAAGGGTGGGTGCCTCAATGGTGAGAAGAACCTCCAGAGAAGGCTGGTTCTTGTATGATGTATCAATGAGGATCTCTACTCTATGTTGCGGACTACCGTGGAAAAGGCAGAAGGAAACTTAAAGGGGAAATCCTACCTAAAAGGGGGTGATACACCAGAAGTTTGATCCACTCAACTTGGAACCTTGAACACTGAACGAACAAAGGGGAAAGGAAGACCTTAGATTTCAATCAACCACTTATGCATAAGTATTTCATGAAGAGGTTCGATCCAATGGCCAAAACCTGAGGGAAAACGATGGAGAGAGGTCCGATACAAGACACTTTGCAGCCACCTAACATCCACTTACAGCTTCAGCAAAAGACATAAAGAACACTCTAACATGACCTGCATAAGGATAATCTAGCAACTACGTATGAACCAAAATTTGGGAAGGGAGAAAAATCTACCACTTATGCAAATTGTTGAATGAAATATACACTATGCCAACTCTTGAAATTTTAAAGTACAGTCCTATTAATCGAAGAGGTTACACAACTCACCAATGGCAGAGTCTGGTCTAACCAAGAGAGAGATTAGATTCTTTTTAATCAAGGCTGAAGGCCATTATATAGAGAATTACAAGAGGCCAAAGATTGGCGTTGAAAATTTGAAGAGAAGGATTCACTTCAATTAACTCAAGGCTTACTTGGCCTTTCAATAAAATATGTTTTCTTTTGTCTTTGCATGAAGCTTCTTGCGCTTGAGGAAGTGAACTTGTCTTTGTTCTGAACCGCCCACCTCTCTTTGCATGGAAATCCACACCAATGTTAATTTTAGAACTCTACGTGAGTTGCTTGATGCCGAATTGGAAGGTTTGACACGCTGAGTTGGACGAAGAGATCAGCTAAGTTGACTGTTTGGCAGCTGAGTTGGTCGAAGAGATCATTCTCCTTCGCATGGAAAGCTCCTAGTGGATGCAGCGTTTAACAATTAGTCAACTCTAAATCTGGAACAGTCAACTCGTCATTCAAATTCAGAACTCCGGTTGAAGCTGAGTTGGACCCTCGGATGCGTGCGATGATATGGAGACGAGCGGGACTTTAATAACCAGTCAATTGATACATTATACAGGAACCAGCCTTCTCTGGAGGTTCTTCTCACCGTTGAGGCACCCACCCTCGTGAGAAGATCCCATTGTTTCAGTCGGATAGAGGACTGGCCATTTTGTGCACGTCTTCGAATCAGGGCACAGCTCCAGGTTGACAACAGGAATTCCTTTGGACAAGAAGTCCAAAGAAATTCGGGAGGATAAAAACCTGGGGAAAATTAAAAAACAAAGGCAAAGAAGGAGATCCTTTGGAATAAATGTCAAATAGAAAATCCGTGGGAATTTGAAGTCGGCAAAAGTCTGAAGAAAATCAAAGGGCAAGACATAAAAGCCTAAAAGAATAAATTCGGAAAAATTGGCAAGGAAACGAATTACTTCAGACAAAAAGTCTAAAGAAATAAGGATAGTTTCAAAAAAACCGATAGAAAAGACAAGGGCGTAAGCAAAGGCCAAAAAAGAGAAAAGGAAATGCCAAGCCCGGGAAAGAGAAGAGATAGGAGTCCTTCAGACAATTTGTCTGAAGGACGAAAACTACAATAAAGCCCGATTCTCGAATTAAAGTAGAACACGGGAAAAACCAGAGAAAACATGAAGTGAACTAAGCATGATCAATGGCAGAGTCTGGTCTAACCAAGAGATAGATTGGATTCTTTTTAATCAAGGCTGAAGGCCATTATATAGAGAATTACAAAAGGCCAAAGATTGGCGTTGAAAATTTGAAGAGAAGGATTCACTTCGGTTAACTCAAGGCTTACTTGGCCTTTCAATAAAATATGTTTTCTTTTGTCTTTGCATGAAGCTTCTTGCGCTTGAGGAAGTGAACTTGTCTTTGTTCTGAACCGCCCATCTCTCTTTGCATGGAAATCCATGCCAATGTTAATTTTAGAACTCTACGTGAGTTGCTTGATACAGAATTGGAAGGTTTGAAAGGCTAAGTTGGATGAAGAGATCAGCTGAAATGACTGTTTGGTAGCTGAGTTGGTCGAAGAGATCATTCTCCTTCGCATGGAAAGCTCCTAGTGGATGCGGCGTTTAACAATTAGTCAACTCTAAATCTGGAACAGTCAACTCGTCATTCGAATTCAGAACTCCGGTTGAAGTTGAGTTGGACACTCGAATGCGTGCGATGATCTGGAGACGAGCGGGACTTTAATAACCAGTCAACTGAAGCTTTGAACGGCATTCGAAGATAGCCCCTGCTTGCATGTATTTTATCATGCTCTGGTCTGCCTGTTCCTGTCTATTTCTGGCGAGATTCTATATCGGATGTATTAATCTATATTCGGGGTATATTTTCTCCATTGGGCTTTGCTTTTAGAATTCTTCTTTACCCTTGTTTCAACAGTTACTTCCCGCGGTCAAAATTTGACGTCTTGCAGGACGTCACCCTTAGTCTTCTTATTTCCTTCAGACTTCTCTTATTTCCTTGAATTTCTTGCGGCATTTCTTTCTCTCGGCTTTATTCTACTAAGTATTCCTTCGGACAAAAATTCCGAAGGAATTTCTTCGGACCTTTTCCCGGGCTCCTTTTCATAGTCGGGTTTTCTTTCTCTCGGTTTTATTGGCTTCGCATTTCTTCAGGTTTTTTCCACAGCGCTTTCTCCGAATTTCTTCGGACTTTTTGTCTTAAGGAATTCCTTTGGACAAAAGTCCGAAGGTCTCTTTTTGCTTTGCCTTTGTTTCACTTGTTTTTCTGCGGACTTTCTTATCTTCCAAATTTCTTTGGACTTTTTGTCCGAAGGAAGTCATTCCCTACCTTTGCCTTCCAACTTTTCCGAAGCCTTCGGATTTTTTGTCGTTGGCTTTTCCACGGGCCTCTTCCTGTTTCTCCCAAATTCCTTCGGACTTTTTGTCCGAAGGATTTCTTCCTTTGCTTTTGCTCTTCGAAATGTGCCCTTCGGAAAAGTCACCACGGTCCTCTCGCCGACCAAGTGCCCTCCGCAAGGGCTAGTGGCTCTTTGTTGTGCCATTTTCGGAAAAATTGTAGGGCACCCAGACTTTTCGCAAAGGTCCCAAATTCGTTCTTTGTACCTTCCCAAAGGGTAGGTGCCCTTCGAGATTGTTGCAAATGACCCTTCCGAAGGGTACCTTGGCTTTTCTTTGCTTATTTGGGTGGACTTTTGGATTCTCCCTATTTGGCCTGCGGGTGTTCTCTTTATAATTTCTCCGAAGTATTCCTTCGGACAAAAGGTCCGAAGGAATTACTTCATTTGTCTTTTGCCTTGCAGACTTTTCTTCTTGGCACTTTTCCGAAGGCTCTTTTCCGAAGTAAAAGCCTTTTGATGAACCATCCCTTCGGAATCTTCCTGTTGCAGCAAAGGCCCCTTACCAAAGAAAAACAACGTATTCTTCTTAATGATTTCTTTCTTCCCTTGGATGGAGATGCGAATTTTTCGAGTGGCAAGAGACAATCTGCCCTGTGGAAGAATTGTCAACACTCACCTCCTCAACATTTTCAATTTTGGGTGCTTTGATAACTACTCTTTGGAGTTTGGCCAAACTACAGCTATATAGCATGTAGGATGTCAAGCTGAAACCTCTCTATGTAGTGTATAGCATTGACATTTTTCAAGAATATTGGAAAGTGGGCCTACTCCATATCATGACCATAGCCTTTTAACATTCCCAAGTACTTCATATGAAACCCGTGATTGAAAGTTTAGGTCGTTATTTTCAGGAGCAATCTTTTAATTCTTTCAAGTCTTGGCCTCTAGAAGACTTTGAAAGCTGTGCCCCATTCTTTGTGAGAATGCTTAAGAGACAAGGTTACTAATGTATTCTTTTCACCTTTATCCTTTATCTCACATAATTAAAAATGAGTTTCCATGGATCTAATCTAAGACATAAAAATGGCACCTGCAACTGTTCCATCAATTTCTGGAAAATCAATCTTTCGCACTTGCCTTTTATTGAGGTCATTTCTTGGTCCAAAGTCAGTGGATCTCTTTCTGTAACTGGTTCAACACCTTGGCTTTGGGTTTTAATAAACTCATCTCTGATCTCCTTTATTTCTTTGCATTGATCTTCAAACTGGACAGTCCTTTCTTGCTTCATATCCCACGAAGTTTGTATCAGAAGTCTTGTCTTCATTATGAAACACTTTTGCCAGCCAAATTCATTGGAGGTCGAGTGGTCATAATTGAAACTTTATGCTAACTGGGTCTTGGAGGAAAACATTAATACTAACTCTTGTACCAAAGTTACAGATTCTTGCAAACATGCAAGAACAACACAACAAAGAAACCATTATAGATAAAGTTAGCATGTAAAAGCAATCCATAAAGATAACCATAACCCATCATCTGGCATGCCTACAATACCACCCTCTTAGGGAAAGAAATGTACAAACCTTTCAAAAGAGTCCCTCTCTTGATATCAGCACCATTTAAGTTTGTCATCATCTAATAGCCTGGCAGTGACTTGCAGATGACTCCATCGATATACCATGATGGCATGGCACACAAGATTTGCCTTTAGTGCCTTCGAGCCCTTAACAATTGAAATTATGCCACTATGACACCAAAAGAGTTTGTGTCACGGCCCTAAAAACTTGGTGCCATAACAGCGTAAGAGTGACATCAAACTAAACAAGACATCTAAAAGGGAAAAAACATCAATTAAACTGAAATCCAAGATAGAATGAGAGAAAGAAGGATATATGCATTTAATTAGATTCATGAAAATCTCAAAAAGGATCTGTTAATGCAGATGTCTAATAAATGAACAAATTCCTCACTAGGAAACAATTCTTTCCTCTTAAAATTAGAAGAGAAAATAAATGAATGATTTAAGTAATTTAGGTCTTACGTAACTTTAGGAAAGGGTTGGTTAAAATAAGCTACAGAGTACTCAAATATATAGATTTAATTACTCTAAAAAAATTGCATTTTGATATGCCCTTGAGAGGGTTGCTTTGCCTGAATATTTTACAGCTCTCAGGTCATAAGAAGGTGATTATCTAATCACCAACACAGAAAACAACAAAGACGTGAGTTAGTTGGACATTTTTCACCTATGGAGATAAAGTTATCAGAACAGCCTGAGTACGCAGTTAAGTAGTGCCCTTGCATCCATATTTCAGCAGAGCTTGGGGCCTATACCCTGAATATCAGTTGGCGCCTATAGTTTATCAAGTTCTTCAAATCTGAATTCTAGGAAATTGTGTCAAGCTCAGCTATTATCAGATATAAAGAGGGTGTTAAATTTTAATTGGGAAGTCAACTTGGGGCCCTGGGGGTGAGGTTTGAGGACATCTACAGTTGAAAGGTGAGAAGGCAACTCCAGCCATTTGGCATGAAGTTTAGCCCTCAGTTCAAGATTTTAAAACATTTGTTTCAGATCACTATAATTTTAAAGCATTTGTCTAGTTATTTGCGATATCTGTCTTACTTAAGTAGTGGATTATGAGTTGATTTAAGAATCCATTATACTGGTTAACCTGTACTTCTTGGCTAACACTTAAAAAGTTAAAACTGTACCCCTACATGATTAAAATAGTTCATAATATGATGGAAGACAATTTCTCCTAATATGTTCCATGTAAGATATGCGCACATAAACTCTCACTCATGATGTAAATATCTAGGGTATGCACACATTTCACTCAAGATAAATTACCTGCACTAATGTATGGTAAATCCTCTGCCAGAAAATATTGAAAAACTTTCTGAAGATAACTGCCTCTTATAAACCAAAAGCAATCTGACCTCAAGATTGACTTAAAGTGTTCATCAATTTTTGTTAATTGCGCACAAATGTCACAAGTCCAACAATCACGTGAAAAACCACTCTACTAATATTCATTATTTCTGAAATTCAACTGTTTTTGGAACATTCCATAGCATAACATAGGTTCCAAAAAGAACTTGTTCTTGAACATTGCAACATGTCTAAAAATATTAAACCAATCCGATGCAGCTAAATAATCCCTACAAAATTACAAATACATAGGTTACATCTGAAAGAAGGTGACAATCAAGAAAATTCTTGATAAATAAAAAGGAAACACTAAAAAGATAGCGCAGGCCACTGGAGTGCCACCGCACTTTATATTATAGCATAAAGATTAAATACTTAACTCCATAAGTTGACAGACCAAGGAGGAGATATGTATAGAACTTTCAAAGGACTAAACTTTAGAATAACTAGAAAATAGAAATGAATGTGAATTCCTATCTGTAGTATCATATAGAACTTGCGAGGGAAGGGTAAGCCAACTCATAACAGGAGTTGAAATCAACAGAAGATTATTAACTATACTATCCCTGCCCTAAAATAGGACCCTATGTATTGCATAGTTGCACTATAAGATGAAATCTAGAGGAAAACGAAATGTCAAAACCTGAACATTATGTGAGGAAAGCTAACAAATCTCCTGAACTGCCAAAGTCTCCTTTAAGTTGCAAAGTGAGTACAGAATTCAAATAATTTTGTCTGATGAAATCACGATTTCTTGCTGCTTTGTGATAGGCAGGCTATAGGTACATTTCTACAGAGAAGTTTAGTAAAGCAAGAGAGATTAGAAAATTTAACGTGTAAAAAAGACCAGTGCAGAGCCTAGACTATAGAGTCTAAGAAGCCCATCCAGAATGCTCCAAGAAATAAAATATTGAAATTACGACTCCAGGAATACTTGATCAGCTAGCTACTACCAAAACAGAAATCCCACCTAGGAAGTTTCTTGGCTAAATCCCTTTCTTTACAACCTATCATGAATGCATCATAACTCAGTACAAGAGAAAATACCAATGGCGAACTTACTTTCTTGCTGGCATGCACATTATGTGTGGCAATGCAGGATGCTATTTTACAACTTAGCTTCTAGCCCTCAAACAGGAATAAGCGGGAATGCAACTCACAGAAAAATCTTTTGGTATCAAAAGTACATTCCGCTCAAGAAGCCTTTCATATACATCACGAGCTGAATGTCCAACTGCAAGAACGACAGCATCAGATTCCAGCTTTTGTACATTGGCATGGTTGTTACCTCCTGCATCAGAAACCTGAACTCCTATAACCTGTTCTGTTCTCACCAGCAGGTCATCCATTCGAGTTCCAAACATTATCTGAACCTGCATGGCTTAATTGTTGTCTGTTTATCATCAAGAATGTCCAAACAATCACATGTTGATAAAGATTAAAATATTAATCATTGGATCTTAGTTTGCCCTTCAGGTGAAGGTTGACAAAACATACTCCCAAATCTTGTAAATGTTTCCGAAAATTTAGTAGTATGCGTATCAATCTGTCCGTTCCCAAGTGTGGCTTCCCATCAATTAAGATATATGCTGGCGCTCCAAAATGAACAAGAGTTTTTAGCACCTGAAGGAGCAACCCAATTAGAATATCATTTTGTTTAGAAGTGATGCTGTCAAAAATGGATGATAGATTTATGTAGAAATATCATCATATATATAGAAAAAAAATAATTGCCATACGTCTCAAAGAAACACAGACATGTTGTGACCAATTCTCATCTCTAACTGCATGATAATCCAGTTCTAACTAATATTGAAACTAGACTTTTAAGCTAATCGACAAAGTACCAAATGTTCAGCATTACATAAGATATGAGACATGCCCCTACTGCTACAAGAGATCATAGTTTTTTGTTTTTTTTTTTTAAGGTTTAAAGACTTGTATATTGATAATGAAAATAGGTTACAAAAACTCCCAGGCAACATGAGAAAGTATTCCAGCAGCTGAACATAGTGCTTACATACCCGAAGAGCAACAGAGGTAGAAAAACAGTACTATCAAACAAAAAGAACATAAATTAGAAAGTCATCTATAACTCCAGCAGCACTAAAAAAAAATTGGACAGATAACGATTTTCAATATTGCATGGTCCAAATCGGCATCATTGCATGATTTTTTTTTTCTTCATCTTTTTTTTTTTTTTTTCGAGAATGGAGCAGCTGGCCAGCAGACTCCCAATTGGCTTGCAGAGCTTCAGTGTTTCCCAAATTTGTGTTGAAGAACCTTTAACCTTCCGCATAGAAAATCAGGGCATGGAAATCGGTTGCTTGTCCTTGGATAGTGTTTACACCTCCTGCTGCAGCTTTACGCTTGGTACCTTGGCCTGAGATTGTATTTCTTGACTATGGCTGGGTAAGACAATTAATAGGAATCATAGAACAGAATCTGCTCAATTTTTTGTACACAGTGCTGATGAAAAGCAAGGACATTCGTCAGTTCAGTTTGGGTATCACAGTGTTGTGTGTGAATATATATTTGCTTCACATCATTTGAGGCAAGTTTCAAAATACAGAAGAGGCATAAAATCCCCATAAAACCCAAGCTGATCTCCAAGTTTCTCAATCCTGGTATCAGGTTTGGTTATAGGTGTAATGTCCCCATTTTAGCGGCTGGGCTTACTCAGTTTCCAACACACTTACTATTTGTAATAAGCTATTAGGACGCAACGGAGGCCAGTTTTGATGATTGAATTTGATGCTCCTTGTTGAGAGCTTTCCGGCAAGCTCGCACCATTCGGAGTCCGGTTGCTAGTATTTTTGGGAACCTGAAGTGCTGCAAAAAGGGTAACTTTTAACCCAGCTGAAAGGCATTGAGTGTCACTTTAAACATTTACTTTATGAGGGACTGTTGCACATCCTTTATCCCACATTGCTCAAGTGAGTTGAGTTGCCCCTTGGAGAAAAGGATAAAGGGGAGTGCTTGTGGCTTCTTTGGGGGGGTTGAAGAAGAAGAAAAGAATTGTTGCACTTGCAGCTTATTTGGGCATTTGAGAACGTCCTTCTCATCTGTAGCACTCTAGACATCAATCCTTGGGATTGGTCTTTGGAGTTTGTGCTCTCAGCCACTGTAGCAGCCGCGCACACTGTAGCAGCTGTGCCACTGTAGTAGCCGTACTACTGTAGCAGCCGTGCCACTGTAGCGGCTCGTTACTGTAGCATCTCCATCACTGTAGCATCTGTATGCAGCCAGGTGAGTCCGTAGATTTCTGCCTGCTGAGTCCGTAGTTCCTGTAGAGTCTGTAGTTTTTTCCTGCAGAGTCCGTAGATTTCTGCCTGCAGAGTCCGTAGTTTTTTGCATAGTCCGTAGCTTCTGTCTGCAAAGTCCGTAGTTTCTTGCCTGTAGAGTCCGTAGTTTCTTGCCTGCAGAGTCCGTAGATTTCTACCTGCTGAGTCCGTAGTTCCTGCTGAGCTCGTAGTTCCTTACCTGCAGAGTCCGTAGTTTTCAGCCTACAGAATCCGTAGATTTAAGCCTATAGAGTCCGTAGTCTTCAGCTTGCAGAGTCCATAGATTTCAGACTGCAGAGTCAATATATTTCAATCATGGTGGAGTCCGTAGATCTAAGCCTGCAGAGTCCGTAGTTTGGCTGCAGAGTCCGTAGAAGCTTCTGCAGAGTCCGTAGATTCGACTGCAGAGTCAGTAAAAGTGGCCTGCAGAGTCCGTAGATCCAGCAGGCGGAGCCAATAGAAAACTCAGTTCTGCAGAGTTCGTAGTTCCAAGGGTTAGAGAACAAATGAAGCACCTTCGGCACATGCTGGAATATCCACTTGAAATAATGTTCATACGACTTCGTGACAGGATTCAGTAAGTCACCACGTGACTGGCATTGTACTAGTTTACTCATTTGCAAATCAATATAAATACAGTGTATGGGCTAATTCAGCCGTGTGTATCTATGCTTGCAATTCTATATTTATGTTACATGTATTGGTCTTTGTAAAACAAAAAAAAGAAATTCCAGCAAAACTACCGGAGTCATAAAGAGTCCCTGCTGGGTTAGTTTTGGGTGCAACCGGGGTGCCCATTACAGTGGTATCAGAGCCTATTATTCCTGCCATCCTGTGAGGTTTCATGCATCCCACACATCAGTACTACTTGAGGAGAAACCGGACAAACCCAAACTTACAAGTTTTTTCAAAAATTGAGGAGGGTGAGCCCTTTGCAGCACCAGCCATGGGTGACCCAGATGAGGAGAGGGGAGAACCCAGCACCAGGATGATGCTCAGTGATCTTGCCAGGGGGCAAAGGGAGCTACAGACCACATTGCAGCAGATGGCCCTAGCAATTACACAACCCCTGACTAGAGCAGATCAAGGCAACAATGCCAACTAGGGTAATAATGCTAACCAGGGAGGTGGACCGGGTAATGGAGGTAATGGAGATGCATCGATTAATAGGGGAGCCCGAACATACGCTAGAGCAGGTTCTTCTACAAGGCCACTCATGCCACAATTCCCTCCAAGACAGAATGACCAGGATAACACTAGTCCTACACAGCAAGAGATACAGGACCAAATACTAGAGGATTGGAGAAATGTTGGACCAGATTTTCAGGGTGAAATGTCCTTCAGGGAGTATATGGATGTTAGACTCAAGCACATGCCCATGAGAGGGAATAGTTAACAGAATTATGAGATGAGGAAAAAGTTAGGAAAGTTGTCAATTCCATACTATGACGGTACAGGGAAGACTTCAACGCGAACATGGGTCCAGAAATTAGACACTTATTTCCAGCTTAATCCCATTCCTGAGGAGGATGCGATTAAGTACGTTGCATTGCACTTGGATGGAAGTGCCCACGAGTGGTGGCACCACGGTATGGTCACGCTTGGCCATGACCAGGTAGATACTTATGCAGAGTTTACCGAGAGACTCATTGACAGGTTTGATACTAAGGACCCAGAATTGCATTTCAAGGAGCTAGCTCAGCTTAAACAGTGGGGTTCTGTGGAGGCCTATATCACCGAGTTCCAAAAGCTGGCAATATTGGTGACGGATATATCGGAAAGAAGACTGGTTGTTCTTTTCATGGATGGGCTTTCCGACCCCTTGCGAGGATGGGTAAAGGGACACAACCCCTCTTCACTACAAGAGGCCATTAAGAAAACTAGAGACCTAGCATCTTCTTCCTACAGGAGTAAACTCCACTCTAAGGACTCTCATTTTAGGAAGGATAAGGAAAGGAAGACGTTTCAAAAGGACCCTCAGTGGCCTAGGGGGGAAACAAAAGGGTTGGACAGCGAGACCCTCAACGAACTCAGGAAGAAAAAACTATGTTTTCATTGTAGGGAGCCATGGAACCTTTCCCATGAATGTCCGCTTAAAGCTAAGGCTAAGCCCATGGAGTATATCTCAGCAAATGAATCACCTTCCGAAGACAAGGGGCAGCATTCAGATTCGGAATCTAGTCAGGGCGATAGCGTAGCTGAGGAGAGTTGGGATGATGAGAAGTCTCTTGCTCGGCTGACAGGCGTCCAGAAGGCCATGACCTTTAAGGTAAGAGGGTTGATTCAGGGGCAGCGCGTGGTTTCCTTGATCGATACAGGGGCAACGCATAATTTCATCGACGCAAAACTGGTGGCCAAGAGGGGTCTTCAAACCGAAGAGCACGCAGGGTTCAGAGTCATGGTGGCCAATGGCCACAAGTTATTATGCACCCGGAAGATTTCAAAACTTCGCATCAGGTTGGGAGGAGATTATGAGTTGGAGGACGATTTCTATGTAGTTGACATGGGCAATTATGATGTCATCTTGGGAATGGTGTGGATGACTTCTCTGGTAGAGTTCACCTTCAACTTGGCTACGCTGGAGATGAGGTTTCGGCATCAAGGCAGAAAGGTGGTGCTCCGAGGCTTACCTAATGGGGGCTCAGGGTGGTATCCTTGAAAAGGATGGAATGGTTGTTCAGACATGACGATGTCGAGTGGGTAGCTGAATGTTTGATCATGCCTATGCCTCCAGAGCAGCAGGTAAAGAGATATCACCCAGATATATAGGAGATCATTTCTAGGCATGATAAGGTGTTTGGTAGCATTCCACATGGGGTCCCTCCTGAGAGGGGTGTAGAGCATGTTATCGAGTTGGAGGAGGGGGCTAAACCAGTCATCATCACCCCCTACCGCCATCCAAAAAAGCATAAGGATGAAATAGAGAAGTCAATAAAGGAGCTATTGGAGATGGGGCATATTAGGCCCAGCAAAAGCCCCTTTGCTTCAGCAGTGGTTTTGGTGAAGAAGGATGGGACAATGCGTATGTGCATTGACTATAGAGCTCTCAATAAGAAGACAATTAAGAACAGGTACCCCATCCCCAAGATTGACGAGCTGATTGATGAGTTGCATGGAGCACGATTTTTCTCTAAGATAGACCTACGTTTAGGATACCATCAGATCAGGATGCGAGCAGAGGACATAGAAAAAACTGCCTTCCGGTGTCACTACGGGCACGTTGAGTTTCTGGTTATGCCGTTTGGGCTAACCAACGCTCCAGCTACCTTCCAGAGTTGCATGAATCAGGTGTTTACCGAAGATTTGTATTAATCTTCTTTGATGACATCCTAGTTTTCAGTAGGACGTGGGATGAGCACCTATAGCAATTAGAGGAGGTGCTGGTCATATTGGAGAAGGAGTCACTGTATGCCAAAGAATCAAAGTGCGAGTTCGGCATGAGCAAATTGCTCTACCTCAGCCATATTATCAGTGCTGAAGGAGTTCGGGTGGATCCATAAAAGATCAAGGCAGTGGTTGATTGGCCCACTCCAACCAGCCTTACACAACTCAAAGGATTTTTTGGATTGTGTGGTTTTTATAGGAGATTTGTGAAGGGCTTTTCACAGACTGCAGCACCATTAACAGACCTCACCAAGAAGGGTGCTTTTGTATGGACAGTGGCAGCGCAACAGTGTTTTGAACATTTCAAGCGGGTGATGTCTTCATGCCCGGTTCTAGCTCTACCCAACTTCACGAAGCCTTTTGAGCTTCATTGTGATGCATCGGGTGACGGGGTTGGAGTAGTATTGATGTAAGAGAAGCACCCCATTGCTTTTGAGAGTCGGAAGCTCCAAGGGGTGGAGAGGAGCTATTCTATTTATGATCGGGAGATGTTAGCCATTATGCATGCCTTGGCCAAATTCCGATCCTACTTGGTTGGAGGAAAGTTTGTGATCAAGACTGATCACAACAGCATAAAGTATTTCATGGGTCAGCGAGACTTGAATGACAGACAGCAGAAGTGGGTCACTAAATTGCAAGCCTGTGACTTTGACATTGAGTTTGTCAAAGGGAAGAAGAATGTAGTAGCTGATGCCTTATCTAGAAGACCTCACATTTGTGCTCTTGCAGAGATTTCAGGAGACTGGCAGACTAAGATTATAGAAGAATATGCTAGGGACACTTGGGCATCGGGACTGGTTTCAGGCACTATACAGGATGGTCGCTATGAGGTGATTGATGGGTTGATCAAGTTTCAGGACAGGATCTATTTAATTCCGTTATCACCCTTAAGAGAGACGATACTGAGGGCATTTCATGATGCACCTACATCCGGGCATTTGGGGGTCTTCAAGACCTACAGGCAGATCCGAGAGCGGTTCTCATGGAAAGGGCTCAAGGACGATGTTCAGAGGCATGTCAGGGAGTGTGCAGTTTGTCAACAGAATAAGGAAGAGCACACGTTTCCTACTGTTTTACTACAGCCCTTACCTATTCCTGACCGGAAGTGGGAGAGCATTTCTATGGACTTCATCACTGGCCTACCTCGAGTGCAGGGAAGAGATTGCATTTATGTGGTGGTGGACAGATTGACGAAGTTTGCTCACTTCTTTGCTATTCCCTCTACTTATACAGCAGCTCAGGTGGCAGATGTGTTCTTCAGGGAGGTCTTTAGGCTGCATGGGTTACCAAGATTTATTGTCAGTGACAGGGATAGCAAGTTCATGAGCGCTTTTTGGCGAGAGTTGTTCAGGCTGTGCGGTACAAACCTTACACCTAGTACGAGCTACCATCCCCAGACTGATGGGCAGACTGAGATAGTAAATAAGTGGGTGGAGGGTTATTTGCGGAACTATGTGACCGCACAGCAGAGAGCCTGGGTTAAATGGTTACACATGGGGGAGTATTGTTACAATACCACGCATCACATGACCATCAGGATGACTCCATTTATGGCATTGTACAGGTATGAAGCTCCAAGCTTCATGGATATGGCTTTGGGGGACAGCAGAGTGCCCAAAGCTAAAGACCTGTTGAAGGATAGCCAAGATATCTTGAGAGCGCTCAAAGAGAACATACGGCAGGCCCAAAATCAGCAGAAGTTGTATGCTGATCAGCATAGGGTAGAGCGCAGTTTCGAGGTAGGGGACATGGTGTATTTGAGGCTACATCCATATAGGCAGTCATCACTCAAGAAGAGCGGAGCAGAGAAGCTTAAGCCTAGATTTTACGGCCCCTACAGGGTGATTCGAAGAGTGGGTGAAGTCGCCTATGAACTTGAGCTTCTAGAGGGCAGTCGAGTGCACAATGTATTCCATGTGTCTAGGCTTAAGAGGGCCATTGGTCAGGGTGTAGTGCCTACTGCAGATCTACCCCGTTTGGATGAGGAAGGGAGGCTCGTGTTAGAACTTGAGGCTATTCTAGACACTAGAGAGAGGAAACTCAGAAAAAGGATAGTGAAGGAGTATTTGGTTAGATGGAAAGACCTGCCGGAGGAGGATGCTACATGGGAAAGTGAGCAAGTTATCCAGCAAGCTGGGCTGAGATTGCTTGAGGACAAGCAAATTCAAGGGGGGCGGACTGTAATGTCCCCATTTTAGCGGCTGGGCTTACTCAGTTTCCAACACACTTACTATTTGTAATAAGCTATTAGGACGCAAGGAAGACCAGTTTTGATGATTGGATTTGATGCTCCTTGTTGAGAGCTTTCTGGAAAGCTATCACTCGCGCCATTCGAAGTCTGGTTGCTAGTATTTTTGGGGGCCTGAAGTGCTGCAAAAAGGGTAACTTTTAACCCAGCTGAAAGGCATTGAGTGTCACTTTAAACATTTACTTTATGAGGGACTGTTGCACATCCTTTATCCCACATTGCTCAAGTGAGTTGAGTTGCCCCTTGGAGAAAAGGATAAAGGGGAGTGCTTGTGGCTTCTTTGGGGGGGTAGAAGAAGAAGAAATGAATTGTTGCACTTGCAGCTTATTTGGGCATTTGAGAACGTCCTTCTCATCTGTAGCACTCTAGACATCAATCCTTGGGATTGGTCTTTGGAGTTTGTGCTCTCAGCCACTGTAGCAGCCGTGCGCACTGTAGCAGCCATACTACTGTAGCAGTCGTGCCACTGTAGCAGCCGTACTACTGTAGCGGCTCGTCACTATAGCATCTCCATCACTGTAGCATCTGTATGCAGCCAGGTGAGTCCGTAGATTTCTGCCTGCTGAGTCCGTAGTTCCTGCAGAGTCCGTAGTTTTTGCCTGCAGAATCCGTAGATTTCTACTTGCAGAGTCCGTAGTTTTTTGCATAGTCCGTAGCTTCTGTCTGCAGAGTCCGTAGTTTCTTGCCTGCAGAGTCCGTAGTTTCTTGCCTGCAGAGTCCGTAGATTTCTACCTGCTGAGTCCGTAGTTCCTGCAGAGTCCGTAGTTCCTGCAGAGTCCGTAGTTTCTTGCCTGCAGAGTCCGTGGTTTTCAGCCTGTAGAGTCCGTAGATTTAAGCCTATAGAGTCCGTAGTCTTCAGCCTGCAGAGTCCGTAGATTTCAGACTGCAGAGTCAGTATATTTCAAACCTGGTGGAGTCCGTAGATCTAAGCCTGCAGAGTCCGTAGTTTGGCTGTAGAGTCCGTAGAAGCTTCTGCAGAGTCCGTAGATTCGACTGCAGAGTCAATAGAAGTGGCCTGCAGAGTCCGTAGATCCAGCAGGCGGAGCCAATAGAAAACTCAGTTCTGCAGAGTTCGTAGTTCCAAGGGTTAGAGAACAAATGAAGCACCTTCGGCACATGCTGGGAAATCCACTTGAAATAATGTTCATACGATTCCGTGACAGGATTTAGTAAGTCACCACGTGACTGGCATTGTACTAGTTTACTCATTTGCAAATCAATACAAATACAATGTATGGGCTAATTCAGCCGTGTGTATCTATGCTTGCAATTCTATATTTATGTTACATGTATTGGTCTTTGTAAAACAAAAAAAAGAAATTCCAGCAAAACTACCGGAGTCATAAAGAGTCCCTGCTGGGTTAGTTTTGGGTGCAACCGGGGTGCCCATTACAATAGGTTTCACCATAGCCATGTAGATTGTGGTGGTGTTTGGCAAGGGAGGCCTAGTAGTGTTTGGCAGCAGATCAGAGGTTTGGGGGAGAAGCACACCATTATTATGTATCCCAAAACCCACTGAAGATGCAGTTGGAGGCTTCAAACCAGAAGGGATATGGTTATGATCATGATTATATGAGGAATCCAGTGGCAAAGTTGGGGGAGTGAACGATAGACATAGTCTTGGAGTGGAAGAGGTGCAGACAGAAGTGGTGTTTTTAGTGGAGAAAGCAGAAGATGGAGGTCAACTACAGAGGAGACTCTAGTA
Organism: Torreya grandis; assembly: GCA_037957365.1. Classification (NCBI taxonomy): domain Eukaryota; kingdom Viridiplantae; phylum Streptophyta; class Pinopsida; order Cupressales; family Taxaceae; genus Torreya; species Torreya grandis. The sequence goes on along the minus strand of JARHVA010002996.1, from coordinate 761,143 downwards.
CATGGTTTAGAAAGAGGAGTGGGGTGAGGTAGATTATAAAAGAACAACCCCAGCTTCATTCAGAGAGAGAGAATTATGGCTTAGCTGAGAGCCTCCAGGGATAAGAGGAAATGTATTTTTGTACTTGAAGTGCTCCACCTCAAGAGCTTCATAACACCGAAGATTCTCATCAGCATCAAGATGAATGAAGTGAGGCTCTTTACACGTCTGCTGATGCCTCTTAGCGTACTGAACTTGAGCGTTGGATGCCATTTACCTCTGATTCTTTCAGCTGTAAACTTGCAACCTTTGAATTTTGGGGACAAAGCAGTTACATTTGCAGAACTTGGACTGCTTTTTTATTGCCATTTGTTGAAACCATTTACTTCTTATAGTCCCCATGACAATGCATCCTTTCTGAATCAACCTAGTGCTTGGTGCAGTCTCATGTCCGATCACTTGGTAACAAAGATAGCAGATACTTGTGGTAGTTCCTGAGTTATTATGATGTGCAAGAGTCTCAAAAGATTTGTCCTTGCCCACTCAAAGATGCAATGGGAGAAAGTTTAATGAGTCATGGACTAGGAAACGCTACTTGTGTTGGCAACTGTAAATGTTTAGAATGGACAGATCCTATCCATGAAACTCTACTGGAATCCAATAACCTCTGAGGAGACCCTTTTGGTGGTTAATATTAGCCATATTGTTCATTCTTGGAGGCATTTTGATCAACAGCACCCTTGACTGTAAATGAAGAGCGTTGAGATCTAATGATCGGGCATAAAAAATACAAATATGTCCTTACAAACTCCCTGTAATTGGGTCTCATAGTAAATCGCATATATTTTAAGGCTTAACCCTTCTGCTATTCTATCTCACAGTAAATTCAACGGATTACCATGTAATATGAAGGATTTTCCATTTGAGAGCCTAATGTCAAGAACTTTAGATGAAAATATGAAAGAAAAAGCAAAAGAACAGCAGCATACAAATGCACAGAGTGACATAGTTTCGGTGCAAACTCTATTCACGGGTGGGGTATTTATGCCAGATACAAGAAGATTTTTTAAATGGCAAGTATGCACACATGTAACATTCTGTTTATGCCACGTGCCTTTACACGCAAATTTGTTTTTGCCACATTCCCACCAAATAATCTCTGAGACATATAAGATTCCTTTCATGACACCTAACATTCCTTTTCTTGCACCTAATATTCCCTTTCATGGCATAGGGTTTTCTTACCCTGGTTCTCCTCTATTGTAACTGGTTATGCTTTTGAGACCCCTTGATTTACTTTGGTCATTTGTGGACATTGATATAATTTCCTTCTTTTTTTTCTTCTTTTTTTTCTTTTTTTTTTCTTTATGACAGTATTTGAATATTTTCCTCATTTGAAATTAACAATGCATCTTCATAATTGATATAGCAAACTATACAGTTAAAGATATAATAACATTTATATATACCTATGTGATGACAACCAAGTATATAACCATTACAGTCCTAACACCCCCTGTAATGTTCAAATTGGTCAGAAGTTCGTAGATTGTTCTTAACTTTACAAACTTCTCCACACATGAAGATTTTGTGAATGTCAGTTGGTTGATCTTGGATTGTGCAGAATATAAATTGAACTTCTCCATCTTATATCTTTTTTCTAATTACTGATAGATTTCTATATGCTTTGTGCGACCATGATAAATTGTATTTTTCACCCGCTTAATCATACTTTGTTGTCACAAAAGATAGGCATTACATTCACTTGTGGCAGTCAAAGATCAGTTAATATTCTACAAATCAATACTTCTTCACAAGTAGCATTTACAACTTACATATTGATCTCTAATTGCACAACTTATAGCTCCTACAACTCCTATCATAGATACATTCAAGCATCAACTTGACTTCAATAACTATACTACTGCAATCAATGTGTACATTCTGAAGTTTACAGTTTAGACTCAAATACAAATCTCCTCTTAAGCAGCAAATAAAATGGAAACTCAGATGCAAGGAAGTTACAGAACAACATTCACACAATTTTTATGTAGTGAAAACCTTCATGGGGTATGAAAAAATCACCACTAGAAAAGGAATGCAGCTTTGTTCCTTTACAAATTTAGGTATAGAGGCTTGAATACAGAGACACTACTCTCTCTGGAGCATGCGAACACCTCCGCTCTACTCTTCTCTAACTCTGTTCAAGTTCCATCAGTACTGCTGGAAGTTGCCAAAAGAACCGTTTCACATTGAAGTGAGAGTATTTGAAGACTAACGATGACTGTTCACATTCATCCAGGCCATTTCCTCACAATTTGTGTTATTCTAGGACCCTTCAGACTCCATACAGCACTTCATCTTCCACCTCAACCCGTCACCAATATGCTATGATGTCCCAGCAATCAGGCCACAACATCCCCGCAGTAAGCAGGGCACCTTCATGGACTTCAGGACATCCCCATGGCAGTTGTGGGATGCACGAATTCATTATCCTGGGTTCCTATCAACTTTAAGGCCTTGACAACATCATCAGAAATTTACCCAGGATCCTCCCTTGCATTACCTCAGTTTCGCCACTTGGGTTGAGCTTGAATGGTCAGTCATCAACTTGTTTCTATTTTAGCGACTTCCGTCATTACTTGATCTTTTCTGGTCATTTGCACCCCGAGATTGATCAAATGGGTGTCAAATCTCTTTTACACGTCTGAATTTATTCAATCCATTTTGAATCATAATTCCCCAATGGAAAGGATTTTGCTTCCTCAAAAGCTATATAAAAAGATAAGGAAACAACTCCACCTTCTCTTTGGAGTACCATTTCTCCTACTTGGAAATTTCCCCTTCAGGACCAACCTGAAAATACTCTTGCTCTCCTCTACATATGGATCTGATCTTCCACTGCAATATTGTATCCTAGGTCATCTTTGTTTGGGAATTTGGTGGCAAGCCCTCTATTGAGGATAAATTTGCTCTCTGTCTCCTCCATCCAACATTGAAGGTTCAAAGATCTTGAAGTCCTCCACATACAACTGAATAAATAAGCATAAATGAGGGCAGCTTGAGCTTGAATGGATTGTTCCCAACCTGCTGCTCCATCTCAAATCTCCAAGAACAAATGACCTTGAGCTTCTTCATTTGCCCATGAAGCCTATCCTCACTCAAAAAGCCACACCATGTCTCCAACTTTGAAATGATGCCCCGTCTATGTTCGTCATACAATGCATTGTACTTGGCTTGGGACTTCACAAGTTTCTCTTGCACTCTTTGGTGTATCAATCTTCTTCTTCATGCATAGCGTAAAGTGAAGTTTAAGGAAAATAGCCAAAACATGTCTCAAATAGAGACATTTGGTGGAAACGTGGAAAGCCCTATTGTGCGAGTGTTGAACATAGGCTAAGATTTCATCCCAAGCATTGGACTCTCCAATTACACCCCCTCAAGGGTTGAACCAATGTCGGAATATTCATCACCCTATGTAATGTCCCCAAATGGCTATGGCATCTAATTGTCACTGCAACCCCTTCGGGGAGGAGGCCATGAGGACCACGTCATCCAAAAACAATAGGATAGAAATCAACACCTGGTGGAGAAGGCAACCATCACCATCCTGGATATGCTCATGAAGGAAGGACTCTAACTCATCAATGTATATTCCAAAGAGAGTGGGGGGTAGGGGGCAGCCCTGTTTAACCCCAATGGTACTCCTGATAAAGTCTGATAACCCATGGGTAGTGAGGAGATGACCGAGGACTGTCTTGTAGAGGCGCAGAATGGCTGTCAGAAGGGTCTCGGAAATACTAATGTCTTTGAGCCTCTAGAAAAGGGCCTCCTGCAAAATGGAGTCAAAAGCTTTCCGAAAGTCTACAAAGCAGCAATAGACTTTCGATGAGCGATGATGTGCTTCCTGAATGATGGCTCGGAGAGTAAATATGTTGTCAATGGTCTGATGAGTTGGTCGGAACCCTACCTGCCCCTAGCTCTGAGGTGTCACTACTACAACTCTCTCGAAAGCCGCATGTGGAGAACTGTAGCATATAGTTTTGAGAATGTGTGGCCAACCATGATCGTCCTGTAGTTGTTGGAATCTAAGCTGGGGCCCGATTTGTGTATCAGATGAATGATGTGATGTGACCAAGATGGTGGAAAACCTGAATGAACCACATGGTTGAAGAGATCAACCAAGTAACTACCCAAAACCTCATATCTGTGTTTGAAGAATTATGCTTGAAAACCCTCCTCATCAGCTACCTTGCTATTGTTCATCACTCTCACAGCTTCTCTAATGTTCCCGTATGTAAGTGGCAAGAAGAAGGTGGGGAGGAAACCTGAATTAGAGGTTGCCCCGGAATATGAAAGCGGATGTGAGGGAGATCATTAATCCAGGGTTAAGCTCAAGAGGGAGGGGAGAGTGGCAGGGGAAGATGGTACACCAGAACTGTTTGGGAGAGTGGGTGAAGGAATCCCGTAAGATCCGTCTCCTCTGAGAGATAAAGATATGTGTCTTGTAGCGAAGGAGACAACGATATGAGGATTTCAGTGCGGGGTAGGAGTGGTGGTCATGGATGAACGCGTGGCGGATTTGGCGATGGAGAGTTTTGCAGTCCTCATTGTAACACTTGTTCATGGGACAAGTGTAATGTGAGCTGGAATTATTAGGCTGATGTGAAGGGGGTGTGGGCCTAGTGGAGCTAGGAAATGACTTAAGGGCAGCTTTCCAAATGATGGACAAAAGATAGGTAAATTTGGTGGCAACACCCTCAAGCGGGAAGAACTGGGACTCGGGTGGCAGACGCTGGTGTATGTGGGAAGAGAAGATATCAGAGTCCCCATTGTCGAAGTGGAAGGTGGTACGAGGTAGGTTAGAGAAGGGGACCATGTGAGGAGAGGGACTGCAGAGGGTACCAACCTGGATAGAGAAAGAAAGAAGAGTGTGATCTGCAAGTGGGATGGGGTAAACAGAGAAGAGACTAATGGAAGGTAGTAGGTTCTGGCTAGATAGGACATAATCCACCACACTCGCCCCCCCCCCCCCCCCCACCATGAGGTCTACATGTGAAAAAGAGAGAATCTAGGAAGCATGTGAGCCCGTTCAGGATCAACAAGTCATGAGATTCTCCCAACTGTAGGAGGTGTCGATCGTAAGCTGTGGAGGGTCCTAAAATATCATCTGACATCTTGTGAAGCCCAACTGCCTCTAGATCAATCTCCTGGGTACAGAATGCATCCATAGAACAATCGTGAAGGGGGATCTGAGAAGCTCTTGTGCAAGCATTGAAGTCACCTAGGAGGATAACTTCTCCGACTGCAGAATACTGAGTGATACTAGTATACAAATCTATAAAAGGGTCCCCTTCAGGACCATTGTGGATAGTGTATGGGGATGAAGCCGAAGGGAAGTAACACACTACAATGTAGATGTCCCTGGGGTGGGGGGCAGCCCCCCTAATCCAGACCCACGTGAATATGGCAAACTCGTCAAAGGCAACCAATGAGACACTGCACCGAAGAGTGTCTTTAATAAGACAAGCCACTCCACTAAACCTCTGACCCCACCAGAGCACCGAGTCTCCTGTCTGCAAGCTAACAACTAGTGATAACCTGTAACCCCTGGGAGAGGCCGTACAGGGCTCTCATGTGTCTCAATAATGAAGAGGAGGTCCGACGACTCGAGAGCATCATATAATAGACCTGGGGATGACCAAAAAGAGCCATTACCATTCCAGCAACTGATAAAGATCCTTGTACCCTATCTCCTCTCCCAACGAGCCCGTCATTTAGAAGTCTCGGGATGAGAGTCCCAACTTGGAGGAAAGGAGTCCCTGATTACTGCTTTGAGGTTCCTGATAACTGCCCATTTCCCTGCTTGTCATGTTGCCATAACTAACTCTCTGGAACGTTTGACCTCCACAACCTATGACCTCGTAAGATCTTTGTCAAGGAAGATCTTACTAGGAAGAGAGAATAACAACAATCTAGCTTTAAGGGCCCTAAGCTGGTCCACAACAGACCTAAACCGAAGAAAAAGGGTGGGGTCATAACCCAACCAAGCTCTGTCAAGAGTCACATCATGGATACCCAGGTTATCCCTGAGGAACAAAGTCCCAACAACCATGGGGTCTGGGGAGGAAAGAGGTAAGGGGAGCCCCCTCACCTTGAGGTTCAGCTCCCGAGTGCATCTAGTACGCTCTTTCGTGAGCTTAGCCCAAACAACCTCCTCAACTGCTACCATAGTGGGGGGAGTTTTATCTCTACCACTAACCATTTGTGCCCATGAATGAATGTGTGTTTCTATTTCCTATTTAAAAGAAACTATTGGGATCTGATCTCTTCCTATTTGTTTTTGAGATTGACTATTTCTACATGTAAGGTGTCGTTAGAGGTGAGAACACCTTGCTCCTTGTTGGTGTTGATCATTTCTTTCAATGAAGCATTCTAGGATTCAATTGTTGTTACCCTATTTGTGAGGTCACAAACTTCTTTCCGAAGTGTCTGGTTTGTCGATTCCACGCGTTGGATTCTATCGATCAAATCCTGAATAAGGTTTCTCCCACTGTCCCCAGAATTCTTTGTACTTGGTTTCAAGAGCCTTGTTATTGCCTTGATGTTGTTGTCTTCTGCAATCAAGGAGTTAGCCATTTTCTCCTAGTCTGTAGAAGTACAAAGTAGAAGAGGGGGAGAGGGTCAAATTGTTTGAATGGGGGTGAGAGAGATGGGCAAGAGGGGTGAGTCCCCTTGGAACATTCAACTCTACCAGTATAGGACCTGCGATGTCTAAAATTGTCTAAAATTAAAATTAGTGGAACTTTACTGTTTCATCTACTGCACACCAAAAATCCTAATCTAGAACTTCATGCAACCACCTTCAGTACCATCACAGACTGTAATAGGGTCTGAAAATACCATGAAAATTTAAAAGCTTAAACACTTTCCACTACGTGCCTTGGCGTGATGTTTATTTTCCAAAAGTTCATGATTGTTCTCCTGATGCAAATCCATGATAATCTACCCTATCATATCCACAACAATCTTCTTCTAACATTCCACTGCAAATCCATGGAACTTCTGTGTTCTAGTCTCACGACTCCTCAACCTTCGCAAATAGTGACATAGAGATCTTGCAAATCATGACCACTAGCTGGTGAAGTCGAGACTGTAAGCAGCAAAGTGTATTCGAAAGTAGAGAAAACAAGGGTTGAAGATCTGCAATGTGAGTATGGTGAGAGGGTCTGATTCATTTTGCTCGCATTCGTGCCAGGCAGAGGACCGTGAAGAGAAAACAAAAATCCCCACTCACAACCTCAGCCTATCACGACCCCTGCTTGTAGATTTATGTCACGTCCCATGGATCTTGCAAATAGAACCAATTGAAAACCTGTTGATCCAATCACACGTCCAAAAGCAAATCGTCTATGTCCCTTCCTCACACGAGACTGACTGCTCGTGCCTTCATCTTCCTCACGTTCTACACATTGCCTGCTCACATCCTGCTCGCATCTACCCTTGCGACTGCTCGCGTCCTCACTTCGTCCTGCTCACGTCCTTTGGAATTGGGCAACCCAAAGTTCATCCACATATAAGTGAAAAAAAATTGATTGGTTGATCAATGTGGCAGAGCATCAGAGTGCCAATTGGACAGCTATCTTGCCGGAGCCATAAATTTACGACCATAGCTCAAAACGACACTGTTGAGAAGGTGTTGAAATGCTTAAAACATGTAGAACATGATGAAAGGGTGGAACTCTGTATGGAAATTTTTGAACCCCCAAAACCACTCCAAATGCCCAAAAATTGTGAAATACAATTCTATCCCAAATTCAAATACACCTGCCAAATCCGTTTGTCTTTGTTCACCAAAGCAGTTTGTCCTTATCCATCCATTAATGATGACTTCTCAAATTCCCAATGTGGAACACGTCATCTTGCCTTTGGAGTCTTCATTCCCTGATGTACATGGTTGTATATACTAAGGTGCTTCTATAATGTCCCTTATAGGGCAAAATTAGAACCAAAGGGATTTCCCAACAAACCTTAACATAAACACATGCAATTCTGATTTTTTATTCAATCCCTAACCAAATAAAATTCAAAAAATTTATGAAGCCAATTTTAGGGCACAACAATAATATCTCATTCACCAAAATACTTGCCAAAAATTATAAATATTACAGTTAAATATACAACTTTCAAATCTGATTTTTTTTTAATTAAATATATGGCAGAAAATTGCAATAGAATACCAGCTGAAATTATGACTGAACAAAGCCGACAAACCCTCATCAAATCAGTCCCAACAGCCAATTAAATGCTTCCAAGAGGTTCGTTGCCTTAGGAAAAGTATCCTAGGAGTACGCTGCCCTCACAAAAGCCTACAAAGTGGTTTGTTGCGCTAGAAAAGAGTCACCAACAACTGTGTCCCACTCACAAACCCTTCCAATCCATTGTGCTCGCCACAAAAACTGCCCTGGAAGTTTGAAACTGTCAATTTCTTCTCAATGTAACCCTTGAAATAGAGTTACCCCACTGAATGTTAAAGGTTTTCGTCCTTACTTCAGCCTTTCAATGAAGGGTTTCGTTTCCAATGGATGCAAGTTAAACAAAATGTGTTTAAGCTTATGATTTCAAATTGATAAGAATATTATGATCCTTCAAAATGAACCTCCTTCCCCATTTTATATCCTTTCCCTCCCATATACTTTCTAAATTAAGGACTGATTTAGATCAAATTAGAGAAGTCATTTTCTTTATTGTAACTTCATTTAGAAAGAAGTTGCTGACAAGTTACTTTTTTAGCAACTTGAACAAAAAACCAAGTTTCCTTTGCACTCCCTTTTAGCCCCCAGGAAGTCAAATAGGGCCAAAGGTCTCCTTAGCGAGCTAGCCTTGAAAAGGGGAAATGATAGCCCTCCCTTCCCAAATTTGCTTGTGGACATGATATTCCAAGCAAATTTCCTTGACCAAAATTTTTAAATTTCACCACTTCATGTGAACAGGGATTTCGTCAAACAATTTACTTGCAACCATATTCGGATGTATTTTCAATTTGTTTCGATTGGGTTAGCAAGGTGATTATATAACATTGAAATACCATTCAAATAACTCATGAAAAGAGCATACAATGATCAAAATATAATTTTTTAAACTTTCTAGATGATTGATAATAAAGGCAAACGTACTCAATAATTTGATAACAGCAGATGCAAAGATAATAATTCATTAATATTTCAACAATAACGCTGACCCGGAACAAACTCCATTTTACATTCATCAAACTCCAAGTGACATGAATCAACAAACTTCCAAACTCCCCTAGAAGTTGTACGGCAGTCTTTTGTGCATTGTACCACTGCTTGAATGAAGGTACAAGTGTCTATATTCCCTTATTTGTTGCTGTTGTTGATGCCGTGGATTGCACCCTTGAAAGAAGGCTGGGCTTCTCTCTTCCACGCGGCACAATGGAGACTCCCCTCTTGCTGTGGGTCTGGCAAAACTGAGGGGAGAATCTCTAGATAAGGGCTAGCTCCCTTTGATGCATCTCTGTTGTCTTTTGCTAATATTGGAGGGGGGAAAAGGGAGAAGGAATAACCAGAACATAAACTACTCTAAGTGGTGATGCACCAAATGATTTTGATCTACTCAATTATTCACACTTCAGACCAGAAGAGGGCAGACATACACTTTATCTGATGAAAAAACCAGACTGTAGGGAGCTTTAACAATAGGCTTAATGAAGACACACAGAAAATGAACTTACCATAGGCGCTATAGAAAACACATTGTCTGATAACCCTTTTCTGTCTCTGCGCTTCAGATGCAACACTTCTTGTTAACCTGCAGAAATGGTGCTTTGTCTACACTAGGTGTGTTGGTTTCAATTTGTGAAAGCTTCAAGCAAAAAAGACTAAACACAAAATTAATACACAAACACACTCAAAAGCATAACCAGTCAGACAGAGGTAAAACACATTCTTATTGATCAAGGTGAAATTTTGGCAGGGCTTCGCCTTACAAAAATGAGAGAGAGATCCTTTCTCTCTTGGAGGTTACAATATATATAGCATTTTGAGAAAGATTTTGGCGCTTTCCAAGAAAGGGCGATCCATATTGCATTAAATGCCTAGGAAGGAGGAAGTTTGTTGTTTGAACCATGTTGTGGCTGTTGCAAGTCTTGACTTTGCTGCTTGGGCATATTAAACACTCCTGCAAAAGTATGGGTAGTTGCTCTCCATAACCGACAAAGCCATCCCTCCATGAAAGTTTGCGCAGTTGTCTGCCTATTAATGCCAAACAAAGACAAAATGGGCTGCCCTCTTGAATGTTCATGTTCTTTGATGACCACTTGGTGGAGACTGTTTCATCCGCAACAATAACTCCTTGTGCCGACACCTTCTTTTGCCACCTGGGCTGATTTGATTCGTGTCTGCGCTTGGCTTATGTGTGCGTGGTCGCGCTTTCACTGTTTTTGTCTCTTTCCTAGCAACTTGGCTCTCAAGCTATCCTTTTGTCTTTTGTTGGCTCTTCGAGCTCCTTTCTCGGCTGGTCACTGAGTTTCCCTCGGGTCTTATGCCCCTTTGAATTTCGTCTGGCCTGCGCCATTCAAGCTCTTTCGAGCCACTTGTCGTGAAGGCATTAGTCCTTTGGCTTGTCCTAAATGGCCGATGCATCCCGTCAAAATTGACGTTTGCGGGCCTGTCACTATTTGAAAACCAAACGGCTATTTTATCACCGTAAATTTGACGTCCGCAAGCCCATCGCCATTTGAAAGCCAATGGCTAGTCTGCTGCCTTGAAATTGACGTTCTCGGGCCCGTCACCCCTTTGGCAATTTCTTCGGCCTTTTGTATTCCTTCGGCCCTTTGCAATTCCTTCGGCCTTTTGTATTTGAACCTTCCCGAAGGGAAGGTGTCCCTTCGAAAGAGAGGAGAGGGTCTCTTTTCGGCAGCCGAGTGTCCCCCGCAAGGGCACTTGCCCTTCGGGTTCCTTCAGGCTGCCTTGGTCTTCTTAATTCCTTCGGACAAAATGTCCGAATGAATTCCTTCGAACATTTTGCCCGAAGGAAAACTTCAAAGTCTTGGCTTTTCTTTGTGAATACATTTGGTTTCTTTCTCCCTTGGATTCCTTCAGACAAAATGTCCGAAGGAATTCCTTTGGGCATTTTGTCCGAAGGAATTCCTTCAGGCATTTTGTCCAAAGGAAATGTGCCTTTGGATTTTTCCTTGGATTTTCTTCGAAGGAAGACATACCTTTTAGCCTTCTGCCATGTCATTTTGAAAAGGTACCCTCTGCCCTCCGCAAGGGTATTCTGGGCCCCAAGTTGCCCTTCAGAGCCTGCTGAAAGGTCCAATTGGTCACCTGCCTGCCCTCCACAAGGGCACTTGTCCTTAGAGCTTTGTAAAATACTTGCGTTCTTTGAACTGGCCCATCATTTTGCCAAAAGGCTTGTCTAAGGCAATTTGCTAAAGCGAAATGAGCCTTCGTATCAACCCAAAAACCTGCAAGACTCAAATCACTTGACTCTTTTTTGGAACAGGCCTACGACAAAGGGAAAAAACCACGTTTGCAGCAAGGTGAAGGCATCAAAGACTGGGACAAGAAAAGAAACGGAGACCCATTTTTTGGCCTGCAAGACCAAAAAATGGTCAACAATTTGGCGATTCACAGGGGAAGCATCCCTGCTATGCTAAAGAAAATTGGTAGCCTCAAAGTCCATTGGGCATGGAGTCAAGATGCAGCTTGAAAGAGTTAGCAACAGCCTTCTAAAGACCTATGAACCAACAAAGCTTTACCTTAAGCACAAAGGAAAACACACACAACAAAGACTAAAAAACACTACACCTGTATGAACAACACTTAGGGAAAACAAAGACAACTGAAAGCAAACTACTATGTACAGCTAACTAGGTATATTTGCCTCCCTCCTGGATCAAAGGGAAAACTTCTCAAGTCTCCATGGCAAAGAAACTTATGGCGCCAGACAAGTGACTGAATGGAATGGAGACTTGGTGACTTGCCCTTCTTGCCTGCCACCTTGATTGGCTTGTATCCAAGTGGATCAGGGTCAAACATGTCTCCAACATCTGTGTATTCACTTTGCCCTTTGAAACATGATTCATGTTGGCCCCTCATGCTAGTGTATTTCATCAAAAAATCAATGGCTGCTAGCTTATCACCATAAGCCTCATTTACCTCATAGCCCCCTTGACATGCATCCTGGATTGACTTGTTCCCTTCTGCCTCATTGAAGAGCCTGTCAAACTGATCTTCTACTTCATCATGGCTTTCTTGAAGAAGGGTGTCTGTTGTGATGTCTGATATGAGATCACAAATTGCTTGCTTATCCCACAGAACATCACCTTCTTGCTCAAAGTTCTCTTCTTCAAAGCTTTCAACAAGATGGACAGGCCTCTCCCTTTCTTGCTCAAAAACAAGAGTCTCCAGTTGTTCCAAGACATGCTCCTGATCCTCCCCCAACTCGGGTACCATGGCATGGTCATTCTCTTCATCAAAGCAACAAAGAAGTTCATCAAACAATGGAGGAGAGAGCTCACCATGCTTACTTTCCTCATCATCCATTGTTGACAGATAAAGTTTGTCAACCTCTTCTTCATATTGCTGGAACATCCGCATATATGCATGACCTGTGTCTTCTCCTTTGTTGATGATGTCTTCAAAGGGAGCATCCATGATGATCTCATCCTCATTGTCACTCATGATAGCCTCTTGGGCAGCTGCAAATTGGATCCTCTCTTCTTCACTTGCCTCTTTCAAAACAGGTTCCTCCTTGAGAAAGAATGGAGTGGAGGGTTGATGGACAGACTCATGTGGAAGAGGAAGCAATCCTTGAGCTAGAATTGAATGATTCTCTTCCTTCCATTTGGCGAGCACTTGATCTACATTAGATGTGGCTTCATAGCTCTCTTGAAGGAGTGTAGATGGGGTGTGTTCACACATAAAATCTGTTGTTTGATCTAAACCGTCCATCACACCCTGGTTGAGGAATCTCATTCTGGAATCCAACTCTGTAATTTGCCTGGCTATATTCTCTTGGGGGAGCCTATCTTGGAGATCATGAGGATCACCATGAGCAGGAGCAGCTTCATCATTTCCAAGGCCCTGAGCTGGTTCATGGTATTCCCTCCTCCAACTTGGAATCTTGACATCATGTTGAAAGACTTGAGGAGGTTGAGGAAGACTAGGAAGAGACTGTTGATGCACAGGAAGAATTTCTTAAAGAGAGACGTGCTGTTTTTTAAAAGGTATAGGATGATTCCCTTCAAAGGAGGATTCACAATCTAAGGAATTGAGAAGGTTCATTTCTATGGGAGGCTGCTCTAATGCCCTTTGGTGTTGAAAAGCTAGGTGCAAGGGATTAAGAGCAGGAGTGGTTAATGCATCAGATGAGCTAGAGTGAGCTAGTGCTATTTGGTAGAAAGGATTTGGTGCACAAGAGGAGGCTTTCTTTAGAATAGGAGGGGGCTGCGTTGGAATGGGAGACGACACACAAGGTTGACTGCCTTGAATGAATGGACTCTTCCATTTTGCTACCTCCTTCATGGATTGCAAGGCTTGAGCTTGCCTCAACAAGCACTCCTCTTTGTATATAAGCTCTTGTTGATATCTATACTGCTCCTCCAATCTGCTTATCTCCATCACTTGCTTCTCAAACTCCAACATTACTTCCTTTACACTAGGTGAAGGGCAACCAGGAGAGCTGCTTGAGGTGATTCCTTGAACAACCTGAGCTTGATCAAAGTTATATGAAGGAACACAAGGCCCATGCTGCTAAGCAATGGAATTATACATACCAAAATGAGATTTCTTGATGGCACCAGGATTGCTTAACCAACTGATTCAACTCGGAGTCGCCATTGGTGTTGGTTGAAATGCCTACAGAGGCTGACTGGTTGAAGAACACACCAAAAAATCCTTTAACTCCTCGAACAAACGAGTCCCACCAGACATGCCAAAAACTGGTGATGCTGTGGATTGCACCCTTGAAAGAAGGCTAGGCTTCTCTCTTCCATGCAGCACAATGGAGACTCCCCTCTTGTTGGGGGTCTAGCAAAACTGAGAGGAGAATCTCTAGATAAGGGATAGCTCCCTTTGATGCATCTCTGTTGTCTTTTGCTAATACTGGAGGGGGGGAAAAGGGAGAAGGAATACCCAGAACATAAACTACTCTAAGTGGTGATGCACCAAATGATTTTGATCTACTCAGTTATTCACACTTCAGACTAGAAGAGGGCAAACATACACTTTATCTGATGAAAAGACCAGACTGTAGGGAGCTTTAACAATAGGCTTAATGAAGACACACACAGAAAATGAACTTACCACAGGCGTTGTAGAAAACACATTGTCTGATAACCCTTTTCTATCTCTGCGCTCCAGATGCAGCACTTCCTGTTAACCTGCAGAAATGGTGCTTTGTCTACACTATGTGTGTTGGTTTCAATTTGTGAAAGCTTCAAGCAAAAAACATTGAACACAGAATTAATACACAAACACCCTCAAAAGCATAACCAGTCAGACAGAGGTAAAACACATTCTTATTGATCAAGGTGAAATTTTGGCAGGGCTTCGCCTTACAAAAATGAGAGAGATCTTTTCTCTCTTGGAGGTTACAATATATATAGCATTTTGAGAAAGAGTTTGGCGCTTTCCAAGAAAGGGTGACCCATATTGCATTAAATGCCTAGGAAGGAGGAAGTTTGTTGTTTGAACCATGTTGTGACTGCCGCAAATCTTGACTTTGTTGCCTGGGGATATTAAACACTCTTGCAAAATTATGGGTCGCTGCTCTCCATAACCGACAAAGCCATCCCTCCATGAAAGTTCGTGCAGCTGTCCACCTATTAATTCCAAAAAAAGAAAAAACGGGCTGCCCTCTTGAATGTTCGTGTTCTTTGATGACCACTTGGTGGAGACTGTTTCATCCGCAGCAATAACTCCTTGAGCCGACACCTTCTTTTGCCACCTGGGCTGATCCTATTCGTGTCTGCGCTTGGCTTATGTGTGTGTGGTCTCGCTTTCACTATTTTTGTCTCTTTCCTCGCAACTCGGCTCTCGGACTATCCTTTCGTCTTTTGTTGGCTCTTCGGGCTCCTTTCTCGGCGGGTCGCTGAGTTTCCCTCGGGTCTTATACCCCTTTGAATTTCGTCGGGCCTGCGCCTTTCAAGCTCTTTCGGGCCACTTGTCGTGACGGCATTAGTCCTTTGGCTTGTCCTAAATGGCCGATGCATCCCGTCAAAATTGACGTTTGTGGGCCTGTCACTATTCGAAAACCAAACGGCTATTTCATCACCGTAAATTTGACGTCCACAGGCCCGTCGCCATTTGAAAGCCAACGGCTAGTTTGCTGCCTTGAAATTGACGTTCTCGAGCCCATCACCCCTTTGGCAATTTCTTTGGCCTTTTGTATTCCTTCGGCCCTTTGCATTCCTTCGGCCTTTTGTATTTGAACCTTCCCAAAGGGAAGGTGTCCCTTTGGAAGAGAGGAGAGGGTCTCTTTTCGGCCGCTGAGTGTCCCCCGCAAGGGCACTTGCCCTTCGGGTTCCTTTGGGCTGCCTTGGTCGTCTTAATTCCTTCAGACAAAATGTCCGAAGGAATTCCTTCGGACATTTTGCCCGAAGGAAAACTTCAAAGTCTTGGCTTTTCTTTGTGAATACATTTGGTTTCTTTCTCCCTTGGATTCCTTCAGACAAAATGTCTGAAGGAATTCCTTCGGGCATTTTGTCCGAAGGAAATGTGCCTTTGGATTTTTCCTTGGATTTTCTTTGAAGGAAGACTTACCTTTCGACCTTCTGCCATGTCATTTTTAAAAGGTACCCTCTGCCCTTTGCAAGGGTATTTTGGGCCCCAAGTTGCCCTTCGGAGCCTGCTGAAAGTTCCAATTGGTCACTTGCCTGCCCTCTGCAAGGGCACTTGTCCTTGGAGCTTTGTAAAATACTTGGTTCTTTGAATTGGCCCATCCTTTTGCCAAAAGGCTTGTCTAAGGCAATTTGCTGAAGCGAAATGAGCCTTCGTATCAACCCAAAAACCTGCAAGACTCTAATCACTTGACTCTTTCGTGGAACAGGCCTACGACAAAGGGAAAAAACCACATTTGCAGCAAGGTGAAGGCATCAAAGACTGGGACAACAAGGAAAGAAAGGGAGACCCATTTTTTGGCCTGCAAGACCAAAAAATGGTCAACAGTTGCATTGACCAAAGGGCCCACTAGGAGGGATGCATGAGGGTCTTCTAAGGCTTCAAGCCTTCACAAACTATCACTCTCTTTTTGGAATGGTATGAGGTGGTACGGCTCTTCAAAGGGCTGCCAAAGGATTAATCTAGGTTTAACTCAGCACATATAAATAAATCTGATTTCATGTTATTTTCATTTGCACACACTTCACTTTAAAACATAGCTGATCACTCTTGCACACACCACAAATAATGCTTTGTCAATTCCACTTTTCACACAGCACACATTTATTTTTGGCACAACTT
This sequence comes from Torreya grandis, assembly GCA_037957365.1. Classification (NCBI taxonomy): domain Eukaryota; kingdom Viridiplantae; phylum Streptophyta; class Pinopsida; order Cupressales; family Taxaceae; genus Torreya; species Torreya grandis. The sequence goes on along the minus strand of JARHVA010002996.1, from coordinate 744,674 downwards.
CAATAATTTTATCTTTCTGACGATCTTTGCAATTTCTTTAAATAAATTCTCCAATTGGCACAAATGTGAAATCTGTGTGATTCCACCCACAAATCGGCTAGGGTAGATGTCTCACCACCAAACCAATTCCCTTAGGGTTTTTGTCCTAGGATTTGCTCCAGCTAGAAGTTCAAACTCCATAATAGAGGAAATAAAACAAGCATGCCTCAAATGAAACCCTTCAACCCTTTTTATAATCTTCTTAGAACTTTCCATAAATTATAAATTAGTATCACTTTATAAATAAATAAACCTTTTTGTTCCGTAAAGTGACTTTATTTCATATTTAATATTTTCGGCACTTCAATCACTTTTACAACCACCTTAAAAATAATTAATGTAAGTCATCTCATAATTTATGCTTTTTTCAACAACTTACAATTAATTATTAATTATTTTCTGCACAACCAGCTGAAAGTACGAAAGATGTCAAAATAGTCCGAAAGTGAAATCTGAAGGTGCCAATATACTCAGGAGCTCACTAGAGTTAAGACTTACTAAAAATAGACACTTTCCAAAAATAGAATTTTCCTCCAAGATGTTTGGAAAGCCCCTGACATGTTGAAATTGCTCCCGCCCTTGACATGTTGAAATTGCTCCCGAAAAGCATCAACGGACTCAACAAAATCCCCAAAGCTCAATGCCAATAACTGAATTCCATTCTGAAAAGGTCGACGCTCTCTAAGAAAGCTAGAGCTAACTATGACGTTGGAGTGACCAAAAATAGGGACATTACAATTGTCCCTCCCCAAAGATTGCTTGTCCTCAAACAATACCAGCTCAAACACTGATTGATCCCGGATGAAGCCCAACGTGACCCTAGGATCCCAGATCAATCTCAGGAAGGTCTCACCATGATGTTGTTGCACCACTCTGATTAAAACTGGAATACCATCATGCCAAGTTTGCACTCTCCTTTCTTGTAACCTAAATAAAAAGTTGTCCTCGAAAACCAAACCGGAATACCTGTAAGGATTGAATTCTGTAACATAGAATATCTCATACCAAAGAATCTAAGTACAATCAACATTTGCAATCCCATTGTCTAACATGATCCTAGGCAACAGGAAAATTAATATGTTAAACAAGAAAGCATGCTTCTCAACATAACTCGTTACGGTGTCCTAGAAATGATGCAGATTAATCCCTATCAATTACTTGATACAAATGATGACAGTGGTGTTAAAACTGAAATTTAAATTCATAGGTATCCTATGAATGCTTCCACTGTTATAAACTGATAGTACCTCATTAACACTCAATCTCCACCAATTTCTTCTCCACTACTAGCTCCAAATAAGTTCCACTTTTTACTTGTGCTCTAGTCACCACACTACCCTCAAGTGCTAAAATGTTCACACTCATCATCACTCAATTGTTATGACTATTGTTAACATCATGGTTGCTTGGTCCACACCAATGGTGATCAAGGCCGAAACACCTTCGCTTGGCTCAGACAATCCCTTGCAATAATTTCCTATTCATTAAAAGCACAAGACTATACGACTAGGCATTAATTTGCATCCCTCTTTATCCAATGAACACTTCCTCTTTGGTTTTGGTGTTTTTATTGACCTTATAGAATAATTTGGCACTCTCCACTTGTGGTTTCCTTGGAGTTCGTTGCATTTGTCACCAACACCAGCTAGTCCTAATTTTTAGTATAGAATAGGCTTTCACCAAGTGTCCCATCACTCTACATATCTCACAAAATTGGTTGCTCGACCAACTTGCACTGTTGTGACCCTCCATGAAACAATCATACGCCAAAATCCTTCTCTTTCTTTGTCTCGCATTTCAACTTCTTGAACATTTTCATCATGTCTTTCTCAAGGCTTGTAGTTGACCAGGACTCGTTCAGGTCATCATCATCGTCTGAGTCACTTACTTCCTTTGTCTACGTATTTGTCTTATCTTTATTTTTCAAGTTCACATGTAATGTCCCCAAATTGAAACAATGATGAAAAAAGAGGGTTTTCCAACAAACCCAAAAAAAAAATGAATTCTGAAAACTTAAAACCAGCGAACCCTAGCTAAAAAAAAATTAGAATATCCAAACAAAAATACATCTAAAATAACTCCACAAATAGCTGAAAATTATTAGGGAATGAAGTACCTTTTTTGGATCAAATAAATTGGCATAGCAACTGAAAATACCCCTATAAATAATCTAATTTTTACTTGAATGTACAACTGGGTTTTTCAACCCTCAAACACCTCAAAAATCTTCACAAGTGGGTCGCCACAGCTCAAAAAAATAGGAGAAATAATTCTAAGTATTATTCCTTGGAATTTGCTACTCAATTCACCTTTTGGGACTCTCCAAGCAAGTCGTCCAAGTGCCAAAAATATTATAATAAATTCTATAATATTTAAGGCCTAGATTGTCCTTTCACACATGCAAATTAATTCACACAAATCACCGAATGACAAATAAATTATGAAAATTACCTCAACCCTAGAAGAGGGTTCCAAAGACCAAATTGACCTCTTGTGAGTGGGTCGCCACCCTCCCAAAAGAAGTCACCACCCTTGAAATGGCTTGGAAACTTGTCCCGGGCGCCTCCACTGAGTTCGCCCACCTCCTTGACTTACAATTTGAATATTTTCAGTTTTCCAAAGGATTATACTAATTCCTCGATAAAAGTGGTGTCCAAAGACACCTTTGTAGAACCTTTTTGCATACACATGCATAATTATGGTGCAATTACAACCCTTGAATAGAGCTGTCATGGTAGAAGAATGGAGGTTTTCGTCCCCAAACTCCTTGGTGCACTTGAACTTTTTCATCGTCAAGGCACTTGTTCAAGCTTGACATACTTGCACAAGATTTTCAATATCAAAATTTCATAACCTTCTTAAAAGAGTACTCCCTTACCTCTTATATGCTTCCTTCAATTGTGGCACCCAAAATTAGAAAGAGAGTTACTTTTTCTTTTAAAAAAAAGATATATTACAAGCTTCCTTATAATAGCACTATAAAGTGACACTTTAAAAAAGTCCCAAAATTAGATAATAAAGTGTTTTAACAAAATATATCCTTGAAGCTCACCAATGTCCCCTTTTTGCTTTAGAAGACCTTGGCCCTTAGGAACACACAAGCTAAGGGTCTTATCCCAACGATTAGCTTGAAAAGGGGGACATTACATCATGGCTCAATCATATGCATTGGTTTAGGTGATTGGCAGTACTATAATTAACTTAGCCTATTAGTTTGGCCTCAAGCCTTCTTTAAACCACATATTTTTCAATCTATTTAAAGGAGGGTTCTTGTAATATCCCAAAAGGGGATATTTGGATATAAAATTGTTTATGCCTTAAACCACAATAAAATGAAATCTGAAATAAACAAATTCAGTCAACCCTAGCTCCCAAATATTTATACAATAATAAATTTGTCCTTCAAACCCTAGGCATCACACTTCAAGGGTGTTGTAAGCAATTTTCAGCAACTAATTGATTTACAATTCATCACAAATTATGCCAAAATAAGTACCAAGTTGAAATTATGAATTTGTATCTTTTTTTTCCTTATTTTTGTGAAGCCCAACTACCACTTGCAAATAACCCTTCAATTTTGATTTTTCTTCCACACTTACACTTGCTTTTTGACTAATTTTTCACTTCAAACCCTGTCATAAATAGCCACAATAATCATGAAATTATGAGGAAAATTACGATGAACTTATTGAGCCAAGAAATGACCCCTGCAAACCCTCAAGATGAATCGCCCAACTTGCCAAGGTCAAGGAAAAATACTAAAAAATTATTAGAAGGTTTTGCATTAATTTGAAGTCTCAAACATCCGCAAATCACCTCAAAACCCCAACGCTAATAGGCTGAAAACTAGCAATAAATTTTAGAATGTTTATTTGACCTTTTTAACCCCAAAATCACCTGCAAATCACCTCCAATACAAGTCGCCACACCTGAAATAATTAGCAGAAAATTACCAAAGCATGTCACATTAAAAAATAAGCTCAAAACCCTACACTAGACCTCCACAAGCAAATAGCTAGTCTTCTAGGGCATCAACAAATAATTTCCTTTGCAAGGTTGTGTCAAAAGACACCGTTATAAATAGATCACAAGAGCAATTACTATTAGGCATACATCCCAATAGTTCCCTTCATGCATGAAGAGCAATAACTTGAATTCCCACATGCACAAGAAGAGTCCTCCAAATCGCCAATATACCCTTCCAAGTGGGGCGAATCACTTGGGGAGGGTAAAGCTTTCATTAAACCCAACCTTTTGCCGACTTTCCTTTAATTCTTCTTTCTCTTTGATCACTTGAAGCCGGCCAATCAAATCTTCAACATATTTTATTAATTAAATAATTAATTGCCTTAAAACAAATGATAAAAATCACTATTCGAGCAAATAATTAATAAAATACAATCCCTAAAAAGGAACCCTCTAGTCTATATGGGGATATAAACTAAAGGTTTTCAAACCTCCTCATGTGTGATGTGAAAATAGGGACATTACAGTTCTCCATCTTGGAGATTAACTCTAACCTCCCATTATAGACTTGAATAGTCATTTTTACCCTAAGTTGTGTTGTGGATCTTGGTGACAATCCCATTTCCATCCTCCAATAACTTAAATTCCTTCTCAAAGGCCTTCCTTAACTTCATCGAAGTATTCAAGTTCATTTTTTCTTGCTCTACGTACCATTCATTTGCAACTCCTCTAAGACTTACCGAGAATGCCATGTACCTATACCACTCATCTAACCATTTGTGATCAAGATAGTGACACAGGGGTTGCAATGGTGGAGGGCCCAATTACTATCTCCTATGAAAATGAGTAGCTTTTGTTTGTCGCATGCTCATGTTGGGATTGCCATATCATTTAGTGTTAGTGGTGGCCTTAGTGGTCTCAAAGATATCCCTTTCTCTTACTTGATTAGCATTGCCTAACCTCCCTATATCTTCCAGCCTACACAACCTATCTCCTTTGGTAGAATTGAATGGATCATACTTGTGCTAGTTCCTAATTAGCATCGCTAGGTGTCGATACTCAATCTGCATATTCCTAAGCAAAAAGGTGTTGTCTCAAACCCGAGATAGCCACTTCATGTTCAATCTTCATTTATCAATATACATTATGTATATTTCTACATAAGGGTCCGCTTTACATAGTAAATGGTATTTCGATCAATTCAGTTCATTTTTAAAGAAAATGTCGTGTTTGTGAGGAATTTGAAATTATAGCTTAATAACAACAATATTTCAATCCCAAACTTATTTTTTATTGGCCTTTTATGCTACAGTGTCATATCCACAAATGTTGCGTACTCTCAACATTTCTTCAATACCAATCCAATTAGATAGCGGGAATTTAAATGTGAATGGCTTTGTATAACAATACAATTTTGAACGTCATATCTTTCCCTATTCATTTCTCCTTAGGTTTATGAAGTGTCATAGCTTTTTCTGATAACACAACATGGCAGTTCCTTTTTCTGTTCATTTCATTTGTTGTCAGTGGACAGATGCTAAGTGTCACCTCGAAACAATAAGTACAAATCTAAAATGAACTAATATTAGATATAGAATGCAAAATTCAATTCCTGCTGGATGGAATCAATGATTATGTAATAACTACATAAGGTAAAAATTCACACTAGCTATAATAGTGAAGAACATGAAAAAGCGTGGTCTCAATTATGCTTCCTTCAAAAGCACAGTATGTGACAATTCATTAAAAAAGTGTCCAATATGAGTCCAATATGAAAGAGAACAGAGTTTGGGTGAACAGAATCAACAAATTTTTAACTATAGAAACCTGTACCATAACTGATTCTTAAAAATGTGGTTTTATTCTATTCAATTAATAACTGTGAAAAAGAGAAAGGAAAAAAAAATCAGCTGAAAAGAACAACAGGATAAAAAGATGAGATATAGTTCTCACAATTTGCACGTTATCGCTATTCTTCCCAATTTTAGTTGTCAATTTGCCATCACTCCATGTACCTGCACCACCCTGCAACAAATGTCATCAGATTAAACTGTTCTCAAAGAAATAGAACAGCTATCTAGCGGTAAAAGATTCCTCTTCCTCCACTTCCATGAACATTTAACTGTTTTCCCCTCTCATGTTTAGGTGAATATAAGAGATGATATCTTCCTTGGTTAAATATAAATTAAAATACCATAATGGAAAAAGTTACATACCATGACAAAAAAGAATGAAAAAGTTAGGCTAGGATAATGAAAAGAAGGAAATTGAGTGAACTTTATAACTAGGATAATATTAGGGTGTCATGTCCCCTTTTTCAAATAAGCTAAGAAACTAAGATGTTCCAGTGACAGACTTAATTAAAAGGACAACTTAATATTATATTATTATTAAAAGTTCAAGTCTAATGAAGCGTTTTTAAAAGGGGGCCTAAAGTGATGTTATAAAGTGACGCTAAGCATGGGGTGCAAAGTGATATTATTTTAAAAGGTTCCCAAGTCACTTTGAATTATATTTTGTGGAAAAGGAGAAAATAGAAAATAATATTTTATTTTCCCATAAGTGTCTATAAAAGAAGGGATTGGGCATAATGAGGGGGATTTCAGATATTATCAAACCCTGATTGCTTGAGACTGAAAGCTTGTTCATCTTTTTGCCCTAGGACAAAAACCCTTTGGCAAAATAGATTTGAGGACAAAAACTCTCCTATTCATTTGAGTAAATTCCATTCAGGGATTACCGGTGAGCTGAAAGTTGTGGAGGGGTCCTAATTTCAAAAATATTATTGAATATTTTCATATTGTATGAAGTTATTGTTGTCAACCTGGAGTTGCACCCTGAAACGAAGACGTGTTAAAATGGCTAATCCTCTCTCCAGTTGAAACAATGGGATCTTCTCACGAGGGTGGGTGTCTCAATGGTGAGAAGAACCTCCAGAGAACGTTGGTTCCTATAAGATGTATCAATGCGGATCTCTACTCTGTGCTGTGAATCTACCATGGAAAAGGGAGAAAAAAACTTGAAAGGAAAATCCTACCTAATGACGATAATACACCAAAATGTTGATCCACTCTACTTGGAACCTTGAACACTGAATCAAAAAAGGGCAAAAGAAGACCTTTGGTTTCAATTGATCACTATGCATAAGTATTTCATGAGAAGGTTTGATCCAATGACAAAAACGTGAGGGAAAACGATGGAGAGAGATCTGATACAAGACACTTCACAGCCACCTAACATCCACTTACAGCTTCAACAAAAGACATATAAAACACTGAACATGACCTACATAACATGATGAGCTAGCAACTAGGTACGAATCAGAATTTGGGAAGGGAGAGAAATCTACCACGTATGCAAGTTGTTGAATGAATGTACACTATGCCAGCACTTGAAATTTGAAAGTACAGTCCTATTGATTGAAGAGGCTACACAACTCACCAATGGCAGAGTCTGGTCTTACCAAGAGAGGTATGGATTTTACAAGGCTGAAAAGCCATTAATATAGAAATTTACAACAAGCCAAAAGATTAACGTTGAAAAAAAAAGTTAACTCTTCATTAGTCCAAGTCCAAAGTGCGTTGCATGAGTGTTCCAAATTTGTTTTTTCTTGGCTTATACCTAGTTGTCTTACATCAAGAATCCTTGATGTTGAAAAAAGAAGAAGACGAGCTTTGGATGCATGAAATCTACAAATAGATGTTTTGACATGAAAACTAATCAACTCTAAAACAAGAGTAATCAAATTCACTCGAACTGCTAGAACATTTGAAAGTCTCATTTGCATGAAATCAATGCAAATGTCAAATTAAGAATTACGTTTGAACAGCCAGAACATTTGAAAGTCTCATTTGCATGAAATCAATGCAAATGTCAAATTAAGAATTACGTTTGAACCGCCGGAACGTTTCGAGCAAACGAGAGTGTGTGCATGGAATTTTTGGTTATTTGAAACGTTCAACGCTTTGCCTGTTCATCATGCAAGACAACTCTATTTTCAGAACTGAAGCGTGCTTGCTTTCTTAAATGCATTCACTTCGTTGGAGTCACTCATGTTAGTCTGTGCATGATCTTTGTTTATCCTGCCTTTGTCTTTATTCTACATTAGTTTTATTTACTATTCACATTTATGTCCATGTTCAGCTCTGCATTAATCTTTGTTCATGCCTCTATTTTTGAGTTTGTCTTACTTGTTCAATTCTGGCTCAATCCTGTTTGTGCTTACGTCTCTGTTCATACTCAGTTCACTTCGTGTTTTATCTGGCTTTTCCCATGTTCGGCTTTAATTCGGGATTCAGGCTTTATTTTAGTTTTCGTCCTTCAGACAAACTGTCCAAAGGACTCTCTGTCTCTTCTTCACTCGGGCTTCAGACAAATTGTAATTCGGGATTCGAGCTTTATTTTAGTTTCTCGGGCTTGGCATTTTCTTTTCTCTTTTTTGGCCTTTGCTTATGTCCTTGTCTTTTCTATCGGGTTTTTTGAAACTGTCCTTATTCCTTCGGACAAAAAGTCCGAAGGAATTCGTTTCCTTGCCAATTTTCCTAAATTTATTCTTTTAGGCTCTTATGTCTTGCCCTTTGATTTTCTTCGGACTTTTGTTGACTTCATATTCCCGTGGATTTTCTGTTTGACAATTATTCCGAAGGATTTCCTTCTTTGCCTTTGTTCTTTTTATTTTTTTCGGGTTTTTATCCTCCCGAATTTCTTCAGACAAAAAGTCCAAAGGAATTTGTCTCCTTTGGCTATCTTAAGTGCCCTTCGGAAACTTTGCTTTTGTTCTTCACTTTACGGAGGTGCCCTCCGCAAGGGCTTTTGCTTCCCAATAATGCCCTTCGAAACTTTTGAAAGGGTCTTGCCACCAACCAAGTGCCCTCCGCAAGGGTAGGTGTCCTTCGAAAAACTGAATTTTGTCTTTCGTAATTTTCGCCAAGGTCTTCTTCATGCTTGAAGTGTCCCCCGCAAGGGCACATACCCTTTGGGGAAATTGTAAATGTCTCTACACGACGCCCAAATGTCCTCCACAAGGGCTATGTCTTCCAGGAGTGCCCTTCGAAAGAATTTAAAAGGTTCACTTCATTGACCAAGTGTCGTCCGCAAGGGCATGTCTGCCTTCAAAAGTGTCCTTCGGAAGAATTGTAGGGCACTCGGGCTTTTTGAAACCGTCCCTTGGAACTTTCATCTTGCCTTGAAAATCATAAAGTGAACCAACTCGAAGGGTACATACCCTTCAGGACTTTTGAATTGGACCTTCCCGAAGGGCAGGTGCCCTTCGGGTCTTCTCAACTGTGCTTTTCCCCTTTTCTTTCGGACAAAAAGTTTGAAGAAAATAAGCTTTGAATGACTACCACTTTGTCATTTTTTTGGACTTTTACACAGTCCTTTGAGAGCTCTTTCTCTCGGACAAAATGTTCGAAGAAATAGTCCACCTCTTATATCCCAAAAAATTCCTTAAGAAGACAAAATAAATAAACTTACAGCTTTTATATCTTGGTTGTATTTGCACATTTGGCTATAATCAAGCAAGATCCTTGGAAACCTCTGAATGACTAAAATTCACCTGGCTGTAGATGGCCACTTGGGTGGCTATAAATGGTCATCTAAGGACCCCAAAACTGCTTCACAAGACAAACTTGGCACCATAGCAAAGTTTCGAATAGTAGGGGTGACAATTTGCCCTGTGGGGGGCAAAATTGTCAACATTTTTGGCAAATCTGCAGGGAAGCATGCCTGCTATGCTAGAGAAATTAGACCATATAGATGCTATTCAAACTCCCAAATGGTAAACCTAATTTCTGACTGAAAATCTCATCCTGACCTTGGCTGAAGTAACATTCTTCCTTAAAAAAGGAAGAGAAAAAAAAGAAAGCAGGAAAACTAAGTAGCAAATGTGCAAACAAGCACTTATTGAACAAAACTGAAGCAAACGATTGTGCTTGAACAACACTTGGAGGAAAGAAAAAACAACTATGTACATAGAGCTTTGCTCTTCAATAGCAATGTTTCAGATGTATCCCATTGACTGGGATTGGAAACTGTTGGCCGTCCATCTTGGCAAGTTGGAAGGTGTGGGATTTGCAGCTGGAGATTGTGTATGGGCCACTCCAAAGGGAATCAAACTTCGTATGCCTTCCTGGTTTGGCTTGATCCTCATCCTACTTGAGGACCAAATCTCCTTCATTGAAGCTTCGTGAAGAAGCTCTTTAAAAACTATTGTCAACCTAGAGCTACGCCCTGAATCAAAGACGTGCATGAAATAGCCAGTCCTCTATCCGGCTGAAACAATGGGATCTTCTCACGAGGGTGGATGCCTCAACGATGAGCAGAACCTCCAAAGAAGGTTGGTTCTTGTATGATGTATCAATGGTGATCTCTACTCAATGCTACCATGGAAAAGGGAGAAGGAAACTTAAAGGGGAAATCCTACCTAAAAGGGGGTGATAAACCAGAAGTTTGATCCACTCAACTTGGAACCTTGAACACTGAACGAACAAAGGGGAAAGGAAAACCTTAGATTTCAATCAACCACTTGTGCATAAGTATTTCATGAAGAGGTTCGATCCAATGGCCAAAACCTGAGGGAAAACGATGGATAGAGGTCCGATACAAGACACTTTGCAGCCAAATAACATCCACTTACAGCTTCAGCAAAAGACATAAAGAACACTTAACATGACATGCATAAGGATAATCTAGCAACTAGGTATGAACCAGAATTTGGGAAGGGAGAGAAATCTACCACTTATGCAAATTGTTGAATGAATATACACTATGCCAACACTTGAAATCTGAAAGTACAGTCCTTCTATTGATTGAAAAGGTTACACAACTCACCAATGGCAGGGTCTGGTCTAGCCAAGAGAGGGATTATTTTTTTTTAATCAACGCTGAAAGCCATTTTATAGAGAATTACAAAAGGCCAAAGATTGGTGTTGAAAATTTGAAGAGAAGGATTAACTTAGATTAACTCAAGGCTAACTTGGCCTTTCAATAAAATATGTTTTCTCTTTGTTTTTGCATGAAGCTTCTTGTGCTTGAGAAAGTGAACTTGTCTTTGTTCTGAACCGTCCACCTCTCTTTGCATGGAAATCCATGCCAATGTCAATTTTAGAACTCTACGTGAGCTGCTTGATGCTGAGTTGGAACGTTAGAAACGCTGAGTTGGACACTTGATACGCTGAGTTGGACGAAGAGATCATTCTCCTTTGCATGGAAAGCTCTTAGTGGATGCGGCGTTTAACAATTAGTCAACTCTAAATCTAGAATTGTTGACTCGACATTCGAATTTGAAACTCTGGTTGAAGCTGAGTTGGACCTTCGGATGCATGAGTTGATCTAGAGATGAGCAGGACTTCACTAACCAGTCAACTGAAGCTTTGACTGGTGTTCGAAAATAGCCCCTACTTGCATGTATTTTACCCTGTTTTGGTCTGCCTGTTCATGTCTATTCCTGGCGGGATTCTGTATTTGGATGTATTAGTCTATATTTCCTCCGTTTGGCCTTGTTTCAACTTTTTTTGAAGCTTTGGATTTCCTCTAGAATTTATGCTTTTGGTTTCATTTTGCCTCGGGTTTATTTCCTCGGGCTTTTTTGCACGGCCATTTCTCCGAATTTCTTCGGAATTTTCGTCTGAAGGAATTCCTTCGGACAAAAAGCCCGAAGGAATTAATCCTTCTGCCCTTTGCCTTTGTTGTTTGGCTTTTCCTGTTAAGTCATTTTCCCACGGACAAAATGTCCGCAAGAATTATCTTGGTCTCTTCCTTTGGCCTTCGGAATTCTTCTTCGGACTTTAAGTTTATCCTTTTGAGTCGTTTTTGTCCATTTCCTTCGGATAAATCTCCCGGGAGAATTCTTTCAGACTTCTGTCTTAGCCCTTTATTTTCTTCTGGCATTCGTCTTCGGACAAAAAGTCCGAAGCTTGACCACTTTGTTCTCTCTTTTCTTCCGGGCAAAATACCCGAAAGAATTGCTTCAGCGTTTTTCTTGAACTATTCCCTTGTTTATTTCTCCGAATTTCTTCGGACTTTTTGTCCGAAGGAATTCCTTCAGACAAAAAGCCCGAAGGAATTAATCCTTCGTCTTTTGTCTCTGATTGCCTTCGGAAAAATTGCCCTTCGGGAAAGTCACAGTGGTCTTGTCACCGACCAAGTGCCCTACGCAAGGGCTCGTTGCTCTCCCTCTGTGCCCTTCGGACTTTTTACCATGGTCCTGTCATCGACCAAGTGCCCTCCGCAAGGGCTTATGTCCTTCGTCTGCGCCCTTTTTGAAAAAATTGTAGGGCACTCGAGCTTTTGCAAAGGTCCTGAAGTTGACGTGTACCTTCCCGAAGGGAGGTGCCCTTCAAGATTGTTGAAAATGACCCTTCTGAAGGGTACCCTTCCCTTCGGGTTTCTTGACAAAGACTTTCCCGAAGGGAAAAAGACCCTTCGGGCTTGCTGTATGTCCCTTCGGCAAATGGAGAACTCTTCGTACTTTACACTGGCCCCTTAGTAAAATTGGAAAAGGTCCTTCCTGCCCTTCGAGATTATGAAATGTGATTTTTCTGAAGGTCAGATACCCTTCGAGTTTTCTGTAATGGACTCCTTTCGGCCTCTTACTTCTTGTCATTTTCCCCTCGGATTTTTTGCAAATGGTCTCTTGGCTGATAAAATGACCCTTCGGGAAATGAATGAACCCTTCAGCATCTTTGGTAGTTTTGACCCTTAAGATATTTTTTGATAAGGTCCACCTCTCCTAGTGATCTTTTGAGCTTTAAACAAGTGCCATTTCCTTCAGACAAAATGTCCGAAGCAATTGAATCTTCAGCTAGTGGCCCTTCGGACAAAAAAGTCCAAAGGATTCAAACCCTTTAGAACTTCGAAATGATCTTTGCCCCTTTGTAAAACCATAAAACATCTGTTCTCTTTAGAATTTGCTCCTTCAACTGCTTGAATAAATATGTTCTTTCCTTTGGGGTAAAACTATCAACAAACCACTCCAAAGAGAATCAAACTTCGTGTGCCTTCCTGGTTTGGCTTGATTCTCATCCCACTTGAGGACCAAATCTCCTTCATTGAAACTTAGTGAGGAAGCTCCTTTGTCAAATGTTCTTTTCAACAATGCTTGATGACTTTCCATGGCTAGCATGGATTGATTTCTTGTCTCTTCCAACTCCATAAGCTTTGCATTCCTGATTTCCATAGGCTCATTCTCCAACAACTCAAGTTGATGCATTAGCTCTAAAGCTGAAAACTCAAGAGAAATAGGTAACCTTGCTTCCTTACCATATACTAGCTTGTATGGAGAGTTGGCTATTGCCCTTTTGTAGGTGATCCTATCAGCCCATAGAGCTGACTTCAACCTGAGATGCCATGACCTCTGATTGTTTTCAATAGTCCTTCGTATGATCCTTAAGAGGTTCTTGCTTGTAGATTCAGCAAGGCCATTTCCTTGTGGATAGTAGTTCGATGGAGTGCTGAGATAAACTCCATGTTGGACAGCCCATTGGCTGATCCTAGATCCCACAAAAGCCATTGCATTGTCAGAAATAATGGTTGAAGGAACTCCAAACCTAGTAAGCAAACCTTCATAGAAATCAAGAACGTTAGTTTCTTTTGCTTCTTTCAATGCAATTGTTTCTGTCCAACGTGTGAAGTAATCAGTAGCTGTTAGAATCCACTTATGCCCTGAATTCGAAGGAGGATTAATGAGACCAATAAAGTCCAATTCCCACTGGACAAAACACTGATCCACTGCAATTGGCTAAAGGGGCAGGGTTGCAAGTTTAACTTTTCCCACAAACATAGCACATTGTTTGCACTTCCTAAACCATATATGGCAATCGCCAAATATAGTAGGCCAATAGTACCCACCTCTCATAATTTTAAGTGTTGTAGTTCTTGCGGAAAAGTGTCCTGTTGACAATTTTGCCCATCTATAGGGCAAATTGTCACCACTACTATTCGGAACTTTGCTATGGTGCCAAGTTTGTCTTGTGAATCAGTTTTGGGGTCCTTAAATGACCATTTACAGCCACCCAAGTGGCCATCTACCGCCAGGTGAATTTTAGTCATTCAGAGGTTTCCAAGGAGCTTGCTTGATTACAACCAAATGTGCAAATACAGCCAAGATATACAATCTTTAAGTTTATTTATTTTGTCTTCCCAAAGAATTTTTCGTGATATAAGAGGTGGACTATTTCTTCGAACATTTTGTCCAAGAGAAAGAGCTCTCAAAGGACTGTGTAAAAGTCCGAAAAAATAACTAAGTGGCAGTCGTTCAAGGCTTATTTTCTTTGGACTTTTTGTCGGAAAGAAAGGAGAAAAGCACAGTTGAGAAGACCGGTTTTCAAGTCAAGACAAAAGTTCCGAAGGAGAGCTTCAAAAAGTCTGGGTGCCCTACAAAAAGCCCGGGTGCCCTTCAAAAAGCTCGGATGCCCTACAAAAAGCTTGGGTGCCTTACAATTCTTCCGAATGATACTTTTGAAGGCAGACATGCCCTTGCGGAGGGCACTTGGTCGAAGAAGTGGACCTTTTCAATTCTTTTGAAGGGCACTCCTGGAAGACAGCCCTTGCGGAGGACATCTGGACGTCACGTAGGGACATTTATAATTTCCCCGAAGGGTATGTGCCCTTGCAAGGGACACTTCAAGCACGAAGAAGACCTTGGCAAAAATTCTGAAAGACAATTCATTTTTCTGAAGGACACCAGCCCTTGTGGAGGGCACTTGGTCGGTGGCAGGACCCTTTCAAAAGTTTCGAAGGGCATTATTGGCAAGCAGAAGCCCTTGCGGAGGGCACCTCCATAAAGCGAAGGACAAAAGCAAAGTTCCTGAAGGGCACTTACCCTTCGAAAAAAAGATAGCCAAAGGAGAAAAATTCCTTCAGACTTTTTGTCCAAAGGAATTGTTGACAATTTTTCCCCAAAGGGAAGAACAGATTTATTCAAGTAGTTGAAGGGTTCACAAATTTGCCGAAGGGTCATTCTTTTGGCCAAGAGACCAATTGCAATTTTTCCAAAGAAAAACCAAGACGCCGAAGGAAAGAGTCCAATACAAGAATCCCGAAGGGCAGGGTACCCTTCGGAAGGGTCACTTTCAACAATCCCAAAGAGCACCTACCCTTCGGGAAGGTGAGAGAACAGATTTAGAACCTTTGCAAAAAGGTCGGGTGCCCTACAATTCTTCTAAAAAAAGGCATAGACATGAGCAACTAGCCCTTGCGGAGGGCACTTGGTCGGCAAGAGGACCGTGGTGACTTTTCCGAAGGGCACATTTCGAAGGCACTCGAAGGTGCAGCAAAGGAAGATAACCTTCGGACTTTTTGTCCAAAGGAATTCCTTCGAGAAAAAGTCCGAAGGAATTTGGAAGACGCAGGAAAGAAGACCAAAGACAAAATTCCGACAGCAAAAGACAAAGGCAAAGCAGAAGGAAACCTTCGGACTTTTTGTCCGAAGGAATTCCTTCGAACAAAAAGTCCGAAGAAATTCGAAGAAATGGCCACGCAAAAAGCCCGAGAAAATAAACCCGAAGAAGAATTCCAAAGGCCAAAAGAAGCGATCGAGATAATTCTTGCGGACATTTTGTCTGCAGGAAAATGACTAAGAGAAAAACCCGACTAAGACAAAAGCCCGAGCAAAGGGAAAAGAGAAGAAAGATATCCTTGGGGAAAAGGTCCAAAGGAATTCCTTCGGACTTTTTGTCCGAAGGAATACTTCAGAGGATAAAGCCGAAGGAAAGAAAGTCGTAGGAAATACATGCAACGAAGAGGTTCCAAAAGAAATAAGAAGACTAAGGGTGACGTCCCGCAAGACGTCAAATTTTGACCGCGGGAAGTAACCGTTGAAAGAAAGGTAAAGCTGGAATTCCGAAAGAATTAAAATCACAGGAGGTTGACCTCAGATTAAGCGACGGGAAGTTAAGAAAAGGCCAAACAGGAAAAAATATAGACAAATATATCCGAATATAGAATCTCGCCAGAAATAGACACGAACAGTGAAACCATAGCAGGGTAAAATACATGCAAGCGAGAGCTATTTTCGAGCACCAGTCAGAGCTTCAGTCGACTAGTTATTGAAGACCTGCTCGTCTCAAGATCATCTCATGCATCCGAGGGTCCAACTCAGCGTCAATCGGAGTTCTGAATTCGAATGACGAGTTGACTGTTCCAAATTTAAAGTTGACTAATTGTTAAACGCCGCATCCAATAGGAGCTTTCCATGCGAATGAGAATGATCTCTTCGACCAACTCAGCTGCCAAACAATCAACTCACCTTACCAAACGGCCAACTCAGCATTTCCAACGTTCCAAATTCGGCATCAAGCAGTGCACATAGAGTTCTAAAATTAACATTGGCGTGGATTTCCATGCAAAGAGAGGTGGGCGGTTCATAACAAAGACAAGTTCACTTCCTCAAGCGCAAGAAGCTTCATGCAAAGACAAAAGAAAACATATTTTATTGAAAGGCCAAGTAAGCCTTGAGTTAACTGAAGTGAATCTTTCTCTTCAAATTTTCAATGCCAAACTTTGGCCTCTTGTAATTCTCTATATAATGGCCTTCAGCCTTGATTAAAAAGAATCCAATCTCTCTCTTGGTTAGACCAGACTCTGCCATTGGTGAGTTGTGTAACCTCTTCAATCAATAGGACTATACTTTCAAATTTCAAGCGTTGGCATAGTGTATATTTCAATCAGCAATTTGCGTAAATGGTAGATTTCTCTCCCTTCCCAAATTCTGGGTAATACCTAGTTGCTAGATTATCCTTATGCAGGTTATGTTAAAGTGTTCTTTATGTCTTTTGTTGAAGCTATAAGTGGATGTTAGGTGGCTGCAAAGTGTCTTGTATCGGACCTCTCTCCATTTTCCCTCAGGTTTTGGCCATTGGATCGAACCTCTTCATGAAATACTTATGCATAAGTGGTTGATTGAAATCTAAGGTCTTCTTTTCCCCTTTGTTCGTTCAGTGTTCAAGGTTCCAAGTTGAGTGGATCAAACTTCTGGTGTATCACCCCCTTTTAGGTAGGATTTTCCCTTTAAGTTTCTTTCTCCCTTTTCCATGGTAGTCTGCAGCATAGAGTAGAGATCCTCATTGATACATCATACAAGAACCAGCCTTCTCTAGAGGTTCTTCTCACCGTTGAGGCACCCACCCTCGTGAGAAGATCCCATTGTTTCATTCGGATAGAGGACTGGCCATTTTGTGCACGTCTTCGAATCAAGGTGCAGCTCCAGGTTGAAAACAGTTTTTGGCACGCTCGGTGAGACCTATTTTTTCTGATTTTGATGAAATTGCAGTTGTAGCAGGGTTCTTCAAGAAGTATTCCGTTATTCCAAGCTCAAGCAATTGCTTCTAATAGTTCAGGACAGTTTCCATGTAAGTCTATTTTTATTGTATTATCGCGAATGAATTTTGATGGCTGTGTATGAAGAGAATTCCTATGCTATGTTTCCTTATCAGTCCAATGATGGATCATACCAGCGTAGTCATGATATCTATGAGCCTAATCAGCCTTATCAAGGGTATTATCAAAGCTATGTTGAGCCTTATCAAGTTTTTCATGATCCTTATTATCAAAAGCATGAATCTTACCTTTCCTTGTGAGCCATATCAGTCTCAGTTCCGGATTTCATCTTTTCCATATGGCTATGATGTTGCATATGAGCAGTATTGCCTTCAAGAAAAAATGAATGAGATAGAGCTCAGAATACTAGCATATGCAAGAAAGGTTTGTTCTAACTCTCAGTATGAGGAAGTGAATGGTCTATTTCAAAATGTGTCCAATGATCCAGAAGAGATAAATGGACTATGTATTATTGCATTGGAAAAGATGGAGGCTTGGGAAAGGTAGAAAATCGTGTTAAACAAATTGTCTACAAAGGGCTATTGTGCTGCTTATTCTCATGAAGTTCTTAACCATGCCCAGTGTGTGCCAAGGGAGCTTCCTAGTTGGATTCAAGAGCCTATTCAAGTGACTATTCATGAGACCAAACCTTCCTATAGTCCCATTACCTCACCAATCATCCCTCAAGCTCAAGTTGTCCGGGAAGACAAGCAGGTTCTAGACTTTGATGAGGTAATGGCTAAGTGGAAGGAATATAGTACAGAGGTCTTTAAGAGTTCCTCTTTCCCTCCCCTCCAAAACTCCCTAGATAATTCCATTGCCCTCGATATTCCAAAATCTAATCGTGATCAACCTCCCATGCTTTATTTTCCCTCTCAAACAAATGAATTTTATCACCCTCCCGCCATCCCCCTTACTCAGGAGGATCCTGTTCTTTGGAGGATTGAGAAAGAAGTTGCAGCTACAGGACAAGTTCTTGCAGAGTGTGTAGAGGATGCTTCAGAAGTGTTTGAAGAAGAATTTCCTATTGATACTTCACTTGAAGTTGTAATTGAGCATCCAATTATAGCTGAGAGTGAGAAGACTGATCTTGATGTAGATGAACTTCAAGAGGAGCTGGTACAAATTGAAGTCATACATGAGTTATAGGGATCTCCTATTGAGAAGGATCCAGATAGCGTGACAGCTGATTCAGTTCAAATAGATCAAAATGAGGAACAAAAAGATGATTGGCAGCTGTACCTTAAATCTCTACAAGAGATCGAAGAGCTTTGTATGGATATGATGGCTATTAAAGAGCATGTTTATGAGAAATTTGATCAAGAATCACCCATTCAAGATCCCAATACAGATTGGGTTGCCTACTCAAAGCTCCTTGAAGAGCTGGATGAACTTGCAGCAGTCAATATAAAGGATGTGTTCACTCAAAAAGCATGCATAGATGAGGTATCACTTGACATGGTGATAGATGACAAGCAATCTGAAAAGGATCAGGAAGTACTTGGTGAGTTTGTCTTTGTTGGTGACCTGTTCGTTGTTGATGACTCATTCGAGAAGATGCTAATATAGTTCGTAGACAAGGAAAATACCTCATCAAAGGTTATGACTAATAAACACCCTGCTTTGCAACTTGTACCATCTCTTGGAATGAGTAAATTCAATAATTTTGACCCACGCAGATCATTCTTTATCATGGTTAGCTAGGTTATTTAGTTGTTTCTACTTTCCTCCAAGTGTTGTTCAGGCACAGTAGTTTGCTTCAGTTTTGTTCCAATAAGTGCTTGTTTGCACATTTGCTTTTTAGTTAGTTTTTTGCTTTCGTGTCTTTCCCTTCTTATTTTTAAGGAGGTTACTACAATGATGATCAAAGCAATTTTTTTACTCACAAATCAGGCTCACCGTTAGGGAAGTCAAATAAGCATCTATACATGTCTGAGTTCTCAAGCATAGTAGGCATGCTTCCCAGTTGAGTCGCCAGAATGTTGACAATTTTTCCCCAAAGGGAAGAACGGATTTATTCAAGCAGTTGAAGTGTTCACAAATTTGCCGAAGGGTCATTCTTTCAGCCAAGAGACCAATTGCAATTTTTCCGAAGAAAAACCAAGTAAGAGACCAAAGGAAAGAGTCCATTACAAGAATCCCGAAGGGCAGGGTACCCTTCGGAAGGGTCACTATCAACAATCCCGAAGAGCATCTACCCTTTGGGAAGGTGAGAACAGATTCAGAACCTTTGCAAAAAGGTCAGGTGCCCTAAGATTCTTCCGAAAAAAGGCACAGACACGAGCAACTAGCCTTTGCGGAGGGCACTTGGTCGGCGAGAGGGCCATGGTGACTTTTCCGAAGGGCACATTTCGAAGGCACTTGAAGGCACAACAAAGGAAGATAACCTTCGGACTTCTTGTCCGAAGGAATTCCTTCGAGAAAAAGTCCGAAAGAATTTGGAAGACACAAGAAAGAAGACCAAAGACAAAATGCCGACGGCAAAAGACAAAACAAAGCAGAAGGAAACCTTCGGACTTTTTGTTCGAAAGAATTCCTTCGGACAAAATGTCTGAAGAAATTCAGAGAAATGGCCACGCAAAAAGCCTGAGAAAATAAATCCAAAGAAGAATTCCGAAGGCCAAAAGAAGTGATCGAGATAATTCTTACGGACATTTTGTCCGTGGGAAAATGACTAAGAGAAAAACCCGACCAAGACAAAAGCCCGAGCAAAGGGAAAAGAGAAGGAAGATATCCTTGGGGAAAAAGTCCGAAGGAATTCCTCTGGACTATTTGTCCGAAGGAATACTAAGGAAGATAAAGCCGAAGGAAAGAAAACCGCAGGAAATACATGCAGAGAAGAGGTTCCGACAGAAATAAGAAGACTAAGGGTGATATCCCGCAAGACGTCAAATTTTGACTACAGGAAGTAACCGTTGAAACAAAGGTAAAGCCGGAATTCCGAAAGAATTAAAATCACGGGAGGTTGACCTCAAATTAAGCGACGGGAAGTTAAGAAAAGGCCAAACAGGAAAAAATATAGACAAATACATCCAATATAGAATCCTGCCAGAAATAGACATGAACAGGCAAACCAGAGCATGATAAAATACATGCAAGCAGGGGCTATCTTCGAACGCCGTTCAAAGCTTCAGTTGACTGGTTATTAAAGTACCGCTCGTCTCCAAATCATCTCACGCATCCGAGGGTCCAACTCAGCGTCAACCGGAGTTCTGAATTCGAATGACGAGTTGACTGTTCCGAATTTAGAGTTGACAATTGTTAACCGCCGCATCTACTAGGAGCTTTCCATGCGAAAGAGAATGATCTCTTCGACCAACTCAGCTGCCAAGCAGTCAACTTAGCTTGCCAAACGGCCAACTCCGCCTTTCCAACATTCCAATTCGGCATCAAGCAACGCACATAGAGTTCTAAAATTAACATTGGCATGGATTTCCATGCAAAGAGAGGTGGGCGGTTCATAACAAAGACAAGTTCACTTCCTCCAGCACAAGAAGCTTCATGCAAAAACAAAAGAAAACATATTTTATTGAAAGGCCAAGTAAGCCTTGAGTTAACCGAAGTGAATCTTTCTCTTCAAATTTTCAACGCCAATCTTTGGCCTCTTGTAATTCTCTATATAATGGCCTTCAGCCTTGATTAAAAAGAATCCAATCACTCTCTTGGTTAGACAAGATTCTGCCATTGGTGAGTTGTGTAACCTCTTCAATCAATAGGACTGTACTTTCAAATTTCAAGTGTTGGCATAGTGTATATTTCATTCAACAATTTGCATAAGTGGTAGATTTCTCTCCCTTCCCAAATTCTGGTTCATACCTAGTTGCTAGATTATCTTTATGCATGTCATGTTAAAGTGTTCTTTATGTCTTTTGCTGAAGCTGTAAGTGGATGTTATTTGGCTGCAAAGTATCTTGTATCGGACCTCTCTCCATCGTTTTCCCTCAGGTTTTGGCCATTGGATCGAACCTCTTCATGAAATACTTATGCACAAGTGGTTGATTGAAATCTAAGGTTTTCCTTTCCCCTTTGTTCGTTCAGTGTTCAAGGTTCCAAGTTGAGTGGATCAAACTTCTAGTGTATCACCCCCTTTTAGGTAGGATTTCCCCTTTAAGTTTCCTTCTCCCTTTTCCACGATAGTCTGCAGCATAGAGTAGAGATCCTCATTGATACATTATACAGGAACCAGTCTTCTCTGGAGGTTCTTCTCACGTTGAGGCACCCACCCTCGTGAGAAGATCCCATTGTTTCAGTCGGATAGAGGACTGGCCATTTTGTGCACGTCTTCGAATCAGGGCGCAGCTCCAGGTTGACAACAGGAATTCCTTCGGACAAGAAGTCCAAAGAAACTCGGGAGGATAAAAACCCTGGGGAAAATTAAAAAACAAAGGCAAAGAAGGAGATCCTTTGGAATAAATGTCAAATAGAAAATCTGTGAGAATTTGAAGTCGGCAAAAGTCTGAAGAAAATCAAAGGGCAAGACATAAAAGCCTAAAAGAATAAATTCGGAAAAATTGGCAAAGAAATGAATTCCTTCAGACAAAAAGTCTGAAGAAATAAGGATAGTTTCAAAAAACCCGATAGAAAAGACAAGGGCATAAGCAAAGGCCAAAAAAGAGAAAAGGAAATGCCAAGCCCGAGAAAGAGAAAAGACAGGAGTCCTTCGGACAATTTGTCCGAAGGACGAAAACTAAAATAAAGCCCGATTCTCGAATTAAAGTAGAACACGGGAAAAACCAAAGAAAACATGAAGTGAACTGAGCATGATCAATAGCATGAACAGAGACGTAAGCACAAACAAGATTGAGCCAAAACTGAACAAGAAGTAAGACAAACGCAAAAATAGAGGCATGAGCAAAGATTAAAGCCGAACCGAACATGGACATAAGCATGAACAGTAAATAAAACCAACGTAGAATAAAGACAAAGGCAGGATACACAAAGATCATGCACAAACTAACGTGAAGTGACTCCAACGAATTGAATGCGTTTTAAAAAGCAAGCACGCTTCAGTTCTGAAAATAGAGTCATCTTGCATAATGAACAGGGAAAGCGTTGAAAGTTTCAAACAGCCAAAAATTCCATGCACGCACTCTCGTTTGCTTGAAACGTTCCAGTAGTTCAAACGCAATTCTTAATTTGGCATTTGCATTGATTTAATGCAAAGGGGAGACTTTCAAACATTCCAGCAGTTCGAGTGAATTCGATTACTCTTGTTTTGAAGTTGACTAGTTTTCAAGCCAAGACATCTATTCGTAGATTTCATGCATCCAAAGCTTGTCTTCTTTTTTTTTCAACTCAATGAATTTTTATGCAAGAGAAAATAGACTTTTGTAAAGGCTGAGTTGGTTTGAGTTTACTCCCTCTTTATTTTCAACGTCAATCTCTTAGCTTGTTGTAAATTTCTATATTAATGGCTTTTCAACGTTGTAAAATATATCCCTCTCTTGGTAAGACCAGACTTTGCCATTGGTGAGTTGTGTAACATCTTCAATCAATAAGACTGTACTTTCAAATTTCAAGTGCTGACATAGTGTACATTCATTCAACAATTTGTATACGTGATAGATTTCTCTCCCTTCCCAAATTCTGATTCGTACCTAGTTGCTAGCTCATCATGTTATGCAGGTCATGTTCAATGTTTTATGTCTTTTGCTGAAGCTGTAAGTGGATGTTAGGTGGCTACAAAGTGTCTTGTATCAGACCTCTCTCCATCGTTTTTCCTCATGTTTTTTGTCATTGGATCGAACCTTCTCATGAAATATTTATGCATAGTGATCAATTGAAATCAAAGGTCTTCATTTTCCCTTGTCTGATTCAGTGTTCAAGGCTCCAAGCAGAGTGGATCAACATTTTGGCATATCACCGTCATTAGGTAGGATTTCGCTTTCAAGTTTCTTTCTCTCTTTTCCATGGTAGATTGGCAACACAAAGTAGAGATCCACATTGATAAATCTTATAGGAACCAGCCTTCTCTGGAGGTTCTCACAATTGAGGCACCCACCCTCGTGAGAAGATCCCATTGTTTCATCCAGAGAGAGGATTAGCCATTTCAGCACGTCTTCGATTCAGGATGCAACTCCAAGTTGACAAGAGTTTTTGGTATGCCCAATGGGACCACGAAAAAGTTCTTTGCATAGAGTTTTTGCAGTAGCAGAAGATATTCATCTACATCCAATTACAGAGTTCATAACATCATTCAGGCAATCCGTTCATGCCAAAGGTTACCACAAGATCAACAAGTAAAGGTATTCCTTTTGAATTTGCAACTTATAAAAGAGTAAGGTCTAGGAGGGCAAATCCAATCCTGAAAGGGAATATTTACCTCCCCCTCATCCTATCATTCTAAACACTGCAATCCCCACCATCCATATGGCCATTAGAAATCAAGTGTTTGCTCCATTCAATAGGAGAAGTCCACTGAATCTAGCACAATTAGATGACATTCTTGTATCTGCACTCAAAAGTATTCCATTCTTCTCAGGAGAAAATCAAACAACCCCTATTGAGCATATTCAAGATGTGGCTAATCTTTGTTCAATTCATAATGTTGTTGAGGATAATGTTGCTATTAGATTGCTTGTTTCTTCTTTCAAAGGAAAAGCATTACAATGGTATAGAACCCTCCCACTTAGATCTGTTTCCACCTGGGATGAATTGGGTGCAGCCTTAGTCAAGCAGTTTGAAGACAAATCTGATCACTTATCTTTAGTTGACAATTAACTGCCATACAGAGAGCTCCTCATGAGTTCATGTCCGATTTTAATTTCGGATTCTAGAAGACATGGACCAGGATACCGGTTCTAATTAGGCCATCCCCTGAATATGCATTTTTGTATTTTTTGAAAGCTCTTAATTTTGACATTAGTGTGATGATACAATCAATGGGTGGTACTACTTTGTCAGATGCTTATGAAGTTGCAATAAGGGCAGAAAATAGTTTGATACAAGGAAGCTTTCTCCAAGACCTCCAATGCCCATATTTTCAAAAATAAGTTTTGTACTAGCCCTTTAGATTCCTCAAATTCCATCCTTAGCTGTTATTCCAGCACCTCAAGTTCATATTGCAGCCCCTATTGGTCAAGCTAGTGAGATATGAGAGTTGAAAAGTTTGCTGCAATCTTTTGGAAATGAAATAGTACAGCTCAAAAGACAGCAATTTCAGTCAAATAGGCCCTATCAACAGCAAAATCAGAACTAGCAGTGCTTCAAAGATCAAAGGTCTCCTTATCAGGGTTTCAAAAAAAATAGACCACCCTATCAAGCACAAGGAGCCATAACTCCAGCTAAGCCATATGCTGCTCTTGATCCGAATGCTCCTTCCACTTCAAAAGCCATTGTTCCAACCCCACCTCAAAATAATTTGGTGCAAGATTCAAGATGGTAGCCCTCAAATCTCAATGATGCTCAAACCAAGCCTTGGTATCACAGAACATCACCATGCCACAGATGACACAAGAAGAGTTCTCTTTTCAAGGAGGTCAATATCAAGATATAGGTTTGACATCACAAGGAGTGACTCATCAAGTTTAAGGGCACCCTGATGTTATTAATGTAAATTCGCAGGTCGATGATCATATTGCTTTTACTCATGATTGTAAAACTAATGATTCAAGTGGTCAAGGTGCAGCTATAACCTATCAAAGAACTAAAAGAAGAGCTGTTGAGAAAGCCCAAGCGGTAGCAAATACTTCAAGTGGACCTAGTATTGTTGCTCAAAATGCAAAAGAGCAGCTTACTGCTCCCATAGCCCAAAAAAATCAAAATATAGAGGTTAGTAAAGTGCAGCAAATACCTCTAATTCGTGAGCAGCAAGTACCACAGAAAGCGCAATCAAAGGTTAGTGCATCTCAGTTCAGTATTGTAGATCAAATGAACAAGTCTAACATCAGCATTAGCATGAGAGATTCTCTTTCAATTCCAGGGCAAAAGGATAAACTCATTCAAGAACTTTCAGCTCTTGAATTGTCTCAGAAACCGGTTGAGAAAGGTGTTGTCTTGACAAATTCGGATCAGCCAACTAAGCAACAAGTGCAGCAAGGAGATAAGATGTCAAAAGTGGACAAAACTGAGGTAAAAACAAAGAAAACTCCCCCTTTTTATTTTTCTTTGATAGTGGGTGATACTTTGGTTCATAATTTATGGTGGATAGTGGAGTTAGCAGTATAGTAATGCCCAAACAGATTGCAGACAAGCTCGGTCTTGTTTATGAGCCAACTACTAAAGCTATATTGCAGTTGAATGGTTCACCAGCAAAGACAGTAGGCATCATCAAAGATTTGAAATTGACATTACATGTTTGTCCTAACGTTACTATTCAGCAAGATGTTGTAGTGGTGGACTTGCCTCTTTATTTCGCTATGTGCCTTTCAAAGGACTTCACCTCAAAGATTGGGGGATATTTATCAACTGATTGGACCTATTTGTTCAAAACCAGATATGGTACAAATGTAGCAATTCATTCAGAGCCTATTGCACGTTTTCATATGGAGCCTTATACGGCAAATGTGGTCAATGCAAATTGCATCATCTCAGATAAAATATTACAAATTAATGATGTAGAAAAGGACTCACCTTTGGATGGAGTTCCAGATTTGTTTCTTGATGAGTGGGCTTCCACCTTAGATAAGCATGATCCCTACAAGCTGATTGAAGAGGAAGGTCTTGGAGTGTATTGTCTTCATGAGAACGAAGCACCAATTCCAACCATGGTCAAAGAAGACGAATCTAATGAAGGCTTGTGGCAATTGTACTTTAATGGATCAAGAAATAAGCATAGAACCGAAGCTGGAATGATGTTAATTTCTCCTAGAGAACAAATGTATTTCTCCTCTATTAAATTTCAGTTTGGTTGTTCAAACAACGTTGCTGAATATGAAGCACTAGTTCATGGTTTGCAGTGGGCTAAGAAGATGAAAGTAAATTGTTTGCAGGTGTTTGGAGATAATGAACTTGTAGTCCACCAAGTAAAAGGTTTGAATATATGCAAAAATATGTTGCTTAAATCTTACAGACACAGAGTTTGGGATTTACTTGAAGATTTTTAGCCTTTTAATATTCAGGGAATACCAAGAGATAGGAACAAATATGTTGATAGGTTGGCTGTTGTTGGGGCACAATTTGATATTCCAGCTGATATAAAAAGTGACATTTTTCAGTCACATAAAGTAGTTGTAAGGCCTTCTATTCTGGATAACCAAGAGAATTGGCAGGTGTTTGAAAATGACAATCAAATTATGAGATTTTTGCAGGGTGACGCTGAGTTTTCTTTAAGAAATCAGTGGAAACACTTACAGCAGTATGGTGATCATATTGTACAACTAAAAATGAATAGGCTACCCAAGGGATTGGTCACTCTTGAAAATATTTTTAGTGAAGATGAGCTAAGGAAAGAGAAACCAACCTTGTCAACAAAGGAAGAGCACTATGCCAATGTAGAGATTGCAACTGGTAAAATTTTGAAATTGGGCAAGGTATGCACTCCACAAAAGAAAGCTTTCATTGATTTATGCACAAGTTTTGCTAATATATTCGCATGGCAGTATAGTGATCTCAAAGGTTTTGATCCAAGTTTGGCTCAACACATTATTGAGTTAGAAGATGAAACTAAACCAGTAAGACAAAGAAAAAGGCCAATCAATCCAAAGCTTGAGCCTTTGATGAGAGTTGAGCTTCACAAGCTCATAGAATCAGCGATTATATTGCCAATCAAGCACTCAACTTGGGTGGCGAACCTTGTTCCAGTATGGAAAAAGAATGGTGAGATTCGTTTATGTGTTGATTTATATGATTTAAACAGGGTTTTGCTTAAAGACCACTATCCATTGCCATCAATGGAACAAATTTTACAGCTTGTTGCAAGTTCAGAGAGGTTTTCCTTGTTGGATGGATATAGTGGTTACAATCAGATTTTGGTCAAAGAGGACCAATTCAAGATAGCCTTCACGACTAAGTGGGGGACATTTGCATACAGAAAGAAGCCATTCGATTTGTCTAATGCTGGAGCAACCTTTCAAAGAGCCATGGATATGGCCTTCCAAGGCCTTTTTAACAAGTTTGTGTTTGTTTATTTGGATGATATAACAGTGTTTTCAAAAGATGTAGAAGATCACATGGTTCATCTCAAGCAAGGTTTTGAAAGGTGTAGGCAATTTGGGATATCTCTAAATCCCAAAAAGTGTGTATTTTCAGTTCATGAAGGTAAGCTTCTTGGACATGTTTCGAAGCACGGTTTAAACATAGATTCTGAAAGGATTCAATCCATTCTTGCACTCTCCTTGCCTAAGAGCAAAAAGGCTTTACAAAGTTTCTTTAGAAAAATCAATTTTATAAAGAGATACATTTCACATTTCGCTATTGTAGTTAAACCATTTACAGCCATGCTAAAGAAAAATCAAAACTTCAGTTGGTCCAAGGAGGGAGTAAAAGGGTTTGAAGATGTTAAGAAAGCCATAGCAAGTGCTCCTACGCTTTTAAATCCAAATTTTACGAAAAAATTCATTTTGTATACGTATGCTAATATGGACACCATTTCAGGCATTCTTATGTAGCAGAATCATGAAGATTTAGAGCAACCAATAGCTTTCTACAGCCAAGGCTTGGAGGAGTATGAAACAAGGTATTCTTTTGTTGAAAAGCATGTCCTTTCAGTTATAAGATCTCTGAAAAAATTTAGGCACTTGTTGTCTAATAATAAAATACATCTAATGGTTGCTCATCCAAGCATCAAAGAATTTCTTATGAACAAAGACATAAATGAGAAGAGAGCTGGTTGGATAATCAAGGTAATGGAATATGACATGAAAATTAAGGTTACAAAGTTGGTTAGAGGCAAAGGACTTTGTGAGCATTTAGATCAGGACTTGCAAGAAACTAATGACGCTGTTTTAGTGTCAAATGATGAAGAGATTGTTGCTGTTCACACCTCACCTTTCAGCTGGTTTCATGATTTGGTAAGCTATCTGCAAGATGGTTTTTACCTTTCTCACCTAAGTGCTTCAAAAAGAAGGTATTTCAGATTGCAATCAATTCCATTCTTGCTCGTTGACAGTGTTTTGTTCAAAAAAGATATTAATGAAATGTTACTAAGGTGTATGGAACCAAGCCAAACTCAAAGATTACTTGAAGAATTCCATGATGGACATGGTGGATGACACTTTTTCACAAGAACTAC
This sequence comes from Torreya grandis, assembly GCA_037957365.1. Classification (NCBI taxonomy): domain Eukaryota; kingdom Viridiplantae; phylum Streptophyta; class Pinopsida; order Cupressales; family Taxaceae; genus Torreya; species Torreya grandis. The sequence continues at coordinate 716,182 of JARHVA010002996.1, read as the reverse complement.
AGCACTTAAAATCATAAGAAGTGGGTACTATTCTATGAAAAAGAAGAAGAAGACAAGCTTTGGATGCATGACACTACGAATAAATGTCTTGACTTGAAAACTAGTCAACTCCAAAACAAGAGTAGTCAAATTCACTCGAACTGTTGGAATGTTTGAAAGTCTCCCCTTTGCATGAATTCAATGCAAATGCCAAATTAAGAATTGCGTTTGAACAACCGGAATGTTTTGAGCTTTGAGACAAACGAAAGTGCGTGCATGGAATTTCTGGTTGTTTGAAACGTTCAACTCTTTGCCCGTTCATCATGCAAGACAACTCTATTTTCAGAACTGAAGCATGCTTGTTTTCTTAAACGCGTTCACTTCGTTGGAGTCACTCACGTTGGTCTATGCATGATCTTTGTTCATCATGCCTTTGTCTTTATTCTGCATTTATTTTATTCATTGTTCATGCTTATGTCCATGTTCAATTTTGCTTCAGTCCTATTTGTATTTTCTCCGGATTTTTCCATGTTCTACTTTAATTCGGGAATTGGGCTTTATTTTAGCTTTCGTCCTTTGGACAAATCGTCCGAAGGACTCTCTGTCTCTTCTCTTTCCCAGGCTTGGCATTTCCTTTTCTCTTTTTTGGCTTTGGCTTACACCCTTGTCTTTTCTATCGGGCTTTTGTCCTTCCGAATTCCTTCGGACTTTTTGTCCGAAGGAATTCGTTTCCTTGCCAATTTCCCCAAATTTATTCTTTTAGGCTCTCATGTCTTGCCCTTTGGTTTTCTTCGGTCTTTTGTTGACTTCATATTCCCGTGGATTTCCTATTTGACAATTATTTCAAAGGATTTCCTTAAATTTTCTCGTTTCCTTCTTTGCCTTTGTTTTTTTTAAATTTCTATTGAGCTTTTTTCTTGGGTATATCCTCCGTCGGACCTTTTCCTTGAATTCCTTCGGAGTTTTTGTCTGAAGGAAATTCTTTTCCGTTTGAAGTGTCCCTTGCTTTTATGAAAGTGCCCTCTGCAAGAGCTTCTGCTTCACAAAATTGCCCTTCGGGCTTTTTGATTTGGTCCTGTTAGTCGCCTGGGTGCCTTCCGCAAGGGCAAGGTTCTTCCAAAAGTGCCCTTCGGAAGAATTGTAAAGGTCCACTTCGCCGACCAAGTGCCCTCTGCAAGGGCTTTTTGTCCTCAAAAGTGCCTTGTGGAACTTTTGAAAGGGTCCTGACACCGACCAAGTGCCCTCCACAAGGGCTTTTTTTGCCTTCAAAAGTGCCCTTCAGAAGAATTGTAGGCACCCGAGCTTTTTGAAACTGTCCTTCAGAACTTTTGTCTTGACTTGAAAACCATAAAGTGAACCAACCCAAAGGGTTACATATCTGTTGACCATTTTTTGGTCCTGCAAGCCAAAATCAGTCTCCTTCCTTCCCTACTATCTTGAGCAGTCAGTGTTTTATGTATCCACCCTTCTGCAAATTGTGTTTTCTCCCTTTTGTAATAAACCTATCTCTGTAAAGAATCAAATGACTTGAGTCTTGTAGACGTCTCGGGTTGATCCATAGGCTTACCCTGTTTCGGGCAGTCAGTTTGCACAAGCCGTTTGGCAAGGGAATGGCCTGGTTCAAAGAATGAAAGTCTTTTACAAAGTTCTAAAGACAAAGTGCCCTTGCGGAGGGCAATCAAGAAGCAAATTGGACCGTTCTAGCAGACTGTGGAAGACATTTTGGACCCAAGGTGCCCTTGAGGAGGGCAAAGGGCACGTTCAGAAAAGTTACAAGGCAAAAGGCCTAAAGGGAAGAATTCCTAGGAAAAAATGACAAGGCAAAAGGGAAGAAACCAAAAGGACATTTCCTTCGGACAAAATGCCCGAAGGAATTCCTTCGGACATTTTGTCCGGAGGAAAGCACAAATGGAAGGGCCAAGACTTAGCAAGGAAATCCAAGGCAAAGGCAAAGGTCAAAGGTCCTTCGGACAAAATGTCCGAAGGAAAATAACAAGGAAGAATCAACGACGGAAAAATCCAAAGGCACATTCCTTCAGACATTTTGTCCGAAGGAATTCAAGAAGAGAAAGGGCCGAGACTCCAAAGAAAAAGACTAAGGCATGACGAAAGATTGCCTTCGGACATTTTGTCCTAAGGAATTAAGAAGACCAAGGCAGCCCGAAGGAATCCTAAGGGCAAGTGCCCTTGTGAGGGACTCTTGGCTACCAAAAAGGGGCCAAAGAAATTGCCAAAGGGGTGATGGGCCTGCGGACGTCAAATTTACAATGATGAAATAGCCGTTTGGTTTTCGAATAGCGACAGGCCCGCAGACATCAATTTTTGACGGGATGCGTCGGCCGTTGAGGAGAAGCCAAAGGACTAAGGCCTTCACGATAAGCGACCAAAGGCTCATGGCACAGACACGAGTAAACTCAGCGACCCGCCAAGAAAGGAGCCCGAAGAGCCAGCAAAAGACAAAAAGATTGCCCGAGAGCCGAGTTGCAAGGAAAGAGACAAAAACAGTGAAAGCGTGACCACGCACACATAAGCCAAGCGCAGAAGAAGACAAAATAGTCCAGGTGGCATAGGAAGCGTCGGCAGAAGAGTTATTACTGCAGGTGAAACAGTGCTTAAGAATTGGTCATCACAAAGTGCAAGCATTCAATGGCGCGGCCTGTTTTTCTTCGTTTGAGCATGGGTGAGCAGACAGTCGGGTAAGTTTCATAAAGAGGGGCGGCCTTGTCATTCAAACGATCAAGCAACCCATGCTTTTACAATGATATTTAATATGATTTAAACGCCAAAGTCAAGACTTGGACTGCCGCAGCATGGGCCACTCATTCTGAAAAGCGCCTAATTCTTCCTTTTGATGCTATATATATTGTAACCTCCAAGTGAGGAAGATATCTCTCATTTTGTAAGGCGAAGCCCTGCCAAATTTTCACCTTGATCAATAAGAATGTATTTTACCTCTATCTGATTGTTTTATGCTTTCAAGTGTGTCTGTGTATCAACCCTATGTTCAGTCATTTTGCATAATGCTTTCACAAGTTTGACACCAACATACCTGGTATAGACAAAGTACCATTTCTGCAGGTAACAGGAAGTGTTGTATCTGGAGCGCATAGACAGAAAAGGGTTATCAGACAGTGTGTTTTCTACAGCGCCTGTGGTAAGTTCATTTTCTGTGTGTGCCTTCATTAAGCCTATTGGTAAAGCTCCCTACAGTCTGGTCTTTTCATCAAATAAAGTGTATGTCTGCCCTCTTCTGGTCTAAAGTGTGAATAATTGAGTAGATCAAAAATCATTTGGTGCATCACCACTTAGATTAGTTTCTATCCTGGTTATCCTTCTCTCTTTTCACCCCCCCCATTATTAATAGTAGTATCAAAATAGCCTCAAAGATGCATCAAAGGGAGCTAGCCCTAATCTAGAGATTCTCCCCTCAGTTTTGCCAGACCCACAACAAGAAGGGAGTCTCCATTGTGCCGCGTGGAAGGGAGAAGCCCAGTCTTCTTTCAAGGGTGCAATCCACAACGTCAACAATACCCTTCAGGACTTTTGAATTGGACCTTCTCGAAGGGCAGGGGCCCTTTGGATCTTCTCAACTGTGTTTTTCCCTTTTTCTTTCAGACAAAAATTCCGAAGAAAATAAGCTTTTGAACGACTACCACTTAGTCATTTTTTCGGACTTTTACACAGTCCTTTGAGAGCTCTTTCTCTCGGACAAAATGTCCGAAGAAATAGTCCACCTCTTATAGCCCGAAAAAATCCTTGGGAAGACAATAAATAAACTTATAGCTTGTATGTCTTGGCTGTATTTGTACATTTGACTGTAATCAAAAAAGCTCCTTGGAAACCTCTGAATGACTAAAACTCACCTGGCTGTAGATGGCCACTTGGGTGGCTGTAAATGCTCATTTAAGGACCCCAAAACTGATTCACAAGACAAACTTGGCACCATAGCAAAGTTCTGAATAGTAAGGGTGACAATTTGCCCTGTGGGGGAAAAATTGTCAACAATTCATTCGGGCCAAAATGGAGGCACCATAGGTGCTGCCAACTCTGAAATGGTCCCCAGTATGCAAGATCTAACGATGGCTAGGAATGCTTCTGCATTACAATATATCTGCAATCCCTCCTTAGTTATGCATTTTTATTTGTATTTATAAAAAACTCAAACATGTTTGCCTTTTTCTAGCATGAATTCTAGATTGTTCTAATTGTTTTATATATGGCTTATTGCACACTTCCCCATCATGATCCATTTATGACAACTTTAGGTCGCCCTAAGCTGGTCATCATTTGGGAAGCAAGAAATGATATCGTTTGCCATAGGAGGGAGGATTTCCTTGTTCAAGTGATTCCAAGAGATGGCCATTGCTGGTGGCTATCCCTAGTGTGTCTTTGAAATTATTTGATAAATAATCCCAGCATCCCTTGCATTTCCATGGTGAATATTTGTCCTTAACTGCATATAATTTTGCTTTTGGCTCACTACGCATGGGAGGGGGCATGTATATTGAGTCAATTTAATGGTAAGGCCTTCCATATATGGCTTGCATAGTTTACACACAAGATTTGCATGTCTCAACTATGGTTATTTTATCCGTGCATGAAAAATTTATGGGTTTGCTATGTACTGCGAATAACAAGAAGCCTTTTGCATGGTTTGTGAAAATCTGACTAGCGGTGGACAATCAAGCCAAAGTACCTAGTCTAGCCTGGAAACCTATCATGCCCTAAAGGTGTAGTTTTGTATTCTTACCTATAGGTAAGTGAAGGGTCTCAAAGGCACTAAGATAAAACCTGTGAAGATGTAGAGATGGAACCACATGTCAGCCAGAGTCAAATATGGAGTGGTAAGAAATGTAAATAGTCTCGGCGTTGGGAATGGAGCTCATGTGGAAGGTTTATTCTCATATCTCTTTTACTAATGGAGTGGTTTGGCACTAATGCCATCTAAGGGGTCACATGTGCCCAAGATTGCATTGCATCAAATATATTATCTCTAAAATGATATATCATTTATCGTGCCCTATGATGTGTGCCTCTCAGTGATGTCCATTTCAAATAAAGAAAAGATAGTTGTTCTTTGGATGAGCTGTTCGGGTTTAATGGATATAGCTATGCACAGAGCTACTCAGAAGACCATAATCAGAATTGTCACAGAGCTATTCATACAAGTAAATTTCTGTGTATGGAAAGCCAATCCAGTAAAAGCAGTATCAGAGATCAGCTGAAGCTTTTTGAACAAAAGGCATGCCCTTGATCTCTATAAAATAAAGTGTTACGAAGAGCAAAAGATCATAAGAGAAAATTCAACCAAGAGTTCTAGCTCTACAGTAACTAGTGCATTCATTTTAATGATGCATGAGAAGTCATCTCCATTTTAGTATGCAGCACAGAGGTGTGCAATGAAAATAATTTTAAAAGAAATAGCAAGCAAGAGCAAAGGGGTTGAAAGTTCTACGACTGCTCAAGGACAGGTACAGATTACTATCAGCAATAACAGCATTAGAACAAGAAAATGGTAATAATATCTGTTTCAAGATAAATCACAACCATAACACAATCAAATTCAAAATCCCAAATTTTGATAATGTCGGAAGCCAGTCCTAAAACTTTAGGTGTGTTTAATACAACTCCTTATTGCTTCTCTAGCAACGTTGCTTCTGAATCAGAACAGATTACTGATTCATTATTACCAAATGATAATGAGAATGGTGTATTGAGAATTGTATGGACAAAAGAAATAAATTATAGAAAGGATGGTTCAAGTGGAAACCTCTCCAAAGCAAAAATTGCTTTCAGATTTCAATTGGCGACGCACTACCAAAGCTCCAATATCACGGCCTCGTTTCTCTACAGGCTGCCCCCTCTCTACTATGGTGACCTTTGCACCAAGCTCTGCAAGCACCAGACTGGCAAACAATCCTGCAGGTCCACTACCTACAACAACCACATTTGGTTCGCTTGCAGTTGTAGATCTGTTTGACCATTTTATATCTTTCATGATCAGCATTTGGTTTGTAGATTCTTCACACATTCCCTTTGGGCTATGAGGTGCTATTTTGTTTTGTGTAAATTTGACATCATGCAATAGGGTGATTAGATCCGAGGAGCTGCTTGGAGAAGAAAAATACTCTAACTTTCCTGGCTTGGAGGACAGATCTGAGATAAAGTCCCACAACCGAGGCTGCAAACTCAATGCTTCCTTCACATTCATGTCAATAGTGTACACAAAATTTGGCTCCTTAAGACACTGCATCATAAAGCAGCGAGTAACAACAAAATCTTTAATGGTGGTAAAGTACTTAGAAAACATTTGATATGTATGACTTTAAAACTTGCATGGATAATATTAAAATATTATGTGAAAGAAAAAATTACATTTATATGACATACTAACTACAATAAGCATAAAATGTGTAAGATTATTAATTGCCTCGTGCAAAAATGTTAACGAGGAAAACCTGTAATACACTCTGATTTTCCTTGTGCCAAAATATTAAAAAGGGAAAAACTCGAATAAACTCTAACACCATAATAGAATGAAATGAAACCAGGTCCTGCATACTTCTTCAATTCATATAAATGATTACTTTAAGATGTAAATAAGAACTACTTCACGTGGCTCATTTTATAGCCATTTTTTTTTTTTTAAATTGCAAATTTTCTTTTTAAGTTTTCAATACATATTAGAAACAATGAACAACAGTGATGGTTTTTCTGATGATGAAATGCCAATAAGCCAGATGGGACAGATGGGAAGTGGGAGTAGGGTGCATGGAAGTTCAGCTGGAAGTGGAAACCAATTTAAATGTTGCTCAACAATTTTAAAGATATATGTAAAGGTGCCATTCAAACCAACTAGACACCTGCATCAATATGTGACCATATTAGACAAGGATAAGAAAAAAAATCAAGGGTTTTATACCAATTTATATACAAAATTTGCAATACTTATTAAATATGGAGTTGTGCCAAGGTATGTGCTCAACCAGTATACAAATTTGGAGGGGCATTGCCTTGCGCAAAAATAATTCTTGAAGAAAGGGTTGAAGTGGCTAGACTATATTTAAAGGATATGACTAGATTAAAAGGATAACCAGTACCCTCGAATACAGATGTGTCTGCCTTCCCTTAGGTCTAGTCCTCTCAAGGTTTCAAATTTTAACCTTACTACATCTAACACCCTTAGACTTCTCCAGATCAAGGCCTTCAATCTTCTCTGCTTGAGGGTTTTTGCTTCTTATCCTCCACTAGATGTTTTTCCTATATACTCACTTCAAGGGCATAATGGCTTTCTTTGTTACCTCCTCCATTGTTGCAGCCTCCTTGGACTCCTCCCTCTTGTTCTAAACAGCATGCACTTGGTGACTATCGAGCATCATTGCAGGGGTCAAGGGAGCCCAGACCCTATAAATTGTTGCATTTCAGCTCAGATTGCTACAAATCAAGCCTTAATACTATTGGCACATCCCAAATCCAGTTCAAAATGCTTGCGAAAAAATAAGTCTCATAAGGAATTGTCACAAGAATCTACAAATACCAATGGTCTTGAGCAGATCCTTGCTAGACAAGCCAATGCTTTTGAACAAATTCTGGCCAACCAGGCTGAGAACTAGGCCAAGCTTACGCAAGAGATGATGAAAACAATGCTTTTGCAAAATCAAGCTATAACACCAGATTCTCAAGCACCACATACCAGTGTCCAAATCACCGCTAAGATCAATATCCCTATGTTTGATGGCAGCTTCAATGGTCAAAAGCTCGAGTCTTGGCTCCACCGCCTTGAGGCATTTTTTGTATCTCATCTTGGGATTGTTGATGCTGACAAAATACAAGTTGTTGAAGTTCATATGGAAGAAATTGCCCTCAATTGGTGGCTAAATTATCAAAACAAGCTTGTTGCGATGGACGATAAAGATGACCTTAATCATCAGATCACCCAATTGGACCACTTCAAAGATGTCGAGAAGAAGAGGTTCTACCCTATCGGTTATCAAGACATCCTATGGGCACGACGGCTTCAACCTGGGCAGCATCCAAGTCAGTTGGGACAACAATAAATTGAGCTTTTCACCAAGCTTCGGGTCAAGCTAAAGATCCTTTATCTAGAAGAGGTGCCAAGGTTAAAATTTACTTCTGGTTTGCCTCCTAGCATTATAGCAGAAATATCCATGTTTGAAATAGATTCCTTGGAAAGGTCATCTATATAAGCTATTTCTGTTGAAGCTAAACTAGGATCTAATTTTCCAAAGAAAGGGTCCAGTTGTTCATGTTCTTCTTTCACCAACCCTTCCACCTCTAAAACTCAGTCTATTAGACAGTCTAAGGGTTCAAGCCAGCCTCCTTCATCTACTAGTAATGGGAAAATTCAGAAAGTATTCTAAGTACCATAAGTGGTATTGTCATTCTACTGAAGAATGTAGAGTTGTCCAAGCCAAGGAGTCTAAGGCTCTCCTCACCGAGCAAGAATCCAATACAAAAGACAGAGATTGCAGATGACAATCCAATCACTCCATATCCACAGCTTGCCTTGATGATAAGAGATAATTCATCAAGATCACAGGAAGCACCCTTCACCCAAAATTATTAGGGAAAGTATCACTTGGTTTCGTTTTTATTGATAATGGCAGTCAAAAAAACCTAGTGTCCCAAAAGCTGGTTGCAGATCTACATCTTTCCACTACAACCCACCCTAAGCCCTATCATTTTGGTTGGGTCAACGACATTACAAATCCAACCTTGCTACAATGACAACATACAGTCACCTTTGCCATTGGTCCCTATAAATATACAGCTCAATGTGATGTCACTCCACTTGACTATTTTGAAATACTTCTTGGGTGTCCCTATCAACTGGATCAACACGCCATTCATGATGAGTGGTGTTAGCAATAAATTTTTTCGCCTCAAATACTCGATGAATACTTGACTCTTGTCAATGGAAAGATGACCAAAACTTGTGCCTACTTGTAGGAAACCATATTTTAATGATTTTCCTCCGCAAAATAGAGGTGCGGCTCCCTCGTTGAAATTTATTTTTAATATTTTTACTCACTTTTTCCCTGAAAGTGGGAAAGGAAGAATTGAAAATAAAACAAAAAATCAAAGAGTAACCAGAAGCAAAATAGCAATAGAAAATTGTCTCTGGAAACCAAGAAAAATTGCAGAAAATTGTAATATTCTCTTCTCCACTAGATTAGTTAGACAAAAATATGTATGAGAAAAAATGTAAGGTTAAGACCCACGAAACCCTTGCTTTCCCTCAAAGTGTGGTACAACCAATAAACTTTAGGAGAATGCTTGAGGACTCAAAGTTTCTCTTAACCATCAACAACTGCACATCCATGACCCAAAATTCACCTTCCACCCCCAAATGACATAAAAATCAACCTAAGCTTGGATAAATACACAGTTAATAAAGTTTCTATGAAACTGATTCATTCAATTATATCAAATAGCCGGGCTAATTTTCATAGGCAAGGAAAAGGAAAGCACTTGGACCTTTGGCCCAATTGGCAAAGAATGCACATCTTTTCAGAGCCACTCAAGCTTAGCTTGCACAATACAAGCCAGATATTGTCACAACTACATCATACTAAGTGGGAACGTATCTTCCTCAAACGTAACTTTGCATCTTGTCCTCCAAAGGAAATTGATCGCTGCCAACCAAATTGTATGCCACAGACTCTTGCAGCTGTCCCTAACCATCTGAGAATCCCTGTAGAAGAGGCCCTTGCCAAGAGCGAGGGGCAGTAAAGAGGAACCTGAATTCAGATTGTAGCAATCCCCTAACTCCTCTAACCGTTAAACCCTCTTCAGGAAGATACGGTCAATTGTATCATCTTTCCTTTATACAATGCAAAAAGCATCCACAATACCAACCTTGCTCAACCATATGCTTTTCCAGCTAAAGTTTGATGCAATATTAGCCATTTCATCACCTTGTGTTTGAAGGAGATTCTTGCTCTCCAAATCAATAGACATCGTCGCCATCTCACTCTTGTCAACCTGGAGTTGCACCCTGATCGAAGACTTGTTGAAATGGCTAATCCTCGCTCCAGTTGAAACAATGAAATCTCTTCATGAGGGTGGGTGCCTCAATGATGAGGAGAACCTCCAGAGAAGGCTGGTTCCTGTAAGATGTATCTATGAGGATCTCAACTTCTATGCTAGAAATTGCTTGGGGAAAAGGGAAAAAAAACCTAAAAGAAAATCCTAGTTAAAATGGTGATACACCTAATTTGCTTGATCCACTCAAATCGAGCTTCTGAGAACACTGATTCAGACAAGGAAGGCGCAAAACTTCAATTCCAATTGATCAATACACATAAGTATTTCACAAAAAGGTTTAATCTAAAGATCTAAGCTTAAGGGAAATGGAAAAATAACTTGATGAAAGGTACTAAAGAACCACTAATATCCAATATAAACTCAGCGAAAGACATTCAAACACAGAACGTGACCTGCATAAATGACTAGCTAGTAACTAGGTACAAATCTAGATTTGACAAGGAAGAAATAAAATCTATCACTTAGGCAAATTAATAACAAAAGTACACTATACCAGCTGCTGGAAATTGAAAAAAACACAGTCCTCTTATTGATTCTGAAAAAGGTTATAGCACAATCTTTGGCAGAAGTTTTTTTGCCAAAAGAGGAATAATTTAATTCAAAGCTGAAAGCCAACTTATAGAAAATACAATAGCCAAGAGATGGCGCTGAAAATAGAAGAGGAGACAACTCTTTCATTAGCGCAAATCCAATTTGTGTTGCATGAACCTTCCAAATTTGACTTTTCTATGTCTTTTGTCTTGCATGAAGACTCCTTGGTGTTGAAATGGACGGTGGCTAATTTTGGGATGTTAAACTCTTTATCATGCAAAAATGGTATGCCCACCTCCAAATTTGGAACCCTTCATGAGCTGCTAGAAAATTTGAAGAGCTGAGTTGACCTCGGAGATAAACTTGACTTCAACAACCAGTCAACTGAAGCCTTGACCAGTCAATCGTAATTAGCCCTTGCTTGCATGGAATTCCACGTTGACTCCATCTCTTGCATGTATTTATTCGGGTCTTATCTGTTCATGGCTTTTCGCTATATTTGCTTGGTTTGTCTTTTCTATGGACCTTCCCTTTGCATGCATTTGTCTTTTGCTCAGACTTATGTTCATTCTCTTCAGGTCTTTTTTATCTCGGACTTCTCCCTTTCGTTTTATTTCTAAGGCCTCGGGTTTATTCTCACGGCTTATGTATTTGCCTTTAGACTTTTGCTTCTGTCCTATTTGCCTCAGGCTTTTATCTGCCTATGTTTTCCATCGGACTTTTTTTTTTACCCATTCCTTCGAACAAAAAGTCCGAAGGAAATCATTACTATTGAACATACCTATCTACTGAGAGGGGGGTGAATTAGTAGATGATCCATTTAGAACCTTTGACAGAAAATGTAAATTCATGTGCAAATCAAAGAACAAATGCAAAAGTTACACACACACAAAAACACATAACATCAAATTTTACGTGAAAAACTCAAAGGGAAAAACCATGGTGAAAATCAACTACTAGAATCTATTGTTCTAATCCAGCCTCACAATAAAATGTCTTACTGGCAAACCTTACTAGTTACATTCAAGGACACCAATCCTTAGGAGACACTAATCTCCTTACTAAGCACCAATCCAGTTTGTATGTAGGCACCAACCTACCAGAACTATGGAGCTATAACTCCAGTGTACAAGATGGATTCACAAGTGAATCCAATTCAATGTTCTTTGTTACAAGTCTAATCTGTAACTACTCACCTTCTCATTATCTGTGTGCTTTGTCTTCCTGTTTGCTTAAACTCTGTCTACATATGTCTTTCACTCTGTAGCTGCATACCTCTGGTTATGCTTTGTTCAGATACACTTCATTCCCCTTCCTTCTTTGCATTTTACTCTGTCTGCATATTTCTTTTTATCGACAGCGATTTTTCTCACACTTAAAAACGTAATAGCAGCAACGACAACTCCCAAATTATCCTCTTGAAGTCATGTATATTCAACTATCTTTTAGGGTTTTTCATCTTCTCCTTGTGTTCACACCCAACTGCACTGAACCGCTTCTCATTAAAGATGAATTTTATTTGCACATTTCTTGTGTCTCAATTTATGCGTCACCTTGCAATGGTCAAATCTCTTTTCTTCATTTGACGACTACTTAGGTTATCTCATAAATGCGCAGCTTCCCCAATCGAAGATTGATCGGTTGAATCGATCAGTCTCAAGCCTCGTGTAGACGTTTTCGAGCTCACCGTTTGCCTGGTCCTATCTTTAATCGAGGATTTACTCATTTTGTCTTTGGTGTCAGTCACCATCTATTTTGAGTCGTCTGTTGTTTTCCCTGTTCTGGAACCATCAATCTTCTTTTGCACTATCCATCGACTTTTATCTCGTGTCTCGATATTCTCTTGGTTCACTTTCGCTCCTTTCTATTACTTCGATATGCTTGACCTTTAGTCTTCATTTTGAACCTTTGGCTATGTTGCAAGCATCTCATGCTTTAGCAATTTTGTACGTGACTTATACTCCAGTTGAAGTTTCTTTCCCTCTTTACTATCCTCATGCTAGTTTTAAAGTTATTCTTCTAATTCGGGCTCTTTTCTATTCAGGCTCTCTCTCCTTTTGGCTCTTCCTATTCAAGCTCTTTCTATCGAGCTCATCTTCTTCATATTCTTTCTCGGGCTCTTCTCTTTCTCGGGCTATTTTCTCGAGCTTATCTCTCTCCTTCAGACATTCTTTTCTTCGGACTTTTTGTCCGTCTCTCCTTTTTGGTCTTCGGGCTTTTTTTCTGAATTTCTTCGGACTTTTTGTCCGAGACATTTCTTCAGACTTTTTGTCTGAGTCTTTTCTCTCGGGACCTTTCTCCGAAGTTACCCTTCAGGTTTTTACAATGGTGTACTTGCCCTTCGAGCTCTTTCGAAACTACCCTTCGGCGTTTCTTCGGAAGGTCCTCTTGCCCTTCGAGATTTTGCAACATGCCCTTCGGCGTCTTTGGAAGGGTTCATGTACCCTTCAAACTTTTTGACTTACCCTTCAACTTTCTTCGAAGTGTCTTTCAGCATTCTTCAAAGGGTTCACATACCCTTCGGCTTTCTTCAAAGTGTCCTTCGGCCTTCTGTAAATTTCCCTTGGGATTTTCTGGAAGGGTCCACATACCCTTCGGGTTTTTGCAAAGTGTCTTTCAGCTTTTTGAATGTACCCTTCAGATGTTGAACACACCTATCTACTGAGAGGGGGGGTGAATCAGTAGATGATCTAAAACTAGTCCGTTTAGAAACTTTTGCAGAATATGTAAATTCATGTGCAAATCAAAGAACAAATGCAGAAGTCACACACACACAGAGAAACACATAACATCAAATTTTACATGGAAAACCCAAAGGGAAAAACCATGGTGAGAATCAGCTGCTAGAATCTACTGTTCGAATCTAGACTCACAATAAAATGCCTTACTGGCAAACCTCACTAGTTACATTCAAGGACATCGATCCTTAGGAGACACCAATCTCCTTACTGAGCACCAACCCAGTATGTATATAGGCACCAACCTACCTGAACTATGGAGCTATAACTCCAGTGTACAAGATGGATTCACAAGTGAATCCAGTTCAATGTTCTTTGTTACAAGTCTAATCTATAACTGCTCACCTTCTTCTCATTGTTTGTGTGCTCTATCTTCCTACTTGCTTACTCTCTGTCTGCATGTCTTTCACTCTATATTTGCATACATCTGGTTATGTTTTATTCAAATACACTTCATTCCCCTTCCTACTTCTCTGCGTTTTACTCTGTCTGCATATTTCTTTTTATCGACAGCCATTTTTCTCACTTAAAAACCAAGTAGCAGCAGCAACAACAGCTCACTAAAATCCTCTTGAAGTCGTGTATACTCAACTATCTTTTAGGGTTTTTCATCGTCTTGCGTTCACACCCAACTGCACTAAACCGGTTCTCATTAAAGATGACTTTTACTTGCACGTTTCTCGTGTCTCAGTTTATGCGTCACCTTGCAATGGTCAAATCTCTTTTCTTCATTTGACGACTGCTTAGTTTATCTCATAAATGCACAGCTTCCCCAATCGAAGATTGATCGGTTGAATCGATCAGTCTTGAGCCCCGTGTAGACCTTTTCGAGCTCACCATTTCCCTGGTCCTGTCTTTAATCGAGGATTTACTCATTTTGTTTTTGGCACCAGTCACCATCTATTTTGAGTCGTCCACTGTTTTCCCTATTCTGGAACTGTCGATTTTTATCTCGTGTCTCGATATTCTCTTGGTTCGCTTTCGCTCCTTTCTATTGCTTCGATATGCTTGACCTTTAGTCTTCATTTTGAACCTTTGGCTATGTTGCAAGCATCTCATGCTTTAGCAATTTTGGAGGTGACTTATACTCCAGTCGAAATGTCTTTCCTTGTTTTTTTTTTTTACTATCCTCAGGCTACTTTTAAAGCTATTCTTCTAATTCGGGCTCTTTTCTATTAAAGCTTTCTCTCCTTCTGGCTTTTCCTATTCAAGCTCTTTCTATTGAGCTCATCTTCTTCATATTCTTTCTCGGGATATTTTCCTGAGCTATCTCTCTCCTTCGGACTTTCTTTTCTTCGGACTTTTTGTTCGTCTCTCTTTTGGTCTTTGGGCTCTTTTTCCTAATTTCTTCAGACTTTTTGTCCGAGTCTTTTCTCTCGAGACCTTTCTCCAAAGTTACCCTTTGGGTTTTTTACAACGGTGCACTTGCCCTTCGGGCTCTTTCGAAACTACCCTTCATCTTTTCTTCCGAAGATCCTCTTGCCCTTCGGGCTTTCTGAAAGGTGCCCTTCGGCATCTTTGGAAGGGTTCATATGCCCTTCGGACTTTTCGACTTACCCTTCGGCTATCTTCAAAGTGTCCTTCGGCCTTCTTCAAAGGGTTCACATACCCTTCGGCTTTCTTCAAAGTGTCCTTCGGCTTTTTGAATGTACCCTCAAGTTTTTGTTAAGGGACAGTTTTCCGAAAGGGACTTGACAATTTTTCCAAAAGAATTGTCCTTGCCACTTTTTTCGAAAGAATTCCTCTGAGGGAATTCTTCAAGACTATTTCGGGTTTTCCATCCTTTTTGACTTATGTACATAAGAGAAGTAAAGCCACTCAGAAATCCCGATTGCCTCTTCTAGACCCTTTTTGGTTTTTGACATTACTTGACTTATCAATATAAAGAAGTAACATGCTTGCAAATCCCTGATCACCTCTTCGCTGGACCCTTTCAGGTTTCCCACATTGCTTAGCGTATAATCATAAGAGAAGTAAGATGCTCCCGAAACCCCGATTACTTCTTCTCTAGACCATTTTGGACTTTTCACTTTGCTTAGCTTATAATCATAAGAGAAGTAAAGCAGTTGTGAATCCCCGATCACTTCTTCACTAGACCAATTTGGACTTTTCCCATTGCTTGACTTGAGAAATAAAGGGAAGTTAAGTCATGCCGAAACACTGATTTGCATTGCTTGGCTTGACCCGTTCGGACTTTTCATCCAACTTGACTTGACAAGATTGTGAAGTAGAGGCATTGGAGAAATCTGATTAACACTTCAAGTCTGTTCAATTCATACTTTGGCATTAATGCAGAATAGCCCCTGCTTCCTTTGACATCAATGACAATATCACAGACATCAATGACTATCTACAACAATCTCCCCCTTTGTGATTGATGGCAAAACATTATCAGAATACCTTAACTCTTCTTATCTCCATTCTGCTTGTCCTTTCATTCTGCTTCTTTCTCCCCCTTTGACATTAATGACAAAGAGTCATTGCCATAACATTCACTGTTAGCTTCACTGTTCTGATCCTTGGACCCGGCTAGTTAGAGCACTTTGTGAAGGATTCTCCCTTAGGCAATGGCATATTTGCCTAAGTTTCTATGCAGGTCCTTCATATGTAGCTCTTTTGACTCTATGATTCTTCAGATGAGCATGCATATAACATTGGTCTAAATGACCAATCAAGAATCGACATATCTCTATATAGACAGCCATAATAAGCTAGAGCCAACATACCTTTGTCATCAAATTGCAAAGGAACTACAGTTTTTCTCACCAAATTGTCTTTTCTCTTAATCCAAGAGTTAATAATGTTCCTTAAATACTCCCCCTGGATTCATGCCCTATCACTAAAAGTTAGTGATGTGGTTTGGAAGCCACTACTCCCAACTTCTCTCTCAGATACTCAAATTGCTCCTTGGGAAGAGGCTTGGTAAATATGACTGCAATTTGGTCCTTTGTTGGAACATACTCAATTTTGACCTCTTGATCTACAACCTTTTCTTTCAGAAAGTGATATTTGATGGATATATGCTTGGTTCCGGAATGCATCACTGGATTCTTGGATATGTTTATGGCACTTGAGTTATCGCAAAAAATAGAGATAAATTCTTTGTACTCTATTTTGATGTCTCTGAGAGTTTGCTTCATCCATAAGACTTGGGTGCAACATGTTGCTACTGCGACATACTCTGATTTTGTTGTAGAAAGTGTAACTGATTCTTGTTTTTTGCTCAGCCATGACACAAGTCTGTTTCCAAGGAAGAATACACCACCACTAGTGCTTCTCCTATCATCCACACTTTCTGCCCAATCAATGTCTGCATATGCAATCAAAGTGAAATCTCCACTTGCAGGGTACCACAGACAACAGTCAACTGTGCTTTTGATGTGTCTGAAGATTCTTTTCACAGCATTGACATGTGATTCCTTGGGGGCTGCTTGAAATATTGCAACCATGCACACGGCCTGCATGATGTCCGGTCTTGATGTTGTTAAGTACAGCAAGCTGCCTATCATTGATCTATACAATGTATTGTCCACATCAGAGGACTCACCTTCTTTACTCAACTTGCATCCAGTTATCATAGGAGTACTAACTGGTCTACTATCCTCCATGCCGAATTTCTTGAGCATCTCCTTTGCATACTTAGTTTGAGATATGAATATCACATCACTGGTTTGTGAAATCTGTAGTCCAAGAAAGAAAGAGAGGTCTCCAAGCATAGACATTTCAAATTCATTTTGCATTTGTGTGGCAAATTCTTTGCACATGTTACTATTGCCACCTCCAAAGCTAATATCATCTACATAGACAACAATAATCAGCATATGCTTACCTTTTGATTTAAAGTATAGATTGTTGTCTGCACACCCTTTTCTGAATCCTTGTCGTTGCAGATATTGATCCAATTGTGAATACCATGCTCTAGGTGCCTATTTTAAACCATACAAAGCTTTCTTTAGTCTGCACACATAATCTTCTTCTACTAACTAAAATCCTTCTGGTTGTTCAATGTAGACTTCCTCTTCTAAGTTTCCATTTAGAAATGTTGATTTCACATCCATTTGATATACCTTGAACTTCTTGTGAACAGAGAATGCCAAGAACATTCTTATCACCTCCAGTCTTGCCACTGGAGCAAATGTCTCTTCAAAATCTATGCCTTCTACTTGTGCATATCCCTTGCATACTAATCTTGCTTTGTTCCTTACAACAGCTCCATCTTCATTGAGTTTGTTCCTGTAAACCCATTTTGTTCCTATTATATTTTTGTCTAAAGGTCTAGGAACTAATTCCCAAGTTTTATTCTTTTCTATTTGATTCAGTTCTTCCTCCATGGCTTTCAACCAATTTTCATCCATCCTTGCTTCATTAAGGGTCTTCGACTCAATTTCTGAAAATAGAGAAAAATTCACTTGTTCCTTGTTCATTACATGGCTTCTCCTAGTCTGAACACCCTCATTTTTGTTGCCAATTATCTGCTCCTTGGGATGTTCCTTTTGAACAAACTTTGCAGGTGCCTGTTAGTAATTTGGCTTGTCAAACCCAGGTTATTGCCCCTATTATTTTAAACTTTCCTACAACGGTCTAATCCCCTTTTCAGCTGGTCAATCAGTGGTCTAAAAGCATGAATGCACTTACAGCAATGGTATTAAGAACAGTTGGGTGAAGACCTATAGCCACCATATAGAGCACACAGTTCGTTCAAGGGCAGGACACCTAAAGCAAGTTCAAAGGCTATATCTCCTTTTCGAAATATCATATACAGTTATACAGTTATAAAGCTACAGACCTGCAGGTTCGCTTGCAAAAGCAAGAATTGTTTCGGGTTAAGAAATGGACAATGTTCTCGAAGGGAAAGAGTTTTCAAAGGACTTTGTAAAGAGTCCCAAAGAACGTCACAGTGATCATTTACAAAGGTTTATTTCCTTCGGACTTTTTGTCCGAAAGGAAAGAAAACGGTCCTAGTTTTCAAAGGACTTTTCAAATAGGCCAAAGGCATTTCTCAAAGAAATAGGACACTTTGCAAAAATCCGAAGGGCAGGGCATTTGAAGAAATCCGAGTGCCATGTGCCCTTCGAGGAGTGGATTTCCTTCGGACTTTTTGTCCGAAGGAAATTGAAATATTCCGAGCCAAATTTTTTCAACTTTTTCAAATTGCAAGTTACAAACAATGCACCCGTTAAGGTTAGAGGATAAACCCAAACGTACTGAAATGGAACTCGACGTCCAGTATGTGCTACCCAATCCAAAGCGGAGTAAGGGGCGACCATAAGACGGAGTGAAATACAAAACAAAGGAACTCAACGTCCAGTATGTGCTACCCAATCCAAAGCGGAGTAAGGGGCGACCATAAGACGGAGTGAAATTACAAACAATGTTTTTAATGGAAAATGCTGAAAGATAAAACTACTCCACACCCAGCATGTGCTTGCTAACCCTAGAAGGGAAAGTAGCTACCATAGGGCGGAGCTCTACACCCAGAATGTGCTTGCTAACCCCAATAGGGAAAGTAACTACCATAGGGCGGAGCTATAAACTAATACAATAACTTTATTAGAAACTGAACTTTTGAAATCAGATTTGAACAAGTAAAGAATCGCTGCCAGTACTACTATCAGCTTTACAAAATTAGAAAGATCTGTATGCCAATGTTGTAAGAAGCAGAATGATTAGCATTACATCATAGAATATTATCCATATCTTGGATAATCATGCCAACCATGAAAGATTCAAGAGCAATATAATAATTTCAGTTTTGAATACAAATTCTGCTCTTAGGAAGAGGACAAAACCAGCAACCTATTAAATTATGCAAATGTTCATAACTCACAGAAAACTTGTTCGATCTTCCTGATTTCTGTTGCAAAGTCTCCTCCTTAAGATGGCGCCCAAGCTAGCACCCAAAATCTGACCCAATCTGCATCCAATAATTAATACACGGATTCCAATGCAAACCCCAAGGGCATCCCAGCTGAATAGGGCGATTTGCTCTAGAAATTAATTGCAAGCTTTAAAAATTCTGTAAATAAGAGAAAAGGGGCGCCTAAGCCTAGCCAAAATATTGATCTAATACCCAGAACTCTTTTTTTTGTATTTTTTGATTTATGATGAAAAACATAGATCTGCCTTATACAGAATTGCAATAACTGAAAACACTAATATATCAAATGAAACTAACAATGAAATAACTGGGAACAAGCACAACTAATACAAATCTCAAAGACTGAATCACCACTAGATGCTGTCTTTCAAGCATGAAGCGATGCCCTAGCTAGGAGGCCTTCATTCCCCGAAGCAATTCCAGAGCCAAAGCGGCAGCATAACCATGTAGTAAAACCAAGATGATCAAATGAGAGCACTCCTCCTCATTTTATACTTTTCCAACTGGGAGTCTCTAAAATCTTCTTGTATATGGGATAAAACATGAGAGGGAAAATAATATAATCCTCTTTAATTCTTTTTCAATCTCAACATTAAGTCGTTGAGCCTAGGCACCAAGGTCCAAAATTAAATAATAATGTTTAATTTACGGACTTTAAAACGGAGGCCAAGATGACGTCGGAAACCAGTGATCTATAGCTCGTTGGAAGGTCTTGACAAGACGAATCCACCCCCACTCTCAAAATCCCGTTCCGGTGCCAATTCCGAACTTACTAAAAATAGTAAATTCCTGAAAGTGCTCCGAATGCCGAAATGAACATACCACTGCGAAGCTCTCTGAAAACCCAGAAAGAATCCGCCATTGAATCCACCAACTCCAAGCAAAGACATCCTTAAAAATAGGAAACCTTAATTTTACCTTTCGACTAGCCTTCGGGTCTCCAGAAAAAGGCCAACGGTCACTAGAAAGATCAGGTTTGAGAAGGGGATATTACAGAAATCGGGGGACAAAAAATCCAAAGTGTCGGACAATAAATCCGAAAGAATTCAAAGGGGCAGTTCTTTGGCGGGAAAATGACAAAGGAGTCTTTCAAAAAGCCCGAAGGGCATGTGCCCTTCAGGAGGGATCATTTCAAAAATCCCGAATGGTAGATACCCTTCAGAAAAAGTTCAAAGGCCATTTCAAAATATCTGACAAGCTTCTCTCTAAAAAGAATTGTTCATTTCATGTTTTTCGAAGGGTATTTCGGAAGGGTCATTGACAAGAATTCCGAAGGGCACCTACCCTTTGGAAAGCTCATTTTAAAGGCCGAAGGGTCATTTTTAATCTTCTGGATGACAATTTCAAAAATCCCGAAGGGCACCTGCCCTTCAAAAAGGTACACTTCAAGTTTGGAAGGATCATTGGCAGAAATCCCGAAGGGCACTTGCCCTTCGGGAAGGCTTACTTTGAGAAAGGAAGGCACGTTTGCAACAAACCCGAAGGGCACCTGCCCTTCGAGAATGTTCATCTCATGATTTTTAAGGGGCTTTTACAAAAAGCCCGAAGGGTATGTACCCTTCGGGCAATTTACTTTACAATAAAGTCGAAAAAACAAAGAACAAATTGGCAAATGATATAAGGACTTGGACAAAAGTCCAAAGGAATTCCTTCGGACAATTTGTCCGAAGGAATTCCCTTCAAAAAAAGGAGGTGAGTATGCATAGAGAAGTTTCAGACATTTGTCCGAGAGACAAAAGTCCGAAAGAAATGAGACATGACAAATTTCCAAAGGTAGGCAGGGAAGTCTTAGACAAGATGAAAGTCCACAAGAAAGCTGAAGGAGAAAAGGAGAGACAAAAGTCCGAAAGAATTCTTTCGAAAGATGAATCCGCAGGAAAATTGCTAAGTAAATCCCAAGACAAATAAGCCCGATATAAAGCATAAGACAGGGAAAAGATCCAAAAATTTTGACTGTGCAAATAAACCCGAAGGAAATAATCCCAAGAATTTCTAAGGGATTTGACTGTGTAGAAAAACCAAGGGGAAAATTGCCAAAGAAATACATATAGGAAAATTCGAGAGAATGAACAAGGAAAGGCACAGACTTTTGTCTGGATAAGCAAGGAGCAAACACAGTTGGAAAAGTCATAAATAGAGAAGTCCGCGATTATAAATCTCGGCAAGCAAGCAAGACACAATATACATGCATAGGAATAAGAAGCTGTAAATAGAAAAGGTCAAAAATAGATTCTTATCTATGCAAATGTGTTATTGGACAGGTCGAAACCGCTGTCGACTATTTCACCATGCCACATACTTCTCTCATGCTTCCAAACGTTTCAAATGTTCCAGCAGTTCGTGTAGAGTTCATCTACTAGCTTTTGGCGTAACATTTCGTGAAAAGGAGTTGACTGGTCAAACTTGAGTTCCTTCGCCCACTTCCACGTCGTCTTGGTTATGCATGTTTGGAATTTTCTTGGAGAGTTTTGTTTATTTTAAGAATCATTTTCCAAACTTGGCTCCATCATCTATATTCTATGCCAAAGTTTGGAGAAGCATGCAGATTTTTGTAAAGGAGAATAATTTGATTGAATATTCAAAGCATTGTAAAAGAGGTGAGATCTCGAGTTAACCAACCAAGACTGACCTTTTCCCTTTATAGACTACACTTAGACTGATTTAGACTATTTTTCAAAGCTTATTTATTGGCTGAATCGAGCCATAGAGAAGGGGCCCTGAAGTTTGAAAAAAAAATTGTAAGCTGGACCAGTGATCAATAAGGAGTTTATTTTTCTGAATCTGATTTTTGATAGCAGCATAGTGTGTATTTGATTGTGCATCAGCATATAAGAGAGAATTTTTCTCCTTTTGCAGATCCCTTCCTCACTATCTCTCTCTATCTCACCCTCTTTGCAGGTCATTTGAAGAGGTTTTCAACCCTTCCTCTGAAACACTTTTGCTTAGGGACAGAATATAAATTACATTTTGGTTATATGTGTGCATTGATTTCAGTAACTTCGGAGGATCTAATCAATTCAGTTGTATCACCTCCCTTAGATTTTCTTTCAAAGTTTACCCTTACTCTTTTCACCCCAAAAATCACAGTTTCAGACTTAATTGCAAAAAATCATAAGGGAACCAGACCTCCTTAGAGGTTCTTCTCAACACAGAGGCACCCACCCTCTGAGAAGTTCCCATTGTATCAGCTGGAGAGAAGTGCTTTGCACATCTTCAAGCAGGGTGCACTTCAGAGTGATAACAGTGCCCTTTCACTCTTTTCTTTCTCCTCTTCACTATCTTCTCCTTCATTTTCTGCTTCTTCTAATTCTTCAATTCCGATCTCCTCATTAGGCTCAACTTGTTTGAATCCTTCCTCTACCTTGACGTTGATGCTTTCAACTATTTTGTGCAGCCTTTTGTTGTAACCTACATAGGCTTTACTCTGAGTGGAGTAACCAAGAAAGATTCCCTCATCACATCTTGACTCAAAGCTGCCTAGTTTGCTCTCTTTTTTTCTGATGTAACACTTGCTTCCAAACACTCTGAAGTATTTGACTGATGCAGGCTTTCCATACCACAGTTCATATGGCGTTTTGTCGCTTTTCACCCTCAGCTGTACTCTATTCAGAATGTATACTGTTGTTTGAACTGCTTCTCTCCAATATCCATCAGAAAGTTTAGCTTCCTTCAGCATTTCTCTGGCAATCTCCTTGACAGTCCTATTCTTTCTCTCAACAACTCCATTTTGTTGGGGAGTTCTTGCAGTAGAGTAGTGTCTTTTAATCCCATTTTTCTCATAGTATTCTACGAATTCATTTGAATTGAATTCTCCACCTATCAAATCTCAGACATTTGATTTTTCTTCCCATTTCATTTTCAACCATGGCTCTAAAGATCTTAAATCTCTCAAAGGCTTGAGATTTGTCCTTTAAAAAGGTTACCCATGTCATTCTTGAGTAATCATCAATAAATAACATGAAGTAATTAACTCTTTTTGATCCTTTAGTCTTGGTAGGTCCACATAGATCAGTATGAACTATCTGTAGAGGCTTTGTTGTTGCATATTCTTTTGTCTGAAACTTGACCCTTATTTGCTTGCCTACTTGGCATTCTCTGCATGTAGTATTTGTGGGTTTGGTGATTATGGGCATATGTCTTACACACTTCTTTAAACTTACATTGACTAAATTGTCAAAATTGACATGACCCATTCTCCTATGTCATAGCCAACTTTCATCAACCTTTCCTATGAGGCAACTATTATTGTTTACCTTAACAAGATTGTAGATGTTGTTTTCAGTCATTTTCCCTTCTGCAACTATTTTTCTAGATCTCTTCAACTTGCAGCCTTCAGCATCAAATATGACGTTATATCCATTATCACACATTTGACTAACACTTAGCAGATTATGCTTAAGTCCTTTAACATAGAATACATTATGAGTAGGAAGCTTACGATCTATATGCAAGATTCATTTACCTTTGATTCTTACTGCAATATTATCTCCCAGACTAACAGTTCCTTCCTTGCACTTGCTTAGCTTGACAAACTTACATTTGTCACCAGTCATGTGCTTTGAGCACTCACTATCTATTAGCCATAAATTCTGCTCTTTGGCGTGGAGTGTTGTTTGAGCGATCAACGATTGATTTTTCACTCTCCACATTTCCTTGGGCTTCTCATATGTCGTCTTCTTTTCTTTATTAATAACTTGTGGACCTTTGTTCTTATTGGAAGACTTGCCTATCTTTACTTTAGATGCTGCAAAGTTAGTCCTATAGTGCTTGGCTATGTGACCAAAGTTATTGCAATTGTAGCATATTGTACTTGAATCTAATAGAGGAGCAAATGTGCTTCTACTTACAAAGTTAGTTTTTATTGTAGGCACAAATCTACATTCAATAGCCCTATAACCAAATTGATTACAAATGTAACAATAACCATAAAAGGATGAGTAATTCCTGGTTGTAACATTTCTTGGTGCCATGTATTGAACTCTCCTAACCTTTTGTTTCTTCATATTTGCAACTTTGGTGTATCCTTTTGCATCTTTGATTTCATGCTTCCTTTCAGAAATTTTTCTCCTCTCATCAACTTTGTTTGAGTCAATCTCATTCTCCTTGCTGTCCTTCACTTTCTTTGTTTCTGCTACTCCTATCTTGAAATTGTCATATAGACTAGTTGACATACTAGTTGAGGAACCTTTACCTTTCTCATATCCAATACCTAATTTTTCATTTGAGAGTTTTTGACAGCTGATTAATTCATTTAAAATGTTTGACCCTTTTGTCATCTTTAGACTTTTATCTAATTCTTTTCTCAAGCTTACTATTTATGCTTCAAGTTTTATACTCTTCAGTTTTGGATTGCAGTTCCATCTTAACTACCTCTTCTATTCTCTTAGCCTCCTCAACTTGACTTTTCAGAGTTACTATCATTTGATTAGATTTCTCAAGTTCCTTTTGCCCAAGCTTCTTCTGTTTAGAGTTCTCTTTTCTTAGTTTCTCAATCTCTCCTAGAGCACAAACTAGTTCTCCTTCTAGATCAATTTCACCTTCCTCTTCTTCATCCCAATCTTCATCTTCCTCTTGTTCTTGACTTGAGGATGTATATTCTTCTACCATGAATTGGTATTCATTTCTCCAAGCCACAAAAGCACAGTCCTGATCATCATCCAAACTGTTACTATCGTTGTCTTTCTCTAAGTTGTTGTCTTCTTTTATGTATAAGCCCTTCTTATTCTTAAAGAAGTTTTTCTTATATGTATTATGGGGTTTTACCTTTTTACTGTTCTCCATTTGCTCAGAATTTTCTCCCTTTTTATGAGGACATTTAGCAGCAAAGTGTCCTACCTTTCCACAGTTGAAACATTTAAAAGGTAATTTACCTTTTATACTTTTCAAATCCTCTCTTTAGATTTATGACAAAGTTGGCTTATTCTTCATCAAACTCCTCAAATAAAGACGTGGTTGTCTCATCCTTAACCGGCTTTGCTACTTTAAATGCAACTTCTCTTTTAATCGTGTCTGTCTCTCCCATTCTCATTTCATAGGGTGTGAATGTTCCATGCAGCTCATCAACAGTGAGCTTATCCAAGTCTCTTGCTTCTATTGCAGAGACTTTCGAATCATATATTGATGGCAAAGACCTTAAGATTTCTTTAACAATAGTTGACTCTTCTACTGTTTCTCCAAGTCCTTTGATAGCATTCACAATCTCATCTACACTGAGAAGGTAGTCTGCAATATTATCCTCTTCAATCATCTTCAAACTCTCGAACTGGCCTTTGTATGTTTGCAGCTTGGCTTGCTTCACTTTGACGTCTCCTTCATAGATGTTTAACTTGTTCCAGATGTCTTGTGCATTTTTACAATGCATGACTTTGATGAACTTTGAGTTTGACAGTCCACAAAGAATAGCATTTTTTATCTTAGCATTATTTTCATAAGCCTTCTTGGCAGTTTGATCAGTAGGAGCTATAGCAGGGGCTATATATCCATTTACCACAGACATCCAAACATAAAACCCTAGGGAAGACAAATATGCTTCCATCCTTATACTCCAAAAAGCATAGTTCAACCCATCAAACAGAGGAACCTTGTTTGATGAAGATCCTTCTTGACTGGTCATTGTGTTCACTAATCCAAGATCTACCTAAGCTGATTAAGCTTCTCCTTAGGAACCCTAGGCTCTGATACCAATTGTTGAACACACCTATCTATTGAGAGGGGGGGTGAATCAGTAGATGATCTAAAACTAGTCCGTTTAGAACCTTTGACAGAAGATGTAAATTCATGTGCAAATCAAAGAACAAATGCAGAAGTCACACACACACACAAAAACACATAACATCAAATTTTATGTGAAAAACCCAAAAAGAAAAACCACAATGAGAATTAGCTGCTAGAATCTATTGTTCTAATCCAGCCTCACAATAAAATGCCTTAATAACAAACCTCACTAGTTACATTCAAGGACACCGATCCTTAGGAGACACCAATCTCCTTACTGAGCACCAACCCAGTTTGTATGTAGGCACCAACTTGCCTGAACTATAGAGCTATAACTCCAGTGTACAAGATGGATTCACAAGTGAATCCAGTTCAATGTTCTTTGTTAAAAGTCTAATCTGTAACTGTTCACCTTCTTCTCATTATCTGTGTGCTCTATCTTCCTGCTTGCTTAATCTCTGTCTGCATGTCTTTCACTCTGTATTTGCATACATCTGGTTATGCTTTGTTCAGATACACTTCATTCCCCTTCCTTCTTTTCTGCGTTTTATGCTATCTGCATATTTCTTTTTATCAACAGTGCTTTTTCTCACACTTAAAAACGCAGTAGCAGCAGCGACAACAACTCCCAAATTATCCTCTTGAAGTCGTGTATATTCAACTATCTTTTAGGGTTTTTCATCTACTCCTTGCGTTCACACCCAGTTGCACTGAACTAGTTCTCACTAAAGATGACTTTTACTTACACGTTTCTCATGTCTCGGTTTATGCATCACCTTACAATGGTCAAATCTCTTTTCTTCATTTGACGACTGCTTAGTTTATCTCATAAATGCGCAGCTTCCCCAATCGAAGATTGATCAGTTGAATCGATTAGTCTCGAGCCCCGTGTAGACCTTTTCGAGCTCACCATTTGCCTTGTCCTATCTTTTATTGAGGATTTACTCATTTTGTCTTTGGCACCAATCACCGTCTATTTTCAATCATCTGTTGTTTTCCCTATTCTGGAACCATCGATCTTCTTTTGCACTATCCATCGACTTTTATCTCGTGTCTCGATATTCTCTTGGTTCGCTTTCGTTCCTTTCTATTACTTCAATATTTTTGACCTTTAGTCTTCATTTTGAACCTTTGGCTATGTTGCAAGCATCTCATGCTTTAGCAATTTTGGACGTGACTTATACTCCAATCGAAGTTTCTTTCCTTCTTTACTATCCCCAGGCTACTTTTAAAGCTATTCTTCTAATTCGGGCTCTTCTCTATTCGGGCTCTCTCTCCTTCTAGCTTTTCCTATTCAGGGTCTTTCTATCGAGCTCATCTTCTTCATATTCTTTCTCAGGCTCTACTCTTTCTCGGGCTATTTT
Source organism: Torreya grandis (assembly GCA_037957365.1). Taxonomy (NCBI): domain Eukaryota; kingdom Viridiplantae; phylum Streptophyta; class Pinopsida; order Cupressales; family Taxaceae; genus Torreya; species Torreya grandis. The sequence continues at coordinate 688,910 of JARHVA010002996.1, read as the reverse complement.
CCCAAGCTTATCTCTCTCCTTCGGACTTTCTTTTCTTCGGACTTTTTGTCCGAGACATTTCTTCAGACTTTTTGTCCGAGTCTTTTCTCTCGAGACCTTTCTCCAAAGTTACCCTTCGGGTTCTTACAATTGTGCACTTGCCCTTCAGGGTCTTTTGAAACTACCCTTCGGCTTTTCTTCCAAAGGTCCTCTTGCCCTTCTAGCTTTTGCAACATGGCCTTCGGCTTTCTAAAAGGTGCCCTTTGGCGTCTTTGGAAGGGTTCATATACCCTTCGGACTTTTCGACTTACCCTTCGGCTTTCTTCAAAGTATCCTTCGGCCTTCTTCAAAGGGTTCATATACGCTTCGGATTTCTTCAAAGTGTCCTTCGACCTTCTGTAAATTGCCCTTCGGGTTTTCTGGAAGGGTCCATATACCCTTCGCGTTTTTGCAAAGTATCCTTCGGCTTTTTGAATGTACCCTTCGGATTTTTGTTAAGGGACAATTTTCCGAAAAGGACTTGACAATTTTTTCGAAAGAATTGTCCTTGCCACTTTTTCCGAAAGAATTCCTCCGAAGGAATTCCTCAAGACTATTCGGGTTTTCCATCCTTCTTGACTTATGTACGTAAGACAAGTAAAGCCACTCAGAAATCCTGATTGCCTTTTCTAGACCCTTTCGGGTTTTTGACATTACTTGACTTATCAACTTCAGAAGTAACGTGCTTGCAAATCCCCGATCACCTCTTTGCTAGACCCCTTGGGGTTTCCCACATTGCTTAGCTTATAATCATAAGAGAAGTAAGATGCTCCCGAAACCCCGATTACTTCTTCCCTAGACCATTTCGAACATTTCACATTGCTTAGCTTATAATCACAACAGAAGTAAAGCACTTACGAATCCCAGATCACTTCTTCACTAGACCAATTCGGACTTTTCCCATTGCTTGACTTGAGAAATAAAGGGAAGTTAAGTCATGCCAAAACTCCAATTTGCATTGCTTGGCTTGACCCGTTTGGACTTTTCATCCAACTTGACTTGACAAGATCGTGAAGTAAAGGCATTGGAGAAATCCGATTAACACTGCAAGTCTATTCAACTCATCCTTTGGCATTAATGCAGAATAGCACCTGCTTCCTTTGACATCAATGACTATTTCCATTTCCTTTGTTAAGTCATTTTCTGCGGGCTTTATGAAACTATCTTCTCACTTTCCCACGGATTTGTTCCGAGACTTTTCTGCGGCAATTCTCCCTTGGACATTTTCACCAGGACAATTTTCCCAAGTCATTTTCAGAAGTGCCCTTTCAGACCTTTTCCCTTGGTACACTTACCTTTCGGCAATTTTGAAGATGCCCTTTGGGCTTTCCAAACAATCCCTCGCGAAGCGAATAACTTTTAAGAAAAGGGCATCCGGGTTTTTTGGAGGGCACCCGCGCTTTTTGGAAACGTCCTTTTCAACCTTGAAGTGAACTTTCCCGAAGCGCAAGTGCCCTTCGAGATTTTTGAAATTGCCCTCCGGAAGCTAGAAAATGGCCCTTTAAACATTTAACCCGGGTTTTTTCAAGACACCCGGACTTTTTGTAATGGATCTTCCTGAAGGGTAAGTGCCCTTCGGGATTTTTGTAAAAGTCCTTTTCTTCACCAAAGAACTGCCCCTTGAATTCTTTCAGACTTTTATAAAGTCCTTGAAATCTTATTTCACTCAAACTTTTTCCCTCGGACAAAAAGTCTGAGTGATATTGTTCCCATAGTTAGCCCAAAAAGAAATTATGGGAAAGACAATGCCTGGGAGATAAAACACTTGGGGAAAGAGTCCACCTGGGAAAAAATGTGAGAAAATAAACCTGGATGATGATGCCTTTGATCCCATGCTTTCATTGAAAGTGAACCTACAGCCCTGTAGGTTAACTTTAAGGATGGCTGTAGCGATTAATGTTAACAATTCTTCCACAAGTCGGATTGTCTTTTGCCATTTAAAAAGTTCATGTCTCTAGCCAAGGGAAGAAGAATACATTGTTTTTGGTAAGGCCTTGCCTTTGCTACAAAAGGATGAATTCCTTCGGACGGGAAGAAGAATACATTGTTTTTGGTAAGGGCCTTTGCTACAAAAGGATGAATTCCTTCGGATTTTTGTCCGAAGGAATGGTTCATTAAACAAGGGAATAACAAATCAACAAAACGCATAAGCAAAGGAAGTAATTCCTTCGGACTTCTGTCCAAAGGAATACTTCGGAAAAATCCAAAAGTCCACCCAAGTCATCAAAGGAAAAGCCAAGACCCTTCGGAAGGGTCATTTTCACCAATCCCAAAGGGCACCTACCCTTCGGGAAGGTACAGAGATCCAATTCGGGACCTTTGCGAAAAGTCCGGGTGTCCTCCAATTTTTCCAAAGGGCAAAAAGGGAGAGCTACTAGCCCTTGCGGAGGGCACTTGGTCGGCGACAGGACCACATTTGAAAAGCCGAAGGGCACATTTCAGAGGAAAAGGCAGAGAAAGAAAACCTTTGGACTTTTGTTCGAAGGAAATCGGAAGACGCAAGACGAGAAAAGCTGATAGCAAAGACAAAAAGCCGACGGCAAAAAATCCGAAAGCTTCAGAGAAGTTGCAAAGGCTAGCGAATGACTTCCTTCGGGCTTTTTGTCCGAAGGAATTCGGAGAAAGGACCAAGAAAGTAAACCCGAGGAAAAAAACAGAAGAAAGTAGGAATTCCGAAGCCCAAAAACCGAGATAATTCTTGTGGACATTTTGTCCGTGGGAAAATGGCGAGACATAAGTCCGAAGATAAATAGTGAAATGAAGGCAAAGCAAAAGGGAAAGAAGAAATTCGGAAAGGCTACGAGCAAGAAAGCCGAAGAAAAACAAGAGAAGTTCGAAGGAAATTGCAAACAAAAAAATGCCAGAAATAGACAGGAACAGGCAGACTAGAACAGGGCAAAATACATGCAAGCAAGGGCTATTTTCGAACACCGGTCAAAGCTTCAGTTGATTGATTATTAAAGACATGCTCATCCCCGGGTCAACTCCATGCATCCGAGAGTCCAACCAAAGTTCCAAATTCAAATGTTGAGTTGACTGTTCCAAATTTAGAGTTAACTAATTGTTAAACGCCGCATTCACTAGAAGCTTTCCATGCGAGGGAGAATGATCTCTTCGTCCAACTCAGCTTACCAAATGATTAACTCAGCTTATCAAACGGCCAACTCAGCCTTTCCAACGTTCGAATTCGGCATCAAGCAAGCTCACGTAGAGTTCTAAAATTAACATTGGCGTGGATTTCCATGCAAAGAGAGGTGGGCGGTTCATAGCAAAGACAAGTTCACTTCCTCAAGCGCAAGAAGCTTCATGCAAAGACAAAAGAAAACATATTTTATTGAAAGGCCAAGTAAGCCTTGAGTTAACCGAAGTGAATCCTTCTCTTCAAATTTTCAATGCCAATCTTTGGCCTCTTGTAATTTTCTATATAATGGCTTTCAGCCTTGATTAAAAAGAATCCAATCTCTCTTGGTTAGACCAAACTCTGCCATTGGTGAGTTGTGTAACCTCTTCGATTAATAGAAGGATTGTACTTTCAGATTTCAAGCATTGGCATAGTGTATATTTCATTCAGCAATTTGCATAAGTGGTAGATTTCTCTCCCTTCTCAAATTCTGGTTCATACCTAGTTGCATAAGTGTTATTTATGTCTTTTGCTAAAGCTGTAAGTGGATGTTAGATGGCTGCAAAGTGTCTTTTATCAGACCTCTCTCCATCATCTTCCCTCATATTTTGGTCATTAGATCGAACCTCTCCATGAAATATTTATGCATAAGTGATCGATTGAAATCATAGGTCTTCCTTTTCCCTTGTTCATTCAGTGTTCAAGGTTCCAAGTTGAGTGGATCAAAATTCTGGTGTATCACCCCTTTCAGGTAGGATTTTCCCTTTAAGTTTTCCTTCTCCCTTTTCCACGGTAGTCCGCAACATAGAGTAGAGATCCTAATTGATACATCATACAGGAACCAGCCTTCTCTGAAGGTTCTTCTCACCGTTGAGGCACCCACCCTCGTGAGAAGATCCCATTGTTTCAGCCGGATAGAGTACTAGCCATTCCATGCACGTCTTTGAATCAAGGCGCAGCTCCAAGTTGACAACAGTTTTTGGCAAGCCCGGTGGGACCACGAAAAGAGTTCCTTACAGAAAATCTTCACAGCAAAGGAAGATATTCATTTTCAGCTAGCGGAAGAGTTCATAGCACCATTCAGACAATCTGTTCATGCCAAAAGTTACCACAAGATCAACAAGCAAAGGTATTCCTTTTGAATTTGTAACTTATAAAACAGCAAGATCTAGGAGGGCAAGTCCATATCCTCAAAGGGAATATTTACCTCCCCCTCATCCTATTGTTCGAGACACTCAAATTCCCATCATGCAGATGGCCAATAGAAATCAAGTATTTGCTCCATTCAATGGAGGGAGCCCACTAAATCTAGCACAGTAAAATGATATACCTGTATTTGCCCTCAAAAGTATTCCATTCTTCTCAAGAGAAAATCAAAAACACCTATTGAGCATATCCAGGATGTGGCTAATCTTTATTCAGATCATAATGTAATTGAGGATAATGTTGCTATCAGATTACTAGTTGTTTCTTTCGAAGGAAAAGCATTAAAGTGGTATAGGACCCTCCCACTTAGATCTATCTCTACTTGGGACGAATTGGGTGTTGCCTTGGTCAAACAGTTTGAGGACAAATCTGACCACTTATCTTTGGTTGAGCAATTGACTGCCATACAGAGAGCTCCTCAGGAGTTCATGTCTGATTTTAATCTCTGATTTCAAAAGACATGGCACAGGATCCCAGTTCTAATTAGGCCATCCCTTGAATATGCATTTTTATTTTTTTTGAAAGCTCCCAATTATGATATTAGTGTGATGATACAGTCAATGGGTGGTACTACTTTGCCAGATGCCTATGAAGTTGCAATAAGGGCAGAAAATAGTTTGATTCAAGCAAGGAAGCTTGCTCCAAGACCTCCAATGCCCATATTTTCGGAGATAAGTTCAATACCAGCGCTTCAAGCTCCTCAAGTTCCACCCTTGGCTCCAATTCCAGAACCTCAACGTCCTATTGCAGCGTCTACTAGTCAATCTAGTGAGATAAGAGAGCTGAAAAGTATGTTACAATCTTTTGAAAATGAAATAGTACAGCTTAAAAGGCAGCAATTTCAGTCAAATAGGCCTTATCAACAGTAAAATCAAAACAACTATCAGCCCTTCAAAGATCAAAGATCTCCTTATCAGGGTTTCAAAGAAAATAGACCACCCTATCAAGCACAAGGGGCTATAACTCCAGCTAAGCCATATGTTGCTCTTGATCCAAATGCCCCTTCCACTAAAAAAGTTATCGTTCTAACCCCAACTCAGCACAACTTGGTGCAGGATTCAGGTTGGCAGCCCTCAAATTTTAATGATGTTCAAAATCAAAGCTTGGTAACACCAAACAGCACCATGCCACAGATCACACAAGAGGAGTTCTCTTTTCAAGAGAGTCAATATCAAGATACAGGTTTGGCATCACAAAGAGCGATCCAAGGGCAGCCAGATACTATTAATGTAAATTGGCAGGTAGATGACCATATTGCTTTTGCTCAAGATGTTAAAACTAACGCTTCAAATGATCAAGTTGCAGCTCTAACCTATCAGAGAAATAAAAGAAGAGCTGTTGAAGAAACTCAAGCAGTGGCAAATACATCAAATGCTCCTAGTATTATTCCCCAAGGTATGAAAGAACAGCTTGTTGCCCCCATAGTCTAAAAAAGACAGAATGTAGAGGTTGGTAAAGTGCAACAAATACCTCTAATTCGTGAACAACAAGTACCACAAAAGGTGCAATCAAAGGTTAGTCCATCTCAGTTTAGTATTGTCGATCAGATGAAAAAGTCTAACATCAACATTAGCATGTGGGATACTGTTTCAATTCCAAGCCAAAAGGATAAACTCGTTCAAGAACTTTCAGCTCTTGAATTGTCTCCAAAATCAATTGATAAAGAAGGTGTTGTCTTGACAAATTCGGATCAGCCAAATAAGCAACAAGTACAGCAAGGAGATAAGATATCTAAAGTTGACAAAACGGAGGTAAAAATAAAGAAAACTCCCCCTTTTTATCTTTCTTTGATAGTGGGTGATACTTTAATCCATAATTGTATGGTGGAAAGTGGAGCCAGTAGTACGATGATGTCCAAACAGATTGCAGACAAGCTTGGCCTTGTTTATGAGCCAAACACTAAAGGAGTACTGAAGTTGGATGGTTCACCCGCAAAAACAGTAGGGATTATCAAATATTTGAAATTAACATTACATGCCTGTCCTAACATAACTATTCAGCAGGACGCTGTAGTAGTGGATCTACCTCCTTATTTCGCCATGTATCTTTCAGGTGATTTCACCTCAAAGATTGGGGGATATCTATCAGCTGATTGGACTTGTTGTTCAGAACTAGATATGGCACAAAGGTAACAATTCATTCAGAACCTATTGCACGTTTTCACATGGAACCTATACGCCAAGTGTGGTCAATACAAATTGTATTATTTCAGATAAAATAGAACAAACTAGTGATGTAGAAAAAGACTCACCTTTGGATGGAGTTCCAGATTTGTTTCTTGATGAGTGGGCTTCCACCTTGCATAAGCATGATCCCTACAAGCTGATTGAAGAAGAAGGTTTTGGTGTGTATTGTCTTCATGAGAACAATGCGCCAATCCCAGCCATGGTCAAAGAGGGCGAATCTAATGAAGGCTTGTGGCAATTATACTTCAATGGATCAAGAAATAAGCATGGGACAGTAGCTGGAATTATGTTAGTTTCTCCTACGAAACAAAGGTATTTCTCTATTAAATTTCAGTTTGGTTGTTCAAACAATGTTGCTGAATATGAAGCACTAGTTCACGGTTTGCAATGGGCTAGGAAGATGAAGGTAAATTGTTTACAAGTGTTTGGAGATAGTGAACTTGTGGTTCACCAAGTAAGAAGCTTGAATGTATGCAAGAATATGTTGCTTAAATCTTATAGACAGAGTATGGAATCTACTTGAAGATTTTCAGGATTTTAATATTCAGGCAATACCAAGAGATAGGAATAAACATGCTGATAGGTTGGCTGCCGTTGGGGCACAATTTGATATCCCAGCTGATGTAAGAAGTAACATTCCTCAGTCACACATAAAGATAATTGTAAGACCTTCTGTCTCAGATAATCAAGAAAATTGGCAGGAGTTTGAAAGTGACAATCAAATTGTGAGATTTTTGCAGGAAGAGGCTGAGTTTTCTTCAAAAAATCAGTCAAAACGCTTACAGCAATATGGTGATCAGATCGTACAGCTGAAAACTAATAAGCTACCCAAGGGATTGGTCACCCTGAAAAATATTTTCAGTGAGAATGATGAACTAAGGAAAGAGAAACCAGCCTTGTCAACAAAAGAAGAGCACTATGCCAATGTATAGATTGCAGCTGGTAAGATTTTGAAATTGGGTAAGGTATGCACCTCTCCACAAAAGAAAGCTTTCATTGAATTATGCACAAATTTTGCTGATATATTCGTATGGCAGTATAGTGATCTCAAAGGTTTTGATCCAAGTTTGGCTCAACACACTATTGAGTTAGAAGACGAAACTAAACCAATACAACAAAGACAAAGGCCAATCAATCCAAAGCTTGAGCCTTTGATGAAAGCTGAGCTTCACAAGCTCATAGAATCGGCTATCATATTTCCAATCAAGCACTCAACTTGGGTGGTGAACCTCGTTCCAGTACGAAAAAAGAATGGCGAGATTTGTTTGTGTGTTGATTTCCGTGATTTAAACAGAGCCTCGCTCAAAGACCACTATCCATTGCCATCAATGGAACAAATTTTACAGCTTGTTTCAGGATCTGAGAGGTTTTCCTTGTTGGATGGGTATAGTGGCTACAATCAGATTCTGGTCAAAGAAGAGGACCAATTCAAGACAGCTTTCACAACTAAGTGGGGAACATTTGCATACAGAAAGATGCCATTCGGTCTGTCCAACGCTGGAGCAACCTTTCAGAGAGCCATGGATATGGGCTTCCAAGGCCTTCTTAACAAATTTGTGCTTGTCTATTTGGATGCTATAACAGTATTTTCAAAAGATGCAGAAGATCACATGGTTCACCTCCAGCAGGTTTTTGAGAGATGTAGACAATTTAGGATATCTCTAAATCCCAAAAATTGTGTATTTTCAGTTCATGAAGATAAGCTTTTTGGACATGTCGTTTCAAAGCATGGTTTAAACATAGATTCTGAAAGGATTCAATCCATTCTTGCACTCTCTTTGCCTAAGAGCAAAAAGGCCTTGCAAAGTTTCTTTGGAAAGATCAATTTTATAAGGAGATACATTTCAGATTTTGCTACTGTTGCTAAACCACTTACAGCCATGTTAAAGAAAAATCAGAACTTCAGCTGGTCCAGAGAGGGAATAACAGGGTTTGAAGATGTTAAGAGAGCCATAGCAAGTGCTCCTACGCTTTTAAACCCATATTTTACGAAAGACTTCATTCTATATGCGTATGCTAATGTAGACACCATTTCAAGCATTCTTATGCAGCAAAACCACGAAGATTTGGAGCGGCCAATAGCCTTCTTCAACCAAGGCTTGCAGGAGTATGAGACAAGGTACTCTTTTGTTGAAAAGCACGTTCTTTCAGTTATAAGATTTTTGAAGAAATTTAGGCACTTGTTATCTAATAATAAAATACGTCTAATGGTTGCTCATCCAAGCATCAAAGAATTTTTGTTGAACAAAGACATAAATGAGAAAAGCATTGGTTGGATAACCAAAGTGATGGAGTACGACATAGAAATTAAGATCACAAAGCTGGTTAGAGGCAAAGGACTTTGTGAGCATCTTGCTCAAGACTTACAAGAAACTAACAAAGCCGTTTTAGTGTCAAATGATGAAGAAATTGCTGCTGTTCACACTTCACCTCCTAGCTGGTTTCGTGATCTGGTAAGCTATCTGCAAGAAGGTTGTTACCCTTCTCACCTAAGTGCTTCAAAAAGAAGGTATTTCAGATTGCAATCAATTTCATTCTTGCTCATTGACGGCGTTTTGTTCAAAAAGGATATCAATGGAATGTTACTAAGGTGTGTGGAGCCAAGTCATACTCAAAAATTACTTGAAGAATTCCATGACGGACTTGGTGGAGGACATTTTTCTGCCAGAACTACAGCACTCAAAATCATGAGAGGTGGGTACTATTGGCCTACTATATTTAGTGATTGCTATACATGGGTTAGGAAATGCAAACAATGCACTATGTTTGTAGAGAAAGTTAAGCTTGCAGCCCTGCCCCTTCAGCCAATTACAACAGATCAGCCATTTGTCCAGTGGGGATTGGACTTCATTGGTCTCATTAACCCTCCTTCCAGTTTAGGGCATAAGTGGATTCTAACAGCTACGGACTACTTCACACGGTGGACAAAAGCAATTGCATTGAAGGAAGCAAACATAACTAGCATCCTTGATTTCTATGAAGGATTGATTACTAGATTTGGAGTTCCCTCAACCATTATTTCTGTCAATGCAATGGCTTTTGTGGGATCTAGGATCAGCCAATGGGCTGTCCAACATGGAATTTACCTCAGCACTTCATCGAATTATTATCCACAAGGAAACAGCCTTGTTGAGTCTACAAACAAGAACCTCTTGAGAATCATACGAAGGACTATTGAGCACAATCAATGATCATGGTATCTCAAGTTGAAGTCAGCACTATGGGCTGACAGAATCACTTACAAGAGGTCAACAGCCAACTCTCCCTACAAGCTAGTCTATGGTAAGGAAGCAAGGTTACCTATTTCTCTCGAGTTTCCAGCTTTAGAACTAATGCATCAACTTGAGTTGTTAGAGAACGAGCTTATGGAGATCAGGTATGTAGAGCTTATGGAGCTGGAAGAGACAAGAAATCAAGCCATGCTAGCCATGGAAAGTCATCAGGCACAAGTAAAGAGAACATTCGACAAAGGCGCTTCCTCACGAAGCTTCAATGAAGGAGATTTGGTCCTCAGGTGGGATGAGGATTGGGCCAAACCAGGAAGGCACACAAAGTTCGATTCCCTTTGGAGTGGCCCATATACGATTTCCAGCTACAAATCCCACAACGCCTTCCAACTTGCTAAGATGGACGGTCAAGAGCTTCCAATCCCAGTCAATGGGATACATCTGAAACATTGCTACTAAAGAGCAAAATTCTATGTACATATTTAGTTATTTTTTGCTTTCCTCCAAGTGTTGTTCAAGCACAGTAGTTTGCTTCAGTTTTTGTTTCAATAAGTGTTGTTGCACATTTGCTTCTTAGTTAGTTTTCTGCTTTCGTGTCTTTCCCTTCTTATTTTGAAGGAGGTTACTACAGCGATAATCAGAGCAGAATTTCAATCAGAAATCAGGTTTCACCATTTGGGAATTCGAATAGCACCTATAAATGGTCTGACTTCTCAAGCATAGCAGGCATGCTGAGCCAGCTGAGTCGCCAGAAATGTTAACAATTCTTCCACAAGTTGGATTGTCTATTGCCATTTAGAAAGTTCATGTCTCTAGCCAAGGGAAGAAGAATACATTGTTTTTGGTAAGGGCCTCTGCTACAAAAGGATGAATTCCTTCAGACTTTTGTCCGAAGGAATGGTTCATTAAACAAGGGAATAACAAATCAACAAAACGCATAAGCAAAGGAAGTAATTGCTTCGGACTTCTGTCTGAAGGAATACTTCGGAAAAATCCAAAAGTCCACCCAAGTCATCAAAGGAAAAGCCAAGACCCTTCGGAAGGGTCATTTTCAACAATCCCGAAGGGCACCTACACTTTGGTAAGGTACAGAGATCGAATTCGGGACCTTTGCGAAAAGTCCGGGTGTCCTCCAATTTTTTCGAAGGGCAAAAAGGGAGAGCTACTAGCCCTTGCGGAGGGCACTTGGTCGGCGACAGGACCACATTTGAAAAGCCGAAGGGCATATTTCGGAGGAAAAGGCAGAGAAAGAAAACCTTCGGACTTTTATCCGAGGGAATTCTATTGGCTTTTCTCGTCTTGCGTCTTCCGATTTCCTTCGGACTTTTATCCGAGGGAATTCTATTGGCTTTTTGTCCGAAGGAAATCGGAAGACGCAAGACGAGAAAAGCCGATAGCAAAGACAAAAAGCCGACGGCAAAAAATCCGAAAGCTTCAGAAAGTTGCAAAGGCCAGCGAATGACATCCTATGGGTTTTTTGTCCGAAGGAATTCGGAGAAAGGACCGACAAAGTAAACCCGAGGAAAAAAAGCGAAGAAAGTAGGAATTCCGAAGGCCAGAAACCAAAATAATTCTTGTGGACATTTTGTTCGCGGGAAAATGGCGATACATAAGTCCTAAGATAAACAGTGAAACGAAGGCAAAGCAAAAAGGAAAGAAGAAATTCATAAAGGCTACGAGCAAGAAAGTCCGAAGAAAAACAAGAGAAGTCCGAAGGAAATTGCAAACAAAACAACGCTAGAAATAGACGGGAACAGGCAGACCAGAACAGGGCAAAATACATGCAAGGGCTATTTTCGAACACCGGTCAAAGCTTCAATTGACTGATTATTAAAGACATGCTCATCCCCGGGTCAACTCCACGCATCCGAGAGTCCAACCAAAGTTCCAAATTCAAATGTCAAGTTGACTATTCTAGATTTAGAGTTAACTAATTGTTAAACGCCGCATTCACTAGAAGCTTTCCATGCGAGGGAGAATGATCTCTTCGTCCAACTAAGCTTACCAAGCAGTTAACTCATCTTATCAAACGGCCAACTCAGCCTTTCCAATGTTCCAACTCGGCATCAAGCACGCTCACGTAGAGTTCTAAAATTAACATTGGCATGGATTTCCATGCAAAGAGAGGTGGGCGGTGTTGACGCAGTGGATTGCACCCTGGACAGGAGGCCGAGCTCCTGCCTTCCACACGTCAAAATGGAAACTCCCCTCTTGCCTGTGGGTATGGCAACACTGGGGGGAGAGTCTCTAGATAAGGGCTAGTTCCCTTTGATGTATCTTTTAGGCCCTGGATTCCCTACTGCTAACAAATAAATGAAAAAGGGGGGGGTTGAAAAGGGAGAAGGATGCTGAAAATAGAACCCAAACCTAAACTAAAAAGGTGATACACCAAAAAAGTTGATCCACTCAGCTCGAACATACACTTTTCACCAAGAAGAAGCTCCCATACACTTCATCTGATGTGAGAGACTCTTCTGTATCAATGAGTCAGGGGTCCGTAGAGATACAAGGAGGAAGAACTATCGAAAGTGTTCTGAGAAACACTTTGGCAGCCTATTCACATGCGCCTATATCCCTGTTGTAGACACTTCTGGCAAACCTGCAGAAGAAGAAACTTCACAATGCACTAGACATGCTAGAATCGTTCTGTGAAAAGCACAAAAGAAAATGACTTAACACAAAAAAAAGAACATAGACATATGCATGAGTGCAAGTTCAAATGGAGGTAAAAATATCTAAGTCTTGATTCAAGGTAAAAACTGGCAGAGTTCTGCCTTACAAACCCAAAGATTTTTGGGCAGAGCATTGCCTTACACGCTGAGAGATCTCTTCTCAAAATGAGAAGTTTACAATATATAGAAAGAGAAGAAAAACTTTGGCACTTTCTGGAAAAGACTTTGGCACCCTTTGACACGCTGGCCCATGTGCGTTGAGAGCATCAGAAAGAGGAAGTCACTGTTGCTGATGTCATTCTTCTAGAAGAGGCCTGCTAGAACCATGTTGTGTAATTGCCGGTCTTGACTTTGGCGTTCAAACATTAATGTGAAAGCATGGGCCGCGCCTCTTTTCTGCTAGACAAGACTACTCCTTCCAAATATTCGCGCGATTTGTCTGCTTATAAATGTAAAGTGGAGAAAACAAGGCGCACCGCTTACTGTTTGCGCCGTTTGATGACCACTTGGCAAGCACTGTTCCAACTGCAGGAATAAATCCTTGAGTCGACACCTCTCTTTGCCACCTGGACTATTTGTCCGTTTCTGCACTGTCTCTTCCTGGCTTTGTCTCTTTCTGGCTCCTTCGGCCCTCGGGGCTATCTTCTTGGCGGGTCGCTGAGTTCCATGCGCTGCTCTTTAAGCTTTTCAAAATCAGCGGCTATTTCACCGCCTTAAATTTGATGTTTGCGCACCCGTCACTGGGCATTTGAACTTCCAATGGCTAATTCGCCATGCTTGATTTTGACGTCTTCGGGCCCGTCACCCCTTGAAAATTCTTCGGCCTTTTCCTTTCTTTCGGCTTCTTGTTGCTTCCCTTCCTTTCGGGCTTTTTGTTTTAAACCCTCCCGAAGGGAAGGTGACCCTTCGGCTTTTGGACAAGTGTCTTTCTTTTTGGCCGAGAGTCCCCCGCAAGGGCACCTGCCCTTCGGGGTCCTTCGGCTCCCTTGGTCTTGAAATCCTTTGGACAAAATGTCCGAAGGAATTCCTTCGGACATTTTGTCCGAAGGATTTCTCCCTTTGTTTTCGCTTATTTCCCTGGGTCTTTTCACTCAGCCACTTATCCTGCGGATTTTCTCTCGACTACTTTTCCAGCGGACAAAATGTCCGCGAGAATTGTCTTGCTCGTTCCTTTCCTTCGGAGACTTTCTTCGGGTTTTTTACCCACGGGTCTTCCCGAATTTCTTCGGACTTTTTGTCCGAAGGAATTCCTTCGGACAAAAATCCAAAAGAAATCGCTTCTGCCTTTGCCTTGTCTTTTCCACGGCGAGATTTTCTTCCGAAGAATTTCTTCGGACAAAATGTCCGAAGGAATTCCTTCGGACATTTTGTCCGAAGAAATTCTTCGGAAGAAAATCTCGCCGTGGAAAAGACAAGGCAAAGGCAGAATTTCTTCGGACAAAAATCCAAAAGAAATCGCTTCTGCCTTTGCCTTGTCTTTTCCATGGCGAGATTTTCTTCCGAAGAATTTCTTTGGACAACATGTCCGAAGAAATTCTCTTCTTTGCCTTAAACAAATTTCCGAAGGAGACTTACCCTTTCGGCTCTCTTTGTGGCCTCCTTGCAAATGTTCCCTGCCCTCCGCAAGGGCACTTGAGTCCAGAACTGCGCTCCGCAAGGGCACTTGGAATGGTCCATTTTGCGCCTAAGTGAGAACTTGTCTCTACCTGCAGAGTCTGTAGAAAACTCTCTGCAGAGTCCGTAGAAATGCCTACAGAGTCCGTAGAAACTTCCAAGACTTGTGCAAAATCAAAAATGTACTGGCTCAGAACAGCAGGAGAAAAGGGGGGACCGATTTTGGCCTGCAGAACCAAAATGGTCAACAAATTGGTGACTCCCAGGGGAAGCATCCCTGCTATGCTTAGAAACCAGTTGCCTTAAAGTCCATTGGGCACAGAGTCAGAATGCAGCTTGAAAGATTAGCAACAGAGCTGATAGATCCAAGAATCAATCATGAAGCTTTTACCCCAAACACAAAGGAAAATACACACAAGGCTAAAAACGCTACTTGTGCAAATTGCACTTAGGGAAAACAGGGAAAGAAAACTGAAAGCAAACTACTATGTACAGCTAACCAAGTATATTTGTTTCCCTCCTCGATCAAAGGGAAAACTTTTTAAGTCTCCTTCATGGCTAGGAAACTCATGGTGCCAGGCAAGTGGCTGAATGGAATGGAGACTTGGTGACCTGCTCCTCTTGCCTGCCACCTTGATTGGCTTGCATCCGAGTGGATCAGAATCAAACATGCTTCCAACATATATGTACTCTTCTTGTTCTTGGAAGCTTGTTGAACGTTGGTCCTGCATGCTGGTGTGTTTCACCAAGAAATCGATGTTTGTTGGCTCATCACCATAAGCCCTTTGTTGTGCATGGTTCCTTTGCAATGCATCATGAATTGGCTCGTCTCCTTCTGCCTCGTTGAAGACTCTGTCAGACTTATTCTCTACTTCTTCTTGGCCTTCTTGAAGAAGGGTGACTGTTGTGATGTCTGAAATGGAATCACAAACTGATTGCTCATCCCACAAAACATAACCCTTTTGTTCAAAGCTCTCTTCTTCAAGGCTTTCTTCAAGATGGACCAGCCTCTCCTTTTCTTGCTCAAGGATCAGAGTCTCTAGTTGTTCAAAGACATCCGTCTGATCCTCCTCCAATTCAGGTTCCTCGGCATAGTCGTCCTCATCGAAGCAACAAGGAAGTTCATCAAACAAAGGGGAAGAGAGCTCACCATGCTTACGTTCCTCATATTGCTAGAACATCTGCATGTATGCATGCCCTGTGTCTTCTCCATTGTCGATGATGTCTTCACAAGGAGCATCGATGATGATTTCTTCTTCATTGTCGCTCATGGTAGCCTTTTGGACAACTGCAGATTGGATCTTCTGCTCCTCAGTCGCCTCCTATAGAACAGGTTCCTCCTTGAGAAGGGGTGAAGTGGAAAAACCATGTGGAAGAGGAGGCAGTCCTTGAGCTAGAATCGAATGATTCTCCTCTTTCCATTTGGCCAGCACTTCATCTATATTAGGTGTGGCCTGATAGCTCTCTCGGAGGTGTGTAAATGAGGTGTGTTCAAACATGTCCATCACACGTTGGCTGAGGAATCTCGCTCTGGACTCCAACTCTGCAATTCTCCTGGCTATGTCTTCTTGGAAGAACCTTTCTTGGAGGTCACCAGCATCATCATGATGAGTAGGAGCAGCTTCATCTTCTTCGAGGTTTTAAGCAAAACCTTTCTCCTCCTCCTTCCTGCCCCAAGATTCCACTGTTTGCTTCCAACTCACGACCTTGGGATTGGAATTTTGCTCCTGTGAACAGGGAGCAACTTTATCCTCTTTACGGTCCTGAGCTAGTTCATGATGTTCCTTCTTCCAGCTTGGGATCTGGAGATCATACTGAGAGACCTGAAGAAGTTGGGGAAGGTTAGGGAGGGTCTGATGATGTATAGGAAGAGCTGCTTCAAGAGAGATGTGCTGGTTCATGATGTTCCCTCCAAAGGAAGATTCACAATCTAAGGAATTGAGAAGGTTCATCTCCATGGGAGGTTGCTCTAGTTCCCTTTGATGTTTGAAGGCTAGACGCACGAGGTTAAGCATAGGATTGATTGATGCATCAGATGAGCTAGAATGGGCAAGTGTTATCTGATAGAAAGAATTTGGTGCACAAGAGGGGGCTTTCTTTAGAATAGGAGGGGGCACACAACGCTGACTGCCTTGAAAGAATGGACTTCCATTTTGCTACCTCCTCCATGGATTGCAAGCCCTGAGCCTGCCTAAACAAACACTCCTCTTTGTACATCAGCTCTTGCTGATATCTATACTGCTCATCTAATCTGTCTATTTCCACCACCTGCTTCTCAAACTCCAGCGCTACTTCCCTTATGGTTGAAGGGCAACTAGGAGAGCTACTTGAGGCGATTCCATAAATATTTTGACCTTGATCGAAGTCATATGAAGGAAAACAAAGTCCATGATTCTTATCAATGGGATTATACATACAAAAAATGAGATTTCTTGATGGCACCAGAACTGCTTAACCAGCTGATTCAACTCGGAGTCGCCATTGGTGTTGATGAAAAAGCCTCCAAAGGCTGGTTGGTTGAAGAACACACCAAAAATTCTTCAACTCTTTGGACAAAACTTGTCCTAGTTGGTCCCACCGGGCGTGCCAAAAACTGTTGACGCAGTGGATTGCACCCTGGACAGGACGCCGAGCTCATGCCTTCCACACATCAAAATGAAAACTCCCCTCTTGCCTGTGGGTATGGTAAAACTGGGAGGAGAGTCTCTAGATAAGGGCTAGCTCCCTTTGATGTATCTTTTAGGCCCTGGATTCCCTACTGCTAACAAATAAATGAAAAAGGGGGGGTTGAAAAGGGAGGATGCTGAAAACTAAACCTAAACTAAAAAGGTGATACACCAAAAAAGTTGATCCACTCAGCGCGAACATACACTTTTCACCAAGAAGAAGCTCCCATATACTTCATCTGATGTGGGAGACTCTTTTGTATCAATGAGTCAGGGGACCATAGAGATATAGGGAGGAAGAACTATCAAAGGTGTTCTGAGACACACTTTGGCAGCCTATTCACATGCGCCTATATTCCTGCTGTAGACACTTCTGGCAAACCTGCAGAAGAAGAAACTTCACAATGCACTAGACATGTTGGAATCGTTCTGTGAAAAGCACAAAAGAAAATGACTTAACACAAAAAGAACATAGACATATGCGTGAATGCAAGTTCAAATGGAGGTAAAAATTGCTAAGTCTTGATTCAAGGTAAAAACCGGCAGAGTTCTGCCTTACAAACTCAGAGATTTTTGGGCAGAGCTTTGCCTTACAGGCTGAGAGATCTCTTCTCAAAATGAGAAGTTTACAATATATAGAAAGAGAAGAAGAAAAACTTTGGCACTTTCTGGAAAAGACTTTGGCGCCCTTTGACAAGCTGGCCCATGTGCGTTGAGAGCATCGGAAAGAGGAAGTCACTGTTGCTGATGTCATTCTTCTAGAAGAGGCTTGCTGGAACCATGGTGTGTAATCACCGGTCTTGACTTTGGCGTTCAAACATTAATGTGAAAGCATGTGCCGCGCCTCTTTTCTGCAGACAAGACTGCTCCTTCCAGATATTTCCGCGGTTTGTCTGTTTATAAATGCAAAGTGGAGAAAACAGGGCGCGCCGCTTACTGTTTGTGCCGTTTGATGACCACTTGGCAAGCACTGTTCCAACTACAAGAATAAATCCTTGAGTCGACACCTCTCTTTGCCACCTGGACTGTTTGTCCATTTCTGCACTTTGTCTCTCCCTGGCCTTGTCTCTTTCTGGCTTCGGCCCTCGGGGCTATCTTCTTGGCGGGTCGCTGAGTTTCTTGGGCTGCTCTTTAAGCTTTTCAAAATCAATGGCTATTTCACCGCCTTAAATTTGACGTCTGCGCACCCGTCACTGGGCGTTTGAACTTCCAACGGCTAGTTCGCCGTGCTTGATTTTGACGTCTTCAGGCCCGTCACCCCTTGGAAATTCTTTGGCCTTTTCCTTTCTTTCGGCTTCTTGTTGCTTCCCTTTCTTTCGGGCTTCTTGTTTTGAATCCTCCCGAAGGGAAGCTGACCCTTCGGCTTTTGGAGAAGTGTCTTTCTTTTTGGCTGAGAGTCCCCCGCAAGGGCACCTGCCCTTCGGGGTCCTTCGGCTCCCTTGGTCTTGAAATCCTTTGGACAAAATGTCCAAAGGATTTCTCCCTTTGTTTTTCGCTTATTTTCCCGGGTCTTTTCACTCGGCCACTTTTCCTACGGATTTTCTCTCAGCTACTTTTCCAGCGGACAAAATGTCCACGAGAATTTTCTTGCTCGTTCCTTTCCTTCGGAGACTTTCTTTGGGTTTTTTACCCGCGGGTCTTCTCGAATTTTTTCAGACTTTTTGTCCGAAGGAATTCCTTCGGACAAAAATCCGAAAGAAATCGCTTCTGCCTTTGCCTTGTCTTTGTCCGAAGAAATTCTTCGGAAGAAAATCCCGCTGTAGAAAAGACAAATTCCTTCGGACATTTTGTCCGAAGAAATTCTTCGGAAGAAAATCCCGTCGTGGAAAAGACAAGGCAAAGGCAGAAGCGATTTCTTTCGGATTTTTGTCAGAAGGAATTCCTTTGGACAAAAAGTCTGAAGAAATTCGGGAAGACCCGCGGGTAAAAACCCCGGAGAAAGTTTCCGAAAGAAATGAACAAGCTTCCTTCGGACATTTTGTCTGAAGAAATTCTCTTCTTTGCCTTAAACAAATTTCCGAAGGAGACTTACCCTTTCGGTTCTCTCTGTGGCCTCCTTGCAAATGTTCCCTACCCTCCGCAAGGGCACTTGAGTCCGGAACTGCCCTCCGCAAGGGCACTTGGAATGGTCCATTTTGCGCCTAAGTGAGAACTTGTCTCTACCTACAGAGTCCGTAGAAAACTCTCTGCAAAGTCCGTAGAAATGCCTACAGAGTCCGTAGAAACTTCCAAGACTTGTGCAAAATCAAAAATGTAATGGTTCAGAACAGCAAGGGAAAAGGGAGGACCGATTTTGGCCTGCCGGACCAAAATGGTCAACAGGCGGTTCATAGCAAACACAAGTTCACTTCCTCAAGTGCAAGAAGCTTCATGCAAAGACAAAAGAAAACATATTTTATTGAAAGGCCTTGAGTTAACCGAAGTGAATCCTTCTCTTCAAATTTTCTACGCCAATCTTTGGCCTCTTGTAATTTTCTATATAATGGCTTTCAGCCTTGATTAAAAAGAATCCAATCTCTCTTTGTTAGCCCAGACTCTGTCATTGGTGAGTTGTGTAACCTCTTCGATCAATAGAAGGACTGTACTTTCAGAATTCAAGCATTGGCATAGTGTATATTTCATTCAGCGATTTGTATAAGTGGTAGATTTCTCTCCCTTCCCAAATTCTGGTTCATACCTAGTTGCTAGATTATCCTTGTGCAGGTCATGTTAAAGTGTTCTTTATGTCTTTTGCTAAAGCTGTAAGTGGATGTTAGGTGGTTGCAAAGTGTCTTTTATCAGACCTCTCTCCATCGTCTTCCCTCATATTTTGGTCATTAGATCGAACCTCTCCATGAAATATTTATGCATAAGTGATTGATTGAAATCATAGGTCTTCCTTTTCCCTTGTTCGTTCAGTGTTCAAGGTTCCGAGTTGAGTGGATCAAAAACCCCCTGTAGGTAGGATTTCCCCTTTAAGTTTTCCTTCTCCCTTTTCCACGGTAGTCCGCAACACAGAGTAGAGATCCTAATTGATACATCATACAGGAACCAACCTTCTCTGGAGGTTCTTCTCACCGTTGAGGCACCCACCCTCGTGAGAAGATCCCATTGTTTCAGCCGGATAGAGGACTAGCCATTTCGTGCACGTCTTCGAATCAAGGCGCAACTCCAAGTTGACAACAATTAATTCTTCATTGGCTCCTATACACCTTACAAAGTCATTCCTTCCACAGACTTGGAGCTTTAAGACTGTATGTGACATTTCGAACAGGAGATATGGCCTTTGAACTTATTGTAGGTGTCTTTCCTTGGCTTATACCTAGTTGTAGATGGCTACTTGGGTGGCTATAGGTATGCATTTAAAGACTCCAAGCCTCACTGAACTTCGCAAAACCCTTTTTCTTTTCATTATTCAAGACCCAAAACGGATTTACAAGACAAACTGGCACCATATGCAGAGTTCCGAATAGTAGGGGTAACAATTTGGCATGTGGAGCAAAATTGTCAACATTTTTGGTGACTCAACTGGGAAGCATGCCTGCTATGCTTGAGAACCCAGCCATATACATGATATAGAACTCACAAAAAACAATTTTAAATCTGGCCCATGACTGCAAGTAAACTTGGCCCATGACTACAAATCTCCTCTGATCATGGCTGAAGTAACCTTCCTCCTTCAAAATAAGAAGGGAAACACACGAAAGCAGGAAAACTAAGAAACAAATGTGCAAACAAGCACTTATTGGAACAAAATAGAACGGAATTACTGTGCTTGAACAACACTTGGAAGAAAGCAAACAAATAAGGAACCTAGCTAACCATGACAAAGTATGATCCGCCTAGATCAAATGGGAAATTCCTGAACTCGCTCCTTCCAAGAGATGGTACAAGTTGCAAAGCAGGATGTTTATTAATCATAACCTTTGATGAGGCGTTTTCCTTGTCCACCAACTGTATTAACATCTTTTCAAATGAGTCATCAACAGCAAACCAGTCACCAACAAAGACAAACTCATCAAGTACCTCCTGATCTTTTTTATATTGCTTGTCATCTACCACCTTGTCAAGTGATATCTCATCTATGCATTCTTCTTGAGTGACCACATCCTTCTTATCGACTGCTGCAAGTTCATCCAGCGCTTCAACGAGCTTTGAGTAGGCAACCCAATCTGTACTGTGATCTTGAATAGGTGATTCTTGTTCAAATTTTTCGTATACATGCCCTTCAATAGACAACATATCCATACAAAGTTCTTCAATCTTTTGAAGAGATTCAAGGTACAACTGCCAATCATCCTTTTATTCCTCATTTTGATCTATAGAATCGGCTTGAAAGCTATTTGGATCCTTCTCAATAGGAGATACCTGTAACTCATGTATGACTTCAATTTGTACCAGCTCCTCTTGAAGTTCCTCTACATCAAGATCAGTCTTCTCACTCTCAACTATAATTGGATGCTCAACTACAACTTCAAGTGAAGTATCAATAGGAAATTCTTCCTTAAACACATCTGAAGCATCCTCTACACACTCTGCAAGAACTTGACCTATAGCTGCAACCTCTTTCTCAATCCTTCAAAGAACAAGCTCCTCCTGAAGAAGGGAGATGGTGGGAGGGTCATCAAATTCATTTGTTTGAGAGGGAAAATGAAGCATGGGAGGTTGTTCATGATCAAGTTTTGGAATCTTGAGGACAATGGAATTATCTAGGGAGTTTTGGAGAGGAGGAAAAGAGAAACTCCTAAAAATATCTACATTCTACTCCTTCCACATGGCCATTACCTCATCAAAGTTTGAAATCTCCTTTTCCTCATGGACAACTTGTGCTTGAGAGATGAGTAGTGAAGAAAGGGGACTATAAGAAGGTTTAGGCTCCTGAATAAGCTCTTGAATAGGCTCTTGAATACAACTAGGAAGCTCCCTTGGCACATATTGGGCATGATTAAGAACTTCATGAGAATAAGGAACACAAGAACCCTTTGTAGACAAGTGATCAACTCGATTTTCTGCCTCTCCCAAGCCTCCATCTTCTACAATACAAGAATACACAGCCCATTTATCTCTTCTGGATCGTTAGACATATTTTGAAATAGACCATTCACTTCCTCATACTGACAGTAAGAACAAACACTTCTTGCATATGCTAGTATTTTTAGCTCTATTTCGTTCATTCTTTCTTGAAGGCAAGGCTGCTCATATGCAACATCATAGCCATATGGGAAAGATGAAATCTGGTCTTAAGACTAATATGGCTCACAAGGAAGGTAATAATCATGCTTTTGATAATAAGGATCATGAGAAGCTTGATAAGGTTCAGCATAGCTTTGATATACTCCCGATAAGGCTGATTAGGCTCATAAAGAGGCTCATAGGTATCATAATAAGGCTGGTATGATTCATCATTGCACTGATAAGGAAACATAGCATAGGAATTATGTTCATACACAACCATGATAATGCAATAAAAATAGACTTACATGGAAATTGTGCTTGAACTATTAGAAGCAATTGTTTGAGCTTGGAATCACCAAGTACTTCTTGAAGAACACTACTGCAACTGCAATTTTATCAAGACCAGCTCCAATTGGTCCCACCGGGCATGCCAAAAACTGTTGTCAACTTGGAGTTGCACCCTGATCAAAGACGTGCTGAAATGGCTAATCCTCACTCCTCACGAGGGTGGGTGCCTCAATGATGAGAAGAACCTCCAGAGAAGGCTGGTTCCTATAAGATGTATCTATGAGGATCTTAACTTCTATGCTACAAACTGTCTGGGGCAAAAGGAAGAAAGAACTTGAAAGGAAATCCTAGCTAAAACGGTGATACACCTAATTTGCTTGATCCACTCAAATCGAGCTTCTACGAACACTAATTCAGACAAGGAAGAGGCAGAACTTCAACTCCAATTGATCAATACACATAAGTATTTCATAAAAAGGTTTAATCTAATGATTTGTAAAGACCCCTACTGAATTGGCCTTTAATTCTCAGTTTCGAGCTCTTAGGAATTCTGTCAAACACTTGTCTTGCAATTTCTGTACTTGCCGGTAAATGATTCTCAGTTTGTGTTTTCTTGTTTTTGAATGAAGAGATGATGCGTGAACTATTCTCTAACAATGCCAAATAGCCTCTATTGTAATTAAGATAAAATGCAAGTATTTTTCAGACCTTTTATGCAATGATAAGACTGAAACTGATTGTAAATATGCAACTACAGCATTCTGGAAATTTTGACAAACACTTAGTATGCATTCCCCAATCTGTCTTTTATGGAGTTCAAGTAGCTACAATGCAAATATATGAATTTACTTGACTCAAACAGCTAGCTACAGCAGCAAGACATTTTGTCATACAATTGGCAAGCACCCTCAATATATTTGATATTGCGCTTATAATTTCCTCAAATCTGATTTCAATGACTTACAACTTCAGATTGCCAATTCTCCTATGATAATGCATCTATGAAGACAATGCAACTAGTCGCCCCCTTCAAGAGGAAAACGACTTACCATAATGATAGAATGTAAACATGCAACTAGAAATTGGACTACAAGGAACCTGGAAATGCTGATCAACGCTGAAGATACGCTGTTGTGGTGTGCTTGCAAGAATCGCCTCTATCTCCCAATCGCCTATGACAAGGTAGTTATGTTATCCTTTGAAAAAATCAACCTTTCTCCACACTAATTTAGCAATCACTGTAGTGCAGCACTATTCATGCCACTGTAGTGGCACTATTCACAGCATTGTAGCATGACACTATTCATAGCACTATTCACAGTACTGTAGCAGCCAACAATAAAACTTATGATCTGCAAATAACTACCTCAAAACCCTTGGTTGATGCAATCTCGGATGAAGTTCTATGATAACCTCTGAATGAAGCTACCTCTCTTAAAGCAATAAATTAGCTGGTATTTCACAGCCTCTGAATTGCAACACTAAAGATGGCTCGTTCTCCAATGCTAGATGAAAACTGAAACCCTTGGCTCTGTTCTCATAAGAAAAGACTTAGCAAATTTTTTATTTCCAAAACATAATGCCCTTCCTTCTCAATGAAAAAAACTTATATACTTCCCAAGTGCGATTTTCCAATTTGGCTTCTTTTTTTTTAATAATTCGAACTTTTTCTTTTTAATTCCCATAGTCTTCAACGCCCCCTTTTAATTATAAATTATAATTAAAAGTGGCCCCTTAAAATATCACTTAAGTTATAATATTAATAATATTATAACTTTATATTATAAGCTCCCGATAATTAATATTTAATTTGACAATTAAAATATTAATATCTCCCTCATAAATTGTCCGATGTATGAACCGTCTGAAGCGGGTGAACAAGTGATTAATTCCGCACATGACCAACCCATACTGCTAAAAATAGCAAAGGTGCTCCGCTGAGTAACCAATACTGCTAAAAATAGCAGATCAGGGAAATGGTGTCCGAATGATCCCGAACGAAAGCCAATTGGAAAAATTTGATGAGCTAAGCCAAGCCAAGCTCCAACCAAGACCCTCTATCCATCCTATTAGCCTACGAGGGTCGCATAATAGGCTAATCATAAGCTCTGATATATGTCAACTGGAAGGGGACATGACATGATCTAAGCTTGAGAGAAATGGAAAAATAGACGTGATGAAAGGCACTAAACAGCCACTAATATCCATTATAAACTCAGCGAAAGACATTCAAACACAGAACGTGACCTGCATAAATGACCAACTAATAACTAGGTACAAATCCAGATTTGACAAGAAAAAAAAGAAAATCTATCACTTAAGCAAATCAATAACAAAAGTACACTATATCAGCTGCTGAAAATTGAAAAAAAACAGTCCTCTTCTTATTGTTCTGAAAAAGGTTGCAACACAATCTTTGGTAGAAGTTTTCTTGCCAAAAGAGGGATAATTTAATTCAAGGCTGAAAGCCAACTTATAGAAAAATACAATAACCAAGAGGTGGCGCTGAAAATAGAAGAGGAAACAACTTTGTCATTAGTCCAAGTCCAATTTGCGTTGCATGAGCCTTCCAAATTTGTCTTTTCTATGTCTTTTGTCTTGCATAAAGACTCCTTGGCGTTGAAATGGACGGTGGCTAATTTTGGGATGTTAAACTCTTTATCATGCAAAAATGGTACGCCCACCTTCAAATTTGGAACCCTTCATGAGCTGCTGGAACGTTTGAAGAGCTGAGTTGACCTCGGAGATAAACTTGACTTCAACAACCAGTCAACTGAAGCCTTGACCAGTCAATCGTAATTAGCCCTTGCTTGCATGGAATTCCATGTTGACTCCATCTCTTGCATGTATTTCTTCGGGTCTTATCTGTTCATGGCTTTTGGTTGTATTTGCTTGGTTTGTCTTTTCTATGGACCTTCCCTTTGCATGCATTTGTCTTTTGCTCGGACTTATGTTCATTCTCTTTGGGTCCTTTTTATCTCAAACTTCTCCCTTTCATTTTATTTCTAAGGCCTTGGGTTTATTCTCACGGCTTATGTATTTGCCTCGGGCTTTGGTCTGTAGACTTGTTCTTTGGTTTTTGCACAATCAACTTCCAGCGGACAAAATGTCTGCGGAAATTGTCTTTAGACTTTTGCTTCTATCCTATTTGCCTCAGGGTTTTATTTGCATGAGTTTTCCATCGGACTTTTTTTTTTGCCCTTTCCTTCAAACAAAAAGTCCGAAGGAAATCGTTACTGTCTATTTTCTTTGTTTGTTCCCTTTATTTGTTTCGGACTTTCCTGTTTTATGCCTCGGGCTTTGTTTGCCTTCAACTTCTCGCGGGCTTTGTTTTGGTCCATTTCCTTTGTTAAGTCATTTTCTACGGACTTTATGAAACTGTCTTCTCACTTTTCCTACGGATTTGTTCTGAGACTTTTCTGCAGCATTTCTCCCTTGGACATTTTCACCCGAACAATTTTCCCGGGTCATTTTCAGAAGTGCCCTTTCAGACCTTTTCCCTTGGTGCACTTACCCTTCGGCAATTTTGAAGATGCCCTTCGAGCTTTCCAAACAGTCCCTCGTGAAGTGAATAACTTTTAAGAAAAGGGCACCTGGACTTTTTAGAGGGCACCCAGGTTTTCTGGAGGTCATCCGGGCTTTTTGGAAACGTTCCTTTCAACCTCGAAGTGAACTTTCCCGAAGGGCAAGTGCCCTTCGCGATTTTTGAAATTGCCCTCCGGAAGCTTGAAAATGGCCCTTCAAACATTTAACCCAGGTTTTTGCAAGACACCCGGACTTTTTGTAAGGGACACCCGGACTTTTTGTAACGGACCTTCTCTTCGCCAAAGAACTGCCCCTTTGTAATTTTTCCGGACTTTTTGTAAGGCACCCGGGTTTTTTGGAGGGCACCCAAGCTTTTTGGAGGGCACCCGAGTTTTTTGGAAACATCCCTTTCAACCTTGAAGTGACGGGATTTTTGAAATTGCCCTTTGGAAGCTTGAAAATGGCCCTTCAAACATTTAACCCGGGTTTTTTGCAAGACACCCGGACTTTTTGTGAGGGACCTTCCCGAAGGGTAACTGCCCTTCGGGATTTTTGTAAAAGTCATTTTCTTCACCAAAGAACTGCCCCTTGAATTCTTTTGGGCTTTTATAAAGTCCTTGAAATCTTATTTCACTCGGAATTTTTCCCTCAAACAAAAAGTCCGAGTGAAATTGTTCCCATAGTTAGCCCAAAAGAAATTATGAGAAAGACAATGCCTAGGAGATAAAACACTTGGGGAGAGAGTCCACCTAGGAAAAAGTCCAAGAAAATAACCCTGCATGATGCTACCTTTGATCCCGTGCATTCATTGAAAGTGAACCTACAGGCCTGTAGGTTAACTTCAAGGATGGTTGTAGCTATTAATTCTTCATTGGCTCCTATACACCTTACAAAGTCATTCCTTCTATAGGCCTGGAGCTTTAAGACTGTATGTGACATTTTGAACAGCAGATATGGCCTTTGAACTTGTTGTAGGTGTCGTTCCTTGGCTTATACCTCGCTGTCGATGGCTCCTTGGGTGGTTATAGGTATGCATTTAAAGACCCCAAGCCTCACTGAACTTCGCAAAACCCTTTTTCTTTTCGTTATTCGGGACCCAAAACGGATTTACAAGACAAACTGGCACCATATGCAGAGTTCCGAATAATAGGGGTGACAATTTGGCCTGTGGGGCAAAATTGTCAACACTCACATCAGGGTTCTTCAAGTTTACAGGTTTATGAGGATTTTCTACCAACTTTTGTTTGCCTCCTACGAGATTTGTCCTAATTCCCATATTCCCAGACAATTGATTTCACTCTTCATCCCCTAGGATTGTGGAGTTATGGGTTTACAGGAATTTCTTATCGACTCTTGCATCCATCAAGACTCCTTTGAAACTTCGTACTCCAATAGTCTTCTATGCCTTAGTCAATTTTCACCATCTAGTCTATATCTTTTCAAAGATTTTCAATAACCTCATGCTTGCTTTGGGATTTTATTGTACTCCCAATCTGAAATGGATCAGATCATAAGTGGAAAAAATACGAAAAAAGTGTCCATTTGGGACAAAGGGATGAGATTTGACTCGGGTGGCTGTTCAACGTAGAAACATGTTCGACATGCATTGGCCCCAAGCTAGACATCCTTTTCCCTTGTCCCCTTTGTGGGGTTGAGAAGCAGCGTTCCTTGTAGGTAGAAAATAAAGTTTCCCGCGGTCTCAATGCAATGTCCCTTTTCGGACCAAAACAAAGAAATGTGGGACTTACAGCAAACCCTAGCAAAAGTTGCAGAATTCTGAATTTACTAATTAAGCATGGAAATAAATTTCAGATCTCATAGAAAACCTTCATAAAAAATATGGAAATTTAATATATTTATTTCACACCACAAAATTGTTTTTTTGCATCCAATTCAAAGATCAAAATTATAATAAATATTACTGAATCAATGAGGGGAGAAAACTGAATTTTCCACCCACCAAACACGGATCAAACTGATTGTCAAACCCTCTAGGCAAGTCCCCACCCTTCTGGAGGCCTGAAAGTGCCGCGTTTGACCCTCCAAGGCTTCCCTACTGCTGCGCCCAACCTCCTGAAGCTCCCAAACTAATTTGCCCAACTCCCAAGGGCTGCCAAAACTGATTTGTCACTTCCTAAAGCTGTCCAACTGATTCGCCCACCTCCTAGGGTTGTCCAACTGATCTCTGTCTAAGCATGGTTTGTGAATAAGATCACCAGCTGAGTATTGAGGGCTTTCATCCTCGAATACTTGAAGCCAATGAGAGTTTCCATCCCCAAGAGCTGATTGTGTGAGCAAATGTGCTTAGCTTCAGATGAATTAATTGATAGATGATCATGATCTCAAAATTTCTCTCTACCTTCTTTTAAACCCCCTTTTTCCCTCTAATCCTCCTCCCAAGTGGAGCACTCCAAGAGGGAGGGAAAAATAAATATTCAAAAACAATCTCGTTATAATTTAAAACTAAAGGCCAACTTACATCAAATTATGAAGTCCCCTTCTTTATTAAAATCATATTAGAATAAGTTGCCGACATACTTACTTTTTGGCAACTTGAACAAAAGAACCATGTTTCCCTTTTTTTCTCCTTCCCTTAGAATGGCATCTTCCTGTAGGTGTATGTTCCCCACTTGGTGGTGAAGGTTGTCTTGTATTGGTCACATTCTTGTACCAAGATTTGATTGTACCCGAAGTACCCATCTAGGAGAGAGAACCTTTCACTTCTTATCACCATCTGAAGAATTTGCTCCATACTTGGAAGGGGATAGTGATCTCTCAGTGAGACTCTGTTCAGGTCTCTGAAATCCACACACAATCTAACTTCTCCATTCTTCTTCCTAACAGGGACCAAATTGGCCAGCCAAAAAGAGTGTTTGATAGGGACAATGATCCTAGACTCGATCAGTTTGCTGAGCTCCTTCCTCATGAGAGGCTCGATCTTTGGATTGATTGGCCTTTGCTTTTGCTTGATGGGTTTGGCACCTTCCGCCAACTCAATGGTGTGTTGGGCCAAGCATGGATCAAAACCCTTCAAATCACCATACTCCCAAACGAAGACATCAGCAAACTTTTGACATAGCATAATGAAAGCATGTTTTTCCTCATTGGTACACACCTTTCCAAGTGCAAGCAGCTTATCCTTGTAGATCTCTACCCTTTCATAATTTTCCTTCTTGGTTGACATGCTTGCTTTGTCTCTCTTGAATTGGTCATCTTCATTGAAAATGCTCTCAAGAGTTACCAAACCTTTGAGAAGCCCGTTAGTCTTTAGTTGAACAATCTACCCATCATACTGTTGTTGTAGCTTGGACTGATTTTTGGAAGCAAACTCAGCTTCTTCCTGCAAGAAAAGTGCTATTTGCTAGTCAATTTCAAACACCTGCCAATTGGTGACATTGTCTAGTATGGAGGGCCTCACAATCACCTTTAAATGATGTTGATTCTTATTTTGTCTCATCCCCTTTGGGATGTCAAACTGAGCACCAACTGCTGCTAGTCTATCTGTATGCTTGTTCTCCTCTCTTGGAATGGAAGTGATGTTGAAAGCAATGAAGTTCTCTACAAAGTCCCACACTCTGTGTTTGTAAGACTTGAGTAAGGAGTTCTTGGTCAAGCTTTGACCTCTCACTTGGTTCACAATCAACTCACTATCTCCAAACACCTGCAATTCTTTGATTCCTCTCTTCCTTGCCCATCCTAGGCCATGAACAAGGGCCTCATACTCTGCTGCGTTGCAGGTGTAGGAGAACTGAAACCTGAAAGTTGAGAAGTATTTATCTTTTGAAGGTGAAGCTAGCATTGCCCCACCACCAGCTCCCAACTTGCTTCTAGATCCATCAAAGAACAGCTACCACAAACCACAGTCCTCTTGGTCTGTCTTCATCAATTTTGACATGAAAGCATCTTTCTCATGCATGTAGTAGACTCCAAGACCAGCTTCTTCAATGAACTTGTAAGGATCATGCTCAAAGTTGTCATTTCCCCATTCATCTAGGAGCAGGTCAGCAACTCCTACAAGGGAAGATGATGGAGATTGATCCACCTAGAGCTCTTCTTCATCAATGATTGCGTAGTTCAAATTCGCCGCTTTGGGCGAGTATGGCTCAAGGTGATCTTTGTGGATGGGCTCTGACTCAATCTTCACTTTAGTTCCATACTTTGTCCTGAAAACCATGTAAGACCAGTTGGATACCAAGTATCCACCTATCTTGGATGTGAAATCTCTTGACAAGCAAAGAGTGAAGTAAGGAGGAACATCTGCCACTACCACATCATGGGGAATTGAGAAGGTTGGACAGGCATGGAGAGTCAGATTCAAGCCTTTTGCTACTCCTAAAGTCTTAGCTGGTGATCCATCCAACTGTAGAACTCTTTGGTGATTTGTTCATACTTGAGGCCTAGCTTATCGGCTATGCATTTGAGCATAACTGAGGTGCTTGCTCCACTATCAATGATGCAATTGTGGACCAAGAAATCACCAATAATCACGGACAAATAGAAGGGAGGGACCTTATCTTTCTTTGCTTGACCAGCCATGGGAGAAGCCCCATTTACTGCCAACACATTATCATTTCTTGCTGGGACAACTTGCTCACGCAGCCCGTATAATTCCTTTTGGAGTATATCTTTTTCCCCTGGCAGTGCTAAAGAATCCCACAATGAGATGTTCATGTACAGCTTCTTCATTTAGTCCACTATATTGATTGAAGGATTGCCCCCTTTAGAATGCTCCTTAGGAACAGTCATAACCTGTGGTGCAACCTAAGGAGCTAAAGCTGCAACCGTTGGCCTGTAATTGGGAAACTTTTGATTTGCTTATGGTCTTGGGGCTGCTTCAAGTACACTTCCTAGTTGGTTGGATGAAGGAGACGCTATAGGTGCTTGAGTGGCTACTTGAGCTTCATCAATGGCTCTCCTTTTGGATCTGGTGTTGGATGCAACACCAACATTCTGATTACTTGTGCTCCCTACATAGTTGACTGCGTAGAACTCTCCTTCCAAGTGATTCATAGGAGTGGAATCAGATTGACCCTGCCTGCTATCTATTCCAAGTTGTGTTGACATCTCAAAATTTGAAAATTGAGCTGCCTGATCACCTTGTGCAATCATGCTTTGATTTGGTAGCACACTGGCATAAGCAACCTGTTCTTGGCCATGCACCAAGGGTGGATAGTTGGGTTGCACCTACACCAAATTATTTTGAGTGGGGACAAGATCCTTGGAAGATGAAGGGGCATTTGAATTATAGCTTTGATAAGGCTTGACATGTGTAATTTGACATTGCCCTTGATTATAATTCTAGAAGGGAGGCCTATTTGCTTGTCCAAACAGTTGGTAGCCTTGATTTGGCCTATAACTCTAAGCTTGTTGTCTCTTGAGGGCAACTAACTCATTGGTAACACTCTGCAACAGGGTTTTAACTTCATGGATGTCATTTGCAGGGGTAGCAGCCAACTTCTCTTGATTAGGCAGAGGAGTTAGAGTGCGCAAAGCAGGCTAGACTGAGAGTTGTAAATCAGGAAAGAGTGGAATAGGAGATCTAGGAGCTATCTTTCCCGCTTGAACAAGGCAATTTTCAGCCACTATGGCTATCTCATAAGCAGCGGGTAGAGTGTTTTGTAATGTTCCGTTTTCCAGCTCGATCTTTTACAGTTGACCGTTGGCCTATTCTGGAGACCCGTAGGCTACTCGGAGGTTGAAATTGGGGTTTCATGTTTTGGTGGTCTCTTTCTGGGGTTTTCAGTGAGCTTTGCAGGGATGTGTTTTTCTCAACATTCAGGAATTTACTATTTTTAGTAAGTTCTGGATTGGCACCGGAACGGGATTTTGAGAGTGGGGTTGGATTCGTCTTGTCAAAACCTTTCCAACGAGCTATAGATCATTGGTTTCCGACATCATCTTGGCCTCCGTTTTAAAGTCCGTAAATTAAACATTATTATTTAATTTTGGACTTTGGTGCCTAGGCTCAACGACTTAATGTTGAGGTTGAAAAGAAAAAAAGAATTAAAGAAGATTATATTATTTTCCCTCTCATATTTTATCCCATATACAAGAGGATTTTAGAGACTCCCAGTTGGAAAAGTATAAAAGGAGGAAGAGTGCTCTCATTTCATTATCTTGAACTACAGGAATGTTATGCTGCCGGATTGACTTGGGATTGCTTCGAGGAATGAAAGCCTCCTAGCTTGGCATTGCTTCTCGCTTGAAAGATAGCGACTAGTGGTGAGATAGTGTAGTTTGATTGTTTTGTATGCAGGATTTGTGCATGGTATTCAGTGTGTGTTTTATTGATCAGGTTATGAGAAATTTAGGACTGTTATATTCATTACAGCAGGCTGTGTTTTGTTCATAAATCGAAAAAGACCAAAAATTTCATTGTGGGTATTGGCTAATTCTCTTTGTTGGTATTGGGCGCCCCTTTTCTGTAATTTGTGGAATTTTTGAGGACTGCTGTGATTTTTAAAAGCAAATCGCCCCTCTTGCTGCGCTGTACCATTTGCCCTTGCATTGATTTTAGTGCATAAATTAAATAGAGGGTTTTGATCAGCTTTCAGTGTTCTAAGTGGTTCGCCATCATATTAGGATCATTATGCAATCCGTCTCATGAGATTTGATTAAGTTTAGAGCAAGTTTTGAATGAATCTATGAGTTTTAGGGCTGTTGTTCGTGCTCAAGGAATACAGGACTGTCAAAAAATCAGATTATCAGGTTGGCCTCAATATTGCAGTTTCTGATTTAATCTTCTTATTTCATTGAACAGAATCCTATAAATATGGTTGCAGCTCTATTACTTTTCGATTGTATTGATAGCAAGGCATTGTCTAACATATTGTAAGCTGGCAGTAGTACTGACAGCAGTTTATGATCTTGCTCTATCAAATTCTAATGCTCAATTCTACTTTCAGTATTTGCTATTGTATTTACTTTATCTCCGCCCTATGGTAGCTACTTTCCCACTCCAGGTTAGAAAGCACATTCTGGGTGTTGAGTACTTTCAGCGTTACAATTATTTTCTTCAAGCATTGTAATTTGTAATACTCCGCCATATGGTCGCCTCACTCCATACTGGTTTGGGTAGCACATACTTGGTGTTGAGTTTCTTTAAATCATTGTAATTCTTAGTACTTCATCATATGGTCGCCTCACTCCATACTGGACTGGGTAGCACATACTTGGTGTTGAGTTTCTTTCAGTACTCGTAGTAGTAGAAGGTCCTCTGACCATATGCTCGCCATCATCGGCGCCATTCTTGGTTAGAGTTCATTCCAGTTATGTTTCTGCATTCAGATCCTCTGACCAATGCTCACACCTTGGCCTCTTCGGAACCTTGGTGTACATTCTGGTTAGAGTTACTTCAGCATTGTTTGGGTTTAGCTGCTAACCTTAACGGGTGCATTGGTTTGTATTTGTAATTTAAAAAAAAAAAAAAAAAATTGGCTCGGAATATTTCAGTGGTATCAGAGCCAGTATCCTGCCATCCTGTGAACAAACCGTCTATGAGTGACAGAGAAAAGAGATACACAGCAAGGGAAGATAAGAAAGTTGCAAAACAGTTTCAGTGGTATCAAGCTCCAAAAGGTTAGAAAGCTTCAGAGGTCTTGAGGGCTCATTGGGAGTCTTCTCAGGAAATAGATATGGCAGAAGGTGAGAAGTCAGTCGGGGGTAACGAGAGGTTTACCAACAACAGAGATGATAGTGGGAAGGGAAGAGAGAGATCGATAAGTCTCGGAAAGAGATTTGAAAGGAAGATGGATGCCTTGATGGATATGGTATCTCTCATGTTGGGGAAAGTAGGCCAGAACACAACTCCACAAAACAACTCAGGGTATAGAGGGGAGCACAGTGCCTCTAATCAGCTGGATGGAAGTGCTGCTCAACCTTTTTCAAATAACACATTCATATCGTCAAGGCCCTTCAAACCCACCTTCTTAGCACCAGTAAACACCCAACCTGATCCTGAAGAGAATGCTTCATTTGTGGAACAATTGAGATGTGGCCATGCGGAGTATGATTCTCTCCCTGATGACATCAAGATGGACATGTCCTATAATGAATTTATGGATCATAAGAGAAAAAGTAAGGGACAAGGGAGACATTATGAACAAAGAAGAACAACAGTTCAAGGGGATTTGTATCAAGCTGTCAACAAGGTTATACTTCCACACTATGATGGGAGTGATAACAGTTCAGCTCGAGCTTGGATACAGAAGCTGGACAACTATCTAGCTCTTAGACCCATGGCAGAAGAGGAGGCGATTAAGTTCGCTACGCTACACCTTGATGGGGTGGCGCACGAGTGGTGGTACCATGGCTTAGTCACATTAGGTCATCGGTCTATCACTACCTATGATGAGTTCACCAATAGGCTCGTCGAGCGATTTGAGAAAAAAGATCCTGAAATACATTTCAGAGAATTGGCACAGTTGATGCCTACATAGCTGAGTTCCAGAGACTTTCAGTGATGGTCACTGGCATCACGGAGAGGCGGTTGGTGATCCTTTTTAGCGAATGATTGATGGAACCACTCAAGGGTTGGATTAAAGCCTTTGATCCACCATCCCTACAGGAGGCATGAAGAAAGCAAGAAACATGGAGTGGGCTGCTCCTACGGCGAAGTTTCAATCCAAGCCGCCCTTTCACAAAGGGGATAAAGGAAAAAGACCTCATCATAGAACTCCTTTAAGACCTCAGCATAAGGACTTCAATCAGCATAATCCTCATGTCACAAGATTGGATCCTGAGACATTGAACGAACTCAGAAGAAAGGGGCTATGTTTCCGGTGTAGAGAAAAATGGTCTCAAGAGCATGTTTGCCCAAAGGGAGTCAAATTTCACCAGATTGAGTACTATTCAGCTGGTGAAAGTAGTTCTGATTTTTCAGACTAGTAGTCTGATCCTGAAGATAGTGAAGTGGAAAGAGCTCCAGAAGAGTCGGAAGATGAAAAGGAAAGTGTAGGCATTTTGGCTCAACTTTCAACCTTCCAAAGGAACGAATCCTTCAAAGTTCGAGGGATGATTAAGGGGGCAGCGAATAGTTGCTTTGATCGACACTGGAGCAACACATAACTTCATTGATGAAGTTGTGGTGGCAAAGAAGGGGATGCAAATAGAAGATTTTGAAGGCTTCAAGGTCATGGTTGTTGATGGGTTCCACATCTCATGCACCAAAAAGATCTCAAACATGACTATGCAATTGGGAAACTATGAAGTCAAGGATGACTTCTATGTAGTCAACATTGGAGATACGGATGCCGTTCTAGGCATTCAATGGCTGCGTTCACTTGGAGAGATCTCCTTAAATCTGCAAACTATGGAGCTCAAGTTTCAATCTGATGGGAAGAGGATAGTACTAAGAGGAATGTCCAATGGGGGACCTCGGGTCGTGTCATTCAAGAGAATGGCAAGGCTGATCTGTCATGATCAAGCTGAGTGGATTGCAGAATGTATGACTCTTCCTACTAGTTCGGTTGAAACTAAGAGAGACTATCCTCCTGATATTCAGTCTCTACTCACAAAGAAGAGTAAGGTATTTGTTGATTTGCCTCCTGGACCACCACCTGAACAGGGTTCGAAACATATCATAGAGCTCAAGGAAGGAGTTAAACCGGTTATTACAACTCCATATCGGTACCCCAAGAAGCAGAAGGATGAAATTGAGAAAAACATTCAGGAGCTCTTGGAGATGGGCTTCATTCGCCCAAGCAAGAGCCCCTTCGCTTCAGCAGTGGTTCTTGTGAAGAAGAAGGATGGTACCATGTGCATGTGTGTGGACTATCGGGCTTTGAATCAAAGCACCATCAAAAACCGATACCCCATTCCAAGGATAGATGAGCTCATTGATGAGCTACATGGAGCCAAGTTCTTTTCAAAGATCGATTTGAGATCGGGCTACCACCAGATTAGGATGAGGGGATCAGATGTTGAGAAGACAGCTTTTAGATGTCACTATGGCCACTTCAAGTTTCTAGTCATGCCATTTGGGTTGACTAATGCTCCTGCTACTTTCCAGTCTTGCATGAACCGAGTTTTTCAGAAACAGCTGAGGAAGTTTGTATTGATATTTTTTGATGATATCCTGATTTTTAGCAAGACATGGGATGAACATCTCAAGCACTTGGGGGAAGTGCTTAGTACCCTAGAATCTGAGAGCTTGTTCGCCAAAGCATCCAAATGTGAATTTGGAATGGAGGAGTTACTGTATCTTGGTCACATAATCAGTGCTGAGGGAGTGAAGGTTGATCCAGAAAAGATCAAGGCCGTTGTTGATTGGCCACCTCCTGAGAACTTGACTCAATTGAAAGGGTTCCTGGGTCTTTGTGGCTTTTACAGAAGATTTGTGAAAGGGTACTCACAAAATGCTGCTCCTCTTAAGGATCTCACAAAAAAAGGGGCCTTTTGTTGGTCAGAAAAGGCTCAATCTACCTTTGATAAGTTTAAGAGGATCATGAGCTCTTGTCCGGTTCTGGCTATTCCGGATTTCTCCAAGCCTTTCGAGCTACAGTGTGATGCATCCGGTGAAGGAGTTGGGGCTGTTTTGATGCAACACAAACATCCCATAGTGTTTGAGAGTAGGAAGCTAAGAGGTGTTGAAAAAACCTACTCTATTTATGACAAGGAAATGCTTGTCATTATGCATGCATTATCTAAATTCAGACAGTATTTGGTGGGAAACAAGTTTGTGGTCAAGACCAATCATAACAGTCTCAAGCACTTTATGCATCAGAAGGATCTGAACGAAAGGCAACAAAAGTGTGTGAGTAAGCTCCAAGCTTACAATTTTGACATCGAGTATGTCAAGGGGAAAAACAACATTGTGACTGATGCTCTATCTAGGAGACCCCATTTAAGCTCACTGTGCGAGCTTACTACTGATTGGAAGGACATGTTGCTTGCTGATTATGCCAAAAATCAGTTTGCAACCAGCATTATTGAGGGTACTTTTCATGATAAAAGGTACAAGGTGATTGAAAAGCTGATTCACTACAAGGGTAGGATCTTTTTGGTGGCTGATTCTAAGCTCAAAAAGAAGATTTTGTTGACATTTCATGACATTCCGCTTGCTAGTCATCAAGGCTTCTTTAAGACCTATAGGCAGATCCGGGAAAGATTCTCTTGGAAAGGGTTGAAAGGGGAAGTTCAACGCTACATTCAAGAGTGTCCCACTTGTCAAATGAACAAAAATGAGCATACTCTACTAGCCGGTTTGCTGCAACCTCTCCCTATTCCCAATCAAAAATGGGAAAGCATATCAATGGACTTCATCACGGGCTTGCCCAAGGTTCAAGGAAAAGACTGTATCTATGTTGTTGTGGATAGATTAACAAAGTTTGCTCACTTCTTCGCCATTGCCAGCGTTTTTTCAGCAGCCCAAGTTGCAGATCTGTTTTTTCATGAGGTGTTTAGATTACATGGGTTGCCAAAAAATATTGTGAGTGATAGGGACAGCAAGTTCCTAAGCACTTTTTGGCAAGAGGTTTTCCGAATGAGTGGTATAGTGCTAACTCCCAGCACTAGTTATCACCCTCAAACCAATGGACAGACAGAGATAGTGAACAAGTGGTTGGAAGGTTACCTGAGAAACTATGTTTCGGAGCAGTAAAGAGCTTGGGTGAAGTGGCTTCACATGGGCGAGTATTGTTATAATTCTACTTTTCACATGTCAATAAGGATGTCACCTTTCATGGCTCTTTATGGTTATGAGGCTCCTAGCTTTGCTGATTTGGTGTTTGGTGATAGCAAAGCCCCTCAGGCCAAGGATTTGTTGCAGCAGAGTCAAGATATCTTGAACTCATTGAAGAACAATCTTCAGATTGCACAGAATCAGCAGAAGATGTACGCTGATCAGCGGCGTGTTGAGCGCTCTTTTGAAGTTGGAGATATGGTTTATCTTCGACTATAGCCTTACAGACAGTCTACTCTCAAGAAAAGTGGAGCTGAGAAGCTCAAACCCCGTTTCTATGGGCCGTTCAAGGTCACTAGGAGGGTGGGGGCAGTAGCTTATGAGTTGGAGCTACCTCTGGATAGCAGAGTGCACAATGTATTCCATGTGTCCCGCCTCAAGAAGGCACTTGGACACAATGTTGTTGCTTCATCACAGTTGCCACCTTTGGATGAAGGACAGTTAGTTTTGATTCCAGAAGAGATTCTTGATTCCAGGGAGCATTCTTCGAGAAAAAGAACTATCAGAGAGTATTTGGTGAAGTGGAAGAACTTGCCTATAGAGGATGCAACTTGGGAGAATGATGAGATTCTGCAGCATCCAGGCTTGCAATTGCTTGAGGACAAGCAATCTTGGGAAGGGCGGACTGTAATGTTCCATTTTCCAGCTTGATCTTTTACAGTTGACCGTTGGCCTATTCCAGAGACCCGTAGGCTACTCGGAGGTTGAAATTGGGGTTTCATGTTTTGGTGGTCTCTTTCTGGGGTTTTCAGTGAGCTTCGCAGGGATGTGTTTTTCTCAACATTCAAGAATTTACTATTTTTAGTAAGTTCGGGATTGGCACCAGAACGGGATTTTGAGAGGGGTTGGATTCGTCTTGTCAAGACCTTTCCAACGAGCTATAGATCATTGGTTTCCGACATCATCTTGGCCTCCGTTTTAAAGTCCGTAAATTAAACATTATTATTTAATTTTGGACTTTGGTGCCTAGGCTCAACGACTTAATGTTGAGGTTGAAAAAAAAAAAAGAATTAAAGAGGATTATATTATTTTCCCTCTCATGTTTTATCCCATATACAAGAGGATTTTAGAGACTCCCAGTTGGAAAAGTATAAAAGGAGGAAGAGTGCTCTCATTTCATTATCTTGAACTACAGGAATGTTACGCTGCCGGATTGGCTTGGGATTGCTTCGAGGAATGAAAGCCTCCTAGCTTGGCATTGCTTCTCACTTGAAAGATAGCGACTAGTGGTGAGATAGTGTAGTTTGATTGTTTTGTATGCAGGATTTGTGCATGGTATTCAGTGTGTGTTTTATTGATCAGGGTATGAGAAATTTAGGACAGTTATATTCATTACAGCAGGCTGTGTTTTGTTCATAAATCGAAAAAGACCAAAAATTTCATTGTGGGTATTGGCTAATTCTCTTTGTTGGTATTGGGCGCCCCTTTTCTGTAATTTGTGGAATTTTTGAGGACTGCTGTGATTTTTAAAAGCAAATCGCCCCTCTTGCTGCGCTGTACCATTTGCCCTTGCATTGATTTTAGTGCATAAATTAAATAGAGGGTTTTGATCAAGTGGTTCGCCATCATATTAGGATCATTATGCAATCCGTCTCATGAGATTTGATTAAGTTTGGAGCAAGTTTTGAATGAATCTGTGAGTTTCAGGGCTGCTGTTCGTGCTCAAGGAATACAGGACTGTCAAAAAATCAGATTATCAGGTTGGCCTCAATATTGCAGTTTCTGATTTAATCTTCTTATTTCATTGAACAGAATCCTATAAATATGGTTGCAGCTCTATTACTTTTCGATTGTATTGATAGCAAGGCATTGTCTAACATATTGTACGCTGGCAGTAGTACTGACAGCAGTTTATGATCTTGCTCTATCAAATTCTAATGCTCAATTCTACTTTCAATATTTGCTATTGTATTTACTTTATCTCCGCCCTATGGTAGCTACTTTCCCACTCCAGGTTAGAAAGCACATTCTGGGTGTTGAGTACTTTCAGCATTACAGTTATTTTCTTCAAGCATTGTAATTTGTAATACTCCGCCATATGGTCGCCTCACTCCATACGGGTTTGGGTAGCACATACTTGGTGTTGAGTTTCTTTAAATCATTGTAATTCTTAGTACTCCATCATATGGTCACCTCACTCCATCCTGGACTGGGTAGCACATACTTGGTGTTGAGTTTCTTTCAGTACTCGTAGTAGTAGAAGATCCTCTGACCATATGCTCGCCATCATTGGCGCCATTCTTGGTTAGAGGTCATTCCAGTTCTGTTTCTGCATTCAGATCCTCTGACCAATGCTCACACCTTGGCCTCTTCGGAACCGTGGTGTACATTCTGGTTAGAGTTACTTCAGCATCGCTTGGGTTTAGCTGCTAACCTTAACGGGTGCATTGGTTTGTATTTGTAATTTAAAAAAACAAAAAAAAATTGGCTCGGAATATTTCATGTTTCCACCCATGGACTATATCATGACAGCAATGTCACTATTCAAGGCCTTCAAGTAGTAAAGGAAAGCATAGCTTGGGGTTAGCCGCACAAGAATTGGGATCCTGTCCTAAGTCTTTTGGAACCTAGTGTTACAATCTTGCATAAACTCATGTGGGGCTCTCTTCATGGTGGTTAACTGCTCAGTTAGAGACAAATGGTCACTTTTTCCCCCAAACCTATTGGTCAAGAAGGTCCTTAACTCATTCCATGAGCCAACTGAGTCCATAGGCAAGGTCTCATACCAGTCCAGAACTTTCCCTTTGAAGGACAAGGCTAGCAATCTAATGGCTACATTTTCTTCAGTGATATGGATGTTGCAGAGGTTTGCTATGTTTCTAATATGTTCGACAGCAACGATTGGGCCCTCTCCACTAAAGGGAGGAACACTTTTGAGAGCTGTCCCTGGAATTGGGTCATATTGCTGAAGGTTCATGGGACTTTGACCATTGAAGGTCACAAAAGGGAAAGCCCTAAGGGCTGCCATGGCTGTGAAAGGATTCAACAGGGGTCTCCTTGAGTAGGTATATTTTATGGCTAGCTTAGGAAAATGGCTTGCTACGTAAGGGTGGGTATTTGCAAACCTCAGCGTTTTTGTTGAGTTCAAAGGCAACTCAACAAATTCAAAAGGGACACCCCTAAAAGAAGATCTTGTAGTGACCTTTGGCATGGGATGCCAGGCTGGTCATTTACCAGAGACTTAGTTCCTGAATGGAGTCACCAGGTGCTGAATATAGCTCCTTTTGGATTTTTTTAACAATATCAAGACCAGCACCAATCCTGAAACTTGCAAGACACAGAAATTGTCCCATCGAATGTGCCAAAAACTGTTGATGCGGTGGATTGCACCCTCTGAAAGGAGACTCAACTCTCTTCATCCATGCGACACAATGGAGACATCCCTCTTATTGTGGGTGGCAAACGTGAGGGATGAATCCTAAATTAGGGGCTAGCTCCCCTTGATGCACCCTGAGGCCCTGGATCTCCTACTGCTAACAATGGGGGGGATGAAAAAGGAGAGAAAATACTGAAAATGAAACCTAAGCTAAGAGGTGATACACCAAAACAATTGGTCTACTCAGCTTTGGCATACACTTTGAACCATGGACAACAAGCATACACTTCATTCAGGTGAGAAAAACTTCCTTGCATCAGTATTTCAGTAGGGGGTCCTGTGAAGATAAAGGAAGAAATTAGCACAAGAGGTGTTCTGAGACACACTGTTGCATAGCCTATTCACTTGCCTATACTTCTTCAAAGACTTCCTGTGACCTGCAAGAGAAGAAAATCACTATGCACTAGATATGCTGGAATAAACTTATGAAAGCATGAAAAGAAAATGACTTAACACAAGATAAAACCATAGACATCTACAAAAGTGCAAACTCAAATGGAGGTCAAATGCTCTTTCTGATTCAAGGTAAATTCCTGCAGGGCTTTGCATTACAAGCTGAGAGGTATTTTCTGAAATGAGAATTTACAAATATATAGATAACTGGAAACAAGGTAGCTGACAAATCAAGGAATGAAAACCCATGCTGAGTTAAACACTTCTGCAAAGACCAAAAGACCATGCTACTACCGTATTCTTCAAACTGCATATGGGAGAGCCATGTTGTAGATGTCCAAGTCGCTGCCCTTGCTGTCCTAGACCTGCAAAAACATGGGATACTCATCCCCAAGTTGTTGTGGATAGACCATGCTCTCTTCAATGCTGGGCGCAACTGGCTGTGCATTAATGGTGAAGCATGAAAACAAGGGCTGCTCTCCTCTGTAGTTCGAAAACCAATCTATTTTATTGGTTTTCGGTAGATATATTTCACTAAATGTATTAATTCTCCTTGCTGAGTTGTATATGCCACTTGTCTTGGTCTGAGTGGTCATTGATTCTGCCTTTTGACCTTGTCGACTGTTGGAACTATTATGCGCTTTGTCTTTTTCCGCTCTTTACTTTGTCCGTGTTTTGTCTCTTCCTTGTCTTCTCCTTTGCCTTGGCTTCTTCTTGGCTTGTCTTTGACTTATCCGGCCTTCTTTGTTTCGGGCCTTTTGACGCGCTTTCCTTCGGACATTTTGTAAATGTCCTTCAAGCCGTCAAAATGCCCTCCGAAGGAAATCCGTTGCCTTTTGCGAACTACTTAGACCATTTTGGGTTCTTCAATCGCTTCTACTTATAAAAGGAGACAAGTAATGCACCTGCACAAACCCAATTTGCACTAGATAGACCATTTTGAACTTCCCAGGAGCTTCTACTTCGGTTTTTACATCAACTTCAACTGATAAGGCAAATAACTAAAGATACTTGGAAAACCCGATTTGGTTTGTCAAGACCAAATCGGGTTTTGCAAGTGACTTTACTTATAACCTTTGTAAGTAAAGACATTTGCAAAGTCTGAATTACACCACCAAGACCAAATCGGGTTTATCAAGTGACTTGACTTATGAAAATTTTACAAGTAAAGTCATTTGGAAAACCCGAAATGCACTACTTTAGGTGAAGTAATTGCTCTTGACAAACCCAAAATACACTTGGCAAAACAGAATGAGGAAAACACCTGACTTTTTCATGAGAAAGATCTGGCAGAAAACATTTTGCACAAGGCAGCAGAGGGATGATCTAGCCAAAACATGGATTTGATGATTTTTGCAAAGAAAAAGGAGGGGATGCCCAATTTTGGCTTGTAGGAAAATTGGTCAACAATGCCCTACTACTCTGCATAGTTTTTAGGACATTGTCTTGAGTTTAGGACAAGCATTCCTATGATGCCCTTCTTGACCACACTCTATACACCATAAGCCCAATTGAGGTCTATCGCTTTCATGCATCTCATCCATTCTTTTGAGGAAAGCATCTCTTTTCGCTTCAACGTTGGATCCAACTACTGGAGCATCACCATAGTCCTCAATTTGTTCAACTCACGGGGCAATTGCTCAAACTTCAGCCTTAGTCAAGAATTGGGACTGCATAATGGCAAATCTAATTCTAGGTCGCAACCCTTTTACAAACTAGGCAACTTTGTTCTTGTCCTCCATGATAAAATCAATCTTATTCATCACATCTGAAAATATGCGATCATAGTCCCATATGGATTCTCCGCTCTGTTGTTGAATCTCCTTCAGATCTTGAACAGTCTGACTCGAGCACTTCTTCATTTTAAATTTTGTAATTATCTGCTCTTTTAACTTGTCTAAGATCTAGGGCATTAACATCCCTTTTATAAATGAATTTCAAAGCTCGACCTACTAAAGCTCCTATGAGCTCGCACTTCTTTACATCATAAGTTATTCCCTTAACCTACCATTTCATGTCGCAGGTTAACAAATATTGTTTCAGGTCTGTAGACCCATCATATTGCGTCAAACCAATAAACATGCCTAGATTCAATGCCATATTTGGCACACTTACCATTGCTACTACCGGCTTCTGCACACTAGTGACTGCGACTACAAATTGTTGTGCACTAGTAACTGCAACTACAAGCTTCTACGCACTAGTTTTTACAGGTGTTTTAAAACTAGTCTCAAAAGTGAATCCAACCTCTTCTAGCCTCTTCTTATCTATTGATTTCTTAGTCTTTGCACTAAGTTTACCAAATTTATCCGTAAATGATTCAAACTAGCTTCTACCCATCCCTTCTTTTGTACTTGATATTTTTACTAATGACAATTGGGTTGGGGGGATGCGTACTCAAGAATTGAATGATCTTTTTCCTTGACTTCTTTGGTCTGTGATTTTGAACTTGCGATACTTCTACGCTTGTGCATAATCTCCTCTCGAAAATATTCTTTCCCTGATGCAAACAAAATATTTCCTCTTAACTACGATCTACTCCTATCTTTTAACTGTTCTACTGTTATCCTACTTTCCTCTTCCTCTTCACTCTGCTCCATATCCTTGCTATCTTCATTTTTATCTTCTTCCTTCTCAATCCCTTCTCTTCCCTGTTGTACATACTCTCTACCTTCTCTGCTTCCAACATCTTGTGTAGCCTTTATCTAGGCTTATCTCTCTTCTGCATCCTCTACTTTATTTCTACTCCTATTCGCAGTTAAATCTAGATTATCCAATTTGTTCCATCTTTGTTGTCACATTTCTCTTTCCAATCCTAGAATTTTTTTTTCACTTTGGCTCTTTTCGTCCTCCCTATTCTGGATTCAGGTTCAAGTTCCTCTTTTCAGCTCTGCATCATTCACTCCTATATCACACGAATCCTCATTACGCTCGAAGCGACTACTCCATATTGGCAGGAGTAGGCACCATGGCCTTTTCTACAACCAACATCTTAA
The DNA here is from genome assembly GCA_037957365.1 of Torreya grandis. Taxonomy (NCBI): domain Eukaryota; kingdom Viridiplantae; phylum Streptophyta; class Pinopsida; order Cupressales; family Taxaceae; genus Torreya; species Torreya grandis. The sequence continues at coordinate 644,788 of JARHVA010002996.1, read as the reverse complement.
TCAGAGTAGATAGTCGCTAAACGAATTTTCAACGAATTCCTCTGACAAATAGGTCTTGTGTAGCTTCAAAATCCAAATAGCCTTGTACAACAAATTCAGGGATATATCTATCAATGGTAGTCTTGGTCCAATAGTCTACTACATGGGTCCAATCAGTATCTAGATTTCGTAGGGTTTCTAGCTTTTATTCAAACCAACCTATGGATTATGTCCTCTTTGGCTAAAAACAATAATACTCCAATCTAGATAACCATGTAGGTAATAGCTTAGACAATTCATACCAGAAGATGTCATAAATTTATCCGTAGATATGCTCCTAAATAATTTCCTTCACGGTCTTCCCTATTCTTTTCACTTCCTCTTTTGCAAAATTTTGAATTCTTTTATCGAGCCATCTTTCTATATCTCTTTGCCCTGGCAACCATCTCAACATGTTTCAACAAAATGATCCACAATCACTGCACCATTGTTAGCAGAGGTTCCTGGAAAACCCTTCAGAACATGTTATTATAGGGATAGCTTGCATATGACGTAACAAAAGTAAACAACATATGGCAATTCAGACTGAATATATTCATTAATAGGCAAAACAGATAGTTTGTGCAAAAAAATGCACTCTTTAGAATCTGAACAGTCAATATAAACTCATATGATTAATAGATTAAAGTAAACAGAGTATTCAATGCGCACAGAACAATGATAATAGGAAAACCATTTCTGAACAATATAAATTAATCTCTATCACATCAAAACCATATCCAAATACAATAGAGTGCTATATAGAGAGTTTTACAAAGCGTTGTCTCTTCATATTCCATCCTTTTGTTATGCCAAAAAGGAAGAACTCTTCGCATTCGGAAGTCTATTACTATGCTTACAAAGGTCGAATACATACAAAAAGATTATGCAAAAGACAAAATAGTGCAAGTCGCACATGTGTCCATCAAATATACTCTACGATTTTGGTAGCCCCATTCTACACCCAACAGCCTTGAACTCTACATTCTTCATACAAAAATATCTATTTGTATAGCTATACAATGCAAAAACTGAAAAAATATTAAAAATAGTAAATGAAGGGCTGAAAACCGAATAGTAACCCCAAATCACAATGACATTTATCCTCCTTATAAGTGGAAAGGAACTACCAGATAAGGACAAATAGCAGGATTTTGGTTGATGACATTACTATGGGGGTTATTTTGGTAGTGCCATGTTGGGGTCATATCTCCTTGACCATTGTCTGGAACTTGAAACTACGACACATGTTGGAAACCTTAGGAAATGAACAAGTTTTGGATACCTCTAAAGGAAGTTCCATTATCTTTAAGTGGCATCTAGCCAAAGTTCCAAGGCCAAATTCCACTCCAAAGGACCCCAAAAATGCAAAATATGAAAACATAGAAAAGTTTAATTTTTTTGATTTTGGGAAATTTACTTAATTTTGTCCCAAAACACCACCTAGATCATTCATTCCCACTTGGGAAGCAATGGATTCCATTTTTTCAAGTTTTTGGACCAAGTGTGGAAACTTTTGTTGAGTTTGGTTCCTAGTGAACCACTTCCCTTAGTGTACCAATTGCCCTACCATAAACACCTGATAGAGTGGAATATACTAATGCTTCCGCTCTATTCCTTACACCACAATATTTATTAGAAACACTTCATAAAGCAAACGGCATAATATAATAACGATACGCTGAGTTTGGTTCCTAGATGACTATGTGATAGCAATGACTATTGATCATATTGATCTTTGTGCCCTGCAACTACTCACCCACATTCGATGTGTCCATAAGTAGTGGAATGTATGGACAGAGCAACTCTATATTGAACACTAGATGCAACCTGAGGTAAGATGGCAAGTTGAGTTGAAATGCATTTTTTCCCACTTATTCGATGATGGTGTATGACCCATATAGCAAAGGTATGAGCTTCTTGTTTGGTCCCTTGAGCCACTCCTTTTGAAGATGTAACCAAACTTTGTCACCTACTTGAAACTAGTGCGGAATATGATGTTGATCATGATGTTGCTTGTATTTTTCATTGATCCTCTGTAGAATCTCATGAACCTACTATTGAATGTGTCAAATTTGTTCAACAAACTTGGTCGCCTTATCCAAAACTGTCTAAGGATGGGATCATGCTTCTTCCAACACAACAAGGAATGCGACATCAATTAGGCCCAATAGTTGAAGCATGAAACATACCTCAAAGGAGCTTGTCATGTGGAGCCATGAAGGGCTCAGTTGTAGCTATGTTGGACATATGGAAGACTCTCATCCCATGCATGTGGATGTTTTGAATGGTACATACAAAGAACATGCACGATCATACGGTTGACCACTTTTGTCTGTTCATCTATCTTGTTTCTATTGTAGCGCATCTTTGCCTTGTTGCTTGATGACATACTTTATATCAGCCTTCCATTTCTTTGGATGTGACTTGTTGCTAGAAGAAAATTATTTCTTTCCTGTATGTTTTAAAATTTTCCTCAATCTTTAATTGCATACCAATAGGCTTCTCCCAATGTCCTGATGTCAGCAAACTTCATCTCTTTCTAGATTTAATACCACAAGCCAATGCAATATTTGAAAATTATATGCTTCTCACTATCACGTGGACCAACTTTTTCCAAAAAGTCATAAAATCCGTTGGTGCAATCTTGCACTGTTTCGTCTCGACCCTAATGCAATTGATGCAATTTTTTGAACTGATTATCATTATTCTTTATTGGGCAGTACTACTCTCTAAAGGCCTCTAGAAATTCTTCCTGATTTCTGTCTAGGGAACCCTTCTGATCAAGTGATAACTCATCATTGTCTTCATCTCGAAGACATTATCATTCACACCATATTTTGATATGCAAGGAAGCTTTCAAGAGTGCAAATGTTATCTTTTTCTTTGAAAGAAATATTTTTTATAGAGAAATATGATTCCGATTGGTCGATCCGTTTATCTGATCCATGAACATCACTTTTTTCCTCATAAAGAGGAATGCCAAAATTACTTGTACCTAAAAGGGTGTCAAACCCCCAAAGGACTTGCTTGATGATCATGTGGGTGCCTCATGCACAACTCGTGATAAGATGCTAGTGAACTGTTTCCATCGTTTGCCTCCTCTAATTCTTGAGGGCTTCACCAAGCAACAATTTGGAAGGAACTCCCATTCCCTATTTTGCTGTTTGAGATCGTTAGAATCGACACGGAAGATAATACGAAGGGTAGCATGTCTCGAGACAATGCTTTGAGTTTGTATAGTCTGACCTTGTTGGATGGGCATACAAGAATGGAACATATTGCTCTGATATCACTGATTCCAATTACAGGTGCGATCCTGTGGACAACACAGTATTTAAGGAACTTAATGTGTTCTGAAAAAGAAATTGAAAGTGACAGAAAATAAAATTGCAAACACAAATATTTTATTGAAAAATAAGTGTACAAAGACGAAAATCTGTGGGAGAAATAAATACCTTGAACTACATGTTCCTCATCCAATGCTATCTATTTTATAGCCATATAATGCAGAAACTATAAAGTTACTTAAAAAAGTAAAGGAAGGACTCTCCTTGAAAACTGAAGAATTTCCCTACACAAGGATTTTCATTGATGACATTACTATGGGGGTTATTTTGGTAGTGCCACTTGTTGGGGTCATATCTCCTTGACCGTTGCTTGGAATTTGAAACTGAAACATGTGTTGGAAAGCTTAAGAAATGAACAAGATGCCCCTAAAGGAAGCTCCACCACCATTTAGAGACATCTGACCAAAGTTCTGAGGCTAAAATCCGCTCCAAAAGGCCCTGCAAATGCAAAATACGAAAAAATGCCAAAAACACCCCAAAAAATGACATTCGCATTTATTTAATTCTATCCCAATAAGCCACCTGGATCAGAAAATTCCACACATGCTTATTCTAAGAGGCTTTTGCTTTGTTCAATGTATTAAATAAACTTTGAGGAAAACACCGCTGAAGAAATAGCTCCAATATAATAGTCTGCCAAGCTCGTTGTGAATATTACATGTTAAATATCAGATGTCATTGTGCCTTGCTGTCAATTCCTTGTCTTCAAGCTACCTTCAGAACTTGAATTCAGATCACATCTAGCAGAATTTTGAGAGACATCTAGAAAAAAATTAAGATTATTCGTGTCTTGAGGAATTCCAAGACTCCTCTAAGGAATTTTAAAATCATGGTAGGCTGAAATCAGACTTCAAACTTGGATGTTCTGTGTCACAAATCACCCTTCTTGCTGCAGATTTAAAATCCATATCTTAGTCGGAGTAGGTCGGCGAACATTTCCAGCTTTAGAAAAATTGGTATCGCTGTTCTGGTCTCCATATCTGCTCTTTCTTTGCTGCAATTAACCTATCTCTCCTCACTTTTGAAATTGAATTTTTGAAATAAATAAAGTTCTATTTAATTTCCCCTGTTTCCCACATAAGTAACATGGCTCTTCTGAAAGATCCCTGATGGATCCTTTCTATTGAACTGCTGTAATTTTTGTATTTTCTTTTGGAATTTGTGTTTTTGTTTGTTTTTGGTTTTTTGACGAATTTTGCAATAAAGAAATAATTGAAATGCGAATGCATAAACAAAGTATGGAACTGAAACCTAGGTGCAATCAAATCCAGATTTGAAGGAGCAGAATTTCTAAATATTTAATCAAAACTAGCTGATTACAAAATGCTAATAATCCAAGTAGAAAACAATGTTTAATCAGCCAACCTGAATCGCTGAATATTCACGAATATAGAATAGAAGGACGGCCCGCTAGTTGACTTTATATAGATGCGCTATGGTGATGAAAATCGCTGTCAAGTACAGCCGTACGAATTCAGTTTCTGTCTGGTACAGCAGCGCCAATAAATCCTTCCCAGCATGAAGCCGCACCTTTCTGACTGCTGTGTTCTGCCAACGCACAGTCCAGCACTCCACAAGAACCTTCTCCAACTGAAATCGCCCCTCTCTACTGCTGCGCTTCTGCCAAATTGCAGTCCGGCTCCTTACAAGAGGAAGGGCGCAAATCTCCACGGGCAGGAATGAATATAAATCAATGTGTGGGGGCTACGTCCCACAAATCAGCTCTTGGGGTTTGCGTCCCAAAGCCACACGCTTCCAAAGCGCACTCTCCAAAGAAAATGAAATATTAATTGATGCCTTCTTCCCTTCCTCCCAACGCCTCTTATAGCATTTTTCAAACTTATCCGATCTCCTAAAAGTGGACCAAGGGCACTTAAGTCATAATTATAATAATTTCTTTTTAAGAGGCCGAGTGCATAGAAAATAATGCCTTTTTCCAATTTAACAGAAATCCGTCTCCCGAAAGGCTCTGACTTATGAATGAAATATTTAGGAAAGTTCGAGACCTTTCCAACGAGCTATTACACTCCAGTACACGCATCCCGAGGAAGCCAAAAACTCCTTATAACCCCAAACTTAGACTTATTTAAATAAAAGACGGAAACTCGGTAATATTAAAAATATAACCAAAGTAACCAAGAAATGCACAACCGACCCCACGAATCATCAAAACAACTTGTCACCTGTCTGTGACTGAAGTCGGAAATCAAGGAACCACTGGCAGTCTCATCCCTAAAATCTAGGGATGCTCCTAAAAACTAGGGAACAAGCCCTATCACCCTGAAACTGAACCCCAAAGAGAAATCTCATGGAGTCCCAACCCTGGGCCTGACCATGTCTCCTAAAAAGTAGGAGTAACCTCCACAAATGTAGGAACTACCTCCCAAGAACAAGGAATGTCTCCCAACTGAACAATAACTGCCAGAATACCAAGTCTCCAACACTGAAAAACCAAACTGGGTCTCTATACCATCCTATCAACCTACAAGACCCCATAATAGGCTAACTCACATGTCACTGCTAGACAGGGCTAGAGTGGGGACATGACATCTTCTTTTCTTGGTTTAATTTAATGGTGATTGTTCATGAGCCACAGATTGCCAAATCTAAGCGACCCTACGACAGAAGTTGTCTAAGAGAGGGGGAGAAGAACAGCGAGGAAATTTATTGAATCACTAGAGGGTAAGGTCTTTTGGCTAATCAAACAAGCAACCTCTAGCTAGTGGTAGGCCTAACATGTCTTTCGAGTATTGACAGAGATTTTCCTCCAATGACTTGCGCAGTTTCATGGTGAACGTTTGGTCTAGTTACATAGAGCTTGCTAATTGACTCAGTACCCATGTGCAAACGCAGATTCTATGCTAGGAAAAACTAGGGAATGCACATACTTTGCATGCCACCACCTATTTATTGTTATTCATGTTACTCAAGGGAAAACGAGCTGGGAATCATAAGAAGATTTGCAATGGTTTGTGGTAAACTATAATATTCAAATTATGGTGGAGGGATGAGCCCAGTGTTAGTTGACGCAAAAGATTTTGGTTGCGATCTGCACAGTTTTATTGTTGAGAACTCAAAGGCAATAAGATAATACCTTATGTGCTTTAAAGTTGTGGCATATGGACAGAGACATCTAAGAGTCACCATTGACCTATAGGTGATGAAAAATTTGAATACAAAAGACATTATGGGAGGGGACTCCTTTTAAAGGTTGTGCTGTTCATAACTGTTTCTCTACTTAGGTGGTTACGCAGGCACGTCAGTTGACAGTGCACCTACCCTTTGGTCTACCTAAGATTGCTTGTACAGCATTGCAGCTATTGTTTATTCTAATAAATCAGACCACATTTATCATTTGCTCAATAAGGGATATTTCTTAGTGATATGGATTTTGAAAAGATTGTCAAGGCCCTTTTAGATGTGCATTGCCAGGTTTAGAAGATAAAGTTGCGCACAAACCTGTTCACAACATTATCACCAAAATAGATTGCTGAACTATAGGTTTGTACATGTCCCTCTAGGTATGGAAAATTGGTCTTGCAAAATGTATTGCTGCATGTCTGTCTCGATGGAAGAGAGCAATGGTCATATGTACTTGTATGAAATTTTTTTGTAAAAAAAAGTAAGAGGCCGTTAGCGATCAAATAAATACAAAAAATGGCTACTTCTGATTTTATTGTTAGACAACTTCAAATCATAGTACAATCACTCAAACAATGCAAACATTATTTCTTCATATCCTATCCTACAAACAAACCTTGAAAGTTGATTCATTGCCCTGGATGCATTCGATTAGCAAAATTCACGTTTCATTTCTAATTAGCATGTTATGTCATGTCTACTCTCAAAAAACAATAAGAGAACGAAAATGTAAATCAGAAATATGGTGTTACCACTCGGGCACACTATGACAAGGTAAAAAAGAACAAGGAAAAATTCAAACTTTAAAAAAAATCTGTTCAGAACACATGCATTATAAGGAACAAGTTACACGTAATTTGTAATTCTTCAAAAATCAAGTTCTTAATCCATGTTTCATCTCTAAAAAATGATTATGTTCCTATATTATCCTTGTGTATTTAATTACCTTTCGTGCATCAAAGGACTTGCGTACAACAGAAAAAGCTTCTTGGGGTAGTATATTTGCCACCTAAAACATAAAATGTTTCAGTAAAGTCAAATTAGTGTCAAAAAGAAAGCATGATATATAAACAAAATAGAGAAAGTGAAGATAACATACTGGAAAATCTAGAAGGTATATATAACATATAGAAAACAAAGGCAACCCCTAAATCCAAGAAATGGTTGATATTAAAATGCTTCAGCGTGGTTTTAATTATGTATATATTTTGTTCTGCCCTTAAACCTTTTTTCCTTTATGTCTGCCATTCTATTTTGTTTATATTACTTGTAACTGTCCTGAATGTGATCAGTTGACACACAAATAGTATCCATCTAAAGAGATATTATATAATCTATTTTTCACATCATGCCTCCAACATATGTGACATTATTCAGTACTAGAAAAGATTGGCAAAGAAAGTAAAACAATGATATGGAGTTTTTATTTGCCGAAGGAATCAACTTCAAAGATGAAAAACATGAGGAATAATTTTAATCACTTTTTAGTAAAATTTGAGATGTATGTCGATATACTTTTGCTACCGGATTACCACCTCAAGGGGAAGTCAATCATCAGATTGATAGAACAAGGCATCAATCCCCACATCAAATGCCTTATCAATTTGTTAATTGTAGAAAGGAAAACATAGAAAAGAAAGTGAACTGACTGAAATAGTTTTATGTGGTCATCCAAATCTCCCTAAAGCACCAATCTTACTAGAAAAAGGAAAAGAGTGGTGGACTAGGAAAGCAAAAAAATGTCAGATACTGAAAAAATGTATCCTAATTCATAAAGAGAACCGTTCACTGTCATTTATGCTATAAAGACATGGAAGTAACATAACAATAAAAAAGCTTTCAAAGCTGTAATAGATCATAATCCATTATTTTATCTTCCTTGAAAGGACAATTGGGGTCTAGGAAATTCTAGTGACAACAATTTTTGATGAATATAGATCATCAACTTTAACTATAAATTCGGAAATAAAAGTATAGTTGGAGATGCATTGTCAAAACAAAATGGTGTATTCAATGTCAATGTTCGAGGATACAAAGAGAGAAGCAAGGAGAACTCAAAAAAAAAAAAAAAGGAAAGCTTGTGTTGATAGGCGGCATCCCTACTACAGAAAGGAAATTATCTTCCTAGCTGTCCAATTAAGGATGAATTACTATGGCATAATGTAGCACTAGTTATCCCAATCGTAACAAAACTAAATAATAATATTTTAGGAAAGCTTTAAGATGGTCCTCGGGCAAGCCATATGGGAAGAGAACTTCTGACACAGCTATAGGACCCTTATATTGGAGGAATATGTAGAAATACAAAAGTGTGACATATAAGTACTTAAAATTTTCCAAGAAAATAAGGGAGAGAGTATTCAAGGCACATGTTAATGCCACCATAGTTTGCATACTCGGACTTGGCAAACCAAAAAAAAGATTGACTTGGCAAATACTCAGCAACTTAAAAAATATACTTAAATTTCTTTAAAAACCATAAATTTATACAAATTACAGTTACAAAATGTATTAAATGAGTTTGTAAAACATTGGGTAAGTGTTTTCTAATAGATTTGAATACAAATAGAGCACAAAATTGCAAAATAATATGAATACAATAGAAAACTGATACTTAGAGTTTTATGATCATTGTCATTGAAAATGATCATCATAAATTGCATAATGATGCAAATTACAAATTAAAAAAATCTACAATTTTCTTTTCCCCATTCTAGTGAAAAATATGAGAGACTAAGAATCTGTGATGTCCCCCTTTTTGGCATAGCTTGTTTGTAGACCCTTGGCTTGGTTTTGTTCCCACAAGGCTAAGGAAAAGAAAGAAAGGTGAACGATGAAGGGGCCATTCAAGAGTAAAAAGGTAAAAAAGTACTTTAAGTGTTCTAATTTTCAATTGAGTTGTGCAAAAGTGTTTTTGGTGTATTTTCACTTAAGTTGGGGACCTTTAAGGGTCATGGGAGCCCAACCCCTCAAAAAGGTAATTCAAAAGGTAAATTTTCTTATGATTCGAAAAAGTCACCTCCCTCCAATTTGGGCGCTACCTTTGGGGATGGTTATAAGAGTAAATTGAAGGTTCATTTGAAAGGTTATGCATGTTTTGATTATTGAATTGTGGATCAAGTATGTCAAGCTTGTTCACCATGACTTAAAGACAAAAACCTTCAATTGTACTAAGGTTTGGGAACGAAAACCTCCATTCCTTTATTGTGGGCAGCATTATTCAAGGGCTGTAATTGTGCTTCAAATTTGCATGGTTGCATGCAATTGGTCTTAGAAAGGTGTTTTGGAACACCACCTTCATTCAAGCATTGAACAAACTCATTAGAAAGCTGAAAAAATACAATTTGCGGGTCAAAGAAGAGGGGCGAATACCCTAGGGCAGCAAGGAGGCTCCTTAAGCATTGGCAACTTCCCTTGGGGGTTGGGCGAGTGCCTTAGGGCATGCTTGAGCTTGCTCCAATGGTGAAAAATATGTCAAAGGTTGATAATAATATTTCTAATATTATTATTATATTTTTCTAATAATTTTGCATGCTGAATTTGGGTGATTTGAGGGCTGGTTACAAGGAAAATAATTCAGAATTTGTCATGTCCCTCTTTTGATAGGGACATCATTGAAGACCCTTAGCCTTAACTAATTCCTGGGGGCTACGGGACAAGTAAGAAGGGAAAGAGAATTAAGTGTTTCTAATTGAATATATGTAAAAGATACATTTTGAAAGTTACTTTATGTTTTCTTATTTCACTTAAAGAGGGGACCTTTAAGGGTCATGGATGTTTAAATGATTTAAATACGATCATCAAGAAAAGGTCTTTTAAATATTTAAGTTACTCTCCCTTCCCCTTTTAGATGCCACACTTGGAAGGCTATAAAGGCAAAAAGAGGAATCATTTGGAGAGGTTCATGCTATGTTTGATATTCAAATCTTGGTCTTTTAGCACGAAAACACTTAAGCCATTTGCTTTGAAGACGAAACCCTATTTCTTCATTGGAGTAGCTTAACATAGAGGCTGCCATTGAGTTATCAATTTCTACAAGGGTGTTTTGAACACCATTTTGCTATTTTTAAATGGACAACTTGCCTTTGGAAGTGGGCGACTTGTTTGGTGGATGAATTCTCATGTTTTTTGGTGATTTTATGCTCTAAAGACATTTTTGAAATTTATTCTAATTTTTTGCATAGTGGCAACTTGCCTTGAAGAGGTGTGGACCTTGTTTGAGGGTCAAATTTGTCTTGGAATAATTTTTTAATTTTTCTATAATATTCTAGCGTGTGCGATTTGGTTTGGAGGCTTTTTGGCCTCAAATATATTCAAAAAAAATCATAAAAATTAATTCTTTCAACTCAATAATATTTGTGCAATTTATTGAGGGTTTTGTGAAGTTTGTTGCATGGTACAACAACTGCAATTTTTATTTCATTATTTCAGTTTGGGACGCCTAGGGTTTGGAGGGTTAATTCTTCTTTTGAAGGGCCACAATTGCTTGATTGGATCAACGAATTGTTGCTTAGGGTTTAACATATTTTTAGAAGTGTTTGGCAGCTAGGGTTTGCCGCTACAAAAATCAAAATTTTACATATTTGGCTACGACTTTCAAATAAATTCAATATTCAAAAAATTGTCCTATTTGAGAACATTACAGTGGTATCAGAGCCATATCTTGGCTAGCCGTGGATTTTCAAAGTGATACATGCAAGAGGGTGACAAACAAGTAAGATATTACTTGAGGAGTAAGAAGAAAATGGAAGAAATTCCACAAACAAAAACTATGTCTCACTTGGATCAACAAAGAGATGAGGTAGAAAACAGAGAAGAACAAAGGTTTGACAAGTACACACAGGGCCAACAACAAATGATTGCTATGATGGCGGAATTTGTCTATACTATGAAGGAGATGAGGGGTGACAAACCATCCAATGGGGATGGCAATGCTTTGGGAAATCACAACTTCACAGATCAGCGTTCTAAAGGGGTTGGAAGAGCTACACGCTAGCCTACTTTTTTTCAAGAAGTGGTCATTCCGGATGGGGAAGTGCAACCCAAATTTAGGGACAATTTGTTGAGAGATTATGATGAATGCATGACATATCCAGCTCCTTTTAGGAATCAAATGGATTTTTCAACTTTGACTTCATGGAAACATGGCCAAATGGATGGCAATAGGGCTGGGCAAAAGCGCAAGGGCAGCCAAGGAGGACTCCACCATGCATTGGGAAAGCTCTCACTTTCAAATTTTGATGGTTCCCCCAAGAGTCCATTTTGGATTCAAAAGGTGGATACATACCTTTCTCTAAGGCCTATGATGGAAAAATAGACCATTCAGTTTGCTAACTTGCACTTGGAAGGCATTGCCCATGAATGATGGTATCACCGTTTGGTCACTCAAGGGCACCAACTCATTTCATCTTATGGAGAATTCAGTAAGGGGATTATTGAAAGATTTGATACGGCTGATCCAGAGCTACATTTTAGAGAGTTGGCACAATTAAAAAAAATGATACTGTATAGGAGCATGTGACTAAATTTCAGAGGCTTTCAGTCATGGTAACAGATGTTTCAAAAAGAAGGTTGGTGGTTCTTTTCATGGAGGGCTCGGTTGATTATATTAGAGGTTTGGTCAAGGATTTTGACCCTTCTACTCTCCAAGGAGCCATTCAAAAGGCCCTTAATCTTGAGTCCTCGGCACCACAAGGTTAAATTCTGCCATTTAATTCACAAAATTTTGGACAGCCAAAAGACAATAAGTGGGGGCAGCCAAAGGGCAGCACTTTTGGACCACCAAGATCAGCTCCTTTGGGGCAATTTGATAGGCCAAACCAGCATGGTTTGGGGCAGTTTGGTAGGCCAAACCAGTGGGGTTTGGGGCAGCAGAGAGAGTTGCAAAGAAGGAATTTTGAGACAAGAAATGACTTAAGAAGGAAGAAGTTGTGCTTTGATTGTAAAGACCCTTGGACACCGGGTCACCATTGTCATGGAAAAGACAAGTGGGGGCAGCCAAATGGAAGCACTTTTGGACCATCAAGATCAGCTCCTTTGGGGCAATGTGATAGGCCAAACCAGCATGGTTTGAGGCAGTTTGGTAGGCCAAACCAGCAGGGTTTAGGGTAGCAGAGAGAGTTGCCAAGAGGGAATTTTGTGACAAGAAATGACTTAAGAAGGAAGAATTGTGCTTTGATTGTAAAAACCCTTGGACATCGGGTCACCATTGTCGTGGGAAGGGTCAAGTGCACTACATTGAGGTGCATTTGGATGAATAAGATGAGGATGAAGAAGAAGGGGCAGCCACCTATGAAGAAGAGCACTTGGAGATCCTTGGAGGAGAAGACTTGGATGGCACCTTTGCTTCCTTATCTGGGACCCCTAGATACTATCCCACGAAAGGTAATTTGAAATGTAAAGATGTAACTATTCTCATTGATAGTGGAGCTACTCATAATTTCATTGATAAGAAATTGGTTGCTTTGTGTGGGTTACGATCTATTGAGTTTAATGGTTTTCGGGTGACCGTGGCAGATGGCTTCACCATCCTTTGTACCACTAAAGTCCCCAAGTTGAGCATCATGATGGGAACACATCTCATTGAGGATGATTTTTATGTGGTTGGTATTGGGGAGACCAACCTAGTGCTTGGTATACAATGGTTGCACTCTCTTGGGGAGTACACACAAAATTACCAAACAATGGAGCTCAAGTTTGATGCAAATGGGAAAGAAGTAGTTCTACATAGTTTGCATGATAAGGCACCCAAGGGGGCAACATCCAAGAGGATGGAAAGCATGATTCATGAAGGGATTCTGGTAGGTGCAGCAAGACAAGTTGTTTTTTCTGAGTTGGAACAGCCAACTCTCATGAAGGAAATGGGTCACATATATGGTTTGTTGAGTGGAGAAAAAATGGAAAAACATAAAAAATCAATAAATTGGTCATAAGGCAACTTTTAAGGTATGTAAAAAACTTTCAAATTCATTTTTGTATGAGCTGGTTTCTAAGGCATGTTAGAGTGATCAAGGGTTTGTTGAAAGGAGACCAAGCTAGTTCGCTACCAAGATATGGAGGAAATCATTTAACCTCCTTTTCTCTAAGTCCTACCAATTCTGAAAATATATGCCGGAAATTAGTGTTGAGAAGGATGGAATTTCTATATGTAAGAAGGATAAGAACTTCTTAAATTTGCATTGGGAAGAGGTTGCAAATGTACTCAGAAAATGCTAAGTTTTTTATGTCAAATCATCTAAGTATATATTCTGAAAATCTGATGAACAAGGTGTTAACCCAGCTAGATAAATGCACCCCAAGGTCTGAAATCAAGGGGACACTTGGTGTTGGTATTAGCGAAGGGACAAATGGGCAACTTCAACTGAGTATAGGTGAATGGAACAAGGTGAAAAGGAATGATGTACAGCACCTTATAAAGTCTTAATTTGCAAGTAAGTTTGAGTCTTTCCTTGGTGTCAAAGATTCAATTGATGCACCACTTCCCCAAGGTATGCAATTCCAATGTTTGTGGGACTCAACATGTGTTCCCAGGATCGTCAACATGTATATAAGGGTAAGCTCTTTGACATTCCTCAGTTCTGATTTCTTTGATAACTCTCATTCCTTTGGCTTATTGCTTGGTTCCATACTGTTTTTCTTATGGGGCTTAGACATGAAGGGTTTGTTGCAGGCCAAATTGGTGATGGATTGGTTGGCCCCATTGAAGATTTGCAGGATTGTTGGAGGCCAACTCAGCCCACATAACAATTGGTTCAGGGTAATTAAGGAGTTGATTCGCTCCAAGGCAAGAAGGCAAATGAGTATGTGGACCAAGGATGGAGTTACAACTCCCACATGTGAGTTTCCAGCCCTTGGGAGGTTCGAAATTGAGATTTTGAGGAGTGGAATTAAGGATACATGCAGCTGTTATGAGTTGCATAAGGCAGAATACACTTGGGGCAACAAGTTGTTAGGAAGAAAAATCAGTTTGAGGGCTGATAAGAAGGATGCTAGGGGCTGTACCATGCTTAGCAACAGGGAGTTTGCAGCCATCCCTCATGAAGAAGGCATTGCCAAAGATACAAAGTGAAATGGAAGACTTTTTTTTTTTACTAATGTGTTTGGTTTTTGTGTAAGTGTTGATATAAGGGCAATCAAGGCCCCAATACTTGAAGATCACCTTGCTAGAATGCATTTTTCCAGCCACCTTTGTGATTCCAATTCTGGAGTTTTTTTTGTTTGCATCCTGCTATAGGCATTTTTGAAATACTTGGGCTCAATGGCAATAGAAAAAAAGATATGGTACTACTATTTTTTCATTTCCAGTTTACATGAACAGCAAGAAAACTTCATCTACAACAGTAGAAGGCTTCATCAAAAGAGCTCTCTTCATTGGGAAGGGCCTAGGTTTGATTTTTTCACAAAGCCCATGATGGAGATAGCACTTTGGTTACTGTTGACGCAGTGGATTGCACCCTGGGCAGGAGGCCGAGTTCCTGCCTTCCACACGCAACAATGGAAACTCCCCTCTCCCCTGTGGGACCGGCGAAGCTGGAGGGGAGAGTCTCTAGATAAGGGCTAGCTCCCTCTGATGTATCTTTTAGGCCCTGGATTCCCTACTGCTAACAAATAAAATGGAAAAAAAGGGGGGGGTGATGAAAAGGGAGAAGGATGCTGAAAACATAACCTAAACCTAAACTAAAAAGGTGATACACCAAAAAAGATGACTCACTCAACCCGAACATACACTTTTCACCAAAAAGCTGTCATACACTTCATCTGATGTGGGAAACTCTTCTGTATTAGTGAGTCAGGGGTCCATAGAGATACAGGGAGGAAGAACTATCAAAGGTGTTCTGAGACACACTTTGACAGCCTATTCACATGTGCCTATATTCCTGCTGTAGACACTTCTGGCAGACCTGCACAAGAAGAAATTTAACAATGTACTCGACATGCTGGAATCATTCTGTGGAAAGCATAAAAGAAAATGACTTAACACAAAAGAAAACATAGACATATGCGTGAGTGCAAGTTCAAAAGGAGGTACAAAGTTGCTAAGTCTTGATTCAAGGTAAAAATCCGGCAAAATTATGCCTTACAAACCCAGAGATTTTTGGGCAGAGCTTTGCCTTAAGGATGAGAGATGGATCCTTCTCAAATGAGAAGTTTTACAATCTATATAAAGAGGAGAAGAGAACTTGGCGCCTTTTTTGAAAAGACTTTGGCGCTCTTGACAAGCTGGCCCATGTGCGTTCCGAACCTTGGGAAGAGGAAGCCATTTGATTGTCGGCTCCTGCTTTGACTTTGGCGTTCCAACATTAAATGTGAAAGCATGGGCTGCGCCTCTTTTCCGCAAACAGACTGCTTCCTTCAAGGCATTTATGCGGCTTGTCTGCTTATAAATGCAAATTGGAGAAAACAAGCCGCGCCGCTTACTGTTTGCGCCGTTTGATGACCACCTGGCAATAACTCGCCTCCACTCGCCACTTGGACTGTCTTGTCTTTTCCTTGCCTTGTCTCATCCTGGTTTTGTCTCTTTCGGGCTCCTTTGGCCCTCAGGGCTATCTTTTGGTGGGTCATTGCGATCCTTGGGCTCTTCCTGTTTGCCTTGGCCACTTTCCGCTGATTTTCAAATAAGTGACAAGTGGCGTGTTCTACTGTGAAACGGGCAGGACACGTGGTAGCATCCGCTTGACTCATAGAAGCTTTAGGCGCCCTTTGAAGGTCCTGCGGAAGAGGACACGTGTCGACTTCCGCTCTCTTTAGCAATTCGTACGGGGCCCACCACAGTTCTCGCGGGCCAAAAGGGAGAGACCGCAGATGTTGACACTTGTCGGCTTTCGCCGAGCTTTGCAGGGGACACATGGTACGTTTCGCTTCTTTTAGAGAAAACATGTCAAAGCCTTCCGCGGTTGCCACTTGGCGCCTTCTGCGCTTTGGCTTTTCCTCGTGTAAAATTAACGTTCACGGGCCCGTCACTCTTTGAAAACTAACGGCTAGTTCGCCGTGTTTGACTTTGACGTCTTCGAGCCCATCACCCCTTGGAATTTCTTCGGCCTTCTTGCTTCGGCCTTTTCTGCAGACTTCTCCTATTTTGCATCCTCCCAAAGGGAAGGTGACCCTTCAGCTTTGGGGAAGTGTCCTTTATTTTGGCAGCCGAGAGTCTCCCGCAAGGGCACCTGCCCTTCGAGATTCTTCGGCGGCCTTCTCTCTCCTCAACGGGTTGCTCCTTCGGGCTTTTTCTCGCAGACAATTTTCCTGCGGACAAAAAGTCTGCGAGAATTGTCTTGTCACTTTGAAATTGTCCTCCGAAAATTCCATCAGCTTTTTTGGTTGCAGCTTCCCCGAATTTCTTCGGACTTTTTGTCCGAAGGAATTCCTTCGGACAAAAAGTCCGAAAGAAATTGTCCTTGTCTTTTGCTTTTGCCTTAAGTCCCTTTCTTTCGGGTTTCTTGCTCACAGCCCTTCCAAATTCCTTCGGACTTTTTGTCCGAAGGAATTCCTTCGGACAAAAAGTCCGAAGGATTTCTTCCTTGCCTCTGCCAACTGCCTTCAAAAAGTGCCCTTCGGGAAAGTTGAAAATGACCCTTTCGAAGGGCGTTTCCTTTGCCTTGAACAAAAAATCTGAAGGAAACTTACCTTTTCGGCTTTTCTCTGCGGCCTCTTTGAAAGTGTTCTCTGCCCTCCGCAAGGGCTTTTGAACCCCAAACTGCCCTCCGCAAGGGCACTTGGAATGATCCATTTTGCGTCTACGTGTCAGAACTTGCCTTCTGCCTGTTGAGTCCGTAGAAAACTTCACTGCTGAGTCCGTAGAAATCCAAACCTGCAGAGTCCGTAGAAATGGACCTGCAGAGTCCGTAGAAATTCTTGTGGAGTCCATAGAAGTTTCTAAGACTTGTGCAAAAATCAAAATGTAATGGCTCAGGACAGCAGGGGAAAAAAGGAGACCGGTTTTTTGGCCTGTTAGGCCAAAAATGGTCAACAGTTACTTCTATTGCTTGAGGACAAGCAATTTTGGGCAGGGAGGATTGGCATGTCCCTCTTTTGATAGGGACATCATTGAAGACCCTTAGCCTTAACTAATTCCCAGGGGTTAAGGGACAAGTAAGAAGGGAAAGAGAATTAAGTGTTTCTAATTTAATATATGTAAAAAGTACATTTTTGAAAGTTACTTTATGTTTTCTTATTTCACCTAAAGAGAGGACCTTTAAGGGTCATGGATGTTTAAATGATTTAAAAAAGATCATAAGGAAAAAGTCTTTTAAATATTTAAGTTACTCTCCCTTCCCCTTTTGGGCGCCACACTTGGAAGGCTATAAAGGCAAAAGATGAATCATTTGGAGAGGTTCATGTTATGTTTGATATTCAAATCTTGATCTTTAAGCAAAAAAACGCTTAAGCCTTTCGCTTTGAAGACGAAACCCTTCAAGCAAAGAGTTAAAGGATGCAAACCCTAATTCTTCAGTGGGTTAGCTTCACATAGAGGCTGCCATTGAGTTATCAATTTTTACAAGGGTGTTTTGAACACCATTTTGCTATTTTTAGATGGACAACTTGCCTTTGGGAGTGGGCGACTTGCTTGGTGGATGAATTCTCATGCTTTTGGGTGATTTTATGCCCTAAAGACATTTATGAAATTTATTCCAATTTTCTGCATAGTGGCAACTTGCCTTGGAGGAGGTTTGGACCTTGTTTGAGGGTCAAATTTGTCTTGAAATAATTCTGTAATTTTTCTATAATATTCTAGCTTGGGTGATTTGGTTTGAGGGCTTTTTGGTCTCAAATATATTTTAAAAAAACATAAAAATTATGTTTTTCAATTAAATAATATTTGTGCAATTTATTGAGAGTTTAATGAAGTTTGTTGCATGGTAGAACAATAACAATTTTTATTTCATTGTTTTAGTTTGGAGCGCCTAGGGTTTGGAGGGTTAATTCCTCTTTCAAAGGGTCACAATTGCTTGTTTGGATCAGCGAATTGTTGCTTATGGTTTAACATATTTTAAAGCTATTTTTGGAAGTGTTTCGCAGCCAGGTTTTGTTGCTACAAAAATTAAAATTTTAAGTATTTGGCTAGGGTTTTCAAATAAATCCAATATTCAAAAAACTGTCCTATTTGGGGACATTACATAATTATTTATATTATTTTTTCTAATGGAGCAATTCACTTAATAGGGTTTTTAGGGTGCTTTTGGGCTCTAAACTTGGAGGGAATCACCATATATTTTCTGAATTATATTCTGAAAATTATTATAATAATTTCCCAGTATTAGCGACTTGGTTCGGGTGACCTGGAAGGCTTGTTGAAGGGCAAGTTGAAGGGTTTTATATTTAGATTTAATTATATATATTTTTTCAAGTGTGGCGACTTCTTTGGAAAGGTTAGATTGACAATTTGCAGCCCTATAGTGTTCATTGGAGGTCCTAATATTTTGCATGATTTTTGTATAATTATTTGGGAGATTTTGCAAGGGTTTCACGCAGATTTGAGGGAGAAAATGCAGCTGTACTGCCATTTGAAAATCAGAATTATTGCAGAGGTAAATTTCAGCCTCATCGCCATTCCCACCTTGCCAAAAGAGGTATTTATTAATTTCAATTTCATTTTCAATAAATTTTGGACTATATTGGAGTGTGTTTTGCTTGGAGTTTGGTCATTCTTTCCAACTAGGTTTTGCTGTTTTTTTGGTTTAGATTTTAGTTTGTTTTCAGTTTACATAAGGGTTTGTTGGAAAACTTCTACTTTGTTTATTTGCCCCATTTGGGAACATTACAGTGGTATCAGAGCCATATCTTAGCTATACTCTGGGTATGAGGGTGGTTGATACATGACTGGGAGTAAAGAGGGCAAGTATTGCCTAAGGAGAAATAAGAAGGGAGTAAGACTTCTACCAGTTGGGCATCAGAGTAGGGACAGGGAATGGATGATATGGATCATCAAGGGACAGAGAGGGAGAAGAGAAATAGGATAGTTGAGGAGAGGTTTGAGATATTCTCAGTCTTAGGAGCAGATGACAACCGTGACGGAGGGCTTTTTTCGTACCCTCTGTGATATGAGTGGCTTAAAGCCACTAAATGGAGATAGTGGTGCTTCAAGGAGCAGGCCAGATAGACATATACCCCCTTTGGGGAATGGAGCACCCACACGTAGGCCCACCCAACCTACATTTGTTTAGAGGGAGGAGCCCGTGCCAGTGAGGGAGGGGTTACCTAACCCACATGAGGAGTTGGAGAGGGAGATGGATGAGTATGATACTTCATCCACTACAGTGAGAGGGGCTGACTTTTTTTGAGTTTTCAACTTGGAAACGGAGTCATGGTGGGCCCAGGATCAGTCAGAGGCACAAGGGCAGACAAAGAGATCTCCAACATGCGTTGGAGAAGTTATCCCTTTCCACTTTCAATGGGTCACAAAGGAGCTCGAAGAGGGCTTGGATTCAGGAGGTGGACACCTTTTCACTTCGCCCTATGGTAGAGGAGGCCATTCAGTTTACCACATTGTATTTAGAGGGAGCAATGCACGATTGGTGGTACCATGATTTGATCACACAAGGACATCAACACATACACTCCTATGAGGAGTTCGATAGGAGATTGATAGAGAGATTTGATAGGGTAGATCCGGAACTTCATTTTTTTTATTTAGCTTAATTGAGGCAAAAGGCCTCAATGGATGATTATGTTTCAGAGTTTCAAAGACTTTCAGTCATGGTGACTAACATATTAGATAGGAGATTGGTGGTGTTGTTCATTGAGGGCTTGGTTGATTCCTTGCGGGGATTGGTCAAGGCATTTGATCCACCTTCTTTGAGAGAGGCCATCCAAAAGGCCTATGATTTGGAGTCTTTTACTGCAAGGGGCAGATTCACACCTTTGGGGTAGGCAAAAGGTACATTTTTCCCACCTACAAGGCAGCATAGAGGTGGCGGTTTGGGGCAGCAAAGGGGAAACTACACAGGGCCTCCAAAGGCCACTCATAAGGGTCCTTTGATTAGACCAAACCAACCAGGTTTAGGGCAATAGAAGGAGCTACCATGTAGTAGTTTTGAGGTAAGAAATGAATTGAGAAGGAAAGATCTTTGCTTCACATGTAAGGATTCTTGGGAAAAAGGCCACAATTGTTGTGGCAAGGGGCAAGTACACTACATTGAGGTACTTCCCGAAGAGGAGAATGAGAAAGAATTTGGGACAGCCACCTATGAGGAGGGAACATTGGAGATAGAAGGAGAGGAGTTGAGTGGCACTTCGGCATCACTTTCGGGAGCTCCTAGGTACTATCCCTTTAGGGTGAAGGGATCATTGAAGGGCATACCGATCACTATACTTATTGATAGTGGGGCAGCCTACAACTTCATTGATAGAGGGCTTGTGGCATCATGTGGCCTACAACCCATAGAGTTCAAAAAATTTAGAGTCACAGTAGCAGATGGGTTCACCATCCCTTGTACTACCAAGGTTCCAAAACTTAATCTCACTTTACAAAGACATGTAGGAGAGGATGATTTTTATGTGGTTGGCATTGGGGAGACCAACATGGTCCTTAGTATTCAATGGTTGCACACTCTTGGTGAGTACACTCAAAACTATTGTTGTCAATCAGACCTGCACCCTTGTGAATCAAACTGGATTTATAGCTAGAGATCATGTATGGGCCACTCCAAAGGGAATCAAAATTTGTGTGCCTTCCTGGTTTAGCTCAATCCTCATCCCACTTGACGACCAAATCTCCTTTTTTGAAACTTCGTGAGGAAGCTCCCTTGTCAAAGGTTCTCTTTGCTTGTGCTTGATGAATTTCCATGACTAGTAAGGACTGATTTCTCGTCTCTTCCAGCTCCATAAGCTCAGCATACCTCATTTCCATAGGCTCATTCTCCAACAATTCAAGTTGATGCATTAGTTCTAAAGATAGAAATTCAAGAGAAACGGGTAACCTTGCTTCCTTACCATATACCAGCTTGTAAGGGGAGTTGGCTATTGACCTCTTGTAGGTGATCCTATCAACCCATAGAGTTGACTTCAGTTTGAGATGCCATGACCTCTGATTGTCTTCAATAGTCCTCTTTATGATCCTCAAAAGGTTCTTGTTCGTAGATTCAGCAAGGCCATTGCCTTGTGGATAATAGTTCGATGAAGAGCTGAAATAAACTCCATGTTTGACAGCCCATTGGCTGATCCTAAATCCCACAAAAACCATTGCATTGTCAGAAATGATAGTTGAAGGAACTCCAAACCTAGTAAGCAAACCTTCATAGAAATCAAGAACATTAGTTTCGTTTGTTTCTTTCAACACTAATGCTTCTGTCCAACGTGTGAAGTAATCTGTAACCGTTAGAATCCATTTATGCCCTAAACTTGAAGTTGGATTAATGAGACCAATAAAGTCCAATCCCCATTGAACAAAGGGTTGATCTACTGCAATTCGTTGAAGAGGTAAGGCTGCAAGCTTCACTTTTCCTACAAACATAGCACACTGTTTGCACTTTCTAACCCATGCATGGGAATTGCCAAATATACTAGGCCAATAGTACCCATCTCTCATGATCTTAAGTGTTGTAGTTCTTGCAAAAAAGTGTCCTCCACCATGTCCATCATGGAATTCTTTAAGCAATTTCTGAGTTTGGCTTGGCTCTACACATCTTAGCAACATTCCATTGATATCCTTTTTGAACAAAACACCACCATCAACAAGCAAAAATGGAATTGATTGCAATCTGAAATATCTTCTCTTTGAAGCACTTAGATGAGAAGGGTAAATACCATGTTGGAGATAGCTTACCAAGTCATGAAACCAGCTGGAAGGTGAGGTATGAACAGCGGCAACTTCTTTATCATTTAACACCAAAACAAGCTTATTAGCCTCTTGCAAGCCTTATGCTAGATGCTCACACAATCCTTTGCCTATAACCAGCTTTGTGACCTTAATTTCCACGTCATATTCTATTATCTTGGTTATCCAACCAGCGCTCTTCTCATTCATATCTTTGTTCAAAAGAAACTCTTTGATGCTTGGATGGGCAACCATTAGATGTACTTATTATTAGACAAGTGTCTAAACTTTTTAAGAGATCTTATAACTGAAAGGGCATGCTCATCAACAAAAGAATACCTTGTTTCATACTATTCCAAGCCTTGGTTGTAAAAAGCTATTGGCTGCTCCAAGGACTCATGATTTTGCTGCATAAGAATGCCTGAAATGTTGTCCATGTTAGCATAAGTGTACAAAATGAAATTTTTTGTGAAATCTGAATTTAGAAGCGTAGGAGCACTAGCTATCGCCTTCTTAATATCTTCAAAACTCTTTACTCCTTTGGACCAGCTTAAGTTCTGATTTTTATTAAACATGGTTGTAAGTGGCTTAGCTAAAATGACAAAATCTAAAATATATCTCCATATAAAATTGATTTTCTCAAACAAACTTTGCAAAGCCATTATGTGCTTAGGCAAAGAAAGTGCAAGAATAAATTTTACCCTTTCAGGATCTATGCTTAAACCATACCTTGAAACATGTCCAAGAAGCTTACCTTCATGAACCGAGAAAACACTTTATGGGATTTACAGATACCCCAAATTGCCCACACCTCTCGAACACTTACTTAAAATGAACCATGTGATCTTCTGCATTCTTTGAAAACATTGTTATATCATCTAAATAAATGAGTACAAACCTGTTAAGAAGGCCTTGGAATTCCATATCCATGGCTCTCTGAAAGGTTGCTCCAACATTAGACAAATCAAATGGCATTTTTCTACATGCAAATGTTTCCCACTTGGTTGTGAAAGCTGTCTTAAATTGGTCTTCTTCCTTGATCAAAATCTGATTGTAGCCACTATATCCATCTAACAAAGAAAACCTTTCTAAACCTGCAACAAGTTGTAAAATTTGTCTTATTGATGGCAATGGATAGTGATCTTTAAGTGAAGACCTGTTCAAATCACAGAAGTCAACACACAAACAAATTTCACCATTCTTCTTCCGTACTGGAACAAGATTGGCCACCCAAATTGAGTGTTTGATTGGAAATATAATCGCTGACTCTATGAGCTTGTGCAGCTCAACTCTCATCAAAGGCTCAAGCTTTGGATTGATGGACCTTCGTCTTTGTCTCACTGGTTTAGTTTCCTTCTTTAACTCAATGGTGTGTTGAGTCAAACTTGGATCAAAACCTTTGAGATCACTATACTGCCATGCAAATATATTAACAAAACTTGTGCATAACTCAATGAAAGCTTTCTTTTGTGGAGTACATACCTCACCCAACTTCAAAATCTTACCAGCTGCAATCTCTACAATGGTATAGTGCTCTTCCTTTGTTGACAAGGATGACTTTTCTTTTCTTAGCTCATCATCCCCACTGAAAATGTTCTCAAGTGTAACCGATCCTTTGGGCAACTTATTCATTTTTAGTTGCACAATCTAATCACCATACTGTTGCAAGTGTTTTGATTGGTTTCTTGAATAAAACTCAGCCTCTTCCTGCAAAAATCTCACAATTTGATTGTCATCTTCGAATACCTACCAATTCTCATGATTATCTGGAATAGAAAGCTTTAAAACCACCTTTATATGTGACTAATTTTTTTTATTTTTTACATCAGCTGGAATACTAAATTGTGCCCCAACAACAGCCAATCTATCAGCATGTTTATTCTTATCCTTGGTATTGCATGAATGTTAAAAACCTGAAAATCTTCAAATAAATCCCAAATTCTATGCTTGTTAAATTTAAGCAACAAATTTTTGCATACATTCAATCTCTTACTTGGTGAACTACAAGCTCGCTATCACCAAACACTTGCAAAGAATTGACTTTCATCTTCCTAGCCCACTGCAAACCGTGAACTAGTGCCTCATACTCAGCAACATTGTTTGAACAACCAAAGTAAAACTTAATAGAAGAGAAATACCTTTGTTGTGTTGAAAAAACCAACATCATTCCAACTCCAGTTCCATGTTTATTTCTTGATCCATCAAAGTACAATTGCCGATAATGATAAAATATAGCAATATTTCAGAATGAAATATTTCCAATGTTAGCCCTCCAAAGCCTCCAAAAGCCCTTCAAGGCAAATCATCCATGTGCAAAAATTTACTGTGTTAAATAAATCAAATTTTTCCTTTGGATTCACTCACAAATGATGTCAAGGGACCTTGAAAAATATGCCAAAAATACTCAAATAATTCTAATATTATTTGTGCATCTTTTAGGGCCTAATAGCACCTTAAAAATCTCAGAAAATGCTCCTCCAGTGAATCGCCCACTCAAAAAATAATGGCAGAATTTTTAAAATAAAACCCTAGTATTTCCCTTCCAAATCCTTTCAAACCCTTATGATAATGTACCACAAAAATTAGAAAATAAAGAACTAGAACATTGTCAAATGGAGTCTAAAAACCCTCTGATATTCTCAATTCTTCTCCCCAACTAGTTTGCCTTCAGAAAAATATGGAATAAAATTCTAAATATTCAACTCACCCAAAATCCTTTCGAATAACCTCAAAAGGTCTCCTATGGCAAGTCACCCACGCTGAAAAAGTAGTATAAAATATTAACAATATTTTATACACCGCAAAGCACTCCCAATCGACCTCAAACCCTCAAAATCTACTCTCCAATCAAGTCGTCTTAGCTGGAAAATTCCATGGAAGTATGTGCAACCCTCTTTGGCTTCCAATGGCCCCTCCAAGTGGTTCGCCTAGATCCCTAGGCAAGTCACCACCCCTTGGGAAGGTCTTCTGCAACACGAACAATCTCCCAAAATGATTTGCTCCTCTTCAAACCTGTGAAATTTACCAAAAACCTGTTTTCGATAGAAGTAGCAATATTATTTGTGCATCTTTTAGGGCCTAATAGCACCTTAAAAATCTAAAAAATGCTCCTCCAGTGAATCGCCCACTCAAAAAATAATGGCAGAATTTTTAAAATGAAACCCTGGTATTTCCCTTCCAAATCCTTTTAAACCCTTATGATAATGTACCACAAAAATCAGAAAATAAAAAACTAGAACATTGTCAAATGGAGTCTAAAAACCCTCCGATATTCTCAATTCTTCTCCCCAACTGGTTCACCTTAAGAAAAATATGGAATAAAATTCTAAATATTCAACTCACCCAAAATCCTTTCGAATAACCTCAAAAGGTCTCCTATGGCAAGTCGCCCAAGCTGAAAAAGTAGTATAAAATATTAACAATATTTTATACACCACAAAGCACTCCCAATCGACCTCAAACCCTCAAAATCTGCTCTCCAATCAAGTCGTCTTAGCTGGAAAATTCCATGGAAATATGTGCAACCCTCTTTGGCTTCCAATGGCCCCTCCAAGTGGTTCGCCTAGCTCCCTAGGCAAGTCACCACCCCTTGGGAAGGTCTTCTGCAACACGAACAATCTCCCAAAATGATTTGCTCCTCTTCAAACCTGTGAAATTTACCAAAAACCTGTTTTCGATAGAAGTAGCAATATTTTCGTAATGAAGGTGGTGTCTAAAAACACCTTTGTATGATCCACTTGCATGAACACATGCAATTTGAAGCTCCCTTACAGTCCTTGAATAGAGTTGTCCAAGTAGAAGGAATGGAAGTTTTTGTCCCCAAACCTATGACACTTCTTGAAGGTTTTTGTCCTCAAGAGGTGCAAACCAAGCTTAACATACTTGATTCAATTTTCCAATATCAATATTCAACATGCTCTTTCCAAAAGAGCCTCCCTTTCTATAATCTTCTTCCAATTGTAGTGCCTATAATAGAGAGGGAGAGTTACTTTTCTTTTTAATAAAAAGATATATAACAAGCTTCCTTATAAAAGCACTTTTAGAATGGCCCTTAAAAAGGCCTCAAAAATAGATAATAAAGTGTTTTATCAACATAACCTTGAAGCTTACTAATGTTCTCCTTTTTGCCTTTAAATCCTTAGCCCTAAGGAATGCTCAAGCTAAGAGTCTCATCCAAGGACTAGCTCAAAAAGGGGCACATTACACAGGGACTAGCTGAAATACCTATAGAACTATCAAATATAGGAATAACAAATTCCCCAAAGGCATTTTGTACTCCCTTTTGTCTATGTCAGTCCATCCTATGACCACCTCTTCCTCTCTTCCATAACACAAACTCAATGAGATTTAGAGCCTTTCGAATAGAGGGTGGAAAGGTCATGTATTTTTTATAGGTTTCCATGAGATCAATCTGAATAGAAGGTTGGCCCTTCATATCTTTCATGTTATGTAACCCTTCAATTCCACAATTAGCCAAGAAGTTGGCTCTGATACCACTGTAAAGACCCCAAATTGGGACAATGATGCAAAAGAGAGTTTTCCAACAAACCCCTAAACAAATACCAAACAAAATCTAAATTTTGAAAATTAAAACCAGCCAACCCAAGGATTGCATATGCACCTCCAAACTAAAAATATCACACTTCCTATCACTCAACAATAAATATAAAAATACCTTATGAGATTTAGCCAACTATGGCTCACACTAATTGAAGACAAGGAGTTGAATTTATTTACTTTTCACTCCAAACCCTGAATGCCACCAAGCCAATTTCAAAGTCCCTTTCTTGTCACCAAATCCAACTTAGAAAATAAGAACAGAATAAGAACCCTTGCCTTAACCTTCCAAAAACCCTTCAAATCCTTATGATTTATTGCCAATAAATTAAAAATTAAATAACAATTGTACCTTGCAAAAATGGAGTCTAAAAACCTTTCGAAAATACCCAAAACCTCCTCAAACTGATTCGCCCTACCTCAGAAAATTATAGAAAATAAAACAAATTGTTTCCACTTATCAACGATCCTCCAAATGACCTCCAAAAGGCCCTTAGGGCAAATCACCCAAAGCTGGAAATACGATATAAAATATTTGCAATATTTTATGTTTCACGAACACTCCAAATCAGCTCTAAAATCCCCAAGATCAGCCCTCAAGCCAAGTTGCCAAAGCTGGAAAATCAAATAGAATATTATGCAATATTTGTAGACTTAAACAAACCCTTCCAAATAGCTCGCTCAACTCTCTAGACAAGTCACCACACCATGGAATGGTCTTCAATGCCATGTACAAACTCTCGAATCAAGTCACCGCTCTCCAAGGCCTGTAAATTCATCAAAACTAGCTTTCGATAGGGTTTACAATATTCTTCAAGATAGGTGATGTCCAAAAACACCTTTGTAGATCCACTTGCATGTAAACATGCAATTTTGAAGCTTAAGTACAGCCCTTGAATAGAGCTGCCCAAATAATAGGAATAGAGGTTTTCATCTCCAAACCCTTGACACTTATTGAAAGTTTTCGTCCCCAAGATGTGGTAATCAAACTTGACATACTTGATCAAAGTTTCCAATTCAATATTCAGCATCCCCCTTCCAATGACAACTTACTTTCTTTTTATATCCCTCTTAGAAGATAACTCTCCCTCTCAAAAACTTTAAAAGGATATTCTTTATAATACTCCACTTGACCCTTAAGCGCCCATGACCCTCAAAAGGGCTCCAACTTAAGTGGGACTCAAATTTGATTAATATTATTACTTTATTTTTAAGTATTTTAAAAATACTTTATTTTAGCAATAATATTATTTTAGTTTCAAAAATGGGAACATTATAAAAAGGTATGATTTTGGAAGAATTTTGGTCCTATTTTCTTCCGGTAAGTTCTAAAATTGTCCTACTACATTCATGGCTAACATCATACACGAAGGGCAGATTTTTTGGCATAGAACAGCCAAAAAAGGGGACTAAAATTTTGGTATAAGGTCTGAATTTTTTGTCACCAAAATTTCTTTTTCGCTAACATTGTATTTTCAGTCCTTGCATGGTTGTTTTCATTGGCCAACTTGTTGAATGTTGCAAGTAGATGTTGGGTTGATACCCACTGTATCATTTTCGTGTTGTTGGCCATAAAAATGATGGTCATAAGGCTGCTGTTATCAATTTTGAACAACAGTAAGTTTGCACAAAATAAGAGGAAAACATTGATGGAAATGGGTGGATGGAAAGGTATTTTCAGGGTAGCCACCAAGGCACCTAGTTGGTGAATTTCCGAGTGTTGTATGGTTGTTGTGACTTGTTTTCAACGCACCCACAATCTGATTTGCATCATATATTGAGTGGGACACCTTGCCAAGCCATGAGAGGATATATGAGAACTCAAGGGTTTGGTGTTCCAAAACTTTCATTGCATGAGAATAGCCCAATTGGACTACTACAACACAATGATTGGGGATTCCATCATTTAAATGGAATTCTTGAGATGATTGCAAGCAATGGAAGAAAGCTCCTTGTCATGTTTATGAAGCATGATGAAGGTGTGATCACAAAAGTGTTGTTAAAGACTACTTTTTTTCTAACTTGTTTGTTCCATGTGTAGGTGTGAGAAGTGAGACTTTTGATTTTGACTGGGATTCATTCCCAATCCACATAGAGCCTCATTAGTACCCGATTTTGGAAGGTGCAGCGTTTCTTTCTACTGCAGAGATCAACTTACCTGGGTTTTGGATTGAAGACAAGGATGCCACTTTGATAGAGTTGATTGGATTTGTTCCATGCCAAAGATAGATCAGAATACAAGCATATTAAAGTTGGCTAAGTGGGAAGATACAGGCAGCTGAGTTTGCAATTGATTGAGGACAATCAATTTTGGGAAGAAATGACTGTAATGTCCTTTTTTTCAAAATAAAGGAAAACGGGTTGAAAATTTTTAGCCTAATTTTCCCCATAGGCTAAAAGATGGTAATTGGGAAAATTTATTTTAATAATTAATTAGAGTTGCCCGAATAGTGATTTTAATCATTTGTTATCTTAAGGCAATTAGAATAATAGAACTATCATGATTAATTATTTAAATTACTTGTAAAAGGTGTTCTTACCACTCCGAAACTTCAGGTAATTTAGTAAATAATTGGAATGTATTTTTAATTAATTAATTGCTCAAAAAGTGATTTTTATCACTCTTGCAAATAGAGAAATTTAATTAATTAATTATTAGGTTATTTGTCCCAAAAGTAATTTTAATTACTATTATTTATTAAGGCAAATTAATTTAATAATTGGAGAATGAATTGTGACTTTGTCGGCCTTTGAGTTGTTTCAAATTGGAATGCCACCCTTTTAGTGGGATCCAAAAGTGGAATTAAAGGTCAACAATGATTTTTAATTCATGCATTGGACTCCCTCACATGGTTCGCCCCCTTGGGAGGGTATTTATTGCAAACAAGGGATCCATTTTTGAGGTTATAAAAATTTTGGATATTGAATTAATGATCAAGTATGTCAAGTTTGTTCGAAGTGACTTGAGGACAAAAACCTTTATGTGCACCAAGGGTTTGGGGACGAAAACCGTCATTCCTTTATTAAAAGCAACTCTACTCAAGGGCTGTAATTGTGCTTCAGATTTGTATGGTTGCATGCAATTGGTCTTACAAAGGTGTTCTGAAACACCACCTTGATTCAGAAGATTGGCAAGCACCTTGGAGAGCTTTGTGATTATGTTTTGCAGGTTAAGGAGGGTGGCAACTTGACCACTAGGGTAGAAGACCCCATTAAGGGCTACGCTACAAAGAGAAACCCTCTCCTAGGGTTTTTAGGATTTATTTCCAAATTATTCCAGCTAGGGCGAATTGGTTTGGAGTTGAATTTTTAGGGTTTGGAAGGCTATTTTGTGCCCAAATAATATTCTAAATTTCCTATATTATTTTTGAATTTATTCTTAATTATTAGAAGAGTTTTGAAAGTCATTTTGGGACTTGTCAAAAAAATCATAATAGAATTGGTGATACTATTCGGCAATATTTCTCCTAATTTTGGCATCATAATTTTGGAAGTAATTATTACGACGAACTTATTCTATCATTTTTTGGTCATTTTCCTGAATATATTGGAGTGGAAATTGGGTGGCACAGCTTCAATTAATCACATTATTTCCTAAAATATTGGCGCCTAGGGTTGAGTGGCGATTTACCATTCCAAGGCCTTAATCTTGCTTGGTTGGTTTTCTAAATTGTTCATGAGGGTTTGCAATATTTAATTGTGATTTTGGTGAGATTGTTACAACTAGGGTTTGTTGATCTTTCAATATTGCATTGTAATTCCAACAACTAGGGTTTGTTGTAATTTTCAGTAGATTATTTTAGTTTAACAAAGGTTGTGGAAAAAAACCCCTTTTACACATTTGTTCCAATTTGGGAACATTACATCTTTCCATATCCAAAACAAAATTTTCATTGATATGATTTTCAACGATAATCATCATAAATTAAAAGTATCAATTTGTTGTATTCACATGATTATGCAATTTTGTACTCTATTTGTATTTAAATCTAATAGAAAACACTTCCCTTACATTTTATAGACTCATTTGTGTAATGTCCCCAAATTGGAACAAAGGCCAAAAACAGTAATATCCTTCAAACCTCAATCCAAATGACACTGAATTCTGAAATATAAATTAACAACTCCACAATTCAGAATTTATTTGCAATTTTTCACCCTTCACACACAAATCGCCCAAACCTTAGGCGACTAGGGTTTTATGGTGATTTCAGCCCCTAAAACACCTTCAAAAATTATGAAACTTTGTAGGAACGTAGGAAAAAATACAATTGATTTATTTTTCCTATTTCAGATTTGGCAAAAATTGAATTTTTGAATTGATATGGCGAAAATACAGCTGAAACTTGTAAATTCAATAACTTGCAAGATACTTGAAATTTCTGAGCAAATAACAACTTGAACTGAAGATAAAAATATGCTCCTTTAATTGAAATAAAAATCAAAAATTTTCAATCACTGAAAGACCCCCAAATGATGCCTCGAAGTTCTGAAAACCCTAGTCTTTCCCTCAAAATTAAGCAAATAATTACTGGATATTTTCTAAGCATAAATTAGCCCCAAAAACATACAAACATACCTCAAAACAAATCGCTCCAAAGAAATTATTCATAAAATTAATGCAACCCTAGGAGAGGTTTTCACCAACAATAGGACTTTGGAGGATGTTTTTCCAAGCCTCCAAGCAAGTCGCCCAAGGAGAAATAACAACTTTCGTCCCCAAGCAATTTCACCACTCTCCAATGACCTCATGAACCCACCAAGGGATTCGCCCAAACTCTCCTAGTCAAATCGCCACAAGCTAAAAATGTTAGATGAAACTCCAAAATAATCTTCAAAGATTGAACACAATTTTTGATCAAAGGATGGAGTTGATAGACACCGTTTGTAAAACATTCAGTAGAACTTGAAGGGTAACATTCTTCAAGCGTCTACCTTCAATAACCATACTTGACATACTTGATCATCAAAGCCAATTATCCTATGCGCATAATCTTCAAATGAATCCTCCTCCTTAAATACCCTCCTCCAAGTGAAACGCTCTAAAATAGAAAGGGAAGGTTAACTTTAAAAGCAACATAAATCTTATAAGCTAAGACCCAAAACTCCCCACTTAAGTGAACTAAACATAAAGTATTTTTTCCTCAAAACATAATACAAAATTAGAATTAAAAGTACCTTTCCTTTGAAATACCTCTTCACAAGTGGTGCACCAAGTTCCTTCTTTTTTCACCCTTAGTTATTGGAACAAAAATAACCACGGGTCCTCCAAAGCTTTAGAGTAAAAATGGGGACATTACAGTCCTCTCCGCCCAAAATTGTTTGTCCTCAAGCAATTGCAAAATCCAAAGAGGTGTCCTAACATCTTTTACTATGCAAGCTTTCCCTGTTCTTACTTCCCACAAAGTGGAAGCTCCAAACTGAACTCTAACCCTATTGTACCTGTATTTTGGGGCCTGTCCCCAAGTGCCAAAAGTGTCCTCGTAGCCTTCCAAAGGCTCCATATACTCCCCATCAACCATCCCTTTCATTTCCGAGTGGAAGATAAACAAGCTCCTCTCCCTTATATCCTCAATAAGTGACCAAGAGTTGCGAATAAAACTATGATAAAAGATGATTACCTTGCTGCCCCATGAGTGATGTCCTCTCAAATGCCATGTCACAATCATCGAACAATGCAAAAAGAAATTAGAACTGTACTATCTATGGGAAAATGCCTCCAAAGCACATTTGCCATCAAGTATGGACATCCAAGTGTGAACTTTGCACCCAACAAAAGGCTGCCCCATGTTGTTTTCCTCCAACATGCATATGACCCTCTTCATGCTCCCCAATAGCTCCCCAACATTCTCACAAGAAGGCTGTACCTTCCCAATGAGGAAGCTCCTTACATCACTTTTACATAGTGCCAATAAAAATACCTTTCCAAAATCTTGAGCAAACTGTTTTGTATACAGTAAATCAATTTTTCTTTTATGTTGACATGGTTGTATATGCAAATAAATCTCTATTTTTTCATGTGGGCAAATGTAGAAATGATTGTATATATACCCCTCATGGTCCAAAAGCCGGAATGCCTCACAAAACTCGGAATTTTTCTCTCTAATGCATGGCTGTGTTAACCCTCTAAAATCTGATTTTTCTGGGAAATAATTTTCGAGTCTCATACATACCTTTGTCCTTATCCAATGTGGAAGAGTGTTCAAAAAGTTCACAGTTCTCTTCAAAGGCTGCGCATAAATAATTCTGATTTTCTAAAAAGGAAAAAATCAGCATTCTTATGTGTAATCACCTTATTTGTCCTTGGTTGGAACTTGACCAATTTTTTGACTTTGTAAGGAGCAAACGAACATATATGTGGTAGAAGACGCTCAGAAATTTCTAAATGCTTATATGACCACTTCTCCATCCCTTTTTTATTCATTCTCCCCCTACTTTCCACTAGGGCCCTTGCCCAACTCTCTTGGTGTGCATTCCAACCATGAAAGCTTCTCAAATGCACCAACTTCACCTCAAGTGGCTGTCCTAAACAAGTTAAGAGTTGCCCTTGCCACTTGCCTATCTTCTTATTTTTATCCAATGAAACGTAAAATTCAGAATTTCCTTTACTTAACAGGGATGAAGAGTTTTGTACCATATTTGAAGCCATGGGTTGTCCATGATCCAAAAGTGTCATTCCTTGTTCACCCTTCTCAATCCACCCCATATTCATGAAACACCCTTCTATCATAAAAGAAGTGGCCCAAGAAATAACATTAAAGAAATCAACACAGATGGCATGAAGTGTTTCACCAAAATTCTGAGTTTTTCTCTTGCTGCCTCCTCTCCATTTAGTGCCCTTCATCTTAGTTTCCAAATTAGTGTACTTTTTATGATAATCAACATAATGCAAAGACAAAGTGTGGTGATGATACAAAAAATCTTTGCTATAAAGACAATAAACTTGTTTACCCTTAGTAGCTACCATAACAAGTTTTTCAATTAGAAAATCAGCATTAGTACCTTAGGAGGTACTTTTTCTTCTTACCCTTGGATTTCCAAAAGCCAAACCATGCTTGCCACTATTCTTGCTCATTATATATAATTCTAAATTTTCACTTGCTCTCATGAAATTAGCCAATAAAGTTTCAAAATCAGAATTATTAACTTGGGTAAAATGTAAAATGTTACCCAAATCCCACACCTTAGGGTGCCCATAGACGTCATCTTGAACCACAGAATCTTCTTGTCTCCCTTTGTAGACCAAACCCTTAGTTTTATTACTATTTCTTGCATACTTTTCATGATGAAAACAAATCTGAAATGACAAAATATGCAACAATATCTCAACCTTCTCATACCTTGAAATGTCCTTATTCGCTTTACCTTCATTGGTGGGGTTGGGAAGTTTTGTTAAAAGTTTGACACCCTCTTTATGCTCCCTAGGAGCTGTTGTTCTGGGAATGACAACAAGCTGAAAATGATCACCTCTATGTAGAATCGGTGCTTCAATCACCAAATTTTCTTCTCCAACTTACCTGTAATTTCTTCATTCTTTGGCTCAAACCCCATGACTTCATTTCCTGTTTCTTCACTGTTATGCATACAATCATTAGAAGACAAAGATATATCTTCTACCAATGAAAGATTTTTACCTTGCACTTCCTCATGCTCATTGATTTTTTTCTCTTTTTTATCATCAACTTGCAGCTTTCTTTGTTGCTCCAAAAATTCAGATTTTTGAGGTCCAACGCATTCACATGATCGTTGACCAAAAACTTCTGATTTTTCTTCTTTTACATGCTCCTTGCTTTCACCCTTTGTGAATTCATTGTCATGCATACAATTATTAGAAAATGGATAGGCATTTTCTACTAATAAAAGATCATTACCTTTATCAAACTCCTCAATGATGTTTTTGAAGAAGTCTTTAAGAGTTCCCATATCACCGTGCCCTTGTGATCCTCTTTTCTGATGCCACCATTCCCAAGCAGTTCCATCCAAGTGTTGAATGACAAAGTGAGGGCCTAATTCCTATCCCTTGATCTCACATCCAAGTACTTGCTTACCTTATCCACCCATTCCATTATCGAAACACACGGATCACCATTAAAAGTTGGAAGAATTATCTCCCCAAAATCATCATGTGTAGCTATGTGCCCTTTACCATACCTCGATCTCAACCGATCCTCAAAACTACTTCCCTTCCTGTACCATGGTGCAAGTGTCAAATACTCATCGTAGTCGTCTTTCATATTCCATTAAACCAA
Source organism: Torreya grandis (assembly GCA_037957365.1). Classification (NCBI taxonomy): domain Eukaryota; kingdom Viridiplantae; phylum Streptophyta; class Pinopsida; order Cupressales; family Taxaceae; genus Torreya; species Torreya grandis. The sequence continues at coordinate 609,725 of JARHVA010002996.1, read as the reverse complement.
AGGTAATTTTTCCTTTGTGAAAGATTGAACAACCCTTCTTTGATTCATGTTAATGTTAGTTGAAAACCTTGAACCCCACATATAGCTAAGATATGGTTCTAATAACACTGTAATGTCCCCAAATTGAAACAAAAGCTAAAAATAGTACTATCCTTTAAACCCCAATCCAAATGACACAAACTAAATTATAAAATATAAATCAGCAACTCTACAATTCAGAATTTATTTGCAATTTTTCACCCTTCACACACAAATCGCCCAAACCTTAGGCGACTAGGGTTTTATGGTGATTTATGCCCCTAAAACACCTCCAAAAATTATGAAACCTTGTAAGAACATAGGAAAAAATACAATTGATTTATTTTTCCAATCAAATTTGGCAAAAACTGAATTTCTGAATTTATATGGCAAAAATACAGCTGAAACTTATAAATTCAATAACTTGCAAGATACTTGGAATTTCTGAGCAAATAATAGCTTGAACTGATGATAAAAATATGCTCTTTCAATTGAAATAAAAATCAAAAAATTTCAACCACTAAAAGACCCCCAAATGATGCCCCGAAGTTCTGAAAACCCTAGTCTTTCCCTCAAAATTAAACAAATAATTACTGGATATTTTCTAGGCATAGATTAGCCCCAAAAACATGCAAACATACCTCAAAACAATTCGTTCAACCAAAAAAATTATTCATAAAATTCCTGTAACTCTAGGAGAGGTTTTTGTTGTCAACCTGAAGTTGCACCCTGAATTGAAGACGTGCTGAAATGGCTAATCCTCTCTTCAGTTGAAACAATAGGATATTCTCACGAGGATGGGTGCCTTAATGGTGAGAAGAACCTTCAGAGAAGGCTAATTCCTGCAAAATGTATCAACGAGGATCTCTACTCTGCATTGCGGACTACCATAGAAAAGGAAGAAAGAAACTTGAAGGGAAAATCTTACCTAATGACGGTGAGACACCAAAATGTTGATCCACCTTACTTGGAACCTTGAACATTGAACAAACAAGGAAAAAAAAAGACCTTTGATTTCAATTGATCACTATGTATAAGTATTTCATGAGAAGGTTTGATTCAATGACAAAAATGTGAGGGAAAACGATGGAGAGAGGTCTGATACGAGACACTATGCAACCACTTAACATCCACTTACAGCATCAGCAAAAGACATAAAACACTGAACATGACCTGCATAACATGATAAGCTAGCAACTAGGTACGAATCAGAATTTGGAAAGGGAGAGAAATCTACCACGTATGCAAATTGTTGAATGAATGTACACTATGCAAACACTTGAAATCTGAAAGTACAGTCCTATTGATTAAAAAGGTTACACAACTCATCAATGGCAGAGTCTGGACTTACCAAGAGGGATCATTTTTACAAGGTTGAAAAGCCATTAATATAGAAAATTACAAAAAGCCAAGAAATTGATGTTTGAAAATAGAGAGCGAGAAAACTCAAACAAACTCAACCTTTACAAAAATCTATTTTGTCTTGCAAGAAATTTTTTTGCATTGAAAAGTGGACGTTGGACTCAAACGTTTGACTTTGCTTATGCATGATCGGCTAAGCCATGTCTAAAATTAGAGACAGCTCTTTGGCGTTTGAAAGTGGATGGTTGGGCTTGTTAAAACGCCCACCTCTCTTTGCATGAAAATCCACGTTAAGAGTCAATAAATGAGCTCTACTCGGACTGCAGGAACGTTTGGAGAAGCGTGACTTTGACTAATCAAACTGTGGGTCAACTGAAACTTAGAAATCTGTCAAAAATAGCCCTTGTTTGCATGTATTTTCTCTTATTTTGGTCTGCCGATTCATGTCTATTTTTGGCGGGATTCTATTTTTGGATTATTTTGTCTATATTTGGTCTATATTTTCTCGGATTTCTTGGCTATTCCCTTAGCCTAATTCTTTCGGATATTCTTTTTTATCAACGGATTTCCTTTGGTCTCGGATTTTCTTCGGATATTCTGTTTTACCTGTATATATTATCTTCGAGTTTTTTGGCTATCTCCTTGGTCTTATATTCCTTTGGATTTCTTTCTTGCCAATTTTTTCGATTTTATTCTCTTTGGCTCTTATGTCTTGCCCCCTGGATTTACCTTTGGTTTTCTTGCGGACTTATCTCCTTGGCTTTATTATTTTCTGCTCCTTTTCGTTGATTTGTTTGCATTTTTCCCGAAGGATATCTTTCCTTCTAAATTTTTATTTTCCTTCTTTATTCCCTCGGGTTTTTTCACTTTGATTTCCTATGGGCTTTGTTTGGTCCATTTCCTTTGGAATTCCGTAGACCCTTGGTTTATTCTTTCATTTGGACTTTTATCTTGCGGAAAAAATGTCAGTCTCCTTTGTGTTTGACAATTATTCCAAAGGAATCTTTCGAACTCTTCACTGGCACCTACTTCAGATTCTTCGTTGCTTGTTACTTATAAAAAGATATAAGTCATTCACCCTGGAAAACCCGAAATGCACTATCCTGAGTAATTCGAGTTTCTAAACCCGAATTACTTCCACTGATAAAACTTTCATAAGCAAAGCACCTCTCAAAACCCAATTTGCACTGTCAAGAGTAATTTGGGTTTTCCAACACAAATTACTTCTGCTGATAAAACTTTCATAAGCAAAGCACTTCTCAAAACCCGATTTGCACTGTCAAGAGTAATTTGGGTTTTCCAACCCAAATTACTTATGTTGAGAGGTTGCAACTGTTGATTACTCATAAAGTGAAATAAGTTGTCTCTTGTAAAACCAAAAGACTATTCCTTCCAAAAAACCCTAAGTCTTCTGCTGTGTAAAACCCGAAGTCTTGATTAAATGCCCACCCTCTCATGCTTAGGCAAAATTTTGGTATGTAGGCCAAAAAATGGCCAACATTTCTGGCGACTCGCAGAGAAGCATGCTTGCTATGCTTGAAAACTTAGACCATATAGATGCTATTTGAACTCCCAAAACAATGATAAACTTGATTTCTGACTGAAAATCTCCTTTGATCATGGTTGAAGTAACCTTTCTCCTTCAAAATAAGAAGGGAAACACACGAAAGCAGGAAAACTAAGAAACAAATGTACAAACAAGCACTTATTGGAACACAACTGAACGAAACTAATGTGCTGGAACATCACTTGGAGAAAAACAAACTAACAAAGAACCTAACTAACCATGACAAAGCACGATCCACCTGGATCAAAAAGGAAATTCTTAAACTCAATCACTCCAAGAGATAGTACTAGTTGAAAGGCAAGATGTTTATCAATCACAACATTTGATAAGGCATTTTTATTGTCCACCAATTGTATTAGCATCTTCTCAAATGAGTCATTAACAGCAAACCAGTCACCAACAAAGACAAACTCATCAAGTACTTCCTAATATTTTTCGCACTACTTGTCATCTACCACCTTGTCAAGTGATATCTCATCTATGCATTGTTCTTGAGTGGCCACACCCTTTTTATCGACTGCTGCAAGTTCATCCAGCTCTTCAAGGAGCTTTGAATAGGCAACCCAATCTGTATTATGATCTTGAATAGGTCATTCTTGATCAAATTTCTCATTAACATGCTCTTCAATAGCCAACATATCCATACAAAGCTCTTCAATCTCTTGCAGAGATTCAAGGTACATCTGCCAATCATCTTTTTGTTCCTCATTTTGATCTATCTGAACTAAATCAGCTTGAAAGCTATCTGGACCCTTCTCAATAGGAGATACATGTAACTCACTTATGACTTCAATCTGCGCCCTCTTGAAATTCCTCTACATCAAGATCAGCCTTCTCATTCTTAAATATAATTGGATGCTCAACTACAACCTTAAGTGAAGTATCAATAGGAAATTCTTCCTTAAACACATCTGAAGCATCCTCCACACACTGTGCAAGAACTTGACCTGTAGCTGCAACCTCTTTCTCAATCCTCCAAAGAACAGGGTCCTCCTAAAGAAGGGAGATGGTGGGAGGGTGATGAAATTCATTTGTTTGAGAGGAAAAATGAAGCATGAGAGGTTGATCATGATCATATTTTGGAATCTTGAGGGCAATGGAATTATCTAGGAAGTTTTGGATAGGGAAAGAGAAACTCTTAAAGACCTTTGTATTTTGTTCCTTCCACTTGGCCATTACCTCATCAAAGTTTGAAACCTGCTTGTCTTCCTGGACAACTTGAGCTTGAGGGATGATTGGTGAGGAAAGGGGACTATATGAGGTTTAGTCTCATGAATAGTCATTTGAATAGGGTCTTGAATAGGCTCTTGACTCCAACTAGGAAGATCCCTCGGCACACACTAGGCATGGTTAAGAACCTCATGAGAATAAGGAGTACAAGAACCCTTTGTAGACAAGTGACTCAACTCGATTTTCTACCTATCCCAAGCCTCCATCTTCTCTAATACAAAAATACACAACTCATTTATCTCTTCTGGATCATTGGACACATTTTGGAATAGACCATTCACTTCTTCATATTGAGAGTTTGAACAAACTTTTCTCGCATATGCTAGTATTTTGAGCTCTATCTCATCCATTCTTTCTTGGAGCCAAGGCTGTTCATATGACTGATATGGCTCAACATAGCTTTGATAATACTCCTGATAAGGCTGATTAGGTTCATAAAAAGGCTCATAGACATCATGATAAAGCTAGTATGATCCATCATTGGGCTGATAAGGAAACATAGCATAGGAATTCTCTTCATATACAACCATCAAAACTCATTCATGATAATGCAATACTTACATGGAAAGTGTGATTGGATTATTAGAAGCAACCACCTGAGCTTGGAATCGCCAAATACTTCTTGAAGAACACTATTGCAACTGCGATTTCATTAAGACCAGCTCCAAACGGGTCCCATCAGGCGTGTCAAAAACTGTTGTCAACCTGGAGTTGCACCCTGAATCGAAGACGTGTTGAAATGGCTAATCCTCTCTTCAGTTGAAACAATGAGATCTTCTCACGAGGATGGGTGCCTCAATGGTGAGAAGAACCTCCAAAGAACGCTAGTTCCTATAAGATGTATCAATGAGGATCTCTACTCTGCGTTGTGGACTACCATGGAAAAGGGAGAAAGAAACTTGAAAGGAAAATCCTACCTAATGATAGTGATACACCAAAATGTTAATCCACCCTACTTGGAACCTTGAACACTGAACAAACAAGGGAAAAAGAAGACCTTTGATTTCAATTGATCACTATGCATAAGTATTTCATGAGAAGGTTCGATCCAATGACAAAAATGTGACAAAAAACGATGGAGAGAGGTCTGATACGAGACACTATGTAGCCACCTAACATCCACTTACAGCTTCAACAAAAGACATAAAACACTGAACATGACCTACATAACATGATAAGCTAGCAACTAAGTACGAATCAGAATTTGGGAAGGGAGAGAAATCTACCACATATGCAAATTGCTGAATGAATGTACACTATGCCAGCATTTAAAATCTGAAAGTACAGTCCTTCTATTGATTAAAGAGGTTACACAACTCATCAATGACAGAGTCTGATCTTACCAAGAGGGATCATTTTTACAAGGCTGAAAAGCCATTAATATAGAAAATTACAAAAAGCCAAGAGATTAACGTTTGAAAATAGAGAGGGAGTAAACTCAAACAAACTCAGCCTTTACAAAAGTCTATTTTGTCTTGCATGAAAATTCTTTGTGTTGAAAAGTGGATGGTGGGCTCAAATGTTTGACTTTGCTTATCCCTGATCAGCTGCGCCATGTCTAAAATTAGAGACTAGTTCTTTGGTGTTTGAAAGTGGACGGCTGAGCTTGTTAAAACGCCCACCTCTCTTTGCATGGAAATCCGTGTTAAGAGTCAATATATAAGCTCTACTCGGACTGTTGGAACGTTTGGAGAAGCGTGACTTTGACTAGTCAAACTATGGGTCAACTGAAACTTAGAAATCTACCAAAAATAGCCTTTGTTCGCATGTATTTTCTCTTATTTTGGTCTACCTGTTATGTTGAAAATTTGAGCAAGGAGACAGTTGACAGCATGGAATTGTCATTGACATGGAATTGTCATTGATGTCAAAGGTTAATGTCCTTGATGTCATTGAGATTGAAACTGATCATGCATTAATGCCAAAGGTTGAGTTGAGCAGAACTGTTGAGTAAATCGCATTTGTGAAGTGCTTTTACTCAGAGAAGGCAATCAGGTTAAGTGAACAAGACTTGAGTTGAGCAGATTTGATTGAAGGAATTCATTCAGAAATATTGGTAAAGACCTTTTTCTCGAACAAACTGCCCGCAGCTAATAAGGGAATTCTTTCGGGAAAATGTTAAAGGCAATTCTTTCGGGAAAATTAACTAAGTCGTTGTCGGACAAATTGTTCGCAACAAAGTTTCCAAAGAAAATGAGCACCACTTGGAATTCTTTCGGAGAAAGTGTCTTGCAGAATTCGTTCGGACAAATTGTCCGCAACAAAGTTTTCGAAGGAAATGAGCATCACTTGGAATTCTTTCGGAGAAAGTGTCTTGGAGAAATTGTCCCGAACAAAAGTTCCAAAGGGATCTTTTCAGAAAGTCCGAAGGGTATGAGGACCGTTGCAAAAGTTCCGAAGGATAAGTGAACCGTTCAAAGCTTCCGAAGGGATCTTTTCAAAAATGCCAAAGGGTAAGTGGACCGTTCAAAGCTTCCAAAAGGATCTTTTCAAAAATGCCGAAGGGTATGTGGACAATTGTAAAAGTTTTGAATGACAAGTGGACCTTTTCAAAAAGTTTGAAGGGCAAATGGACCATTGCAAAAAGTCCGAAGGATATCTTTTGAACATTGCAAAAGGCATGTGGACACTTGCAGAAAAGCCGAAGGATAGATTACAAAAAGTTCGAAGGGTATCTTTTGAACGTTGCAAAGGGCATGTGGACACTTGCAGAAAAGCCGAAGGACAGCTTGCGGACAAAAAGTCTGAAAAAATACCTGCGGACAAAAAGCCCGAAGAGAAACCTTGCAGACAAAAAGTCCAAAGAAATGCCTGCGGACAAAAAGCTTGAAGAGAAGCCTTGCGGACAAAAAGTCCGAAGAAATGACACGGACAAAAAGTCCGAAGAAATGCCTTCCAAACAAAAATTCCACGAAAATTGTCTCGAAAGGCCCTTGACAAAAAGCCCGAAACAAATTGTCCGAAGAGAGGTCACTTGCAACTTTGTCAAAGATAAAGTGTGGAAGTCTTATAGAGCATTCTCAAAGGGATAAGGCATGTTAAAGATCGAGCAAGTCTACAAGAATCAACGGTGCAAAAGCATTACAAGAATGCCGAAGAAAATGAGATCATGTCAACATGTCGAAGTTTAACACCAAAAAACAAAGGATAAAAATCGAACATATCGAGGATAATCTAAAGGAGCATAAGCGAACCCATGGTATAGTAAGTAGCGAGATGTAAAAAGGGAAGAAAAGGAGCTCGATGGTTAATGACATAGTAAACTCAGATGATCCTCCGAGAGCACGCGCATTTGACAGGTGTCAAAAGGTCATAAGAAAAGATCCGACAAGGAAAAGAACGTGAACTTGGCGCGGCAAAGGAATTTGAAAAAGCCCGCAATAAATGTCTTCCAACTGTCTGTATAGGAACAACTGAAACTGGTGTTGAACTCGATATATCTTCACGGAGCTCGAGATATTTTAATCGAAGTGATCGAAGAAGCGGCGCAGTTAAGTAGAAGTGCAGATGCCTACGATAGTAAAGGCATTTGAATGTTGTCGTTTGAAGTACGAATCGAGACATGAAGTCAAAGTCACATTAAATGCAGACTAGAAGTGATCAAGACAGCGCCACAGTTAAGTGCAGTAGAAGTGCAGATGCCAAAGACAGTAAAGAAATTTGAACGTTGCCATTTGAAGCATGAATCGAGACACAAAGTCAAAGTCGCATTGAATACAGATCAAAAGCTTGAACCAGTTAAGTTCAGTTGAAGTGTGAACACTTCACAGAGAGACAACCCTAAGATGCATTTGTCTATATATATTACAAACAGATCATTTGAATGGTATTGTCTTTCTATTGTTGCTGCAATAATAATTAGAGTGTTAACTCAAAATTGTCAAAAAAAGGACATGCAGACAGTGTGAAAGGGGCAAAGAAAATAAGGTGTATCATAGTAGAAAATATTCGGACACAAAGAGATAAAGCCAGAGAAGCCGAGAAGACACACAGCTAAGGCGCAGTTACAGACTAGACTTGTAACAGAAAAGTGTACAAGATTCACTCTGAATCTCTTCTATATTTTTGAAGATGCAGCTTCATTTCTCTGATAGGTTGGTGCCATCAAAAAAATTGAGTTGGTGCTCAACTAGGAAGTTGACGCTTCCTTAGAGTGGGTGCTCTTGAATGTAACCAGTAAGGTTTGTTTGTGGGACATTTTTCTGTGAGGCTAGATTAGAACAGTAGCTTCTAGCAGCTTTTCTCAACATGGTTTTTCCTTCTGGGTTTCCATGTTAAAATCTGGTGTTGAGCATTCTTGTGTGTGTGTGATCTCTGTTCTGTTCTTTACTTTGCAGTATCTTATTTAAAAGTTCTAAGAACCAAGTTTTAGCTAATCTACTGATTCACCCCCCTCTCAGTAAATTGTGTGTTCAACAATTGGTATCAGAGCGCAAGTTCCTTAGGAGAAGCTTAATCGATTCAGGTAGATCGTGGTTGGTGAACACAATAGCCTGCCAAGAAGGATCTTCATCAAACAAGGCTCCTCTATTTGAAGGGTCTAACTATGCTTTTTGGAGCATAAGAATGGAAGCATATTTGTCTTCCCTAGGGTTTGATGTATGGATGTCAGTGGTAAATGGCTACACAGCGCCCGCTGTAACTCCCACAGATCAGGCGGCCAAAAAGGCTTAGACAAACAATGCCAAAGCCAAGAATGCCATTCTTTGTGAGTTGTCAAACTCTGAGTTTGTCAAAGTTATGCAATGTCAGAGTGCAAAAGACATCTAGAATAAATTGAAAGGTATCTATGAAGGAGATGTTAAAGTGAAACAGGGCAAGTTGTAAACGCATAAAGGACAGTTTGAAAGCCTGAAAATGAATGAAGAAGAGAAGATAGCAGACTACCTCCTCAGGGTAGATGAGATAGTAAATGCTATAAGAGGACTTGGAGAAACAATAGAAGAGTCGACTGTTGTCAAGAAGGTTATGAGATCCCTTCCATCAAGATATGACTCCAAAATTTTGGCCATTGAAGAAGCGAGAGATTTGGACAAGCTTACCATGGATGAACTACATGGAACTTTCACACCTACGAAACGAGGATGGGAGAGACAAACACAATCAAGAGAGAAGCAACCTTCAAAGTAATAAAATCTGGAAAAGAAGAAACCTCTGTGCTTGATTCTGAGGAGACTAATGGTGAAGAAGCAAATTTTGTCAGAAGACTGAAGAGAGGATCAGGTAAGTATAAAGGAAAACTTTCTTTCAAATGTTTTAATTGTGGCAAGGTAGGACACTTCGCTGCAAAATGTCCAATCAATAGGAAGGACAACGCCGAGCAAGTTGAAAATGTCAAAAAGGTAAAATCGCATTATGCTAAAAAGAAAATTTTCTTCAAAATCAAAAAGGGGGTTGTATACAAAAGAAGAAAGTGACTCAATAAAAGAAATTAACAGTGACAGCTCTGACGATGAGAATGACTGTGCCTTTCCAGCAGAGGAAAATGAGTTCCTGTTTATGGCAGAAGAAATCACTTCCTTAAATCAAGAACAAAATGAATATAAAGATTGTGATGAAAGAGAAGGTGAGATAGATCTTGAAGGTGAACTGGTGTGTGCTCTTGAAGAAATCGAAAAACTGAGAAAAGAAAACTCAACGCAGAAGAGGAATGAGAAGAAGCTTGAAAAGGCTAACCAAATGATTGTAATGCTAAAAACTCAAGTTGAGGAAGCCAACAGAATAGTAGAAGTCGTCAAAATGGATCTCCAGTCAAAATCCAACGAATGCATGAGTCTTAAACCAGAAGTAGTAGCTTTAAGGAAAGAACTTGAGAAGGCAAGAGACCATATAAGCAAAAACTTATCACTGACGAAAGGATCTGAAGCTCTTGGTGAACTGATCAGTGGGCAAAAGCCTTCAAATGAAAAGTCAGGCCTTGGATACAATAAAGAAAAAGGATCCTTAGCATGCACATCAATGAGCTTGTATGATAACTTCAAGGAGGAGAAACAAAAGCTATGAACAGCAAAGAAGCAATGAAGGCAAGGACCAGAAAGGATAGAAGGACTGATCCAAGGAAAGATGCAGAAGGATTCTTCTACGTGGCAGATCTGAAAAAACAGAAAGGTAAAAGTTTTCGGTATACTGCACCAGAAAACGATATGACCAGATACGCTCCTTCCTTTTATGGTTATTGTTATCGCTATAATCAGTTTGATAATAGGGTTGTTAATTGTAGAGTCTTTCCTACTAAAAGATTTAATTTTGTTAGTAGAAATTCATTTGCTCCTTTGATAGATTCAAGTTTGATGTGTTACAATTACAATAATTCTGGACATATAGCTAAGTATTGTAGAGCTAGCATTGCAATGACAAGAAAGTACAGCTTAGGCAAAAGCAGGGTTTTAAATGAGAATAGAGTTTCAAAGACCACTTATAAAGAGAAGAGAAAGGCAAATGACAGACCCAAAAGAATATGGAAGATGAAAGACCAATCCTTGATTGCTCAAACGACACTCCATGCCAAAGAGCAAAACTTGTGGGTCATAGACAGTGATTGCTCAAAGCATATGACTGGGAACAAGACCTAATTCACCAGCTTAAGCAGATGCAAGGAAGGGACTGTCGGTCTAGGTGATAACACTGCAGTCAGAATAAGAGGCAAAGGAACCTTGCACATAGATGGCAAGCTTCCTACACATGACGTCCTGTACGTTAAAGGACTTAAACATAATCTATTAAGTGTAAGTCAGATGTGTGACAATGGTTATGAAGTCACATTTAACGTTGAAGGTTGTAAACTGAAAAGCGCTGAAAAAACCGTTGCACAAGAAAGAACTGAAAGCAACATATACAACCTGATTGAAGAAAATAATGCAAGTTGTCTCATGGGAAAAGTCGATGAGAGCTGGTTATGGCATAAAAGAATGGGTCATGTCAACTTCGACAATCCAGTCAAGGTAAGTTCTAACAAGTGTGTTAGACATATGCCCAAAATTGTCAAACCTGCAGACGTCACATGCAGAGCGTGCCAACTAGGAAAGTAGCCAAGAGTCAGCTTTGAAACAAAAGAATACACGACCTCAAAACCCCTACAAGTAGTTCATACAGATTTATGTGGTCCTACTAGGACTAAAGGATCCAAGGGTGTATACTACTTTATGTTATTTGTAGATGACTTCTCAAGGATGACATGGATAACTTTCTTGAAAGATAAATCACAAGCCTTTGAGAGATTCAAGATCTTTAGGGCCATGGTTGAGAATGAAATGGGAAAAAAAATCAAGTGTCCAAGATTAGACAAAAGTGGAGAATTCACCTCCAATGAGTTTGTAGAATATTGTGAGAAGCATGGAATTAAGAGACAGTACTCTGCTGCACGTACTCCACAGCAAAATGGAGTTGTAGAAAGAAAAAACAGAACAGTGAAGGAAATGGCCAGAACAATGCTGAAATAGGCAAAACTTTCTGATGGATATTGGAAAGAGGCAGTTCAAACAACAGTATATATCCTAAACAGAGTTCAACTTAGGGTAAAGAGTGATAAAACCCCATATGAACTGTGGTTTGGAAAACCTGCATCCGTGAAATATCTCAGAGTGTTTGGAAGCAAGTGCTACATCATAAGAAAAGACGCCAAACTGGGAAGTTTCAAGTCAAGATGTGATGAAAGAATTTTTCTTGGATACTCCATTCACAGCAAAGCCTATGTGTATTACAACAAACGACTGCATAAAATAGTAGAAAGCATCAATGTAAAGGTAGAAGGAAGGATTCAAACAAGTTGAGCGAAATGAGGAGATCAAAATTGAAGAATCAGAAGGAGCAGAAAATGAAGAAGAAAATAGTGAAGAGGAGGAAGAGGAGCAAAAATGCACCTATAAGGTTTGTTCAAAAAGAACATCTCAAAGAGCAAATAATTGGCAACAAAGATGAGGGTATTCAAACTAGGAGAAGAGTTGTAATGAACAAGGAGCAAGTAAACTTTGCTCTACTTTCAGAAATTGAACCTAAGACCTTCAACAAAGCCAACAAAGATGAAAACTGGCTAACAGCCATGGAAGAACTTAGCCAAATTGAAAAGAATAAAACTTGGGAACTAGTTCCCAGACCCTGAAACAAGAATGTAATAGGAACTAAGTGGATTTACAGAAACAAACTCAATGAAGATGGAGCAGTCATAAGAAACAAAGCTAGACTAGTGTGCAAAGGATATGCACAAGTAGAAAGCATAGATTTCGAAGAAACGTTTGCTCCTGTGGCAAGACTGGAAGGTATTAGAATGTTCCTGGCATTCTCTATTCATAAGAAATTCAAAGTGTATCAAATGGATGTGAAGTCAGCATTCTTAAATGGGAACTTAGAAGAAGAGGTGTACATTGAACAACCAGAAGGATTTCAGTTAGTAGAGGAAGAAAGTTATGTGTGCAAACTAAAGAAAGCTATGTATGGTCTGAAACAGGGACCAAGAGCATGGTATTCATGATTGGATCAATACCTGCAACGACAAGGTTTCAGAAAAGGGTGCGCAGACAACAATCTGTACTTTAAATCAGAAGGTGAGCGTATGCTGATTGTTATTGTTTATGTAGATGATATTATCTTTGGAGGTGGTGATAGTAACATGTGCAAATAATTTGCCACACAAATGCAAAATGAGTTTGAAATGTCAATGCTCGGAGAACTCTCCTTCCTTGGTTTACAAATTACACAAACTAATGAAGGGATATTCATATCTCAAGCAAAGTACGCAAAGGAGATGCTCAAGAAATTTGGAATGGAGGACAGCAAACCAGTTGGTACTCCCATGATGACTGGCTGCAAGCTAAGCAAGGAAGACAGGTCTCCTGATGTAAATAATACGTTGTATAGATCAATGATTGGTACCCTGTTGTATCTAACAACATCCAGACCAGACATCATGCAAGTTGTATGCATGGTTGCACGGTATCAAGCATCCCCCAAAGAATCACATGTTAATGCAGTAAAAAGAATTTTTAGGTACATCAAAAGCACAATAGAGTTTGGGTCGTGGTACCCAACTAGCAAGGATCTTACTTTGGTTGCATTTACTGATGTTGATTGGGCAGGAAGTGTGGATGACAAAAAAACACAAGTGGTGGTGCATTCTTTCTAGGTAGCAGACTTGTGTCTTGGCTAAGCAAAAAGCAAGAATCGATTACACTCTCTACAGCTGAAACAGAGTATGTTGCAGCAGTTGCTTGTTGCACTCAATCTTATGGATGAAACAAACTCTCAAGGACATAAAGGTAGAATATTAAGCACCTATCTCTATTTACTATGATAACTCAAGTGCCATAAATCTATCCAAGAATCCAGTGATGCATTCCAGAACCAAGCATATCTCCATAAAATATCATTTTTTGAGAGAAAAAGTAGCAAGTTGGGAGGTCACAATGAAATATGTGCCAACCAAAGATCAGATTGCAGATATCTTTACCAAGCCTCTTCCCAAGGAGCAATTCGAGTATCTGAGAGAGAAGTTAGGAGTTGTAGCTCCCACCCCATATCACTAACCTCATGTGATAGGTTAGAAGTCCAAGGGGAGCATTGTATGCATCTTATTAAGCTCCTGGATTAAGAGTAAAGGTAATCTGCTATGTACCTTACACATCGTTTGTCATTTGATGTTAAAAAACAGACTAAGATATGTTGGATCTAGATTTCTATGCTCATCTATTATTGATTGGTCTTTCAGACCAATGCTATATCCAGGATCGATTGAAGCATATGAAAGCTCGAAGACTCATAGGAACAATTCAGGTCAGTGTGCATTATCCAAGGGGGAGTCTTTTTCATAATGCTCTATCCAGACACGTCCAAGGATCAGAACAACTCAACAACAGTGTGTCTTATTGGTTCAGCAAACACTCTGTCATTAATGTCAAAGGGGGAGAAATCAGAATAAGAGCAAGCAAGCAGAATGCGAAGGGATTTTTGAGGATATCTTTGCTCATTGAGGATGTTTTGCCATCAATGACAAAGGGGGAGATTGTTGGAAATTTGAGTAAGAAGACAGTTGACAGCATGGAATTGTCATTGGCATAGAATTGTCATTGATGTCAAAGGTTAATGTCCTTGATGTCATTGAGATTGAAATTGATCATGCATTAATGCCAAAGGTTGAGTTGAGCAAAACTGTGGAGTAAATCACGTTTGTGAAATGCTTTTACTCAGAAAAGGCAATCGGATTAAGTCAAAAAGACTTGAGTTGAGCAGATTTAATTGAGGGAATTCTTTCGAAAATATTGGTAAAGACCTTTTTCTTGGACCAACTGCCCACAACTAATAAGGGAATTCTTTCGGGAAAATGTTAAAGGCAATTCTTTCGGGAAAATTGACTAAGTCATTGTCGGACAAATTGTTCGCAACAAAGTTTCCAAAGGAAATGAGCGCCACTTGGAATTTTTTCGGAGAAAGTGTCTTGGAGAATTCGTTCGGACAAATTGTCCGCAACAAAGTTTCCGAAGGAAATGAGCGCCACTTGGAATTCTTTCGGAGAAAGTGTCTTGGAAAATTCATTCGAAGAAATTGTCCCGAACAAAAGTTCCGAAGGGATCTTTTCAGAAAGTCCGAAGGGTATGAGGACCGTTGCAAACGTTTTGAAGGATAAGTGGACCGTTCAAAGCTTCCGAAGGGATCTTTTCAAAAATGCCGAAGGGTATGTGGACAGTTGCAAAAGTTCCAAAGGACAAGTGGACCTTTTCAAAAAGTCCGAAGGGCAAATGGACCATTGCAAAAAGTCCGAAGGGTATCTTTTGAACGTTGCAAAGGGCATGTAGACACTTGCAGAAAAGCCGAAGGGTAGATTGCAAAAAGTCTGAAGGATATCTTTTGAATGTTGCAAAGGGCATGTGGACACTTGCAAAAAAGCTGAAGAACAGCTTGCGGACAAAAAGTCTGAAGAAATTCCTGCAGACAAAAAGGCCGAAGAGAAGCCTTGTGGACAAAAAGTCCGAAGAAATGCCTACAGACAAAAAGCCCGAAGAAAAGCCTTGCAGACAAAAAGTCCGAAGAAATGACGCAGACAAAAAGTCCAAAGAAATGACACGGACAAAAAGTCCAAAGAAATGCCTTGCGGACAAAAAGTTCGAAGAAATGCCTCTTGGACAAAATTCCTCGGAAATTGTCTTGAAAGGCCCTTGAAAAAAAGCCCGAAACAAATTGTTCGAAGAGAGGTCACTTGCAACTTTGCCGAAGATAAAGTGTGGAAGTCTTATAGGGCATTCTCAAAGGGATAAGGCATGTTAAAGATCGAGCAAGTCTACAAGAATCAACAGTGCAAAAGCATTACAAGAATGCCGAAGAAAATGAGATCACGTCAACATGTCGAAGTTTAATGCCAAAAAACAAAGGATAAAGATCGAGCATATCAAGGATAATCTAAACGAGTAGAAGTGAACCCATGGTATAGAAAGTAGCGAGATGTAAAAAGGGAAGAAAAAGAGCTCGATGGTTAATGGCATAGTAAGCTCAGATGATCCTCCAAGAGCACACACATTTGACAGGTGTCAAAAGGTCATAAGAAAAGATCCGATAAGGAAAAGAACGTGAACTTGGCGTGACAAAAGAATTTGAAAAAGTTTGCAATAAATGTCTTCCAATTGTTTGTATAGGAACAACTAGAACTGGTGTTGAACTCGATATATCTTCATGGAGCTCAAGATATTTCAACCGAAGTGATCGAGAAAGCGGCGCAGTTAAGTAGAAGTGCAGATGCCTACGATAGTAAAGGCATTTGAATGTTGTCGTTTGAAGTACGAATCGAGACATGAAGTCAAAGTCACATTAAATGCAGACTAGAAGTGATCAAGGAAGCACTGCAGTTAAGTGCAGTAGAAGTGCAGATGCCAAAGACAGTAAAGAAATTTGAACGTTGTTGTTTGAAGCATGAATCGAGACACAAAGTCAAAGTCGCATTGAATACAGATCAAAAGCTTGAACCAGTTAAGTTCAGTTGAAGTGTGAACTCTTCACAGAGAGACAACCCTAAGATGCATCTGTCTATCTATGCTATGAGCATATCATTTGAACGGTGTTGTCTTTCTACTGTTGCTGCAATAGTAATTAGAGTGTTAACTCAAAATTGTCAAAAAAATGACATATGTAGACAGCGTGAAAGGGGCAAAGAAAATAAGGCATGTCATAGTACAAAATATCCAGACACAAAGAGATAAAGGTAGAGAAGCCGAGAAGACACACAGCTAAGGTGCAGTTACAGACTAGACTTGTAACAAAAAAGTGTACAAGATTCATTGTGAATCTCTTCTATATTTTTGAAGTTGCAGCTTCATTTCTATGATAGATTGGTGCCATCAGAAAAACTGAGTTGGTGCTCAGCTAGGAAGTTGACACTTCCTTAAAGTGGGTGCTCTTGAATGTAACCAGTAAGATTTGTCTATGAGACATTTTTTTGTTAGGCTGGATTAGAACAGTAGCTTCTAGCAGCTTTTTTCACCGTGGTATTTCCCTCTGGGTTTCCACGTTAAAATCTGGTGTTGAGCATTCTTGTGTGTGTGTGTGTGATCTCTATTATGTTCTTTACTTTGCAGTATCTTGTTTAAAAGTTCTAAGAACCAGGGTTTAGCTAATCTACTGATTCACCCCCCCTCTCAGTAGATTGTGTGTTCAACATGTTCGTGTCTATTTTTGGAGGGATTCTATTTTTGGATTATTTTGTCTATATTTGGTCTATATTTCCTCGGATTTCCTGGCTATTCCCTTAGCCTAATTCTTTCGGATATTCTTTTTTATCTGCGGATTTCGTTTGGTCTCGGATTTTCTTCGGATATTCTGCTTTGCCTGTATATATTATCTTCGGGTTTTTTGGCTATCTCCTTGATCTTATATTCCTTCGGATTTCTTTCTTGCCAATTTTTCCGATTTTATTCTCTTTGGCTCTTATGTCTTGCCCCCTGTATTTACCTTTGGTTTTCTTGCGGACTTTTATTATCTCCTTGGCTTTATTATTTTCTGCCCCTTTTCGTTGATTTGTTTGCATTTTTCCCGAAGGAATCCTTCGAACAAAAAATCCGAAGGAATTCCTTCGGACTTTTTGTCTGAAAGATATCTTTCCTTCTAAATTTTTCTTTTCCTTCTTTATTCCCTCGGGTTTTTTTGCTTTGACTTCCTGCGGGCTTTGTTTGGTCCATTTCCTTTGGAATTCTGTTGACCCTTGGTTTATTCTTTCATTTGGACTTTTATCTTGCGGAAAAAATGTCAGTCTCCTTCTCTGTGTTTGACAATTATTCCGAAGGAATCCTTCAGACTCTTCATTGACACCTACTTCAGATTCTCCATTGCTTGTTACTTATAAAAAGAGATAAGTCATTCACCCTGGGAAACCCAAAATGCACTATTCTGAGTAATTCAGGTTTCTAAACCCGAATTACTTCTACTGATAAAACTTTCATAAGCAAAGCACTTTTCAAAACCCGATTTGCACTATCAAGAGTAATTCGGGTTTTCCTACCTGGATTACTTCTGCTGATAAAACTTTCATAAGCAAAGCACTTCTCAAAACCCGATTTGCACTGTCAAGAGTAATTCGAGTTTTCCAACCCAGATTACTTCTGCTGAGGGGTTTCAACTGTTGATTACTCATAAAGTGAAATAAGTTGTCTCTTGTAAAACCCGAAGACTTCTCCTTCCAAAAAACCCGAAGTCTTGCTCGAATGCCCACCCTCTCACACTTAGGCAAAATTTTGGTATGTAGGCCAAAAGTTTTCACCAACAACAGGCCTTCGGAAGATGTTTTTCCAAGACTCCAAGCAAGTCGTCCAAGGAGAAATCAGCAACTTTTATCCCCAAGGAATTTTGCCACTCTCCAATGGCCTCATGAACCCACTAAGGGATTAACCCAAGCTCTCCCAGTCAAATCACCACAAGCTGAAAATGTTAGATGAAACTCCAAAATAATCTTCAAGGATTGAACGCAATTTCCGATCAAAGGGTGGTGTTGATAAACACCATTTGTAGATCATTCAGTAGAACTTGAAGGGTAACATTCTTCAAGTGTCTACCTTCAATAATTAAGCTTGACAAACTTGACCACCAAAGCCAATTATCATATGCGCATAATCTTCAAATGAATCCTCCTTCTCCTTAAATACCCTCCTCCAAGTGAAGTGCTTCAAAATAGAAAGGGAGCGTTAACTTTAAAAATAACTTAAGTCTTATAAGCTAAGACCCAAAACTCCCCACTTAAGTGAACTTAACACAAAGTACTTTTTTCTCAAAACATAATACAAAATTAGAATTAAAAGTACCTTTCCTTTGAGATACCTCTTCACAAGTGGTGCACCAAGTTCCTTCTTCTTCTTTCACCCTTAGTTATTGGAACAAAAATAATCAAGGGTCCTCTAAAGCTCTAGAGTAAAAACGGGGACATTACAATTTGATACATTTTGTAACAGTAATTTGTATAAAATTTTATGTTTTTTTAAATAAATTCAAGTATTTTTTCACGTCGCCAAGTATTGGCAAGTATTTGCCGAATCAAATGATTTTTGGTTTGCCGAGTCCAAGTCGAGTACGAATGTGTGAACTATGGCTCCAACCATTTCAGAATATTTTCAAGAGTTGGAAGCTTAGGCCAACTATTAAAGATGTTTGCATCTTCCTCTTTTTGTTTGAGGAACTCCTTGAATTTTGATTCTCCATAAGCCTTTGATCCTCCTTAAAAGGGGATGGTAGGCCAAGACTTGTTAGGAGATCAACACCTCCTTTCATGTCATGCAACTGGTCCACAGCAAAGTTAAGGACCAAATTGGTCCTTTCAAAAGTTGATTCCTTTCTAACATAAGTTCGCAATTGGTATGTGAATTGCATTCTATCTAGAATGTCATGGGCTGTCAGATCCTTAGAATTCATCATGTATACCTTGTAACATGGGGGTTGTTTCATCAAACTCAGTTTTGATTTTCAAATTGTATGGAGATCATGTTAAGATATTTCCATGCCCTCTTATTTGCTTCTATTGTTAGGCCAATTCAAAACATTGAGCTTTCTAAACTTCCCTTGGAAGGTCTTTTATATTACCTAAGTAAATTTGTTTCTCCTTCTCGGTGAGCTCATTTCTATTCTAGCTTGACTAAGCTATTTGAGCAAATTAGCATATTTTTTGCTTTCTATTGTTTTGACTTTGTTTTTCAAGTCAAATATTTGTTGCTTACTTGTCCCGTGCTTATTTTTTACATCTTCAGTTTCTTTCATCTGAGACCTCCCTTTGACAATTTCATTGTTCAAAAACCACACAGTTTCCGACATCACCCCCAAAGCATGGATCTCCTACGCTAGTTCCCTCTATGATGTTCCAGTCAATTATGCTTCCACTACCCCTACTCCACCAACCTACTCTTTTTTTCTCCATTTCTATCAAAAAAAATATTTTGAAATTATGCACTTGCAAAGTAGCCGATTGTGAAGGTCTAAAAGATGAGCTCATCAAATATGGTGTGGATTCTCGTGCCTTTCCCCTTGCCATGCTCTTTAATAAGGTAGTATATTCAAGTTTCCCTCAATCATGGTCCCAACACATCATTCACCTTATTCATAAGTCATGGGATCTCTCTATCCCTTGCAACTACATAACCATTATGATTGGGCATACATTTGCCAAACTTTATACCACATTGTTAGACCTACAGTTATCAGAGTACTTGGAAAGGAATAATATCAAAGCTACGGGCAGGCTGGCTTCATAAGGGACTACCAAACTATTGACCACATGTTAATACTCGGGGTTATTATTGAAGAATCTCGTCACAAAAATTCCAAAGTCTTATGTTGTTTACTTCAAGAAAGTCTTTAACTCGATTTCAAGACACCTGATTCAAATCCTTCCTTTGAGTCAGCCCATACATTTCACATGTCAATTCAAAGGGAAATTACCCAGAGAGTCAACTATATAAGCATATCAAGCCTAAGCCTATTCATATCGAGCACTTATCAATAGCATATCTATTACTGAAAAACATCTACACATTGAAATGCCCTAAAACTTCCAAATCTGAAACCCTTCAAAGAAGCATGCCCAAAGCCAAGTCTAAATACCATTGCAAGGTCAAAAACAAGGATGTCAAGCATTGAAAGCCATACACAAGATTGCACAACATGTTAGTATTACACTAATTGCACACAGACACAGCTTGGTGGGAGAACTACATGCGATTTGAGCCCTCTTCGCAATATTTGAATGTAGGCAGTGCTTAGCCACTCGACAGGTTGAGGTGAGCGCAACCCATCCTTTCTCACCCCTTTTTCCAGGTCACATTGAGCTCAAGAGTGCAAGCTAGAGTTTTGAGGCAAAGAGAAGGAAAACAAAGTTATTCACACAGGTCCAAAGAAATCTGAATACACAAGAGCTATTTGCAGACACAAGCACAACGATCCAAATTGTCACAGACCTACGCAGATCCCCTGGACGAATCCCATAGAGTGCAAACGTATCTGCCTACCACAAGCATCCAAGCAGTAGCAGACTCATTCGTTGAGTTTGAGTATGTTTCTTGATCTAAGTCAACACAAAGCCCCTACAGAGCCTATTTGATGAATATACACTATCACAGACCAGAGCATAAACTAACCAAGCAAAGTTCCCCATCTTTTAGCTCATTTCTATTTATAGTAAATTGCAATAAATCAGTTATACTCTACTGTTACATTCAAATTTGCTTAGTTTAAACATATATGATACAATCTAAATTAAACTCAATGTTTGGCTTATTTGGACCACTAAATCCAAAATCAATTAAAACATACTAGTGAACCCGTTCCTTGTTTTGAACAAAACAAACCCTAGGTTCCCTTAGGGTTTCATTCTTCTATCCAAGGGATTCAAATTTTTGTATCTACATCTGATTTTCAGATCTGATTTTTTATCTCCCCATAAAACACAAAAAACTTGTAATGTCCCCTTTAGGGCTGAATTAGAAAGATTTGGGTTTTCCAACAAACCCCATAAATAACACTACAAACCCTAACACAACTTATGCAAATTCTGAATTTTAAAATTTCAACCCCTAGCCATAAATTACTGAATTCTGAAAATGAAAATTTAGGATACAAATATCAATATTTCCAATCAAATATTCATCAAAATTACAGGATTAATACAGCCCACAATAGAACCCTCAAATCTGATTTTTAACATGCAAATATAAGCTAGAAAATTCACAAATAAAAACCAGCAAATTGTTTGATGAATTAAAATAAACATGCAAATTAGCCTCCCAAGGTGGATCGCCAACCTTGGAAAAGCTCTCCAGGTGGTTCGCTGCCCTACAAGGGCTGTCAAAATGATTCGCCACCCTCAACAAGTGATTTCAATAGCTTCGCTCCACCTCAAAACCCCTATCAACTACTATTTTTCACAAATGATGCCCTAGGAACCACAAATCTGCCCAAATATGACCTCTGAATGAGGCCACCCAGCTGAAGATGAAAGTTTTCATCCCCGAGTTTTGATTACCAAAGAAGGATTTCGTCTTCCAAGGTAGAAAGTTAATCAAGCATGCTCAAACTCATAAATTTTATTCAAAAACCTGGTAACCTCTCAAATGATCATCATTCCCCTTCTTATACTCTTCTTTTTCATCAAACCCTTTCCAAAAAGGGGCACTCCACTTGGAGGGAGAGTTAGAGTAGTTTTAAAAAGATCATGATTTATCTTCATTAAGGGTTAAGTTAACCCATGCTCCAAAAACCCCTTTTTAAGTCATAATCAAAAATAGAGACGGGGTGGCTGACATAAAATCGCTTAGACAGATTATTGTTTTAAGTATTTAGGGATACTTTTTATTGTATGTAATAATATTATTATAATCACGAAAAAGGGACATTACAAAATTATCATTGGTTGTAGCCCTCTTGATGTTTTCATGATCATATTCTAAGTCATCTAAGAAGGCTAACTCTCTTATCCCTCTAAGGCAAAGTGCTAGGTTAAGTGGTGTTGAAATTGAGCATAATCAAATTTCTTTAGACCAACTACGTGTATCTAAAATGGCTAAAATTAATGAAATGCAAATTCCTCCATCTATTGATGCAAATGTTAATAATGAACACATAGCAATGCAATATATTGTTAATGATGATATGCCTAAACTTGAAACTGTTTATCAAGATGACAATGAACATAATAACGAATGTCATGATAGAATACATCCTAATGACCTTGATGGTGTAGACCCTGAACAAGTTGCGAATCTTTCTCAATTTTGAGAACGAATTCATATGCAACCTAACAATCTAGACAAGGTCTTGAGAACAATCCTAGAAGTTGAAAATGCAAAGAATGCTAAGGTTGTCACATCTAAGGAACAACATGAGCCCTTCATTTATATTAATATTGCTTTTAGAGGTACTGACCCTACAATCGGTATTCAGAAACCTACTATTGCTACTATTCATATGTCTACACCAATGGTTATATATGTGATGCCCACCCATGGTGTGGGGGCAACACAAGGTTTTCCTCAGATTATTATGACTCTCCCTACATAGCATACTTTCATACCTCTTATAGTTGCAACTCATATGACACCATCCACTACTACACAGTTTGTTATTCCTAATGCTCAGATCCTTATCATTACTAATGGTTCCTAATCTTCAAACCAAGGTTTTACAATTGGAACAAGGTTCTTCTAGAATGGGCCAAACCATTGATTCTCATTCATTACCACAACCCATTGGCCTCTAAGATCTCAATTTATCCCCTACCTACAAGTTTTCTGTCACCTGAGCTTACATTATATGGTGATAAGAGTGATCCAAGCCTTTCACGCAGCATGATTGGACCATGCATCTAATGATAAGTTACTGACTAAGTTGTTTCCACAAAGTCTAAAGTCTACGCTTTGTGTTGGTTTTGTGACCTCCCTTTTCAATCGGTCCATGTCTTCAATCCTTTGGCCGATCAATTCTCAACAAAATTTTCAATTAACATCAATGAAAAGATGTCCTACGCAATTAGCCTATTAATGAACATGTGCTTCATAACAAGACTATGCTCTCTAAGATGACAAATCTAACGGTTGATAATGAGTTGTAAGACATTCAAGTAGAACTTGCTTGCCCCACTACATGAGTCCATTATTTTCAAATGCTTTCAATCCTTTTATGACTTATGCCATATGATCAAGGACCATGTTTCAATCCTTTGATGACTTATGCCATATGATCAAGGACCATGAAGTTAGGCTCCTTGCTATGAATAAGATAAAGTATGGGTCCAACCCTCCAACCACTTTCGGTACAACTTTTCAAAATAAATCAACATTCAAATCAAAAGCGAATTATACTAAGAATGATGCAAAAAACACAATTAACGAAGTGTCAATCTACTAATCGGCTTGTCTTATCAACTCCTCAAAGGAGGCAATCTTCACAATTACTAGAACCTCCACAAAAGTTACTTGAGTAAGCCTCAATCTAAGGGATTTGATAGTAATGCATATTGTGATTATCATGGATGTGCAAGACATTCAACTAATAAATGCATCAGTTTGCGACATAAGATACAAGATTTGATATATGACAACATTCTTAAGCTTAATACACCTACAAATGATTCAAGGACACAAGCTAATAGGAATGCAAAGTTGAAAATCTTTCTCGTTCCCTTTCCTAATCATGCAGCACAAGAGACTAACACTAAGTCTGAGGTGCATATGACTTACAATGCACATCCTCCTTCGACATATTATGCTTCTAAGATTGAAGAGAAGCATCCTTTAGATGGCGTTATAGGCACATTTAAGTACGCATACCTACTATCACATTCGATGACAATGATATTGTCGACGATGATTTTGTATATGCACCATTGTTTGTGTGTGCCAACATTGATTCACAGCCTAGACATGGTGTCATGGTAGATAATAGTTCAAGCGAAAACATTTGCACTATGACACTCCTTACTGGTCTTGGTTATACACAAAACGACATGATGGATACAAAAAAGATGGTCAAAGGATTCGATGGAAAGAGATAGAACCCTCTTGGGAGCATTATACTACCACTTAAGGTAGGCCCTGAAGCAGTTGCACTTTATTCTTAGTTTTACCCAGCAAAAGGGCATTTGACATAAGATCCGTGTGGTACTGTCTTCAGTACACAAATGCATGAAAAATATACATAGTAGCAAAGTGGTTATAGTTCCAGCAAAGTGGTTATAGTTCCAGGCATACCATATGAGTATCCTCTTCAGGCGCAGACCTTCCCAATAAATGAAGCAGAGGGAAGAAAGCGCAACCGTGCCTCCTACCATCTCTATTTCTTTAAAAACTCAAATTTTGAAGACCTGGTTTTTGTGCCACGTGTCAGAACTGACTCTGGACAGGTGCCAAACTGACGATTCCGAAATGTATCCAGACCCAACTAACTACATTTTAATTGCGTGGAGCTCACTTCAAGTATGAACAAGTTGCAGTTAAGCACAAACAAGTTTGTACTTCAAGGACGAGCAATTTTGTACTTCAAGGACAAACAAATTTGTAAGGCACAAAACATGAATCATTTGCTCTTCCCCTATGAAGGAATCTTCCAGTAACACACTACAAAATTAAATACATGAACCAAAGAAATTGGAACTGATGAGATTTAATATTTAGGTAATTGAAGGATTTGAAGACCAAGTAGGCCAAGCAAGCCAAATTAGTGTTATGTAAAAGATTTTGTAAAGTAGTAGTGAAAATTTGGTGTGTGTTTTATTTCAGCCGAATGTACGTGCGAATTTCTGTAGAATCAATAAAAGACAAAAAAATCTTGGTGCGAAATTTGGACTCCATAAAAATCATGTTGCTGATGTTTTTGAGAATACTTACAGGAAATTTAATGTAACGAGCAATACCCTCCATGAGAGCATCAGAAAGTCCAACATAATCTTTGCCTGGATCCTTGTCTACAGGGACCGGCACTTTGAAG
The DNA here is from genome assembly GCA_037957365.1 of Torreya grandis. Taxonomy (NCBI): domain Eukaryota; kingdom Viridiplantae; phylum Streptophyta; class Pinopsida; order Cupressales; family Taxaceae; genus Torreya; species Torreya grandis. The sequence continues at coordinate 584,617 of JARHVA010002996.1, read as the reverse complement.
AACCTCCAGTACCCATCCTCTCTGTTTTTATTATCCACATTAAACTCGGCTTCTTTTCGTTTTAGCTTCTCTTTCAGTTCCCTACGCTCAGATGGGTATTTTCTCTTGGCTTTTCTGTCGCCTCTTTTGACGCACTTGATGACAAAATTGCTGTTCATTTGTGGCCATTTAAATTTCTGGGCCATTGATGGAGATGACAAGTTTTGCCATTGGCATAGGCCTATTGTGAGAGTGGTAAATTTACATGAATAATTGTATGATCCTGGAGAGGGTGCCATGGATGGTAGAGTGGAAACAATCGTCTTCTTCATACTATGTTCCTGCTGCTTCTCCTTCTGCTTCACAAAACAATTACAGATAAGGTTTTACAGAGGTTTAGTTTGCATATTTTATTTTTCTACCTTCATTGCGCCACTCTTGTGTTGTACTTTCTGCTATGTTTAAATAGGGAGTATTTTTTTTAGCTCAATAATATATGAAAATCTTTTAAGAAGCGATATCCCAAGCTTGGAATCATTTTTAGAATAATATTTATACCAGATTTTTATTTTTTATTTTTTTAATAAAATTTATTTATTTCTCTCAATAATTTTTATTATTATATCATGTTTTTATTTTTATTTTTTATTATTTAATAAAGTTTATTTGTCTCCAAATAATTTCGTATGACTCGAGTGGTATCAATAGAATTTTGGTTAGTCTTGATGAAAATAGGAATCTTTATTATAAACTCTTACAAGTTTTGTAGAAGGGGTTATTCTATTTACAAACCTTTAATTTAAAGAATAAAAAAAATGAATTTTCTTAAAATATATATATATATATATAAGATTGATAAAAATAATTTTATAATAGAAGCTTTTTTTTATTTTTTCGAATAAAATTAAATTGTTTTGGAAAGTATCGTTGGTCCTTTTAGAGTTAGTGAGTGAAGTCACAATGTTTTAGGGTGATGATAAACAAATATTGTAAAGTGCTACCAATAAATTTGATATTGGTTAAAGAAAAAAATAATAGCAATTTTTTGTGGAAACAAATTTTTAGTTCTAAAAGAAATCAACTATTGGATTCGTTACCCAAACATGCTTCATCCTTATTGTATTACAAAAAAATTATTATGGATTCATTTAATGACTTTTTGGGATGATTCAAAGTCGACTTTTACATTATTTTTTGCAAAGAGAAAAGCACTACTTGACTCAATGGGAATGGAAAATTATCAGGGTCTTATTTGGGTTACTTGTCACACCAATGGTATTATACGGTTGCGAGGTGTGCACTAATGAAACAACTAGTTTGAAATGAAGGTAAATAGAGAAGATTTAAAAGCATCTAAACACAAACAAGATCAGAATCAAAGACTTAGTCCCATATGAAATTATTCTTGCCAAAATAGGGACTTTCCCTTTAGAGGCAACTGCTATGTCCAGGTTATTATGGTATTCGAAAAAACTGAAGGCATGAAGACCGATAGATGGTCAAGGGTAGTAAGAAAAGAAGAGTTGTGCATGAGTAAGACCACTTGAATAAAGGAGAACTACGAATAGATGAATAGATGGGATGTCGGCCTAATCAAATGTCCAAATTGTAACAAAGACAAAAATTACGTAAATAAAAAGTTCAAAATGGTAATGTGGAGGAAGGGGACAAGCAAAAAAAGATAACACTATCTTTTAATGTTCAACCCAAAATATGAACATAATGAAAAAACATATGAATGGGGTTGAAATAAGTTGGAAGGAAAAAATCTTTGTTGCTTAATTAAGAATTGGTTCTTGTAGGCTCCGGTGCGAAACAGGGAGATGAACAACTCCTCAAAAATAATGAGACGAGAGAGTTTATATTTTTTATACTACAAAAGTGGTCAAAACGAAAAAACACTTCATCTTTAAATATCATCTGTACATAAACATATAAACCAAATATATAAAAAATTGATTACTTAATAAATATATTTGAAAAAAAAAATTAAATATATTAAAAAAAATGCTAATTCAATTCAAAAAAAAAAGTAGAATAACATTATGAAAGATGCATCGGATCTTGAAAATCTCCGAATAGTAGGAACAATTGGTATAATCGGTGGTGTCACGGTCTCATAAACATAATAATACCCATCCCATTTCATTTCAACCCTTTGGTAATTACGGTAAGAAAATACATTGTGTGCCAGATATATAATAAGTTTTCATAACGGGTTGTGATCTTTAATAATTATATAAACATTGTCTATTGGAAGAGGCACAATCAGCCGTGATAAATGTAACAGTGTCTGTGATGCGAACATCCCCCCACATACTTACTAATCCCACTAAATTCCCCTTTGATTTCATGGCAAGGATATGTGGCGGGTAAAGTGTTACAAAAATTGTATTTTAATTCGGTTTATTTTGTGTTATCTTTCCTACGTCTCTCTCTCCTTTTTCTTAGTTATGGAGTGTAAAGTATTATGGAAATTATATTCTCTTTCGGTTTATGTTGTGTTATCTTTCTTAAGTCACTCTCTCATTTTATGTTATTACCATGTTTCTACATATTACTTTATTAAATATATTTTAAATATAATGTTATGTTTTGTCTAAGTTGAATTTTACGTACTACTATATTTTGTGGGATTGATGTTACGATTTGGGTTGGGTTTGTACTGTAAATAGTTTTATGCCACATTCAATATAAATTTGGTACAACAATAATATAATTAACACTAAGGATGTGTTGCCAAATTACTTACACAACTCAAAAGAGGTTTTTTTCACTCTTTACACTATATAACTCCTCGTTTTCACTATTTTACTTATTTACAAATGGAGGAAAAGAGAAAGAAATAAAAGAGGAGAGAAGCAACAATGTATCATTCTTAAGGAAAAAGTATGTAAGTTTTCGTGTTTTATTACTTTTTTTAGTAGTTAAATATTTATAAAGTATAAACAGTTAACTAATTTGTTTTGTTTTGTTTTTTAATATTTGTTAATAAATTTGATGTTTTTTAAGTATTGTTATTTATTAATTTTAACATAAAATTTTAACCAATTTACAATATTGATATTTCAATTTTTTTCTTATTATTCTTAGAAATATATTAAAGATCAATCTTAATTTATCAAAAAATTGTTTTAGATAACCAATATCAAATAATTCAACTTTGTATTCTTCATTGTAGGCACTCAAATTTGGTCATGAACATTTGATAATATCAGTTTGGCCCACTTTCACTTTATTGACTTTAGTGCTTAATATGGACCTATTTTGTCACCTCACTCTATCTTAAACACCTAAACGGACCTATTTTTATCTAAGTTGGTATCTTATGTATACAAAAATATTCTAAATTACTGAAAACCTTTTTAAGCATGTGTACACACATCCCAGATTCTAATTGTCACATGTTTCCCTTCAAGACACGATCAGCTAGTATGGGTCAAGAGTGGCAATCGATTTTGACCCTTACAAGCCGATCTTGACCTCCACCTTAGCAACAATTACTTTTCAAATTTAGACTTTCCCTTACAGGTTGATCCATATTTTTAGGATAAACAACATGATATTTTTCCCTTTTGGATTGTTATAAAGGAACATCTAAGTCACATATTTTACCACTTAGTAATTTCAATATTGAGGCACATTTACACTATTGCACTTTGAGCAAAACTTCCATATTCTTCCCAATCCTAATTCTAATCATTTGAAGTGGTCCTTAGCCAAGTCAAGGGCATGTTTTATCCAAGTTAAGCAAAGCATTATGAAATATTCAAACCATCTCTAGATGCATTTATGTAACAAAAGAAGCATAATTACACCAAGCACTCTAAGTAGGAGAACTACGTGGGTTTGATTTTCTTCTTCGGAGTATTGGATACATAGGCAACGATTAACCATCACAAGGGTGATTAGGGTCATCTTAACCCATTACTTTTCACCCTTTTTTATTTGTAGGTTTTCAGCTATTGTAAACCCTATTAGGGTTTCAATTTTGAAGAAGTCATTAGTAGTCATTCATGCACATTTGAATGGCAATTTTCCACACATAAACAATTTCAAGCCATAAAGGATCATGCCCTGATTTCCCTGTTTTCTGATAGAGGACATTTTTTAATATAGAGGATAGTAATGCCAGTCAATCATGTCCCCTTTTTGGCGATCGTGACCTTTATTAGTTACACTCATAGTTCATGTGGAACTTGTAGAATCAGTCCAAGTTGATCAGTTCTAACAACTATTCAATTTCACACAATCAAATCATAGACAATAAACAATTAAGTCTATTGTATTTTTTATAAATAGTCTTCTTTCATTCGATCATGTTTTATTGGTTTCGATACATTACTTTCATTCTACTTGTCACAAGTTATTTTATAGCATTTACTTTCTTTCAGATCACGTTATCTTAATTAGGGTTAAAGTATTTATTAATTCCAAATTATGAGAAAACACTCACTAGTATTATCTGACACTATGGACTTTAATGATAGTTATAATATGTATGATGATAAGGGCAATGGCAAATGCATTGAAGAAGATGTCCAAAGTAGACATATTGGATGAAGTAGTTAGACACCATAAGTTTTGAATACATTGCTCGAAGATAATGCGAGAGTTAAAATTAAAAGTTATGATGAAGAGTCTAAAGGTGATCGAGAATTTAATGAAAGGTTATTGAGTGTATGTAAGTATGATTTCCTAGATTGGAGAAATTATAGGGTGTGGCCAATTGATAAGGCACTACCACCCCCTTATGAGGTATTTACATTTTAGGGGCAAATTTATATGATATGCCCCTCATTAACTATCTAGATGCATGTCTTAGCCTCTTCACTTTGAACATCCCCCACATACTTACTAATCCCACTAAATTCCCCTTTGGTTTCATGGTAATGATAGGTGATAGGTAAAGTGCTATGGAAATTGTATTTTCATTTAGTTAATTTTGTGTTATCTTTCCTACATCAGTCTCTCATTTTATGTTATCTTCTTCTCAATTATGGCAACCATGCCCCTACCTAGTACTTTACTAACTACATCTTAAACATGATGTTATGTTTTGTCTAGGTTGAACTTTACACACTACTTTATTTTTTGGGAACAATGACATGATTTGGATTGGATTTGCACTGTAAATAAATTTATGCTACATTCAATGTAAACTTGGTGCAACAATGATGCAATTAACATCGAGGTTGTGTCGTCAAATTATTTACACGACTCAAGAGAGGTTTTTTTCACTTTTTACACTATATAACTCCTCATTTTCACTACTTTAACTTATTTAAAAATGGAGAAAAATATAAAGAAGTAAGAGAGAAGAGAGAAGCAACAATGTATCATTCTTAATGTGGAAGTATGTAAGTTTTTATTTTTATTATTTTTTTAGTAGTTAAATATTTGTAAAGTGTAAATAGTTAACTAATTTGTTTTTTTAATTTTTTGATATTTGTTAATAAATTTGATGTTTTTTAAGTATTGTAATGTTTATTTATTTTAACATAAAAATTTAACCTACTTATGTAATTTATGACATTGACATTTCATATTTTCTTATTTCTTATTACTCTTAGAAATATATTAAAGATCAATTTTACTTTATTAAAAAAAATGGTTTTAGATAATCAATCTCGAATATTTCAACTTCTTATTCCTCACTGTAATTATTCAAATTTGGTCATGAATACTTGATAATGTCAGTTTGGCCCACTTTCATATTAATTGACTTTAGCACTTAATCTAGACTTACTTCATCACCTCACTCTATCCTAAGCACCTATACAAACCTATCCCTTTCTAAGTTGTTATCTTACGTATACAAAAATGTTCTAAATTGATAAAAACCCCTTTAATCATTTGTAGAAACATCTCAAATTATAATTGTCATATGTTTCCCTTCAGGACAAGATCAGCCAGTATGGGTCAAGAATGGTAATCAGTTTTGACCCCCATAGGTTGATCTTGACCTCCACCTTAGTAATGATTACTTTTCAAATTTAGACCCTCCCCTTACAGGTTGGTCCATATTTTTAGGATAAACAACATGAGATTTTCTCCTTTTGGATTGTTATAAAAGAACATCTAAGTCACATATTATACCACTTAGCAATTTTGATATTGAGGCACACTTACACTATTGCACTTTGAGCAAAGCTTCCATATTCATCCCAAATCTGATTCTAATTATTTTGAGTAGTTCTTAACCAAGTCAAAAACATGTTTTATCAAAGTTAAGTAAAACATTATTAAGTATTCAAACCATCTCTAGATACATTAATGTAGAAAAAGGAGCACAATTACACAAAGTAATCTAAGTAAGAGAACTACACGAGATTGATTTCCCTCTTCAGAGTATTGGATACATAGGCAAAAATCAACCATCACGAGGGTGATTGGAGTCAGCTTAACCCATTACATTCTACCATTTTATATTTGTATGTTTTCAACTATTATAAGCCTTATTAGGGTTTTAACTTTGAATAAGTTATTAACAGTTATTCATGTGCATCTGAATGGTAATTTTCTACACACAAACATGTTTCAAGCAACCATAGAGGATCATGCCCTGATTTCCTTATTTAATGATAGAAAACATAATCAACTAGTAGAGGATAATAGTGTCATTTGATCTTATCTCCTTTTTGATGATCTTGACCTTCATTAGTTACATTTATAATTCTCGTGGCACTTAAAGAATTGGTTTGAGTTGATCAGTTCTAGCTACTATTCAATTTCACACAATCAAATCATAGATAATAAACAATTGTGTCCTTTGTATTTTTTTAAGTTTGTATTTATTAGGCTATTTTTCTTTAGTTTATCATGACTTTTCCTGGTCGTGCACTCAAAGAGGATAAGAATTCCAACTAGCTAGCACATTGGCATATCATACAGGAAATGGTCTCACGTGCTCATCTGAAGCACAAATTTTAGACTAGTTCTTATCAATGTTGTTGTGTGATGGTGTATACATTAGGATCTCTATACCAATATGTTTGAATGAGCACTTAGTTGTAACCAAAGATATCATAGTAAATCTAATTCTAACAATCTGCTCATTCCATACTAGATTTATTTATCACAATAAAAGATATGGGTCGAAACCAAGAAAAAGAGTAGTAGTACCATTAGTTCCACAACAAGTTTATAAGAGGCATTTCAACAGATCAAGTATTCCATTTTATTATATATCAATGATCACCATACATAGGTCTCGATGCTCATCCTGAACATGAATAAGCTAAATATTACAATTACAATATTACTGTTATCAATCAGACTTGCACCCCTGTGAAGGTAGTTTTAGGCCTTCATAGTCTGTTGAAACATGGAAATAATCCTAGGTTGTGGGTGACCTAATTAGTGGATTGAATCTCCAAATTCTAAGGGCTATCTCATTTTGGTGTATCAATTAGGATATTTACTCTATGCTACAAATTACTAGGAAAAGAGAGAGAAACTTGAACAAAAATCCTATCTAATGATGGTGATACACCTATTTTTTTTACTGATCCACTCAATTTAAGCTCCTAAGAACACTGATTTAGACAAGAAATGGACTGAACTTTCAACTCTAATTGACCAATATGCATAAGTATTTCATAAAAAGGTTTTATTTGGTGATCTAAGCTTAAGGGAAATGTAAGAATAAGTCTGATTTAAGGCACTAACCAACCACTTATATCCACTATAAACTCAACCAGCAGACATCAAACACAGAACATGACCTGCATAAACTGATCAACTATGTTGTTAGGTAAGAACCAAGACTTAACAAGGAAAATAAATTCTATCACTAATGCAAATCATGGACATAGATACATTATACCAACATTCTAGAAAATAAAAGCAACCTTCTATTAATATGAAAAAAGGTTACAAAACTCAGTGTTTGGTAGAATTTGATCTTGCCAAAAGAGGGATACAAATCGAGGTTGAAAAGACAATTTATATATAAAAGCCTACAATAACCAAGAGGATAGCGCTGAAAATAGAAGAAGAGATCAACTAAGTCAAACTTGTGTTATCATAGTCTTCAAGTAAAATCTATTTTTGTCTTATGCCTTGCATGAATGCTCTTTGGCATTGAAAATGGATGGTGGGATCAATCTTGAGTCAAAACTTCCAACATGCATGATGCTACGCCAATCTCCAAATATGGAACTCCTCTTGAGCTATTGGAAATAAGAAAATAATCTCCTTTGCATGAAATCAATGCTAATGTTGAACTTAGAATTCCGTTTGAACTGCTGGAATGTTAAATCTTTAACAAGATAAACAAGAGCACATGCATGAAATCAATGCCATGTTGGTGTTTGAAGGGATGAGGTAGATCCAAGTTTGACAAGTCAAACTCTTACATGGAAAGCCATGCCACACCTTGAATTGAGAACTCCACTTCAAGTTGAGTTGGACCTTTGGATGCATGAGATTGACTAGGAGATAATCATGAATACAACAAATAATCAACTGAAACTTTGACCACCCAACTCCAAATGAACCTCCACTTGCATGAAATTCCATGTTGACTCTGTATCTTGTTCTTGTGCATGTATTGCTTTGGGCCATTTGCTTGTGGTTTTCATCTTTGGCTATTTTTTTGTCTATTTCTCTTGTATTTTTGTCTCCTAAACAAAATGTCAGAGACTTCTTTCTTTATGCACTTTCCTTTGGTTTATTAAATGGCTTGTCTTACTTCTGTTCTTTCCCTTTGTTCATTTTTTTCGAGCGTTTATTCCCTTTCTTTCCCTTTGTTCATTTATGCGACCTTTTCCTTTGGTTTATTTCCTTAAAAAAAAAAGTCTGAAGAAATTCTATGTCTTTAGGTTTTTGTCTTCACTTTCCAGCAAACAAATTGTTTGTGGCAATTGTCTCTCCTTCTCTGCTTGTGCTCGGACTTTCCCCTTGGTAAACCTTTCGAAGGAATTATTTTGGACAATTTGTCTGAAGGAATTCCTTTGGAATTTTTGAAAATCCCTTTCATCATTTTGAGAATGGTCCATTTCTTTATAAACTTCCTTCAGACAAAAAGTTTGAAGGAGTTCCTTCTTTCAAATTGCCCTTCAGGCTTTTAAAATGTCCCTTTCCCGAGGGGCACAAATCCTTCAGATTTACCAAATGGACCTTTCCGTAGGGACTCTAACCCTTTGGACTTTTCTAAATGGTCCTTTTTTGAAGGGTACAAACCCTTCAAAAAAATTTGTTTTCAACTTTTGTGAAGGGCACATACCCTTCAGGATTCCTGTAATTGATCCTTTTTCAAAGGGATTCTACCCTTCAAAATTTCTTGTAAAGCGACTTTCTCGAAGGGCACATACCCTTCAGAAAAATGAAATGGTCGACTCAAAATTTTGAAATTGCCTTCTTTCAAAGGGCACATACCCTTCAAATTTTTTGTAAGTGTCTACTTGACTTTTGATAATGGCCCTTCATCCTTCTTAAATGTGCCCTTTGGACTTTGTATTGGTCCACTTGCAAAATCCTTCAAAAAAATTGTCAAGCCCTTTGGGATTTTTTGAAAGAATCTTCTCAAAGGGAAAGAACCCTTCGAAAAACCTGTAAAATGACCCTTTTCCTAAGAAGTGACCTTTCGGCAAACTTGAAGTGGACCATTTCCTTGAGGATCGACCCTTCAGAAATCTTGCAAATGACCTTCAAGATTGTTGATAGGGTCCTCAAAACTTTTTAAATAGCCTTCAAGATTGTTGAAAGGGTCCTCAAAACTTTTGAAATGGCCTTCGATATTTTTGAAAAATGAACTTCTTTGAAAGTTGAAATGGTCTTCGGGTTTTTTGTAAAATGACTTTACCCTTTTGAGAAGAACCCTTCTTGTTGTAAAACCTGAAGTCCTTCTTTAAGATTTGCTCCTTTCAACTGTTATGATGAACATATGCTCTTTCAAAGCAAACTAACATGGTATGTAGAGATTCAAATGATAAGGGTGACGATTTTTTGACCTATGGGGTCAAAAATTATCAACAGTTACCTTTATAACAACTCTTTTGAGTAAAACTAGGGGGTATTTATACATGGTTTTACCTTGATCATTTAATTACAACATTAATAAATAAGTGATGACTTTCCAATGACCATTAATAATAATGATTCATGGGAAGTCATTACAATTAATTCATGTTGATATAGGCCTAACTGCTTATATGTTCCCATTTTATGTTAGATATCTAATGTTGTGCTCTTATCTTCTCATTGGCTAGTTCTAGATCCACTCTTAAGTATCCCCTTATGATGCTCTTGCAAACTATTTCTGAATTTTGTGACCTTATCCAAGTCTATGCTATTTTCCTGAGTCTTACATCATTGATTCCTTCATCTTTTATGCATCCTTGTTCCTTGTGACTTACTTTTCCTATGCCTTATCTCTCCCATGCCTAGGTTTACTTTGACGCCCATATTTCTTGTGTCATCTTCCAAAAACTACTTAGAGTAATTTAATACAAAATTTGAGGTCCAACATCACCCCACACTAAGTCAATAGTCCATCCTAGATTATGCACCATCCTCAGGTCCCTTAGATACCAAAAATTTAGGTCTCATTTGCTCGACTTGGCACTGGAATTCCTCCCAATGATTTAGGGAAGTCTATAGCTTGGAGGTAATTTCTTCAACCTCACCCTTTAACCATTTTATCTCCTCAAGTTTCTAAAAAGTCACCTGTTTGAGTTGTCAAAAGCTCAAATTAATTCATGGATACCTTATGGACATCCTTAATCAACTTGACCTCTATAAAAACCTATCATCAGGTTGTCACACAACTAGTATTGAGCTCTTTGAGATAAGCACTAATCTTATTTTATAGTGCTTCCACATCCTGGAATGCTTTGGCATGTTGTGTTATATCTTTTATTATTATTGCATTCTTGGCCAGTTGCTAGCATTGGTGTTATTATGACTAAAGCTTAGCTTCTCAAACTTTAGCGATTCGTGCCAACTTGATAAAAACCTCATCGACTATGGGAACTATGGCACCCACTCAAGTCAAAAAAGGCCTTGCATACTTCTAGAAATTTTGCAAATTGCTTCGTAGCCCAAGTTTGCTCACTTTAAGGATTCTCCTAGTCTTTACTTTTTTTTTAATAAAAGATCTACTAGGGTCTCTAACTTGTCAATAGTTTCTCCTGTAAGTGGGATCCTATTGGCAAGTCATAGCTCTTGTTGTAAAATTTACTTGTAGAGTTTTAGAGTCTTCACTCAATACATCATTACCACTTCCTACTAGCACTTGAGATCTTCTAAATCCTCTTCAAGCCTTCTTCTTCCAACACATTCATGTCATTATAGGGAAATAACCTCTCAGTGCTTTCATTGTAGCTAGCCAACATCATAACTATGTAGATAATTTTGCCTTGTGATTGTGAGAGCCAACTTAATTAGGGTCATGTTTGATTGGGCTAGTGAACACTACTGAGGATCAACATAAAATGCCTCCAAAAGATCCACCCCCTTCGGCGCCAAATTTGTTTTAGCCACTAGAATCTCGAAGTGATGTTCCTCATCAAAAATATCCATATAAAATGAGAGTTTGTGCTAAGTTTGGTTGGAAGAGTCTTCCTCAGGGAAATACTCCTACATAAAATTCTTCTTTAGGAATGTTTTATTGGAGAGAACCACAAATAGGGATGTTATTGCCTTTATTTCCCTATTGCCACTTAGATTCCTCAATAGGCCCCTTTACCTTATTTAGATTGTGCTCAAGGATCTCAATGTCTGGATCAATCTATTGGTTACTAGGGATAACATATTGGTCACTGGCACCTAGAGTTATGCCTCTTTTTGTGTTTCTATCGGCCCCTTCTTAACTAGTGGGATTTTCAATGTCCATTTGTGCATCATCAAGGGTAAGATCTTCTTATTGATTTTAGGTTTCCTCTTTCAGCTCAGGGGTGACTTCCGTAGATTCCTTCTTAGGGGATGCCTTAGGATTCGTCACCCTTTATTCAAATACCCCAACACTTGGTGTAGACTACTCCTGTCCTGAAGGAATAATGGTCTATTAGGTGGTATCAAGGCCTCTTGTTCCTATCGTGCAGGTATCCTATGGTCTTTTGAAGGTGATGGGGCCATCTTTTACCACTTATGTTGATCCTCTGGTGCGCTTCTAGTGGCATCAGGCCTTAGCCTCTTCTCTTGTCTACACTGCCTTCTTTACATTGTTATTTTTGGTAGGAGGGGAAGGGTTTCTCTAGGGGTCTCCTAGCTTCTTGAAGCCTTCTTCTTAGGCTTGAGCATGTAATATAACACATGAATGTGATCCTTGATGAAAATTTGGTGTGCATTGATTTCAATGTTATATGTTTCATTCATCTCCCTATATGCCTTCTTTCTTGGGTAGACATATACCTACCAAAGAGTATAAGTCTCATCACCATTTTTATCACTATCAATGTGCACCTTACATGTGTCAGTAATGTGATTCACAAAATTCTTGAAATACTTAGTAGTGAAAGCATATGGCAACTTTAGCCACTCGAACAAGTTATCTATGGCCTCTATCCAAATGCATGCAAATGAATAATGTTACATAATAGTGAATTGGGCCTGAGTTCCCATCTATATGGGCAACACTTTGGGGATGCACCATTCATTTATGAATGTTTCATTCATCCCTTCAAACCATCCTTTCATTTTTAGCTTGTGGGAATGGGAGATAGTGTGTGGACAAGTGAACTATTAAAACCATTCTACAGGGGACTTATTTTATGGTGGGTACACCTACTTTAACTCTTTGTCAACATATTATAGAATTCCACTCTCATCAAATACTAAATAAATAAGAATCACATCGCAAGTGAATTTATGATTTGAAAGGCGATGGGCCTTCACAGAATCCTCCATAATCCTTTTAGTGAAATATAGGGTGTAATTGTACTTTTACCCCTACACATTTGGATTTCCACATAAAGGTACACCATGTTAATCTCTTTCCATTTGTCCCCACCCCTAGTATTAATAATTACCAAGTGCACAACTACCCAAATGGTATGATCTTAGAGGCTAGAAATGTGGATGGTGTGGCCCTTCTTTTTATACTTCAATGCTACTATCACCTTCTCAACTACCTTATGGTCCCCCATATCCATATTAACATCAATTATTTAACATTGTAACCTTATTACCTTGTTAATTTATTGGGTAGTGATTTACATCCTATGCCCTACAAAGTAAAAATACTCCTCATAGATGTGCGAGACCAAAAATCTCACCACTTCTGTAGGCTTCCCAAAATAAGGCAAGTGGAAAAGTTGGAACACCCTATCATCATCCAATAAATTGAATATCATGAGGTCATATGTGACCTTGTTCCTTGTGTTTTTTCACTCAATTTTATATTCATGTTGTAAGTCTCCCTCATTTTTTGGTTGATGGTGGTTGTAATTGAGCAGTTGATAAGAGGACACCTTAGACTCCTAAATTTCACCATACAAGACCGACTCAGGGTATTGCATTTCTTCAAATAAAATAAAGGGTGTAGGTGGCGTTGTAAACTTCCTTTTCCCCTCATGCACCATCGATGGTTATTTCTTTATATATGTCTCCATCGCTTGTTGTTCCATATTTTCTTCTTGCACACTAGACTCACTAGGGGTTTCCTCCTGGATCAAAATAGGATGTCACACTTCACCCTTGTACTCTTCCTCTTCATGAATTATTGGTAAAGACTCAATTTTCTTGTCCTTTTGCTTTGGCTTCATCACCCTCCAATGAGCTTGAAGGTTGAGTCATAGTCATTCGACTCTCCTGAATGAATATGTGTTTCTTGTCTTAAAATTAATTGCTCTTCTGGCTCTAGCTTCCTTTATTGGCAAACGTTGATACCTATAACCTGAAACTCCTTCCACAATGTTCCTACACCCACAATTCCATTCTTTTATTTGTTTACAATCATGACCTCACTTCTTAGCTTCAAATTTGTCACTACAATTTGATGAATGCTCCTTCTAGTGGATTAAAAATGCTTTGATCGAGCTTTATAAATTTGAAAAATTTCAATAGTAAAGTGTCAAAATGAAGACCTTCTAATTTAACTTTTTAAGGTTATGGAGTTTAAACCCTAGGTTGTTAAAGGATATGAGTATAGTAAATCAGGGTATAAATATGCAACAGATATAGCCACTAATTTGTAATAGAATTGATCTACTTTGACTTTTCTAAAAATAGTAATAAATGATGTAAACAAGTACTTAGCTAGAAATTTATTGAGATGGGAGATCTAGAGGTTGTAAACTGGGACAAGAGCTGATATGAGTGTCATGAATAGGATCCAAGTATTGAAACCCCTTTTGTACAATAGTGACCTAATTGGATAATAGCACCAATGGCACTAGTATCCTTATTTTGGTATTAGTGTTCTCTATGTATAACTATTTTAAGCTTTTGGGTGAACCTATGTCTGAGTTTGCCAAGCCCATTCTTGTGCACATGAGTTCTGGATCCCTATCTATGACCTATTTTGATAGATTTTGTATGCAAACCCTAAACCTCCATGTTTCTATTGCATTTGTTTGGCACAAGTAGGAAAGTGTGATGTCATTGAGGTAGGTTAGACATCTTCAACACCCCACTATGATGAGAGTTACCTACATACCAATACTCTAAGGAGGGATCAAGCCTAATGTAGTTCTCCACACTTAAGTGTTAGTACAAATGCAAGTGAAGTTAGTATGAATGTTGGTTTGAGTTATTTGAGTGTGCTTGAGACTAGAAATCTGAGTAATATGAGCTTAGGAATGTCATAGATGGTTCTATGTAGAAATAGGGCAGAATAGGAATTAATAGCCTTGATTGTGCATAACTTGTTCTATGTTTGTTTGTGTAATTTTCATATGATTTCCATCTAGTGAATAATGGGCTAAAAGTCATGTATATATACTATTCTAGTGCTTATGTGCATCTTAAAATAGGTCTGCATTGACCCTAGTGTTTGTTATTTTGAAAATATATTCATTGGTGACTAAAGATAGGAAAATGACAATAACACACAAATTGAGACACTAGCACCATTGGTGCTACTGTAAAAATTATGGTGCTAGTGTCCAAGTGGCAAAACTTGAGGCACTAGGGGCCAAAATGCTAAAGTGAAGGTTTGGGAATACTTTAGAGATGTTTTGAGATGCATGTGGCCCATACTAAGGCTAGATAAGTGTCTAAATAGGCCCTAATATTAGTCTAGGGATAAATTAGGGATGGGTGGTCTCAAGTAACATTCTCAGCACTCAAGTGTCATTTTTAGATGATTACGTTTACCCCTCATTATTCTAGAAATACAACAAAGTGAAATGACTAGGATAAAGGAAAAAGAAACATACCTAGACTTACTTAAGAGGCAAATCCTTTGAATCTGGATATGAGTATGTGAAGTATGTTCCATTGCATGTCCTATACATGAAATGTGTATATATCAATCCTTATTTAAGAGAAATCAAAATCAAAAGACAAAATTGAGTAAATAGATAAAAGAGAGGAAAGGAATGAATACACCTCACTGGGTACATGAACCAATGCATTAACTTGGTGATAACCTATGTGTGTATATGTAGATAATAATCAAATCAGTGAATAAATTAGACTAGGTTGATGGCTATCTCATACCCCATGTGTGGGTGGCTTAAGAACTCAATCTAGTTTTGAATCCATATTTACCCACCCTTTCTTGGTGGATCATGACCTATGAATAGCTTGGATGAACTGATGGTGTGTCCAATCCTCTCATATAAGTGGCTCAAGAACTCAAGTAGACTATGACTCCATCATTGCCTATTCATGTGCAGTAGATGTATTTGTAACTAGATTTTGTAATGTAACTGAAGATGTGTAACTATAATTAGAACTGTAAATGTCATTTATGTGACCACTCAAGAACTCTAAAATGTAATATAGTTTTTGGCCACTCAAGAATATTAAACAACTATGGGCCACTCAAGAATGCCAACCACTGCAGATGGAGTAAGGCATCAATCTGGTGTGTAACTTGGAACATGGAGTCTGGTGTGTATAATGTATATAATGACACAGAGGTTGTCATTCTATCTGATCAACCAGTGTATGAGTGAGCATATGGAAACATTATGTCAAATATATGCCCCCAAATATGATATTTGAGTATATGGATTCTAGATCGAGTTGTAATAATCTTTATATGAGTGTCTAAACTTAAATATGAATGAACATGTCACACATGATACTCCTAATCTAATCAAACTAGTATGAATATGAGTTAAACTGAGCCAAAATTGGTAATATGTAATTGAACCTATGCAAACCTAGATTTTACCTATTATACTTTTTTGGCCAATCTAGAATTTCATGAAATTGAGGCTACTAGATAGTAGTGTTATATCTTGGAAAGTAGCATTGGTGGCACTAGTATCTTGATTTGGGTGCTAATGTCCAACTATTTTTATTTTTATGCAACTAAAATTGGTCTATATGTAACTATTTCTTACTATGTTTTCCTGAAACCAATTTTTGTATTATGTGCCTATGTGTTAGAAAAACTATACTCAGAGTGCATTCAAATATCTTGATCTCTATGAAAAACTTGTATGAATTCCCCCTCTTTTAATGGGAGTTGTTGAACCTGTGCAATAACTATCCCAAAAAGAAAAATCTCTGTAAAATGTGTGTTAGTTGGAGCATATATGATATCTATGTAATAAACCAATATAATGTGTATACATGACATTATAATGTAACATAGTCTAATCATAAGTTTATATATACTATGTATGTTAGATTTAGCATTCACAAGGTTGTCAAGATAGATATAAGAATGTTTATGAAATACAAATATGAGTAATAATTCAGTAGTTACCTAAAGAATGGGGCATGATGTCCATCATGACACCCAAGTAGGAAGGAGAGATGCATGAGGTCCTTTATGGTATTTAAAATTGGAGTGTATAACAAGAAAGAGATAAGTGTCATGGCCATGACACATATAAGAAAGCATGTATACAACATACATGAGGCACATAAAGTAGGCCAAGGGGCCACAATACAAGGGATATAGGCACATGCCACTAAATTTGAGAAAGTAAGACATATAAAGATATGTTCAAATGCCCACATATGCAAATAACAAGCATGTTGGCTTAGAGCCACATGGAAGGTCATGTTCAAATATATGTATGCATAATCAAGAAGAAACACATAAGGACACGGGCACATGTCCAATGCATACATACAATAAAAATAACTGACATAGAGCCATAGAGCAATGGCATATTCAAATTCCCTTGAATAAGAGAAGCATAGAGACACTATCAAGTCTAAACTAGGAAATTTAAAAATGAGAGTATGCATGAACATGTGATACAAATTTTTATAAAAGATAAGATGTATATAAGCTAAGTCTAAAGAAGTAGAAGTTAGTAAAAAATATGAGTAAGTGTAGGATGATCAATATTCAAGATATAACAATGCTAAATTTGTGATTTAGAGTTTAGAAATATGTAACCTGATAATCAAAATTATGTATAGGATGCCCCTAACTAGATGAATGTATCAAATGAAGAACTCGTGTATCTAAGTATATGCCCCTAGTGGGTAGATAGTAACAAATATGGATATGTGTAGTGGACCTGAGTCATGCAAGTAGCTGAAAAAACTCAAAAAGAACAAGTGAAGCATGTATGTATGATAAAACTAACTATACTAAGATAACTAGCATATGTAGTGTGTGGAAAATATAAATGTAAATATGGCAATGCATACAATCTATAATTTATACTTTCTATGTAAATATTTGAATGTTTTTTTTTTGTTTTGGAATATTATATTTTTTTTCATATTTTTTGGATACAAGATATGTACAATTTTCATGAAAATGAAACTATATACAAGGAGCAAGAAATAAAGAAACTATGTACAAGAAGGGAGGAACATACTAACCAATGAGTCTCATAAGATACTCACTATCAATGTGGCATGCGTCAAATAAATGAAAAGTGATCATTTTGCTATGTGAAAAGGTCATAAGGTCTCAAAACCTATTTTACTGAGTGATCTATGTAAACACCTAAAACTGATCACAACTAGCTTTCGACTAAACTTCAGACTGATTCTTACCAACCTTTGTAAATTAATCCTAGGAATCATTGAATGTCCCACATTTGCTTGTGCATTATTCATCAAAATTCAAAATCATGTTGAGGCATCCCTATTTGGGATACTAGCTTGTATGCAATAATAACCTCTCATAGATTCACCCTTAATCACCTTGTGACATAACAAATTTCAATTTGGCCTATGGACCTATTGAGGTAGTTGCACACTTAATCAAATCTTGGAAGAGCTAAAAGGATAATCAAAATCAATTAATAAATTAAACAAGATTAAATGCCTAGTTGAATTATCCATTTGAAATTAATGAACATCTAAAAATGGAAATTCCAAAAATTAAAATATCAAAGCCTTTCATCATTACCTTTATAAGTTGTCAAGCTCTTTGAAAATATCCTAAAATATCATATTTGAGAGTCATGCCTATTAATTCCAAATCATAATTACTTGACAACTATTAACTCAACTAGAGTTAGTTTTAACTCACCTAGGGTTAGTTTGAACCCATTCCATGTTTAAAATAAACCTTAACTCATATTGGGTGAGAGTTAATTCCTAAGGATATAAATACAAGGCCATACCCCTTAATTTCTAAGCTTAGATATTGTAGAGTTATTATGCAAGATTTACTCCATAAGACTCATGCAAGTAGTGTTACCATACCCAAATCTGAAGTCAAACAACATCAAAGCCAAGGTACTAAGGAGAGAAGGAACTAAACAAGCTTCAATATTGAAGACATCTTGATGCATAAGCTGAGCAAACCATTCAACAAAGCCATTTAGAGCTACCAAGGAAGGTGAAAGAACTGTTTATTTTATGTTTTAATTGTGCTTTCATTTAGTTTTTGTTACTTAAGCTTTCCCTATTATCTAGGCTAGAGGTGTTAGGAATTTAGCGAGTTCATTTCATTTGTTTTATGAGACTAACACAAGACTAACCTCCACTCTATGTTAAATCCTTGTTCACATGTTGGCAGGCCCGATGGGATTCACACCCCACTAAGTTTCTCCTAAGGCCTTTTAGAGCACTCTCCTAGTTATTTTCATGTAAAAATGTAAGCTTACCAATCTGTTGTCCCCCAAAAGTAGCATTCATTTTTGGGACAACATTTGAATTATTTTGGTCTTACAGACCAAAATTGTCTCTTCCATTTTAAAAAAATTATCCTAGACATTCAGATTCCTCATTTTCCAAGCTTCTCAAAAAATCTACAGACTTTGCAGGTTAAGTTCAATGGGTTTTACATGTTGATTTCTACAGACTTTGTTTCTACAGACTCTACAGGCAGGTTTATTTATACAGGTTCAAAGGCTTCTGCAAGTGGTTTCAGTCAAAAGAATTGGTTTTCAACACTTGGTCATTTTTTGGGATTAGCTCAGAGCTTCAATTCAATCAAAAATCTCCATCGGCAAGCATCTGAGTGCAAAAAGTGGCTTGAACCATTGAACCAATGGGTTCAAAGGTTCAACGGGTTCAAGGTTCAATGGTGGGTTCAACCAAAGGAACAATTCAATGGCTCGGTTCAACCAAGCGGTTCAACGCTTTATTTCACTCAGTGTCTTTTGGTTCAACCAAATAGTTCACTCAGTTGGTTCATTCTTTCAGTTCATCCTTTGGTTCAACGTCTACAGGTTCAACAACAGGTTTTAAGACATTTTTCAAAGCTTTGTTTTACAGTTGAACCAAAACTTGGTTCAAAGCTTTGGTTTAACCGATTGGTTGAATGTCAAAGTTCATGTTGGTTCAAAGGCAAGTTCATTATGTTTGGTTCAAATGTTTAGTTCATCGGCTTGTTTCATTCATTAAACCATCGGCTTGAACCATTTTTGGTTCAACCGATTGGTTCAACGTCAAAGTTCAAAGGGGTGGTTCAATGCAAAAGGAAACTTCCCGAAGGACAAGTGCCCTTACGGAGGACACTTAATCCATAAAATCACCCTTCGAAAGGGTCATTTTTCAAGGAATCCAAAAGGTAATTCTTTCGAATTTGTTTAAGGCATTTGAAAATTGGCTAACACTTAATTCTTTCAGACTTCTGTCCAAAGGAATTCCTTCGAACAAAAAGTTTGAAATAATTCTAAGTGGCTGCAGGCTCAAAAGATCCGAAGACCAGTCAAAGACTTCGCGGAACAAATTTCTGCAAACTTTTGTCCACGGGAATTTTCCCTGGGAAAATTGTCCGTGGGACAAATGTTCGTGGAAATTACCCGCGGGAGAAAACACCTGGGAATTTGCCCGAAGCATAGTTCGTCGGGAACTTTCATGGGAGAAAGCCCAGGGATTTGTCCGTGGGAACTATCAAGGCAAAGCACTGTTGAAGGACCCTAAAGGGTAGGTGCCCTTGCGGGGGACTCTCGGTGGCCAAAGTAAAAGGCTATTTTGACTCGACACAGGTCATTTCTTAAGGCCCAAAAGGGCAAGTCCAATTTGGAAGAATACAAAGCCAAAAGTTGAAAGAAGACCAAGGGGTGACACCCCCGAAGACGTCAAATTTAGGATAGTGAACTAGCCATTGAGAGCACATTGACGGGCATCTAAACATCAATTTTAAAGCCCATAAAATAGCCATTGATCCTTTGGATTTACAAACTCAAATGCATTCCCAGAATTCAAGACCAAAACCAGCTGAAAGCAAGGAAAGACAGAACAACGAATGAATCTAGGACTCGATTTAATTAACCAAAAAAGGAGGAACGATGAAGACAAGATCAGACTGCCACGTGGACATTGAAAGTTGTAATCTTTCAATAGCATGACTTGTTCATCTACATTGAAAAGATCAAATGGGTAAAAAGCCCCAAAGTTCCAGCCTATCTTTCTAATAGTTCCTAACACATCATGATTTATTATTGTTCCTGAGTCCTTCAAATGGCTATATAAGGGAGTTTCTTTCATTGTAATTGAATCTCTTTTTTTGATAATCTGAACGAAACTCTACCCAAATTGAGAGGCATCATTGAGACTTTGTGCTTAGTCTGTTAATCATATTTTGTTACTGGAATAAGAAAACAAGGAACTTTTTCAGACTTTGTGCTGTGATATCTTTGTTGTTAAGGAAGATGTTCTTATGTCTTTTTCCTTGATATATTTTTTGTTCCAGTAATTTAACAAGCAGAATTATTAAAATTGTTCAAGAAAGTGTCCTAAGGAATCAACTGTGGAGAGACTTTGTGCCCCCATAGCTACCTTCAATGTGTTTTCTTTTCTTTGATGTGTAAAGGACTTTGAGAAGACTTTGTGCTCTCATTGTCCTTTGTATATTACTCTTGAGCATTTCAAGTGGAGACTTTGTGCTATATCTAGATTTGCTAGTTACTACGCTCTCAGTTACATTCTGCTTTTATTTCCAGAAGTATTCTTGTGGCTGACTGAATAGTTCTTCTGAAAGAAGAGGAGTGCTGTCTGTCATTTCCCTTGAGTTTTTCCTTTGTTTTGGACACATCATCTCTGAAGAAAGAGAGATGGATGTATTGTCTTACCCTTGAGTATTATTTTTTGTTATACATATATATAGCATATCCACAGGGAACCTCCCCTTGATGAGAGGAGAGAGCAGTCTCCTTCTGATGTGATAAACTTACATATTTGAATGATTAATCTTCCTACTTTGGCTGATCAGACCTATTTTGTTTACTAGTATGCTAATAGACAAAATATTCAACCAACAGTTTTTGGCGACTCCGCTGGGGCTATACCCATAATCCATTTATAGCCTATCCATTCACCTCCACATTAATTGAGAAAGAACACATAGTTTAAAGCCCCAAGATTTAACTGAATCAAGGTCAATTCTTTTCCATTTTTGTTTTACAATCTGCCAGATTCAAGGTCTACACGAAGCCAAAGGGCTAAAGGTATCATTGATCCTGTGTTTGAGCTGGTACAACAAAGTGATTTTGATTTTTTTCCTTCACCATCTCGTCTCCAACGAACCAAGAGCTTTCATCCTACTAAAGCTAGATCTCCATTACTAGATGAAGTATCTACTTCTGCTGTTGATAAAGCTGTGCCTATAATTACCCCTTTAAGATTTGTTATCCCTCCTTTTCAGAATCCTATAATGGCAGTTCAAGGCCCCTGGGGTAATGCTTTTGGTCCTCTCAATCTTACTCCTCCTCTACATGAGCTCCCACATAGTTCTAGGAAAAATTTCCCTAAATTCTACGGTGATGACAAAGTTCATCCTGATGAACACATTGCAACATTCAGTATAGCTTGTGGAGTAATCGGAGTAGAATTTGAAGATGTAATAGTTTGAAGCCAGATTCAAACTTGTAGAAGATGCACATAGACTTCTGGCTCAACTTACACAGATGAAGAGTCTCATGAGCCTATGAGAGACTTCATAGCTAAATTTGACAAATTGAGAAACAAAATCCCTATCATTGCTTGACCTACAGCTAAGAATCTCAAATGCTTTTTCATTAATTCTCAGCTACCTGAAGTCAGTTTTCCCTTGAGACGTGCTGGTCAAATAGATCTCACTGCAGTTCAACTTTTGGCCACTGAAGTAGAAGATGATCTCATCTTAGCAGGGAAAATAAGAAGAGATCTAAATAGAAATAGAGCTTCATCATCTTCTGAATTTGCATCTACAAGCACCACAGATCCAATGGTGAAGAAATTAGCAAATGAGCTCCTTGCCCTCAAAAAGCAAATGGCTCAAGGAATGTCTTCTACTCCTACATAAAGAAGAACATTCCCAAATCAGTCATATCAGGGCAATGTTTCTAGAAACCAAGGACAACAAAATCATTTTCCTCCCCCACAAGGGAAACTTGCCCTGGAAGCTCCTCCAACTATTTTCGCAATGGGATATCTTGAAGCAGAATCAGAATTCTCTTATCAGCCTAAATTAAATCAAGAAAATGATGCTGATATCATTGAAGATAGTCAAGAATCAGCTAGCGACTCCCACATTAGTTTCTTGAATTACCAGGATGAACTCAAAAGCAAAGGAGAAGCTTCAGATGGAACATATACAGTGTTTACTAGGTCTAAAAACTAATCAGTCCAGCAAACTGATAAAGAGAAGACAAAAGAGCAACCACAGCTAGCAGTCACAATTGTCAAGCGTGGAACTAATCTGCCTTTTCAGCCAAAAGACCTGGTAATCACTCAAAAGGTAAATACATCTGTTTTGCCTTCCCCTTTTACTTCTAATTCACAAACTAGCCCACCTCCCATCCCTCCTAAAATTTAGAAAGTTGAAGTACCTTTCTCTATACCTAGCTCAATTCAGTCATTTGACATAATTGATCATGTCAAAAGACAAAAATACAGATATTTGAATTTGAATACTTGTAGTCTAATCCGGATCAACTGAATAAACTGGTTCAATATGTTGAAAATCAAACTATCCCTGTAGGACAAAAGGTGAAAAAAGTAACTTTTGATTGTCCAAAAAACATGCCTATTCCAAATAATCTGGTCATTACTCCTCCAGCTGCTCCTGGAAAAATAGAATACTTCTATGTTTTTTTGTTAATCAATGGCCACAAGCTGAGTAACTATATAATAGACTCAAGCGCATCTGACAATATCATGCCTGCTAAAGTTGCTGAGTCTCTTGGTCTCACACTGACTAAGACATTTGGGAGATGTTTCTCCATGGAGAACAAGCAAGTACCATTGCTGGGGCAAATCAAAGATGCCCAATTTACATTCACAGCCTTTCTGGACAAGAGGATTAAGATGATTGTCTTGGTGGCTGACGTCCCAGCATCTTATAGCATTTTGCTTGGATGAAATTTCTATAAGGATGTGGGAGGAGACTAAACATGGATTTATCTAAGGCAAGGATCCCTGTCCAAGGCGTGATGAAAAGATTACTTCCTGAAAAGGAAGCAAAGTACATAGTTACCAAGACATCAGCTCCTGAAGCTCAAATCCTTTTTTAATCCATAGGTATGGGTAACTACTTTTTATATATAAGTGAAAAAAGGCCCCCCATCTCTGATGAGGGAAAGTCTGAAGTAAAGTCAGTGTATGATGAAATTTGGACTCTAGAATTTGATGGTAGCTGTTCCTCTACTGGTTCGAGAGCTACGATTGTCTTAATATCTCCTCAAGGAGATATGTTTCCTTCATCCTATAAATTACAATTCAGCAACACTAACAATACAACTGAATATGAATCATTGTTGCTGGCCATGAAGGTTGCTCAAGAAAGAGGCATCAAGTTTCTTCATGCCAAAGGGGATGTTGAATTAGTGGTCTGTCAAGTGATAAATCTATATCAGACCAAGAATGAGAGGCTATGCCACTACCGTAACTTGGTTTGGGACCAAATTGAAAGCTTTAATGCTTTCAATATTTCTGCCATTCCCAGAAAGTCTAATGACAGAGCTGATGCACTTGCTGTTTCAGGAACTCTCTTAGTTCCTCATTCAGATTTTAAAGAAGCCAAGTATACCATTGAGCTAGTCTATAAACCAAGTGTTCCTGACAATGCTAATCATTGGCAAATATTTAGTGATGATTATCAGATCATTGCTTTTTTGGAACGAAAAGACAAATTTGAACAACTATATTTTGAAGGCAGCGAATCTCAGAAGTCTGAATCTATTTCTAAATCTAGTTCAGATGTAAATGAAGAATTCCTACAGCTGAAAGGAAATAAAATTCTTAAAGGCCTGGTTTCTCTTGAGAAGCTATTTGACAAGCATGATATATTTGTCAAACAACAGCAAACAAATTCAAATTTCTCTTAGGGATTTGACCAAGTAAATCTAACCAACAAAGAAAATTCAAAGATGGTCAACATTGGTAAGTGCTGCACACCTGAAGAAAGATTCAAATTCACCTCTTTGCTCCGTCAATACATTGATGTCTTAGCATATTCATATGAAGACCTGAAGTCTCTCAGACCTGATGAAATCTGCCATCACATTCCTCTCAAGGCTGATTCAATGCCCTACAAGCAGAAATCTAGACAATACAATCCATAAATTTCAGGTAATATTATGTCTGAGATACAAAAAATGTTAAATGCTAGAATTATTTTCCCAATCCATCATTCTACATGGATTGCAAACATAGTGCTTGTAAGGAAGAAGAATGGCAAAATTTGTATTTGTGTAGATTTTTGAAATCTAAATCAGTCATCTCTAAAAGACAATTACCTTTTGCCAATCATGGACCAAGTGCTTCAAACAGTAACAGGATTAGAAATGTTATCAATGCTGGATGGCTTCTCAGGGTATAATCAAGTTGAAGTTGGTGAAGCTGACCAACACAAAACTGCATTCAATACACCTTGGGGTACATTTGCATATAAAAGAATGCCTTTTGGCTTAATAAATGCTGGTGCTACCTTTCAGAGAGAAATGGACATGGCCTTCAAAGATGAGATTGGCAAATTCATAGTGGTATATCTTGATGACTTAACTGTCTTTTCAAAGCGTTGATCTGATCATGTACGCCACTTGCAACAAGTGCTGGAGTGCTGCCGGCAGAATGGTATTTCCTTGAATCCTAAAAAGTCTATTTTTGGAGTAACAGAGGGTAAAATCTTTGGAGACATTGTGTCCAAAGAAGGTATAAATATTTACTCAAACAGAGTCAAATATATTCAAGAGATGAATTTGCCTACAAGTAAAAATGTTGTTCACTCTTTCTTCAAAAAAGTGAATTTTTTACGAAGATTCATCCCTGAATTTGCTGAGAAGACAAGACACATTGTGAACATGATGAAAGGGAAGACTACCTTCAGTTGGACCAAAGAAGGCAAATTAGCATTTCAAGATATCAAGACTGCCATTGCTCACGTCCCTACCTTGGTTTGTCTAGATTACCACAAAGATTTCATCATATACAGCTATACGTCTGAGCATACTCTTTTAGCGATTCTTGTTCAACAAGATAAGAAAGGTATGGAATCCCCCATCTCTTTCATGAGTTGCCCTCTCAAAACCCATGAAATTATGTATTCAAATATAGAGAAGCATGCCTATACATTGGTAAAAGCAGTCAAACATTTTCGCTTCTATATTTTGAATTCACATACTACTATTTTAGTTTCTGACGCTACAGTCAAGTCTATATTAACTTAGCAGGAGTTTAGCACAACGAGAGGTAATTGGATTGCAAAGATTCAAGAATTTGATCTGGATATCAAGCTGACAAAGCTGGTCAAAGGTAAAGGCCTTTGCCAATTAATGGCTGACAATAAGCCAGAAGATACACATCGTGAAGAAGTTGAAGTGGAAGATGCGCCAACAGTCCTTTTTGTCTCCACCACCACTGAATGGTATTCAGATATTGACTATTTTCTGACTTATGGTGAATGTCCTGCTCATTTGTCTTACAAAGAAAGGAGAACTATCAGATTAAAAGTTGCTAATTTTGTCCTTTGGGATAACGCCCTATACAAGAGAAGCATAGATGGAGTATTTCTTCGCTGTGTAGACAAAGAATAACAAAAGTAGCTCTTGAAATCTTTCCACAATTTGGCATGTGGAGGACATTTTTCAGCCCCTGTGACTGCTCACAAAATTCTGTGAGCCAGGTATTACTGGCCAACTCTTTTCCAAGATGCACATAAGTGGGTGAGGAAATGTGAACTTTGCCAGCAATTTGTTGGAAGACCCAAGTTGGCTGCCCTGCCTCTCAAGCCAGTAATCATAGAGGAACCTTTCCAACAATGGGGACTTGATTTTATTGGGACAATAAACCCATCTTCAAGTGCTGGACATGATTATGTCCTTACAGCAACTGATTATTTCACTAAGTGGGTAGAAGCAATCCCAACTAAGCATGCTACTTCAGAAGTTGTATGCAACTTCCTCAAAGAGAATATCATTTCCAGGTTTGGAGTTCCACTCAAAATTGTTACTGATAATGCAGCTTGTTTAACCTCTCAAAAAATTATGCAATTCTATTTTCATTATAGAATTACGCTCTCTCATTCTTCTGATTATTTTCCACAAGGGAATGGATAAGCTGAGTCCAGCAATAAGAATTTGGTAACTATTATCAAAAATCTAGCAAATGATAATCAAAGGACATGGCACAAAGCATTGGTTGATGCTCTATGGGCAGATAGGATCACGCCAAAGAGGGCAATTGATATGTCCCCTTTTCAACTTCTTTACGGTATCAATGCTGAGATACCAATCACCTTAGAGTTACCAGCCTTAAAATTGGTGAAGGCCATTGAAGATCATACATATGAGAGTTCTCTTGACAAAAGAATCATGTGCCTGACTCAGCTGGAGGAACAAAGAACCATGGTGGTGGACAGAATTGTTGTTCATCAAAGTCTAGTAAAGAAACTCTTTGATCAGAAGGCCAAAAATCCTGATTTCCAGATTGGGGATCAAGTCCTGTTGTGGGACAAAAGAAGAGAACCAAAGGGGATGCATGGAAAGTTTGACTCCCTTTGGAGAGGCCCATTCATAATTCATTAGCACATGGGTGAAAACAACTTTCTATTAAAATACCAAGATGGCACACTCTTTTCTCTGCCCCACAATAGGCAGCATCTGAAACACTTCAACTCTTGAAGTATCAGATCATTGCCTCTGTATATATGTATATTTGTACAGTTTCTAATGATGTTTTGTTTTGTTTATTTTATTTTTGATGCCTTTAATTTTTGGGTAGCATGACTCTGAATCCCAATGGTACACTTGAAGACACTGGAGATTCTGAATTCTACTCCTTTCAATTCATTTTGCAATTGAAAAAAGTTCCCCAATTGGAGCCAGCTGTTGTCCCCCAAAAGAAACATTCATTTTTGGGACAACATTTGAATCATTTTGGTCTTACAGACAAAAATTGCCTCTTCCATTTTTAAAAAATTATCCTAGACATTCAGATTCCTCATTTTCCAAGCTTCTCAA
Organism: Torreya grandis; assembly: GCA_037957365.1. Classification (NCBI taxonomy): domain Eukaryota; kingdom Viridiplantae; phylum Streptophyta; class Pinopsida; order Cupressales; family Taxaceae; genus Torreya; species Torreya grandis. The sequence goes on along the minus strand of JARHVA010002996.1, from coordinate 556,712 downwards.
AAAATCTACAGACTTTGCAGGTCAAGTTCAATGGGTTTTACATGTTGATTTCTATGGACTTTGTTTCTATAGACTCTACAAGCAGGTTTATTTATACAGGTTCAAAGGCTTCTACAAGTGGTTTCAGTCAAAAGAATTGGTTTTCAATACTTGGTCATTTTTTGGGATTGGTTTAGAGCTTCAGTTCAATCAAAAATATCCATCGGCAAGCATTTGAGTGCAAAAAGGGGCTTGAACCATTGAACCAACAGGTTCAAAGGTTCAACGGGTTCAAAGTTCAATGGTGGGTTCAACCAAAGGAATAGTTCAATGGCTCGGTTCAACCAAGTGGTTCAACGCTTTATTTCACTCAGTGTCTTTTGGTTCAACCAAATAGTTCACTCAGTTGGTTCATTCTTTCAGTTCATCCTTTGGTTCAACGTCTACAGGTTCAACAACATGTTCTAAGACATTTTTGAAAGCTTTGTTTGAACCGTTGAACCAAAACTTGGTTTAAAGCTTTGGTTCAACCGATTAGTTCAATGTCAAAGTTCATGCTGGTTCAAAGGCAAGTTCATTATGTTTCGTTCAAATGTTTAGTTCATCGGCTTGTTTCATTCATTGAACCATCGGCTTGAACCATTTTTGGTTCAACCAATTGGTTTAACCGATTGGTTCAACGTCAAAGTTCAAAGGGGCAGTTCAATGCAAAAGAAAAATTCATGAAGGATAAGTGCCCTTGTGGAGGACACTTAATCCATAAAAGCACCCTTCAGAAGGGTCATTTTTCAAGGAAGCTGAAAGGTAATTCTTTTAGATTTGTTTAAGGCATTTGAAAATTGGCTAACACTAATTCTTTCAGACTTCTATCCGAAGGAATTCCTTTGAACAAAAAGTCCAAAAGAATTCTAAGTGGCTACGGGCTCAAAAGATCCGAAGACCAATCAAAGACTTCACAGAACAAATTTTTGTGAACTTTTGTCCACGGGAATTTTCCCCAGGCAAATTGTCCACTGGAATTTTCTGTGGGACAAATGTCCAAAGAAATTACCCACAGGAGAAAACACCTGGGAATTTTACTGAAGGATAGTCCACGGGGAACTTTCACAGGAGAAAGCCCAGGGATTTGTCCGCGGGAACTATCAAGGTAAAGGGCTGTTGAAGGACCCCGAAGGGCAGGTGCCCTTGTGGGGGACTCTCGGTGGCCAAAGTAAAAGGCTATTCTGACTTGACATAGGTCATTTTTCAAGGTCTAAAAGGGCAAGTCCAATTTGGAAGAATACAAAGCCAAAAGCTGAAATAAGACCAAGGGGTGACGCCCCTGAAGATGTCAAATTCAGGCAGTGAACTAGCCATTGAGAGCACATTAACGGGCATGTAAACGTCAATTTTAAAGCCCATAAAATAGCTGTTGATCCTTTGGATTTATAGAGTCGAATGCCTTCCTAGAATTCAAGACCAAAACCAGCTGAAAGTGAGGAAAGACTGAATAACAAATGAATCCAGGACTCGATTCAATTAACCAGAAAAGGAGGAACGATGAAGACAAGATCAGATTTCCAGGTGGACATTGAATGTTGTAATCTTTCAATAGCATGACTTATTCATCTACATTGAGAAGATCAAATGGGTAAAAAGCCCCAAAGTTCCAACCTATCTTTCTAACAGTTACCAATGCATCATGATGTATTACGGTTCCCGAGTCCTTCTTCAAGTGGCTATATAAGGGACTTTCTTTCATTGTAATTAGATCTCTTTTTTGACAATCTGAACGAAACTCTGCCCAAATTGAGAGGCATCATTGAGACTTTGTGCTCAGTTTGTTAATCATATTTTGTTACTAGAATAAGAAAACAAGGAACTTTTTCAGACTTTGTGCTGTGATATCTTTGTTGTTAAGGAAGATGTTCTTATGTCTTTTTCCTTGATATATTTTTTGTTCCATTAATTTAACAAGCAGGATTAGTAAAATTGTTCAGGAAGGTGTCTTGATGAATCAACTGTGGAGAGACTTTGTGCCCCCATAGCTACCTTCAGTGTGTTTTCTTTTCTTTGCTGTGTAAAGGACTTTGAGAAGACTTTGTGCTCTCATTGTCCTTCGTATATTACTCTTGAGAATTTCAGGTGGAGACTTTGCATTGTATCTAGATTTGCTAGTTACTATGCTCTCAGTTACATTTTGCTTTTATTTCCAGGAGTATTCTTGTGGCTGACTGAATAGTTCTTCTGAAAGAAGAGGAGTGATGTCTGTCATTTCCCTTGAGTTTTTTCGTTGTTTTGCACACATCATCTCTGAAGAAAGAGAGATGGATGTCTTGTCCTACCCTTGAGTATTATTTTCTGTTTATACATATATTTAACATATCCACAGGGAACCTCCCCTTGATGAGAGGAGAGAGAAGTTTCCTTCTGATGTGATAAACTTACACATTTGGACGACTAATCTTCCTACTTTGGCTGATTAGACCTATTTTGTTTACCAGTTCGCTGATAGACAAAATATTCAACCAACATAATCAAAATAGGTGAAAATTGTATGCCAAAGGACATTTTTATATAAGTCACAAAGTTGCTCTATTAAATCATGGTTTTACTCTCTATAATTATGATATTGTGCAATATCACTATTCACACAGTCGTGATTTTATCACAACTATTGCATTTTTATGTCTAAGTATAAAGGTTTTCACTGACCGTTTATGCTTGTAGAGTGACTTGTGATATTTCAATATCACTATTATGGAAGTTGTGGTATTATGATAAAAATAGTGATATTATAATATTGATACTTTGAAAGTGGTGATATTTCTATTAATTCTATGATTTTATCAAAAAATTTACAATATTACACTTAAACTACTAGCGGTTAGGCTAACCATTTTGTGTTAAGTTACAATATTGTGACTCTCAGAGTAATGATATTGCCTTTATTTCAATGATTTTATCATTAGAGTAGAGATATTGCTTTATGTAATTTGTTTTCATTAAAATTGTGATATTGCGCTGATGGTCATGGTTTTATAGAGAGAGTTATGGTATTGCTTTGTGTTCTACAGTTTCACACACTGTGTGAAAACCAAAAACTCAAGAGCAAGATTTGGGAAGTCATGTATCCACTCATGATGTGATTTTAAGCACAAGGACTCCCTAACATGTTTTAAAATACCTAAAAGGCCATAAGTAAACATTTAAAACCCTTCTAACTTGCAAATTTCACATTTCAAATTGGTGTTTTAAAAAATTATTTTTGCTTAAGTCATTTTTGTTTTTTCAAAGTTTCCAACAAACAAACGCCAAGGGGACAAAATTTCAATGCACATTTCATCTTGGTGCAATAAAATAAATTCTCACATTAGTTAGATAACTCATAAGAGTTTCATTTTATGTTTGTTTATTAAAAGTTTTTTGTTTAAGCAAAATGAGTGATGCGTGTATGCTCTCCCCTCGTCCCCTTTAAAAAACTCAGGTGACCTAAAATTCTCATTCTTTGCCCTTGTTGCTTTAGTCCAAAAGTATGAAAATAAAGTTGCTAAGGCCCTCCTGTATGGTTTGGGTGACCTTAAAATGACCATAAAGTCTTTTCACTTATCTTTATTTTCATGCATTTTGGTTTGTGAGTGGGAGTTCATCGCCTCCTCACAGGGTTTTTTAGGGAAGTGTTGACCCAAGAATTCATTTCTTGGAATCATTTCAACCCCACTCCATGGTGGGGTATATAAATTGAGATTGACTTGCTAGGATGCTTATTTTGAGTGGTTAAAATAAGCTTCATTAGTGGTACTCAACCTCATAATGTAGGGGTAACTCAAACATCATACTATACTAAGCAAGCAATAGATGTAGTGGTTGTGAAAAGAACAAGACCTTTTCATAACAAATTGGTTGACTTGGATACAAATAAAATGATTGCATCTCTAGTGTTAGCCATACTCGGGTCCATCTAGAAATGAGCAAAAATTGATAGTTTAAAATAACCCCACTTACTACAAACATATTGTTGATGCAGAGGAAGTAGCCCGAAGTTCCATGTTGTAGTATAAACTCTTGAGAGAAGAGGGGTTTTAAAAACCCTACTTTTCATGCACTTTTACTTTTTAGATTAACAATTAAAATCCTCTCAAGAGTGATTATATTGATGGAATTTGATAGTATTATGCATCCTTATTAGTTTTAGGATTTATGACATTACACTCAGGTGTTTATGTCATTTTATCTTTTCTTAGATGGTCTTGAGTCAAGCTATCTTATTTTTTTTATCTTACCATGTCAAAATTATTCTTGTTTATACATCACTACTTTATTTAAGGAGGTCTTATGCCATCTATTTAACATCATACCTTTTGCCATAGTCTTTTTGACAAACTTGTTTGTATGTGTCACTTGATTAAAAGGGGGTCATTATGCTGCCCAATTCATTCTAAACTTGTGTGTCTTTGAGTATTCAAACAAATGTTGGTAACATATTTAGAGTATGATAATGTCATTACACTATTCTAATCATTTCATAGACTTATTGTTTTGTGTCCAAAATTATAAACAAAACTGTGTGTGCCTTTTGGATCTATACCTAGTGCCATTATGTTGTTCACCCTTGTCTAACTTGTCTATTTTGAGATGCCTATTTTTCTATGTTGAGTTTTAAATTAGCCTTAACAATTTCAAATCCAAACATTGATTGATTTCTACCTATGCCTTTAGTAATTTTTTCCTAGACATCGATCTTTCACTTTTAGGTTGTGTAACTTAGGTTAATTCTTTATTTGATTTGAACACTATTGTTTGTGCCTAGATTCGGGGGAAGTGGTATATCTTCTGTATGCCTATTGTTTCATATTTTTTGAAAAATGACCAATTTCATATTTAAATTCAAATGCCTAGTTTATGCCAAAGTGTTTCAAATTTATTAGATTAAATCTCTTACCTTGTTTTGTTTAAAGTCTAGCTTTTGTGCTTTTTTCAAAAGACCTAGCAATACCTATTTTGAGCCTAACTTTTGTGCCTTCTCCAAAAGACATAACAAATTTTGTTTTCTTTAGATTAGACTGATTTGATAGAATTTCAACCTAGAGTTTGTCATTTCAGTTTTTATTTCATTTACTTGACCTTTTGTGTAAGACATTTGACGTTAGACTGTTTAAAACCAAGTTGTAGCATAGACATTTTTGGAAATATAAATCTACTTTATTACCAAGTTAGACCATGTTCAAACCATTTTTACTTTGGAAATTATTTTTAAGAGTTTATAGAACTCTAGGCCTTTTTCACAAAACATTCATCATTGATTTGACTATGTCTCACTATACTCGTATTGGAGCCAAGTTCAATCTAAGATATGATAATCTGGTTGCACAAGATGACTTTATTAAAGACCCTTATGGTGATGATGTAGTTTATGAGATGGATATTTATCCTCCTTACAATACTCAATCTAGGGAACAAATCCAAGATCCCTTAGCCCACTATTTGGTTAACACACATCCATTCTCAGAGTAGGACCTAAAGCAAATAATGTAATACCTTGCTAGCATACCATCAATTATGTACCAAATTCAACAATAGTCATACTAAGTTACAATACCATCAACATATGATCCATATTTTCTTTATCTTTACTTCATTTCAAACAAGGATGAATTTTTAATCAAAGCCACAGAGGTAGGGGCTAAGTTTCTAGCAGACTTCCCCCACAAAAATTCACCTAACCTAGTTAGAGTGCCTTTAACTATACCTTATAATCAAACCATCGAATGTGCCTCTTCTATCAATCCTCAAGCACTCATGTTGATGTCATACTAAAACCCTAATATGCTTGTCATAGCAAAGGGCCTCATGGAGGACCATTTTATATAAATACAAACAATATATCAAACCTATTTGAACTTAGTGCATAATTTTAATAACATGGCCATGTCAAATGCTCCTCTCATTGAGTTTGATCCTTCAATAGGAGTATTAATCAAATTGACAAGCCAAGGTAATTTGAGCATAAACCCATTTTCATAATACTCTTCAGTTGGAGACATGTTCACTACCCTATCTATTAAAGAAGTGTCTACTAATTCTACGTAGATGAATATGCCAAACATAGTGGATAACACACAAGTGTCATCCCATCTAGGCCAAAGTGGTTTAAATGCACTAACAACTAGTTCACAACAAGTGCCTTTAGTTAACACCATGAGTGGTTCACAATAATAGGGGGTAGGAACTTCTACCCCCAACCACAGCCAACTACTTCTAATCCTCAACCAACTACATCATCAAGTATGCAATTGCAAGGATTAAATAGTCAAATGCAAACTAGTGCCTTACCTCAAAAAAAATTGATGAATGTTACTCCACCATAATAGGTGATGACTAACATTCCACAACAATAAGCACAATCTCGTATACTAATGTAGTAGAGATCAAACATTTCACCACCTCAACAGGGGAAACTAATATTTCACCCCATCAGGTAGTGACAAGGACACCTCAATAGTCGTAAACCAATATGCCTTCATAATCACAAACATAATCTAACTAACAGTGTATATCCATTGGTCAACAACAAATACCAAACACTTTACAAGCGTATACTACACAACAAATATTCACACAACCATGAGGGGATAGTATTTAACAAGTAACCATTAGGTAATAATTGCCTTTTCTTCCAAATGTGCCACAAATTCAATGATAGGGCATTATTTCACAATAAGTTCCCCTTATTCAACCAGGTTTGACTAGTTGGTAGCAAGTCCCTACTCAAATGTGGTAGGCATGGTACTTCACTTGAGCCATATCCTTTCATCTCTGCAAAAATTACCCCAAAACTAGGCCTATACACCAAATCCAGACCAAATTATCGCACCAAAATGCGTTTAATTTCAACAATCACATTCCAATCCAAGGATGCATATTCCTAGTTAGTTCCTTATCCAAACCAACATTTCACAACAAATAATGCCTCCATTATACCCCAGTTAAAGTAATCTATCTTTGAATGCCCAACCTTCACCTCAAGCCAATGTTCCATCTAGTTTTTTGGCATAAGAACTATAGTAAATGAAGGATACAATTGCTGCCATCCAAGCTAAGAAACAAACCAAGAAATTTAAGTTGGATTATGTGTGTTATTACCCATTCAACATGGAGTATCTGTAGATACTATTTCCTCCACGATATGAGCCACCAAAATTTGACTAATATAATGATAAAGGAGACCCTAAAACCCATTTGATAGAATTCTTTGTTGTTTTCTAGCTAGTGGCCTACAACGACATATACCTCCTACTATTGTTTCCTTAGAGTTTAACAAGACAAGCCTTGAAATGGTTTTTTAAATTGCCAAAGAACTTAGTATCTAATTTTGATGATCTTTCAGATAAATTTGTGCAACATTTATCCTATAATCTTGAACATGAGATTTCATTGGTAGATCTGACTTAAGCCAAGCAAAAAGTAGGTGAAAGCTTTGTAAGAAATCTATAATGATGGATATCACTCACACGTAGATTCACCCATAGTTTACTAGACAAATAATTAGTCATTGTGTTTACCAAAAAATTGAACAATGAGATATCTTACCATCTGGAGTCTTAATGTGCACACACTTTTAAAAAAATCATTGACAAATGTTTGCTAATCAAAAAGGCCCTTATTAATAAAGGAATTATTAATCTCACCTCATCAAACCAAAATCAAAACCAAAACCAAAACCAAGGAAATGGCTAAAATTATAACCAAAACTAATTCTAAGTGCAAGCATTAGCACTAGCCTAGGCTAGTACTTATGAAAAATCCAAGCAGTTTAACCATAATAAGAATGTTGTTACAAATAGAGTAACTGAATCACGTCATATCCAAAGAGTGCAAACACCATCTACTCATTTAATGCCCTAAATGTTAATTAATCCTCACTAATAACCTATTCAATAAATACAACCTTCACAACAGCCTAGACCAGTGCAATAAATGCAATAACCATTACCCTTGAAAACCCCTCCTCTAAGGAAAAATGTGCCAACTCATAGAGTTTTCAATGACCTTAGAGAACCCATTGATGTCATCTTTTACAAACTAGTCATAGATAATATGATTAGTTGGCCAATTCCAAAGCACTATCCTAAGGGCATTCCTTATCTAGACTGGTATTGAGAAAATGAATTCTATGAATGTCATCAACTTAATGGGCATAACCTACATCCTTGTGTGAAAATCAAACATATTATTGAAAATATGTTAGAAAATAGGGAGATAACATTGGATAATATAGAATTTACATCCAATCAAAAGTTGGGTATTTACCAAAACCCTTTTTCATAACATTACCATAATAGCCAACAATAATAGCAATAAAGGCCAGAATAATAACAACAATAGTTGAGACAATAATAGAAAAATCCAAAAACAATAACATCAAATGAATGGACATAACCAAGGCTAGAATAATGCTAATACCCAATAGACTTACCATGTAGTTGCACATGACTAAAATAAGGCTTTAAGTCATCTTGTGGGAGGTCACATTTCCACCATTACCATCAATCTAATACCAAGTGCTAATAGAATATGATCATTGATAAACTATTCCAGTCAACCAACCTATGCCAATGATCCTTCCTTGACCTGGGACTACATAAAAGTATATCATCAAGTAAGGATTACTAATTTTGGACCTTATACCAATAACTCATCATTACCTTGTGACCATATGCAATTACACTAATAACTGAGACTTATCCTATCTGGTCCCCTTCCACCATCATTTTTTAGCAATAATGGTCCTGTATCTAATCCTGATTGTGCAATCATAATTCAATGGTCAAAGATTACCATTCTAGGCCCATAACCATCTACCATTAAATCCATTGAACCCACTATTCTAGCTAGGAACAAGCCACATACCACTATGAAGGAAAATATGTTTGATATTATGAAACAACTTCAAAAGATGCCTGCACAAATTTCCATTTTAGATTTATTATGTACGTCTACTATCCTTAAGAAAATTTTAACAGAGTTCTTAGGCCAATCCCAAGTTTCAAATGACATAAGCTGAGACAAATTCCAAGCTTTGGTTGGATATAGACACCCAAGTCAATAATTAACCTTCGACCAAAGTGATATGTCATCCCTTTGCCCTCTTCATAACGATCTATTATACATTAAATTTGTCATAACGTAACATAAAGTGAAATGTGTCCTCATATTTAATGGACCAATCCTAAATATTATGTCTCTAAAACTCATCAAGCATCTTGGATACACCAAAATTGATCTTCAGCCAAAAATGATCACTATCAAGGCCTATGACAATGAAGAGCATGAATCACAAGGCACCATTAGCTTACCATTTGTCATTGGGCCCTTGACCCATAATACACTTTGCCATGTGTTTGACCTAGACCTATCTGACAATTTTCTATTTGGTAGACCTTGGATACATGAAATTTGTGCAATCCCTTCAATATTTCATTAGTGTCTTAAGTTCTCTCATTCTATCATGGAGGTCACCATTCATGGAGATTTAATGCCCTATGAACATTGTAAACATTTGGAGGTTGAGTATGAAATCTATAACTACTATTTTGGCCTAGATCTAGTTCTCAAAGAGAACAAAGACAAAGAAATACTTGTTGATTTGCCACAGGCCAATTTATCGACCTAGACAACCTTGATTCAGCTTCCCATGTGCCACCTCCTAAATTGTCAAATCATTTTACCATCTTAGCCAACAGCCCAAGAGAATACTTGACCCATGATACATTTCACATTACCAAGGTTCCACATAACCCCAAATCCTATGGATGACCTAAATCCAAGCCAACTTACATGGAGTGGAAATGAAAAGGAAAAGACAAGATCCATAGTCCAACTCCTATCATTTTTACACCAGCCACTGGCCAAGAATAAGACCCACTTGCAAATGATGAAACATGGTTGTACAATGACAAATGGATTGATTATTAAAAAATGCCAAATACCCCATTCCTAATAGGATCCTGGAGAATCAAGCCTATGAGGGAGGAGGCCTCACACCAAATCAACAAGGAACACTTGAGCCAATCTTTATAACTCTATACAAAGGAACCTATGGTCTCAGACTTAAACTACCTAGGGGTGACCCCATGCATCTTATTCATGTTCTAATGCCAATTACTAGTGATTATGACGCCGACAATGAAGTAAAGTATGATCAAAACCTTAATGAAGACCCAACCAATACCAATTTATTTGACACCCATGCCATTTATACTCTTACCTCAATTAATCAAGATAATCCACTTCCTCTATATCACCCTTAACTTATAGCCTAGGACCAACAAGAATCATAGTGCCTACAGACAAGTTTGAGAATGATGAGGCTCTTTGTGATTTTATAGGCCTAAGAGACAATGTTCCATTAGGAGACCACAAACAAGGGTTTTCAATAAAATTAGATCCTTCAACCTATTTTGGAGAATGGGTGAACACCCTTAACCACAAAAAAATAAATAAAACATTGAGGTCCCAAAGTAAAAACCTCTTTGAGGCACTTTCAAACCAAGTTAAAAGTAAGGATAAAGGCTAATCTTCTAGTGAAAACTTTTTTTAGGTACCATTAGATGGGGGTGTTAACCTTTCCCCTAATGAATCTCCTGAGACCACCAATGATGAACTTGCTTATGGGTATTAGTACAGTTTTGAAGAACAACATGCCTTCGATTGAATCATCTAAGAGTTTTCAATAGTGTTTTTAACATGGCCATCCCTACCATTGGGAGATTCTGATTCATCTTGTTTAGGAGAACTTAAAGAGCTAGTCCAAACAAAGGACTTTACCATTATAAGCCAATTCAAATCATTACCAATTATCCTAGAAGATGGTTCGACTCTCCTTATAAAAGGCATTATAGAAGTCAATATCATGACTCTAGATGACCTGAAATGAATCAAATAAGGCACATCCCTCACTAAGGAGGAGCATGAAATATTTATAGCCCTTCTTATGGAATTTGTTGACGTAGTTGCTTGGGCCTAGTCAAACATTCTAGGTTTGGACCTTGCCTTAGGTGTCACCATCTTATTGTACATCTTGATGCCAAACCTGTAAATAAAAAATTACACAAGATGCATCCTCACATTATTGTATTAGTAAAAAAAGAGTTAAAAAATCTCTTAGAAGTGATATGTATTCAACTGATCGACTATTCAGAGTGGATCTCTAATTTTGTGCCAGTTAGTAAGAAGCTAGAAGGATTCAAAATTTGCACTAATTTTAGAGATATAAACAAGGCCTACCCCAAGGATGAGTTTTCTCTACCAAACATTGACATGATATTTGACTCCATAGTCAGGTACAAAATGTTTTCACTGATGGATTGATTTTTAGGATACAACTAGATCCAGATTGCGCTAGAAGACTAACATAAAATAGTGTTCACCACTTCCTTAAGGAATATTTTTTATCAAGTTATGTTTTTTGGTCTGAAGAATGTTAGGGCCACATACCAAATATCCATGACCATCATATTTCATGATATGAGGCATGACATTATTGAAGACTATATTGATGACATATTAGGAAAATCAAAGACCAAGGTCGATCATCCAAATGTACTAAGAAATATATTTGAGAGGCTTGTGAATACAAGGTCAAAATCAATCCTAAAAAGTGTGTTTTTGGAGTTACTTCAAGAAATTTACTAGGCTTCATTGTGTCCCACTGAGGCATTGAAGTTGACCCTGCCAAAGTACAAGCCATTATAGAGATACCACCACCTTCCAATTTGAAGTAGTTCCACAACCTATAGGGCAAGATCCAGTCTATCAAATGCTTCATTTCTTATTTGGATGATAAATTCCATCCATTTACAAACTTATTGAATAAGGGTGTCACATTTCATTGGGATAAAGAATGCTATAAAGCTTTTTAGCACCTCAAAGATTATCTTGCCAATCTGCCTATTTTGTTGCCACCTATGCCAGGAAAGCCATTCTTATGGTATTTATCTACCACCAAAAAAACCTTTGGGGCACTTCTAGATTAGTATGATGATAATGGAAAAGAACATGCCATGTACCATCTAAGCCATACACTAGTCATGTATGAACACAACTATATGCCCATTGAATTTTTTTGTTTAACTATGGTCTTTGTAGTATAGAAACTATGACATTACATGATAAACAACAAGATCATAGTTATTTCCAAATTAGATCCTTTTAAGGATCTACTATCCAAAATAACTTTACATGTATGCATGGATAAATGGATCATGCTTCTGAGTGAGTTTGAGATAAAATACGTTAACCAGAAAGTCATCAAGGGATAAGTACTTACAGATCAACTTGCTAAATCACCCCTTGTAGATACCAGACCTCTTAAATTTTAGTTCATAGATGAGTCCATTATGACCATCATTTAAATACATGTTTAGGAGCAACACTTGAAGCTTTATTTTGATAGATCATTCACAACACATGGATCGGGGGCGAGCCTATTGTTTATTATACCATAGGGGGATCTTATCCCTAAATCATTCTGTATTAGATTTTATTGTACTAATAACATGGTAGAATATGAAGCACTCATCATAGGGCTTTGATAGGAAGTAAAATTGAATTTTTAGCATCTAAAGGTTTATGATGATTCTCAGTTAATCATCAATCAGGTTATATACCACTTTCAAACCAAAGATGTCAAGCCAATGCCATATAAGGCCATGACTAATACTCTCAAACAACATATTGCTGACATATAATTTGAACACATACCAAGGGCCAATAACAGAATAAAGGATTTCATGCCCACCATTATATCTTTAATCCATCATACAAACGAGGCAAAAGAATATCAATTCCTCATTAAAATTCTTCTAGTGCTAGCTCATGAACCTTCAACCATCATAATGATCTATGATATTGTTGGTCTCAACTCTATATGGTATTCAGACCTATTTACCTACATTTATGACCATATTATATCACCCAAACTATCACACAAATAGCAAAAGTACTTTACCCACCAAGCTTCACATTATACCTTACTTAGATGAACCCTTTACTATTACAGCTTTGATGGGACTTTGCTTCATTATTTAAATTTAGTAGAATCAAAATTAGCATTATGGAAATTTATGGAGTATTTGGAATCCACACAAAAGGGGTCATCCTAGCCAAAAATCTCCTACGTGTTGGGTATTATTGGCCAACTATGGATGCAGATGCAACTGCTTATGTTAAAAGGTGCGACAAATCTTATTGACATGCCAATCTAATTTATGCCCCAACCAAAAAGCTCAAACTAATGTTTACACCATGGGCATTTGCTACATGGGGCCTCGATCTCATTGGGAAGATAAATCCTACCTCATGTGATGGCCATAAACATATCCTTACCACTATTGAATGTTTCACTAAGTGGGTTGAGGATATACCCCTCACTTATGTGATAGGAAAATAAACTTCCAAGTTCATCTTCAACCACCTCATTATCATTATGGTATCCCATCTGGCATTGCACCTAATAATGGTGGATCATTTAAAAATAAAGATATCAAATAACTATGTGTTGAGTACAACATTACTTAACATTTTTCTATGACATACTATGCATAAGGTAATGGCCAAGCAAAAACATCCAACAAAACCATTATCAATATCCTTAAAAAGATTGTCAATGATGTTGGTCATGATTGGCACATCCAAATCTTCCACACCCTCTAGGCATACCACACTAATTACCATACCCTAAGATGAACCTCTCCATATTCCCTTGTTTATGGTATTGGAGCCATTCTTCCTATTGAGGTCAAGTTACCTTCTCTATGCATCTCATTGAAACACATCTTGGATGATGATGATTACTAAGTAGTTTACCTATAAGAGATGGAATTTCTTGATGAGAAATGCATGGCCATTATTACCAACCTTTAAGCATACCAAAATAGACTTTGTGGCCACTATAATTGATGAATCAAACACAGAGAATTTGAACTTGGTGACCTTGTTCTCAAAGAATACCAATAAAATACCATGATTGAGAAGAAGTACAAGGGCAAGTTCAAACCCAACTAGATAGGCCCCTAAATCATTATTGCAAATCATTTGTTGAAAATTATTTATTGTAAATTATGGTTCTGGAGCATACATGCTCACTATACCAAATGGTGATGAACTCGATAAGCCTATGACCATTATACACCTCAAGCATTACTTTGCTTGAGAGACTTGAAATATTGTCTATGAGGCTCATTTCCATTGTACCATAATATTGACATAATTTTTACCATACCATATACCATTCTTTCATACTATTCCTTTTGACTAGAGTTATTTTTACCCTCCCAACCCAACCCATTTGACCTTGGTTTTGTTCCATTGGTTCTTTGAGCACCTTCAGTGAGAGGACTTAGATCAAGTTTCAACAATTGATATAGTATTCTAGATAGAGGCCATATTTTGGACCATTATGACATTGATTTGATAGTTACATCCTTCATTTCTTATTTCATTTCATTTTGGGTGTCCTTGATTATAACCACCTTTGGGAAAATCAAAGATCCACCATCGTGATACTAATTATAACCACCTATGGGAAAACTAGCATCATTGACCTATGCCATTATTTTCTAATTATAACTGCCTATGGGAAAATTAGGAACAACACCTTTATCATGCCTTGAAGTACCACCTTACCATTTATATTTCCATACTGTGCCATTTGCCTAATTTATTAACTTGTGAGTACCTAGTCGATTACTCCATCATAAGGTGGAACTACAGTGACTTGAGGTCCCATTTTGGGATTATGTAAGTAGTGGTCAATTTATGTTAAGTTTAATTCAGTCACCCCTTTTCCATGCTCTCATCATATTTTGAGAAATTTTAAGTTTGATTGCTCTTGCTATTTTGAGAATTGGACTGTTTGGTATCTCGTTATCTTTAATCAATTTGAGATACCTCAAAAAATCCAAATTTTTTTACAAGACATAGAAAATCGAAAAACAATCACCACATTAACTACTTCTTTACCTTAAGGATTTTGAGAACCCTAGATATTTCACAAGAAACCACTTGTCATTTAGTTTCCCCATCCTTACTATTCTAACATCCCACACACTCGCAATTTTGTGAGACCATTCCCATATTTCCTCTACAACACAATCATGTTTTCCTCATCATCATTTTTTTAATCCCATATCTTGGGAGAACTACATTTGGTCTGAAGTTCATGTTAGATCCTTTGTCTATGGAACTATGTAGGCAACATACACTTACCTAATGCATCTGGAGTTAGCTTGGCTACCTCTTCCTTTTCTTCTATTCCCCCATTTCATTTCTTTGTTTCTTATATCCTAGGGGCAATGTTCATCATCTTAATTGTCATCAGTTTGCACTAACATTGTGATTAACTATTGTTTGTGTTTATTTTATTTTATTCATGTTGTTTTATTTTATTCTATCTTTTTTTTTCATTTCTTCATGTTTTGTTTGCTTACTTGTTTATTTGTCCTATTTATTTGATTTCATGTTGTGCATTGACTTAGTATACCTATGTTCTTTGAGTTATTCCTTGTGAATTATACTTAAGTCCATCCATATTCATACATCCACATTGTCATCATGGTTTTCATCATTGGTGCATTATTTTCAATTATTTATTGGACTATGTGTCAGTCCTTATGTATATTTTAGATCGATTATCATGGTGTTTTATATAGTGATGCCTACCATCACATGCTACAACAAAAATCAGCTCAAAAAATCATACAAGCAATGAGGCAATGATCTTTCTCCTTGGTACCTAAAAAATTCCTGATCTACCCCAAATCATTCCCCACATATAGAGTAATTAAATCATTAAAGAATTTTAATCCTTGCTAGTTAGGACATGCATCTGTATACTTTTAGGTTTTCAAAATTCATGTTTCTCCTCTATACTAGCTTACTATTACTCTGTGAGTGCGGATTCAATTTATAAGCCCTATTATCTAATTTGCCATTATTCTACCAATGATTATAACTACCTTTCAGAAAATCATTATATCTTATCCCACTTATGCTGCCAATTATTCTAACTATCTTTGGGCGAATCATTGTGTATCATCCCACCCACATAACTAATGATTATAACTGCCTTTGGGTAAATCATTATGTTTCAATTTATTTGGAGGTTAATGATTATAACCACCTTTGGGAAAATGATTATCTTTCTTTGGCACAACTGGGGCACATTTTCATTGTGATAATGCTTATAACCACCTTTGGGAAAACCATTATCTCTATCCACCCAACTGGGACAATGTTTCCATCTTACCAATGATTATAACTATCTGTGGGCAAATCATTATTTTTCTTTTTAATGCTTATAACCACCTTTGGGAAAATCATTCTCTTTTTACCCTTATAATTTTTTCAATGATCATAACTACCTTTGGGTAAATCCTTCTCTTGTTACCCTTATCCTTTTTTCAATGATTATAACTGACTTTGGGTAAATCATTATCTTTTTTTGTCCCACCTATGCTGATGATTATAACCACCTATGGGAAACTCATCCTATTTATCTTCCCAAGAGGGGAAGCTCATCTTAACACTGATTATAACTTCTTATGGGCCAATCAATATTTTGCACCTCATTTTACCTTTTGGTCCCATCATTTCCTTCTTTTGAGGGATCGATCATTGACCCTTTTTTGGTGATCACTCCATCAAGTATGGATCCAAAGCTCATTCATTATCATTAAAGTCATAAGAATATAAGATGTTTTCATTATTTGAGAATATTTTACTATTACTATAGCTTGCAACACCTTCCCAAATAGGGCCAAACTGTAGACACCTAAAACTGGCCACAATTGGCATCTGACCAGACTTCAGACTGATTCTTACCAACCATTACAAAATAAACCTAAGAATCATTAAATGTCCCAAATTTTCTATCACATCATTCATCAAAGTTCAAAATCATGTTGAGGCATCCCTATTTGAGATATTAGCATGCATTCAATAATAACCTCTCATGGATTCACCCCTAATCACCTTGTGGCATAACAACTGTGAATTTGGCTTATGGACCCATTAAGTGAGGCACTTGCACACTCAATCAAAATTTGAAAGAGTTAAGAGATAATCAAAATCAATTAACAAATTAAACAAAATTAAATGCCTTGTTGAATTATCCATTTAAAATTAATGACTAAAAATAAAAATTCTAAAAAATGAAATATCAAATCCTTTCATCATTGCCTTTGAGTTGTCAAGCTCTTTGAAAATATCCTAAAATATCTAATTTGAGAGCCATGCCTAGTAATTAAAAATCATAATTACTTGACAACTATTAACTTAATTGGAGTTAGTTTTAATTCACCTAGTGTTATTTCAAACCCATTCCATGTTTAAACTCAACCTTAACTCACCTTGGGTGAGAGTTAATTCCTAAGGCTATAAATACAATGCCGTACCCCTTCATTTCTAAACATGGATATTTTAAATTTATTATGCATGATTTTCTCCATAAGACTCATACAAGTAATGTTACCATGCCCAAATCTTAAGTCAAGCAACATCAAAACCAAGGTGCCAAAGAGAGAAGGAGCTAAACAAGCTTCATTGTCAAAGACTTTTTGATGCACATGTTGAGCAAGCCATTCAACAAATCCATTTGGAGCTTCCAAGGAAGGTAAAAGACTTGTTTATTTTATGTTTTTATTGTGTTTTCATTTTTTTTATTACATAATATCTCCCTAGTGTCTAGGCTAGAGGTGTTAGGGATTTAATGTGTTTATTTCATTTGTTTTATGATATTAACACAAGACTAACCTCTCCTCTATGTTAAATCCTTGTTCACAATCTATAGTTGGCACTACCTATGAAGTGTTCTAGGAATCGATGAAGCTAACTCAGGTTCCATGTGAACTTTAGGGGTCTTAGGGACCCATATGGTAGAAGATGTTATAGTTGGCATGAGTGCCCTATGCTGATAACCATAGGAACTCAATAACATTGATCTATGAAGAAAAAGGGGAGAGTAGGGCCGTCTAGAATTTGTAACCTATCTATGGGACAAGGCTCTTTCTAATAAGGGCCTAAATGGGAGAGTATGCATACATGGTAACACTATAGGAGTAGACCTCACCTACATTGGTGGAGTGATCAAACTCTATTGTGTATTGATGGGAATTGTTATCAAGGCTGTAACTTGTAGCTACAGTGTGACTTTCTGTGGGATAGATAAAATATACTCATTTGAAATACTCTCAACTTTGACCACTTGATTATCATGTATATATTTAAGGCATTTATGTATGGTGGATGGAATGGCTCATAGCTATTGTATCTAAGGTCTACTGAATAACATTCCAAATTTACATACACTAGGTACTATTAATAATCTAGTGGCTACATTGGTTGGTTTAACCTATAGTGGAAGTATAATCTCCCCAATGGACATATGAACATGACCATTAAAACCATGGATAATTGTGTTGGTTGGATAAATGTCTTTATATGAATAACCCAAATGCCATAGAAGTATGATATTACATATGTTAATACTTGACCCATTTTCAATGTAACAATCTAAATAGGATGATCATTAATGTAGGCTTGTACAAAGAGTACATATAAATCTAAATTATCATCAACAATCTTCTACTTTGAGAAATTGATGAGTTGTCTAGCTAGTACTATAAGATGATACACACCAATGATATTATGTAGGGGGTGTGAATCCTTTATAGTAGTTTAATATGATGTGAGTGGTGGATATGCATGATATGTATAGTGAACAGCTGAAGTGCCCCCTACCTTAAAAGATGTATGCTTTAAAAATAGATCCATAAATATTTTCAATGCCTTAGCTTCTATTTGTTGAACTTGGGTGCCTTTATGGGTGTTACCACATCAATGATCTTTCCCTCTATCAAATATTATATCTTATGTTTTAAGCTAATGCATCATTTTGTAGTATGGCTTAGTGCCCTATGATAGTGATAGAATGCTTTGGAATCATAGTTATTTGAAAGAGGCCATGTCATATCAACCTCTTTGATGGGAGGAAGAGATATGACATTGCATTCCAAGAGCTACTATAAAACATGTGACGATGACTCTAGAAGGTTTATGAAAAGTCTCTAGGGAGGAGTTAATAAAACTAGGTGAGCAGGTGGCTCTGAAGTTGCATTAACTACAGTCTTTTGATCACTTTTTATTTTCAATGGCCCTTACTTTGTGTGGAGGCTTAATGGAAATCTTAGTAGTTGACTCTAATCTAATTGTGTACTTTAATTTACCATAGATATAATCTTAACTTCCCTTTCTTTAACTATGTGGCATAAATTTGTGAATGTTGGAAACTTCTTGAACAAGATAGCTTCATGCAATGCTGGTAGTAAATTATGATTGGATATGTCTTGGAGCTCTCTATTTGCCATGGGTTTAGTCATCTTTGCTAATATAGTTTTATATCACAAGACATATTTTGTAATTGGCTCATTGGATATTTACTTTAGTTGTGCCACTTGAACGTATGAGATCTTATCAATGATGTTAATTGAAAAGTGTGCTAAAAACATATCTACCAATTGATTGAATATGGTGATATACTAATTTGGAATATCATAGAACCATTATAAGGCATAGTCTTTTAGATCACATGGGAATAACTTCGTAAGCAACTTATCATTGGATATGTAGTCCAAACATGATGCATATAAAGCTCATAGATGGTGCTCTAGGTCACCCTTACCATCATAGAAAGTAAGCTTAGGTGACACAAAGTCAGATGGCAAAAGAGTTGTCATTATGTGATGTGACACAGGTGTATGTAAAAGATCATATGAATCCAAGGCATGTGATGGCCTAGTAAAACCTTGCTCAAGATGTAACACCTTAGCATGTAGAGAATGAATCTCATGTATAAGAGATTGTACATCAAGAGAGGAGGAACTAACCATAGGAGGTGTTGCTATTGTTGAAGGTTATGGAGTTAAAATAGGTTGTTGTACAAGTTGAATTACCCCCAAAGTAGGTGTAACAATATTGTTATCTAGGGGAGTAAAAGATATACCATTATTATATTTTTGAAGTTCCCTATGGATAATATTGATAAGGTCATATTACATATTTAAATGTTTGGAAATGAAATATTGTAATTGTATCTTTTTTTTTTTATCAAATCAATTATTGAATTCTACCATTGTAGGTTGGGAAGTAGGAAAACAAACATTTATATTTTTTAAACCTTTAAATTTTTTTAATGTATGCAAGGTTGAAAAAATTAAATACTAAAATGAATTTAAGATTTTAGAACTAATATTCAAGCATTGAAAATAAAAAGATACAAACCCTAAGAACATATAAGGCTAGGGTTTTAATAATATGTGAAGAAAGTTTGGTTCATAAAATGATATAAATATTTAGGGTTATGGATTTTAAGCCCTAGGTTATTAAAGGGTTTGAGTATAATAAATCAAGTTATAAATATGCAATAAATATATCCACTAATTTGTAATAGAATTGACCTAGTTTGACCTTCCTAAAAATATCAATAAATAATGTAAATAAGTACTTAACTAAAAATTGACTAAGACAGGAGATCTAGAGGTTACAAATTGGGACAAGAGTTGATGTAAATGTCATGAATAGGATCTAAGTGTCAAAACCTTTCCTAGATAGTATTGCCCTAATTGGACAATAGTGTCAATGGTGCTGGTGTCCTTATTTTGGTGCTAATGTCCTTTATGTAAAACTATTCTGAGTTTCTAGGTGGGCATGTGTCTGAGTCTACCAAGCTTGTTCCTGTGCACATGAGTTTTGCATTGCTGTCGATGACCTATTTTGATTGATTTTGTATGTCAACCCTAAAATTTCATATTGCTGAGGCATATGATTGGCACAAATAGCAAAGTGTGATGTTAGTGGGGTAGGCTAGACATCTTCAACACCCCTTTGTGATGAGAGTTTCCTACATACCAATACTCCAAGGAGGGATCAAGCCTGATGTAGTTCTCCCCACCTAAGTGTTGGTGCAAATACAAGTGAAACTAGTATTAATTTTAGTTTGAGTGCTTTAAGTCTGCTTAAAACTATAAATCTGAGTAATCTAAGCTTAGGAATGATGTAGATGGTTGTATGTAAAAGTAGGGCATAATAGGGATTAATAACCTTGATTGTGCACAACTTGTTCTGAGTTTATTTGTGTAATTTGCATCTAATTTCTATCTAATGAATAATGGGATAAAAGCCATATATATATATATATATATATATATATATATATATATATATATTTATAGTGCTTATGCAAGCCTTAAAAGAGGTATAGGCTGACCCTAGGTGGTTTTTATTTTGAAAAGATATCCATTAGTGGCCAAAGGTAGGAAATGGATAATAGCCCCCAAACTGGGACACTAACGCTATTGGTGATATTGTCTAAATTATGACACTAGTGTCTAGGTGATACAACCTAAAGCACTAGGGGCCAAATGTTGAAGTAAAAGTCTAAGACTACTTTAAAGATGTTTAGGGATGCGTGTGTCCTACACGAAGGCTGGATTAGTGTCTAAATAGGCCCTAAGATTATTCTAGGGTTAAGCTAGGGATGGGTGATCTCAAGTAACACTCTTAGCACTCAAGTGTAATTTTTATATGATTACAACTTCTAAGCTTATATATCCTTGAGGAATTGTATACATTTACTCTCCCATGCCTTCATCCATCACTTCACTTATTAATGTTCTCAAATGATATGCCACAACATCCATTTGGCATGGTTGTCATTATGCTTAACACTTTTCTCATAGTGCATGATAGTTGTAAAGAAATTTAAACTTCTATTATCAAAGGCAGGAATTATTTTTTCCCCCCTAACCCATTCGTAGTGGCTTTTCCTTTGTTGTCCTTTTTCCATGTTTCTAGTCATGTGCCACCTCCTGCATGCCTTCTCACCCTTATGTGTTTTCACTTTTGCACCCATCATGTGCACTAATTTTCTCTTGCATGGATTTTTGGTGCATGATTCCTTATAAATTTTATTTTACATGCTTTAGCTTTACTTTATTCATATTGAAACTTACCCCACACTAAAATATGTCTGTGATCCTCCATGGGTATAATCTAATGAAATAGTGATAAAAATGATACTGTTGAAATAAAAGTGAACCAAGTGCTCAAATAAACCTAAATAAAAATAATGTAAACAATGAAATGCTTTATTGGAGAACAAATTAAAAGCATAAGCTAATCTAATGACACATGCCTTATTGATAAAATTTAAAATATTATCGGGAATTATAAGGCCGAATCTGACTACCATTAAAATGACCTAGAATAAATTAACTATCTAGCCATATTATCTTGCATGCATTGGTGGGATAAATGATAAAAATGATGAATGGACCATCCTAATGTACACAAAGTTTACCGGAGTGGCATACAAAGTTGGAATCATAGACCAAGGCATGTATACCAGGAGCTTTTTATTTTATTTTTGAGATTTTAATCGTGCCTAGCTTTTTGCTTTTATTTTTAAACTTATTGAATCCAATATGTAATAAAACATGTTTTATCTAATTGTAATAAAGCATTAAGGCATGCTTCTAGAGATTTTTCATCATCTAGTCAACCAACACACATAACATGTAAAGAAAGAATAAATAATTCCATCGATAGAACTGCTTTAATGCCAAAGACAAGATGAAAAGGAGTATTCTTGTTCAATCATTTATATGTGGTTTAATATGCCCATGATAATTTAGAAACTCAATAATCTCAGTCAGTACAATTGATATTACAAATCTTTGCCAATGCATAGCCTAGGATTTTGTTAAAAGTTTCAACATTATCATTAGTTTGAGGGTGGTATGGAGTTATATTATGGTGCAAAATCATGAACTCAACTAAGAGGATGTGTATTATATCATTGAGGAAGTGAGTGCTATGATCACTTGTTAAAATTAAAGGGCATCCATATCTAGTGATGATATTTTCCCAAAGGAACTTGGTGGTAGATGTAATAGTATAATCACATGTGGGCACTACTTCAATCCAACGTGTGAGAGAGTCAGTGGTGGTAATGATGTAGTGTGTTTCAGCTCATCTTGAAACATGGGTAATGGGCCCAAAAAAATAAATATCCCATTTTTCAAAAGGTTAATGAGGAAATATTTGATGATGAGGCATAACATACCTATGGTTTGGTTTGCTTACTTATTGATAGATATCACATTGGTACGCATAAGCTTTGACATCTTTGAATAAAGTGGGCCACCACAAGTTAGCTAAGAGAACCTTTCATGTTGCTGCATCACCAACATAATGTCCTCTGGGGATACCCTCATAGACCTCATGAAGAACTTTTGCATGCTTAGGTTACATCACACACCTACATAATACTTCATCATGACCAAGATTATATAAGTCTCTACCAATAAGTTAGAAAGGGGTAGTGCATACAACAAGTTGCTTCTTCTCCTAGATACTAAGATGGCTTGGCACTAAACATTTCATAAGGAAAGAAACTATTTCCTCCAATTCTTCAAGTGCGTGCATAACTTAAAAAAGTTTTACATCATGTAAATCATCCTCTATGGCACATGCTGGTTCACTAGACTCAACATGTGAGAGGTGGTCGGGACAAAAATTCACTTTGCCAAGTTTTATGACCATGAAGAATTATAACTATTGGAAGAAATAAATCCACCGACATATTCATCCATGAAATATTGGTTTATTCACAAGGTACTTGAGCACCTCTTGATTCATAAATAAGGTGAATGAAGTGGCTAACAAGTTGATTTAACCTTTTGGGTTTTAATTATGTAAATCTTATGTTTAGATTAAAGCGCTGAGATGTCTAAATCAATCAAATATTATGAAATAATTAAGTATTGATTTGTTATAGATTTTGACCTTCTTTAACTTTCTAAAAATAGTAATAAATTGGCATAAATATAGACTTATCTGAAAAGTGATTGTCATGGATGATCTAGTTTTTGAAAACTAAGTTCTAAATAGTTCTGAGTTTATCAACAAGATTCTAAAATATGTTTTCTCACTACACAATAGCACCCCATATGGATAGTAGTGCCATATTGTTATATTGTTAAGCTTGTGTGTGGCATGCATTGAAGGCATGACATATGGTTTTGTAAAGCTTTATTGAAAGCTATTGAAATGTAATGAGTTATTGTTGATTACTGATAATATTTATGAATTTGAGAGGAGATTATATGCCTTATGAGTTTGAATTTATGAGAGAAGTGTGAGTTGTGGTTGTAGGCCACATCAAGTGGTATTAACACCACATCATTTGGTATCAAAGCAAGTTCTGATTCCTTAGGAAGAGGATATGAGAGGAGAGGATATTGTTGAAGAGTGATTATGTTTTTTATTTTTTTGGTATGAAGAATGCAAAGAAGAATGGAGGAGTACCACTAAATGAGGATATGGTGAATGTGTTGATGAATATCCAAGACAAGTTAGACATGATGATGGAGCATATGCAAGAGATAGAGAGCCAAAGATTTGGCATAGTGATGAAGAAGAGAACAAAGTGGCCTATGAAGCTACTTGTTGAGAGAAGAAAGAGGCAAGAGTTGAGAGTTGCCTTAAGGAGAGAAGAGGATTTATTAAGATAAAAATAATAAAATATCATATGTGATCTTTAATATGGAGAGATAAGAGTGGAGGAAGAGATTGTGGATTCCCATGAGTGGGAAAATTCTGATTTTTTTGATTGTGAGATGGAGCTTTAGGTAGGAGATGATTACAACCATATGGGATTGCAAAAGGGTGAATAAAATTGCAGTTATGAGGGGTTGCATGAGAATGAAGAGGAGAATAAAATGGAGTTTCATTTTTCCATGGTGGAAGCATTGGAAGAAGAAGTTGTGCAAGAAAATGCATAAGAGGATTTTTCGTTGGAGTTGCAGCCATGTGTAGGGACTAAAATTAAAGCTATGGAGGATGAGAAAACAACCATGAGAGTTTTTTTGGATGGGCCATTGGCAGCCCATATTGAGAGTGAAGAGAATTAGGAGCATGCTAAATTTAAATATGAATTTTAAGCTTCATTTGAGAAAGCTTTGGATGAAGAGTTGGTTGATGTTAATGTTCCAACCATAGAGAAGAATTTTGTGCAAGAGAGTGCACATGTAGATGATATTTTTGTGCAAGTGGATGCACATGAGAGTGAGAATATGAATGATGTTTCAACAAAGAGGGAGGATTTTAAAGTGATTATTGATGATGTGGAATTTAATCCAATAGGTGGTCAGATGGTGGAAAAAGAAAGCCAGATAGGATTTTGGTAGAGGTTGATGGCTAGTGGTGGGCTAGAGCTCACATGGAAAAGTAAGATGCATGTTAAGGCATATTGCTGGAGAAGGATGGTTTCAAATGGTTTGATTTGGACCAAATATAAATTCATTGATATATTGATGTGTTTTTGTACGAGGAGGATGGTATGTGGTCGCACGAGGAGTGTTTTGGAGCCAGTGCATAGATGCTAGAAGAGAAGGAGAAAGTAGTGATAGTTATTTGGGTGCACATGGTTTAAAGAAGGGGATGCCAAGGTAATTTCACCATCATGAAAAAATGGTGGTTCTAACACTCACCCAATTTATGTGATTAATTTATCACATTAATTACCTTGGATGTTTGATAAAGGAGCATCCAAGGGATCAGGGAATCTTGCATCACCCAAAAATAATTTGGTGCACATTTTCCTTTTTTTAAAATAATGACATGGATATAATAATTGAAAATCATGGTATCTAATTTGTTTTCAATTAGAGGAGAATGATGTGGGAAAAAATAAAGACACTATTCATCTTGACACTATTCACTACTGAGGTTACACCAACCACTATTCATACTGACTCATTAGCACTATTCATTGCTTAAGTGGCATGGGGTGACATAATCATCCAAGGCACATGGGATGATTATATTTTACACATGGGTATATTTTTGGGATGAATTTTTAGTGGGGATCCATAATTATGAATTTATCTCTTATCAAAACAGAGATTCTTTATCTTTTTTGACTCTTGTGCAAGTGGGAGACCAAGACCACTATTCTAGATTGATTACCCATGTGAAGTGGGTCAAACATCCATGTGGGGAATTTATTTTGATTATAATTATGAGATTGGGTCAAATTTATCATGTGGGAATTAAATTATTATTCAAAAAGAGAATCCACCTTCTTTTGGAATCTTGTGATAGTGGGAGATAGGTTCTACGATTCCTGATTGGCATCTTACTATTCTAGAATTGTCATTGCATGAAGGTGATGCATTTTTACTTGGTGGAGAATTTATACCTTTGAAATTATCATCTAAGTGGAGATTGTGCCATGGATTTCTTGGGGATACCATTTGTCCTTTGATGGAGACTCTGCCATGTGAATGGGTGGTGCCATTTTGGGATCCCTTTTGTTATTTTCCTCCATGTAATTTCTATATATGATTGTAATATTTTGCTTAGAGTTAGGATAAATTTATAAGGTTTAATATTAGTGATAATATTGGGTAGCCTCCTTGGTATTGGGACTAAGTTAGTATTTGTGTTGGGAAGATAACTTGTTTAAGGTTGTGTTTTGTATGCATTTAAGGCATGGCCTATGGTTTTGTAAAGCTTTGTTGAAAGCTATTAAAATATAATGATTTATTTTTGATTAATGATAATATTTATAAATTTTAGAGGAGACTATATGCCTTATGATTTTTAATTTATGAGATAAGTGTGAGTTGTTGTTGTAGGCCACATTAAGTAGTATCAAGGCCACATCATCGAATGAGATTAAGCCTAATGTAGTTCTTCCACCTAGTACTTGATGCAAGTACAAGTTAATGCTAGAATGAGAGTGCTCTTGGATGCCTTGAATGTGATTGAGATTTGAAATATTTTAAAAGTGGGCTTAGGGATTCTATATATGGTATTATGCAAAATTCGGGTAGAATAGGGATCAAATACCTTAATTTTGCTCAACTTGTCTTTTATTTGAATGTGCTTTTGCATCTAGTGAATAAGGGTCAAATAGACTTGTATTTAATAAAGATCCATGGCTTGTACAGATAAGAAAATGTGCTTAGACTGACCTTAGGAGGAGCACACATTTGAAAAATTATTAATTTGAGAGAGTTAGGGATAAGAAAAATAGTGCCTAGTTGGGGACACCAACACCATGTGGCTGTAGTGTCCCAAATGTGGTGCTAATGCCTACTTAGTAGACTACTAGACAAATTAGGTTGGGATATGAGTAAGCTATTTTGGGACTATGTTTTGGCTGATTATAAGTGTGGATGGTCTACATAATGAATTAAAAAAGTGTGGCAAAGGCTCTAGGATAGGTCTAGGGCTAAGCTAAGAATAGGATAACTCAAAAAACAATCTTAGCATCTAAATGCCACTTTTAGGTGATTGCATAAGTACTGGTAGAGATTTTGGAGTGAATACACGGTGGATAAGGATTCCCATTTTATAGTAGAGTAATTCCTCTTCATCATGTTAGCTTACAACTAGTAAAATCTATGGGATGGTCCATATTCCCTTTGTCAAATTACACAAGGATAATGCCCACCACCATGTTAGAAGCATCGATGTGTACATGAAATGGTGTCATCCAGTTTGGGAAATGGAGGATGGGTGTAGTTACCAATTTATTCTTCATGTTATTGAATGCCTGTTGATGTCATTCAATCTAGAAGAAGAGGCCATTTTGTTTGAGCAATTATTTTAATAGAGCTACTATGTTAGCATAATTATGAATAAACTTATGATAAAAGCATGTGTGACCAAGGAAGGCATGAACCTCGATCTGAGTGGTTAGAGGTGAGAGTTGAATAATAACCAAAATATTGGTCAAATCCATGAACAATATATTTTTTAAAATTATGTGCCCTTACAGTATCCCAAAAGGTGTGGCAAAGATGCACTTTTTTAGGTTTAAGGAAATCTAAAGTTACTGACAATGTTTGAGTATGAGGTGAAAATTGGCACAATGGTCACGTACCTAACCATACATGGTCCAATCATTTAGATATACTTAAAGGAATTTGGGGATGAAATATTTAAAGGCTTTTACCATAATGTGAGAAAGACTGTTGGTGCTTTATTTAAGCCAAATGGCAAGAACATTATATGCAGAGGACCCCATTCAGTGGCAAAAGTGGTTTTTGTGTTATCTTCCTCAATAATTTATACCTAATGATAGCTTGAAAAGCCATAAGTGAAAGTCTAGATTTCACATCTTATGACACCTTCCAAAATCTCCTCTGTGAATGGTGTTGGGAATGGGTCCATGACACACACAAAATTTAACTATCTACATTCCATGAAATTATGGATTTGGCCATGCTCTTTGATGCTAATTACCATGTGGCTAACCCATTCATATTCATCAATTGGTGTGATAAACCTGACACGTAACATGTCATCAATTTCTTCTTTAATGTGTGCACATATATTAGGATTCATTTGGTATGGTTGCTTGCTAACTAGGTGAGCAACCTCAACTAATTTGATGTGTATTTTTCCTAATGACATATGCACTCCTTTCATCTCCATGTAGTTTCACGGGAAAATGTCTACATACTCCTATCAAAGTTCAAATATTTTAGCTAATTCTATTTTAGGCTAGTAATTTTGTACAGTGGCTATATTGGGTGCATCTTTTGTGCCAATATTGTACTGAACCATTTGAAGTGGTGTGAAATATGGTTTATACTCATGTTTAATATTATATCTCACCTTACATGCCTTGCATTCCATAGGCAAGTTTAAGTGGTCAAATGGTAGATTTGGGGGATCAGTGCTAGTACCCTCATCAACTAGACATACAACCTTTTGCTTACCCCTCTAGAGTTGTGCCCTATGGTTATATATAGATTATGAGTTGGGTTCCAACTGAGTCTTGATATAAGTATTAGGTTATTGAAAGATGGCTAGGTCATCCTCAATTTCACCATGCATGGTTTGTATTATGTTTTCAACTGGTGCTTGATCGTTGAATACTACTTGATGAATCACTGGTAAGGATAAATTTATATCTGATTAGGGTGAATAAAATACAAAGGTGGTGAGTAGACCATGTTTGATATGTTCCCAAGTATCTGTATCTAGGCATGTTTCTTGATGAACATACCATGCTCTAGCCCAAACATGTAGAGTGCCATAAAATTTATGTACCCATAAGGATTCTAGTAAAAATATCTCATCGGTATTCAAAATATCCTCATAGGTAGCTAAATGGTTGTTTAGGGACTCAACATCACTATAACTAATTATGGTGTGAACTTGGTTGTCATGGTTGTCATGGTGATGTAGCACAAGTTATACTTATTCCCATTTCAACAAATTATATTGATGAGTATCCCACCAACAAGTACCTTGAAATATAATAGGGAGTGTATTCATACATTCATCTTCAAAAACATATTAATCCTCTAATTATTGTAAGCATTGCCAAACCTCGATATAGCCATGAAACCTAGGTTCTTAATCCTACTGGCATTTATAAGGTGTCCACCTATAAGGTAAATAAATTTATATCATTTAGTGAGCTTGTGTGGAAAATTTATTTGTCAACCAACTAAAAAATAAACTCATCCCATCAAGTCATATTCTCTATGTGCCTATTGTTAGCAAACAATGATGGTGGTGTGGAAGATGGATTATGCATCTTCCCATTTAAGTAGACCATTAGGAGTAGGATATACATGTTCATTTCCTTATGACATGATGTTATAAATGTGGCTTAGGACCTCATCAACATTAACTATTTCTATAAAAGGGGAGCCTTGATCGTCAGTGAAAGGAATGACTATCCACTGGGTGTCATTCTCAAAATTGATGTATCACTTCTTAAAACACAAGTCAATATTATTAGCATAGCACCATGGTTGACCCAATAGAGATGGAAAATCATTAGATTCAACTAGTTTAATTACTTCAAAATCATCTTTAGAAGGGGCACCCATAATGTTAATGTTGACATCTTTGAGAGCTCCTATAGGCACTGCTTAAGTCTTGTTGGCCATAAACAAAACATGTGGGAAGGGTTGAAAAGTGGGACTCCTCATATTCCTCAAAGAATCCTTCATGATAACATTAAATTTTGCATTGGTATCCACTAGTGTATCTTAGATCATCCACCCATCAATGGATTCATTCACAAAAATCTCCTTACATTTGTTATTTGGTTGGGCATAGGATTTTTGTCAGCATGCATGGTTAAAATGATGGTATGTAGGAGTCTTGGTTGTCTATTTTTGTAACCTATTCTTCAAAATGGGAATAATGTATTCATTAAGGATTAGTTTGCATAGTTCTTGAAATTCATCCTGCCCAGAGTCTATTGAGATGGTTTCTCTTTACATCTCAATACACATGGTTGCATCCTTCTCCTTCAAAAACTCAATTCCACCTTGTATTTCCTCTACTAGGGCCAATTATTTTTATTTTTGAGCATTGAATTAGTATTGATCATGTGATTCTTCATGTTGAACCTTCTCTATAGGTGGCATTAAATAATGTTAGGAATGGGCACCACTTTATGTTATATTATTTACTTTTGGTCCCATTGATGGGGTGGTATGGCATGGTATCCAATGAGCACTTGGAGTTTTGGAAACATGAATCATCCCAGTGCCCTTCTCATTATGATATTTGATGATAGCCATATATAAGTTTGGGAATTCTTCTAGATGATGTTCATTTTTACAAAAGGTGTAAGTTAGGTAAATCAGGGAATCACACTGATAATAGTCTAGAGATCCATACTTATAATAGGTCATACATGGTAAATTACCACCCTACACCTACTATCACCTCCTTAACCTTGAAAAGACTAACCTTGACTAGACTCTTGATTAATGGCAACATAAGTTTGGTGAGTCTTTATTATGCGTGTTATATGGATCTCATTGATGACTCGACAAACATTAGTATCATGTCTATATGCATCACATATTTTATAGTATAGTGACACTTTATCTTGGGTGGTGCATTAGAGTAAGGGACAAATCCTTACATAATGATCATCTCAGAAGATCTCAAAAGACTATAATAATTACAACACATACATTTTTCTATGGGTAATTAATCCTGTTATGGCTCTCTACTTTGCAGTCAACACACCATAGGTTATTACATGTGTCATGAGCATTATTGGCCATTAGCTTCTCTAATTGAGAGGCCATAGTAGTAATTTGAGCCTTTATAAAGGGGAAGATCCCCATATTTGAACTTCTTAAAACTTTGATATTATTAATAGCTTCTAATGCCTCGTGCAGGTTGGTAAAGGTCTATTGGGATAGATCTTGATGAGACATAAGCAACAACCCTCCCATAAACCATTGAGCATGTTGTGTTAGGTTAATCTCAAATCATAGTTTTAAAAGAATAATTTTGAAATATGCATCATATTCATGCACACTCTTAATGAATACTTTATTTATATCCTTTAAGGCAATGATGCTTTGATTCTCAAACTCAAGAATGTCAAAGTTTTGAAGGAATGTAGTTTTCAATATTTCATAGATTATAATTGCTTGTTGAGTATTGAATTTTTAGTACCTTATGCATGTGTGATATAATAAATTAATGGAAAACTGAGTAGCCTTTCATTCTAAATAAGTGATGCCCCAAATTCACCATATGAGTTCACATTTATGAATGCATTTTGTCACATTTTTGATACCTTGATATTTGGGGAAATGAATCATCATTGAGTAGTACACTATAGGTGTACCTAGTGATTGTTGTAGATCATATTTTGGCATTCCTCCAATTCTTCCTAAACTCTATAGTGGAGGTCTACTAAAACCTACAACTTCATAGCCTAATCCTCCCCTAATAGAACCACCACTGGTACTTCCTTTTATGCCTCCTACAATAATAGGCACACCAGAAGTAGTGGGCACTAAAGAAGGTTGATTTGATATGGTTGGGATGTAGTTTTCCCACTATTGATATTAGGTCCACTTAGCATTCCAAGTTGATACATATGTAATACTTTCAATGTAAAATTAAATGTTAAAGGTATATTGTTGTGCTAAAATTCTAGTCCCAAATATTCCTCTACTAGATCGGATTTAGATTCTACACTATCACTATCTTAATTTTTTACAAGAATTTTGTCAAACTCAAATACATGAGCATGCACTATGGTGGGGGAATTAGGTCTATCTAGATTGGGTTTTGGTATCAATGCCTATCTTACTTCTTCTATGCATACCTATATTATTTAAGGGTGCAAGCCTATGGTCAGGGGTAACTCATCATGCCTTTTCATTCTCATATGGATTTCTATGACACTTCTACTATCCTCCTATCTATCACTTGGTTCACTACTTCTCATAGCCCTACACCTACCCTCATAATACTTTATCTTGTGCAGTTCTTACTACCCAACTTCCATGCTGAACTCCCAATATCATGCCAATGTATATCCCTTCATTTCTCCACCAATCACATTGCTCATGCATGAGAGAGTTTAGTTAGCCATAGAAAAGTTCTCAAGTCTAGAATCAACCATAAGCTTTTTAATCTCTAAACGGAAATATTTGATATAATTTCTATGCAACTCTCTTAAGAAGTTGAACTATTATTATCTTGGGAAAGAATATGTAGAGACTTAATTTCCATAAAAAATATACTACATGTGTCTATATAATTTATAACTTAGCCAAGGACATTTGATACTCTACTGACTAGGAAGCCTTGCACCCATAATTTATTGAATTATTTTAAGTATGCATCAAAATCTAAGCATTTCTAAAAAGAATGATTCATATAGATGTTTTTTTACCCATCTATGTTCAAATGTTACTAGTTCAATATATTGGAACACACATTTTTCTTCTACTATACCAATCCAACACTCAATATTTTCCAAAGAAAGTCACTCAATAATTTTCCTACCATTGTGCTAATAAGTGCAACATGTCCTAATAATAGAACCAAAATGTTGGGTTTTTTTCCTTTAGTTTAGCATGACTTTTTTTGGTTGTGCATCCAAAGAGGATAAGAAGTCCAACTAGCTATCATGCTATCATATCATGTAGGAAATGGTCTCGTGTGCTCACTCAAAGTACACAGTTTAAGACCAGTCCTATTGGTTCTATTTGATTTATTATTTTTGGGAAATTAGATGTTTAATTCCTAAATAATAAATAGGTTTTAGTAGATCAAATTAGTAAATAATATGTAATAATTAATCCACTAATTTGTTTAAATAGTTATATTTTTACCTTTTCTTATAATAGTAATGAGTGAGAGAAAATATGACTTAGCTTATTTTAGGTTTTTATGGTTGAGATGGAGTCTGATACTAGAGGAACAGGACTGAGACACTATCACAAACTAAGATCTAGAGTTCATTTCTTGATTGGATAGGATTGCTAAAAATAAGACACCCTATTGTTTGGTGCTATAGTCTTGGTCTTGATTGTATTGTCCAAACTGCTCACAAAGATATGATTTTTCTAGGTTTTGTTCATAGCTTTTATGTGAGCCTGTGTACCAAATTTTAGATCCTCACTATCAATGAAACTCCCTGTAAAGACAATTATTCATATTCTTGTATCTTATATGCAATTAAATAGAACTTTGGTAAATAGGGAAAAGGGGTTAGTGTGTAAAGGATATACTGGATGCACTTCATACCCCATGTGTGGGCACGTTACCTACATACCAATACTTTGAGGAGGGATCAAACTATATATATTTCTCCCATTGAAGTGTTTGGTGCACTAGTGTGATTAAAATGCAAGTAAATGTGAAATTGGGTGTACTTGAAATGACTAAGGACTGGTGTAAAGGTCTGAATAAGCTTGAAATACTATTGGATGGATGTATGTAGAGAATAGGGAAGAGTGCTTGAGTAGTCTTGCTTCTCTCTTGTAAATGAGTGTCAACCCTTCTAAATAGACTTTGAATGGCCTTTTATAAGGGAATTAATAATCATGGGTTAAATAAATTCACATTAAGTTGACATGAATTAGGATAAGGATTTGAGAAAATATGACTATTAAGACCAAAAGTACACTTGGATAATAATGCTAAAAACTGGACACCTTGGGTTTTAGCGCTACTATACAACTTGGGTGATGTTCTCTAGAGAGAATGAGACCTAGAGGGATGGATCTGGGTTTGAGAGAGATACCTCAATCTATAAGGGTTAAGTTTGGAAGGCTATGGATGATTGGGAATTAGTGAAAGAAAAGCCTAAAAGGGTTGTGTAAGTAAGTAGGAGGACCTATGGTTTGGGTGTCATTAGCCATACTCAAGTAACCAAATTTCACATTTTATATGACTACATTTCCCCCACTTTATTTTAGTGATGTAGCAAATTGAAATACTAGGATAAAGGAAAAAAGTAAAGCATACTTGAACTTACCTGTAAAGGTGAAGTTCATGAAGCTATGTGATGCTGGATGTGTGTAGAGAGAGCACAATGTGAAGTGTGAATCTGTAATGAAAAACTTAGAGTAGATCAGTCCTTACTAGATATGCTATATCTAAAATAAGAATGTAGAAAAGTTGGATAAGAGAGAGAATAAGAAAAAGGAATGAATACACCTCACCAGGTATACAAACCAATACAAAACTTGTTGTGATGCTGGATTGTGCTGGGTGTGTGCTATACCAAAATCAACATCATGAATAGAATTGAGTGCTGAATTACCTAGAAGTGGCTCAAGAATGTAAAGGTAGGCCCTTTGGTACCATCATCACCTACTAAGTGAAGCTAACAAATCATGCATGTATCAATCAATGTTTAGATTGTGTCCAATCCCTCTAAGTAAGTGGCTCAAGAATATAAATTCTAGCTAGTCCTTTAACTCCATTGTTGCCTTGTGAAGTGAAGCTATCAAGTGATACTAGTATGGAATCGATGTCATATGATATATCTCCTAAAGCCCATGAATGTACTATAATCTGATAATGTTGGTATGGATATCTAAATTTATGCTAGAAACTAGGCCACTCTTGGCCATTTCGAAAGACAGAGACTAGGCTTGTATGAAAGCCACTCTAAAACTAGTGCAATAGGCTTATGTGTAATCCAACTCAAGAACTTAGGTACTTGAGAAGTTAAGCTTGTATGAAATCCAAACCTAAAAAATGATGCCAACCATCTGTAGATGGAATAAGGCAGACAACTCCTAAGAATGCCTAGGAAAAATAAACTAAACTCAGAAGGAGAGGAGGACCAATGTACCATGCATATTGCCCCCAATAATTGGTGTCTAGAACATGAATTCTAATCTAAAAGTTATATCAAATACCTATCTAAAACTATAAGTGAGAGCCATCATGCTATGCATGATGGCTCCTATATCTGGATTCTTTGAGCAAAAACTATACTAAAACATGCTAAATCTAGACAATTCTATACTAACAAACCTGTGATTGAATTTACCTTTTTGTCTTTTTTTGGAAAAATTGATTTTTCTACTATCTAGATAGGAGTGTCAAAAATAGGATACCTTGCTATCTAGCACTATAGTCCAACTTTGGCACTATTATCTAGGGCCAAATCTGATGATTGTTCTAGATTCTCTACTATCTACCTGGTTTGTTCTACCTAGTCTGATGTTTGGATTCTATTTTGAGTGTTTTAAAAACTACTGTTTCAACCACTAAGATCTCTGATCTTTGTGACAAAGCCCTTGTTATTTCCCTCTCTTTTAAGGGTAGGAATAAGTACCCTATAATGACTACACTCAGAAGAAGAATCCATGCAAGTGCATTAAACTAGAAATATACATGATATAAGAATTATAATTGACAAGATATCTTGAGATATAGAAATATTTGTATTGAGAGATTGTTAGATCAACACAGACATGCCTAGATAGATATAATAATGTAAAATCATGTGCACTATAAAAAACTATAATTGAAAGGGTTAGTTTTTAGATGTTATCAAGGAGGGCTGGAGCATGATGTCCATCATGACATTTAGGAAATCAAGGAAATGCATGATATAGGTCATGGCATGTGCAAATAGGAAAAATAATCAAGAAACAAGCATACAAAGTAAGAATCAAGAAGCATACAAGGGTGGTCCAGGGGCTAAGCAAACAAGGGACATGGGCACATGTCACTCATATTGGAAACCAAACATATAAGACATGTTCAAATGCTGCATACACATACCATAGAATAAGCAAGATTGGCATGAGGGCCATAGGCACATAGAAGAGTACAAGTAAGGGACATTGGCAAATGTCAAAAGGTACATACACAGGAATAAAAGCAAAGGACATTGGAAAATATCCTAAGGCACACATAGGAGACAAATAAGAATTGGAAATGCAATCTAATAAACTACACGAAGCAAGAAGAGAAAGCATGGAATAACTGGAAAGATAGAATCACATCTAAATAATCAAAGTTAGAGTGAAAGTATGTAAGACATGTTTAGTACAAGATTAGATATATGCTAAAGAGATACACAAGTGCTAGATACTAGTGAAATGTTGATATAATAATCTATGTAATCTAGTAAGTAATGTACATCAACATGATAAATTGGAGTGTGTAGTGTAGGAATGACATAACTTGGATGGTGTAGTCATGTAGAAGATGTCCCCAGTGGGTATGTATATTGATGTGTGTTATCAAATGTAGAAGTAGGATGGCCCCTCAATGGGTAGAGTGAAGAAGACAAGGATTTGGATGTCACTACACACACTCAAAGAAGATCAAGTGAAGCATGGTAATGTAGATAAATTGAAAAACAATAGCATGAAACAATAAATGTAAGTTGTAGCATAGTAGTAACAATGTGAAGCATACAATCGAAATGTTTTTGTGTTTTTGGATATATTTGAATGTTTTTGGATTTTGAAATGCTATATTGTTTTTATATTTTTAA
This sequence comes from Torreya grandis, assembly GCA_037957365.1. Classification (NCBI taxonomy): domain Eukaryota; kingdom Viridiplantae; phylum Streptophyta; class Pinopsida; order Cupressales; family Taxaceae; genus Torreya; species Torreya grandis. Next base: position 519,871 of record JARHVA010002996.1, on the reverse strand, counting down.
AATTTTGAACTATGTACAAGCAAGTAGAAGAGAGTATATACAAGCAATGCTGAAAAGAGATTATGTACAAGTATGAAAATAAAGTAGTATGTACATGATAATAAAAAAGATTAGGCTAGAGGGGGGAGGATCCAAGGATGGAGTTTGCTAGGGATGGAAATGGAGGAAAGGGTCATGACCATCATCAAATTCTTTGAGATAATCATCATAAGCATCATCATATTCTATAGATGTTATGACTGTGGTGTCATCATGCTGAAGGCAAACTGAAGGTTTCTTTGGTGGTGGAGATGTTGACTCTGCTCTAGGGCATTTAGTCTTGTTATGAGATGAATTCAATAGAAGTGGTGGAGTTGGTGTTGCTGGTGGTGCTATTATTTGAATAACTCCTCAATCTTGTAGTTTATCTAATCTCTACTGTAAATCTATACATGAGTTTGTATCATGTCCTATATTCTTGTGAAAAGTACAAAATGGGCGACCATCCTACTATGATAATCTGCTGATAGATCTATGTCATACTATAGGTAATGTGATCAATGCATGATCAAGTAATATTTATAACATAAACTTTGGTTGATGCTATGTGCTACTTGCCTAAATCTAAATAATTGGCTCTATATCCTTAGAGGTAACCATGTGAATTGTATATGTCAAGTGATCTGTATATGGTCATGAGTGTGGAGTAGATCCTAAGAGTGTAGTATGAGATGTTAAAAGTGATGTAGGATGTGGAATGAGAGATATAGAGTCATCTTGGTACTCTCTTGGGCCAACTGGTGTAAAGCTCAATCTACATAAATAGTCATCTATGAGTGTGGGTGCTGTATTATCATTTGAAGAAGCCTATGAATTTATATCAACATCATGTATATATGGTAACTCATAAAGGGTAACTATGATATAAGAGTCTCATCATTCATAGTAATAGAATATGGTACTATTGCAAAAATATCTATAGCAGATGGAGTAACTAGAATGGCTGAAGCTGTTATGACTATCAAAATATCTAGAGCTAAAGGTATGACTATAAGTGGAGGAGTGCTAGAAGTGCTAGTCTCTCCCACCTCATATGTATGTATTTTATCAAGAGAAATTCAATGAGGTGGTGGATAAACTATTAGATAAGGTGCCCCATCAGGCAAAATAGTCAAAGATGACTATATAGTTTGATAATATTTGAATGGCTAGTTATCTGCTAGACATGTGTATAGATATCCATCATGGAGAAATTTAATACATCGATGTAGAGTAGAAGGAATGGGCCCCATAATATATATCTAGGGTCGTTAATGTAAAAGATTATAGTGGAGAGGACTTGGCATGACTTAGAACTGTGTAGAGAGGGTTTTTGGTCCCACCATGATATCTAAAGTAATAGTGCCCAATGTCTATCAGGGCATATCATCGAATCCTTGAATATTCTTATATGATTTTTTCATGGATGCCAAATTTATGCCCATGGCCTATAAGAATGTAATATTACATATATTTAATCTAGAACCACTATCAATAAGAACTTTCTTGACTGCACTAGTTTTGACTTGAACTTGTATGAATAGTGGCAAATTTTGATCAATAATTGTCTGAGAGGGCATGTCCTCACTATCAAAAGAAATTGCATCTTCTATAGTTTTTAAAGTGTTGACTATTAGTGTAAAATAAGAAGGTTCTAAGTTAATTGGTATAGAAGTTTGATTGAGTGCCTAATAAAGAATTTCCTTGAATACATTAGCTTTCTAAAATAGTTCTAACATGGAAATCTTAGCTGGAGTGTTTCTCATTTGATCAACAATGTCATATGTTTTGTGCAAATCTACCTATGCGGGTGGGTTGGGCCTGGGATGGGTAGGTATAAAAGGGTGAAAAGGCTTCTAGCTAGGTGGAGGAGGTATATTGACACATTGAGTAATAGCTCTAATCATATTATCTACTATCTGTATAGGAATAGTAGTAGTTACGGGGGGAAAGTGAATAAAATCAGTGGGTCAAGGTGGGGGAGGGATAAAAGGTGTCAACTTGGCTGTTTGGTGATGGGTAGTGACCTGAGGAAGGGTAAAATGGACCATGCAACATGGCTCAACATGGGGTAGAGGCTCCAAGGGAGGTGATGTAAAAGATGTATTAATATGTTTAAGAATAATGATCTTAACAACATCCCTTATAATGAAAAATAAGCATGAAATGTAAAGAATGAAGCTTTGTACTAACATATGATAGAGTTAATCATTCATGTACATGATAGGGCCCATTATGGTTTCCTTATTATTTGCAAAAAATGTAAGAAAATTTTGTAAATAAATGAGCATCATTTTTGCAATTTGATTATGGATGTAAGGTGATACCTCAAGAAGCAAAATAGGAGCTAGTACATGCAACTGAGGATTTTTCAATAATATTTTTGCAAAATACTATGAATTTTTGAAATTTGAAATTGAATTTCTGAGATAAGTATTGAATTTTTTTCAAATTTATGGGAAAATTAGTGATTTAATGGGACCTAGTAGATGCAAGTAGGGATTTGGGATTTTTTTTTTTGAAAATTACTATGAATTTTGAAGTGATTTTTTGATTTTATTATGTAACTAAAAATTTAGAAAATGATTGGAAAACTACTGAGAGCTAGTTGATGCAACTAGGGTTTGAAATAAAATTATTTTTGAAATTACTATTGAATTTGATAATTTGAATCAAATTTTTGATTTAGATATGTGAGCAAAAAATTAAGAAATTATTGGATTAATATTGGAAAATTACTGGGACTTAGTGTATGCAACTAGGGTTTGAAATAAATTTATTTTAAAATTTACTATAAAATTTTAAAATTTAAAAGGAATTTTTTATTTTAATATTCAAGAAAACAATTCAGTAATTAATGAAAAAAATTAGCTAGAAATTTACCCTAGGGTTTTTATGTGAAATTCAAAGTTAGGTTCACCAAATGATTTATTATTTTTGGTAAATTAGATGTTTAATTCCTAAATAATAAATAGGTCTAAGCAGATAATATTAGTAAATAATATGCAATAATTAACTTACTGATTTGTTTAAACAAGTATTTTTTTGCCTTTTCTAAGAATAGTAATGAGTGAGAGAAAATATGACTTAGCTTATTCTAGGTTTTTATGGTTGAGACAAAGTCTGATACTAAAGAAATATGACTAAGACACTGTCATGAACTAAGATCTAGAGTTCATTTCTTGATTGGATAGGACTGTCAAAAATAGGACACCCTACTATCCAGTGCTATAGTCCTGGGCTTATCTCTATTATCCAAACTACTCATAGAGATATGATTTTTTTGGGTTTTGTTTGTAGCATTTATGTGAGCCTGTGTACCAAATTTTAGAACCTCATTATTAACAAAACTCCTTGTAGAGATGATTCTTCATATACTTGTGTCTTCTATGCAATTAAATAGAACTTTGGAAAATAAAAAAAGGGGTTAGTGTGTAAAGGATATGCTGGATGCACTTTACACCCTGTATGTGGGCATGCTACCTACATACCAAAACTCTAAGGCTGGATCAAGCTATATGTAGTTCTCGCATTGAAATGCTTGGTGCAATAATGTAATGAAAATGCAAGTAAATGAAAAACTAGGTGTACTTGGAATGACTAGAGACTGGTGTAAAGGTTTGAATAAGCTTAAAATACTGTTAGATGGCTGTATGCAGAGAATAGGGAAGCGTGCTTGAGTATTCTTTCTTCTCTCTTGTAAATGAGTGTCAACCCTTCTAAATGGAATTTGAATGACATTTTATAAGGGAATTAATGATTGTGGGTTAAATGAATTCATGTGAGGCTGACATGAATTAGGACAAGGATTAAGGAAAATATGACCATTAAGACCAAAATTACACTTGAACAATAATGCTAAAAACTAGACACCTTAGGTTTCAACACTCCTGTCCAACTTGGGCACTATTGTCCAAAGAGAATGAGACTTGGGGGGATGGATCTGGGCCTAAGAGAGCTGCCTGGGTTTAAAAGGGTTATGTTTGGAAGGCTATGGATGACTAGGAATTAGTGAAAGAAAAGACTAAAAGGTTTGTGCAAGTAAGTAGGAGGACCTATGGATTGGGTGTCATTAGCCACACTTAAGTAACCGAATTTTACATTTTATATGACTACACTGTCACATGATGGTGTATACATTGGGATCTATATACCAAGGTGATTGAATTGGCACTTAGTTATAACCAAATATATCATAGTAAAGCTAATTCTAACAATTTGTTCATTCCATACTTAAGCTATTTATTACAAGAAAATAGATAGTCACAAACCAAGAAAAAGAGTAGTAATACCATTGGTTTCATAACAAGTTTACAAGAGGTATTTCATCACTCAAGTATTCCATATTATTATATATTAATGATCACCATACCTAGGTCTTGATGTACATTAGGAACATGAATAAGCTCAAGATTATAGTTACAATATTATCATTATAAAAACAATAACTCTTCTAAGTAAAACTAGGGGGTATTTATACATGGTTTTACCCTAATCATTCAGTTACAAAATTAATATATAAGTGATGACTTTCCAATGACCATTAACAATAATGAGTCATGGGAATCTGTTATAATGAATTATTATTTATTCGAGCCTAACTGCCCCTATATACCCTATCTATGTTAAATATCTGATGTCGTGCTCCTATCTTCTCATAGGCTAGTGATAGGTTTGCATTTGACTATTCCCCTCTGATGCTCATGTGAAGCATTTCCTAACCATTTCTACCTTTAATGCCCTTGTCCAAGTCATATGCTATTTTCCTAAGTCTTGCATCCTCAGTTCCTCCATGTTTTTTGCATCCTTGTTCCTCACAACTTGTTTCTCCCATGTTAAGCCCCCCCACACCGTGTCTCTCCTGCACCTATGTTTAATTTCATGCCCATCTTTCCCATGCCATATTCTAAAAAGTACTTAGATCAAATTAATAAAATTTTTAAAGTCCAATAATCTTCTTTTATTCAATCATGTTTTGTTGATTTTAGTACATTATTTTCATTCTATTTGTTGTAAGTTATTTTACAACATTTACTTTCTTTCAGATCATGTTATCTTAATTAGGGTTAATCTACTTATTAATTCCAAATTATGAGAAAACAATCACCAATATTATCTATCATTATTGACTTTAAGGACAATTACAATATGTATGATGATAAGGGCAAAGACAAATGTATTTAAGAAGACGTCCAAAGTAAACATATTAGATGAAGTAGTTAGATGTCATAAGTTTTGAATACATTACTTGAAGATAATGCGAGAGTTAAAATTAAAAGTTGTGATGAAGAGTTTGAAGGTTATTGGGAACTTATTGAAAGGCTATTGAACATATGTAAGTTTGATTTCCTAAATTAGAGAAATTATAGGGTGTGGCCAATTGATATGGCACTACCACCTCCTTATGAGGTATTTACATTTTAGGGGATAAGTTATATGATATGATCATCATTAACCATCTAGATTCATGTCTTAGACTCTTCAATTTGATTTCAATCAATGTCAAGTTTGTTACTCCACTTTAATTAGGGATCCCAATATTGCCTTTTTACAGCCCAAGGTATAACATAGCATTGCAAATTGAAATAAATTGGTCAAATACTATGGCATGCATTTATATGCAATAATTATGGAAGATAAAACTCATTCTAACCCAAAAATTACCCTTAAAATGCATGATCATATATACTTTGATGGTCACTCTAATGCATTTAAAAATATTATATGTTTCATTAATAATACACATGATTGAAAATATTTAACTTCTCCCTATTATCAATATATAGAGTGTGTTGATGACTAAGAGGATGATATGCCTCAAATTTTTCCTTGTTATGTCATGGTTGAAGCATTTTACAATATAAGTGATGGTAAATAACTTTTGATTGATTATCCATTCAAAAGGATAAATTCTTCTTTATGTGGACCCCTCAGAAAATAAAGGAAAGAGGTATGGATTGTATTATAATTAATTTCTATGTTTGTATTTATTTTAGTTTTCAAAATAAATATAGATTGAACCATATAACAAAAGAAAAAATACAAAAATGTTAGGCAAACACCTAAAATTAAAACCCTAGTAGAAACCCTAGGCAAAAATTTTAGCAAAAACATATAGAAAAAACCCTAGAAAAAACCTTACCAAAATCTCTTAGCGAACCCCCTACTAAAAAAAACTAGCAAAAAAACTACCAAAACAGCATTACAAAAAACCTAGCCCAAAACCTTAGTAGAAAACCTAACAAAAGCCCTAGTAAAACAACCTTAGAGTTTAAATTTGAGGCAAATACCCTATCATAAATCTTATTTAATTAAAATAAATAATTTAGAAATCATTTTTTTTCTAAATATTAGGGATGTCAAAATTGTAATCTCTTGACCCACAACTTTTTTTTCAAAGGGTGTTGGATGGTGTTGTTTATGGTAACTCTAGTGTTGGTATAGCTGTAAAATGAAATATAGAGATGTTATACAACCCCTCATAGTCTCATTGATCATTTGTACATTGAGATATAAAGGAGGAATTGTACACCCTCTCATAACCTTATTGGTCATTCACACATCAATGGGTAGAGTAGTACATCACCCTTCAGGAGCATCGACAATCTACATGGTGTATGGAACTAGCCCATAAGTATAACAATTTTAAAATAATATTTATTTAACTTATATCATTTATATTTATTAATACATTTTTTTCAATTTTGATGGCATGTCTACTAAATATGTGAAACTGCATAGAGATGAGATAGAGCAACACAATGTGATCCATTGACCATCGAATGATTCAAGGGAGTGATAAAGGTAAAAAATCCATATTTGTAGTCAGTTTTTTTAAATTTTAAAAATAATAAATATATTGGTTTTTAACCTTATTATTTAATTGCATACCATTTTTTGTGTCTTTATCATAGCCTCCTCGTTCTTGTATTTGTAAACCAATTCAAATGAAGGCCCTCCTAATAACCTTGATGAGATTATCTCTTCAAGGTTGAGGAGGGATGATATCGATGTGCCTTGACCCAATTCCTATATCAATCAACCATCTTGTCTCAGAGTTTATGAGTACAAACATCAAGTTTCAGACACTCTTAAGGTCAAATTATATCTAAATGATCACATGTAAATGTTAAAAGATATTCATGACAAGTAAGTATATTATTAAAAATCTTATATACTAATTTGCATTAGTTAATTTCATTTATATTATCATGTTTCTTTTAAAGTCAGTTTTAATTTTATAATTTGTTATAAGTACTTTAAAAAAATAGTTTTTAGAGTGAAGGTGTTTTTCCAAGAAAATTTCCACCAAAAATTCAATAAGACATCGATTATGTGCAAAATCTAGTTGATTAATACAATTCAAAGAGATTTCGATACATCCTACTTCAATTTAAATATAATTGGAAAAAATGCAACATCTACACTTAGGAACATGAGAATGTATGTGTAGGTAGAGTTACATCATAATTTGGTACAATTTTTAAATATTATAGGTGTCCATTCATTTCTAAATTTTTTTTGGTAAGAAATGTACATGAAAGATATCAATGAGAAGAGGAACATGCTCCAAATTCTAAGAGTAAATACAATTGCTTGGGACAAATTATGCAATGATTGGTTAAAATGGACTGGAGAATGGAATGTAGATAAAGTTTAAAAACAAATGCATATCATCTCAATATTTTTTGTTTGTTTATATTTAATATTTTTTAAATAAATTTATAAATTAAAAATAAAAAGTAGCCAAAATAAGATCCACAAAACCAAATTAAATGATGATAAATTTATGACTCATATTTTAAATTAAATGAATAAAAATTAAGTTACATGTAAATTACTAACTTTATTTTAATATACTAACTACTTTATTGTAAAACCATAGTTCATATTAAAAAAAAAATGAAAAAAAAACAAAGAAAAGCCATTAATTGGCATGCATGTGAAACAAACATAGTATGAAATTTATTTCAATACAAAATTGCTAGATTGAGGAATGATGAAGGGTTAATCTTCCTTCTTGTCTTATCTTTCTAACTCGATAACCATTAAAATTTGAATCTGCCACTTTTTTTCCCAATTGTTTTATGTTGAATATTTAATAAGGTGAAGTGATTTATATATAATTCAGTCGTACACAGTTCTTCACAATGATTGAAAGTTACCATTGAGTACATTGGCCTTTTTTGATTGCATTTACAATGAGAGTATAATATTTTTTAATAATTTGAATTTTTCACCCTTTGTGAATGGAAATTTTGGTTTTTATTTAAACTATTTTGACTTTGACCATGTTGTTTATAATTTTTCTAAGTGTTTTATAGTAAGCCACAACCACCTCCCTTTTATAATTTTGGAAGACACCACCCACACCAATCCATTTTAATTTTTTTTTATTGTCCCATCAAAATTCAATTTGATGTTGTCAACATTCAAATTTTTCTAAAGGATTAGTACAAGTATGTTTATGTTTTCTTGATCCTAGTTATCAAGGAGATCTTGGAGACTATACACCCAAATTTTAGTAATAGAAGCATTCTACAAAATAATATTACCATCTTTTGGAATGGAAACCATCATTAGTTATTTGATATATTTTTAAACTTTGTTGATAATGATCTTCTTAGAATTGACCTTTCCTTCGAAGATCTATTTGTTTCTTTCTAACCAGATATTCAAAAAATTAATGCATGTATACACAACAATATTTGAAAAAGATGGGGAGATTTGAAGGGTATATTCCATGAAATTAAAATACTAATGAGAGAATTGGTGAAGGAGAATGAAAAATTTAAAGGAATGAGATAGAATTCCTGACCCTTGTAAAAGAACATAGAAAGAACAGGCACTTAATAGATTCTTCACTTTTAAAACAATGAGGACAATTAGAAAGGCCAATGAAATCTCATTTTAAAAATTTCCTAGGTTAATATTTGGTTCCAAAAGGCTATTAAAGGAAAGGAATTTTCCTTTAGAAGGCCATTATTGGGCCAAATCAACTTTTGTGGGAAGGGATTAGGGAAAACAACTTCCATGGTTAAAGCAATTTTGTATTCCTCTTTGACATTGTATGCCCCAAATTTAACACCATTTCAAATGAGAGAGTCATTGTTATTAGAAAAATGAAAGGATTAAAATAAGGATTTAAGTTCTTGTGTTATCTCGAAAATATGTTTTAGGACATTAAAATTCTTCTAACCATAATTAATAAGATTGAAGTAATCACATGTCTTTGACTAATATTTTTATACACAGTCTTTGTAAGTTGTTGAAGACTAGATTGTTCATAAGAGGTTGGTGATAGATCCAATATTATTCAAAAAATCAACTTTTATTCCTTAAAAATAGACCATTTAAGCCAACACTTGATGACACTCAAAATATTTGGTGATCATGTTCCAAATGTTAAAGTGTTTGACCTAGTTAGAGGCAGTGAAAATTATTTTTAGGGAGAGAGAATATAAATACTTATTTGTGAGGATGGGGATCCATAAAGATTTTTTTTCATATATATTCCAAGTAGATTTGGTACCAAAAACAACATTCATTATTTTATTTATTATTATCTCAATTCCTCCCTAATCTCTGGTTAGATTGGCTAAGTCCCATTTCATTAATGGCAGTTTTTATGCTTGCCAGTAGCACTCCATACAAATCTTGATTTGATGGCATTGATGATATTTATACTTTACTTAGCATGGACATAATAAACATCATGTAAACAAGCAAAGTTTGTAAACATGATTTGATCAATTACATTCTTCCCACAAGGGACAACTATCAACCCTTGTTGTCTAATTTTGTATACATTTTGTCAATGAGGTTCTTCCATAGATCAATGCTATTTTAACCCTCAAATAGTGGTATTCCAAGGTAGAAACAAGGAAGTTGCCCATGTTTTATGTTTAAGACAATAATTATGATTGTTTGTATTTCTTTATCAATATTGAAGAATATATATTTTTATTTATCTTTGTTTACTTTTTGGCTTGTAGTGAGCTCATATAATTCAAAAGATTTTTCAACTCTTTAGCTTTCGAAAGAGTAGCATCCCTACTAAGTATGTAAGTGGGAAATATTGTAAGCTGAATTAGTGATGGCAGTACTTTTAATCTCACCTTGTAGCTTGATGGAGGCAAGCCAATGGCCTAAAGGTTTTGCAATGATTATGAATAGATAGGGAGAAAGGGGGTCTCCATATTTAATTCCTCTTAAAAATTCAAATAAAGTAATTGATCCCTGATTAAATAAAAAAAATAATTTGGGTGTGTTAATACAATCACTAATCAAATCTCTCCATTTTTTATCGAAGCCAAAATTTTCAAGGATTTTGAGCACAAAAATCTATTTGCCTATATCATAGGCCTTGTTCATGTCCAACTTGATAAACATGCTAATAATTTGTTTAACAACCATAAAGTTTATGAGTTCATGATAAATGATGATACCATCTAATATTTGTCTTCCTACCACATATCCACCTTTCTTAGTGGAAATGATTATATACAGTTAACCTTTGAGTTTATTTGCCATAACTTTGGAGATGATATTATGGACCACATTACAAGGAGAGATGGGCCTAAAAGATTAAAAATATTCAACATAATTATTTTTAAGAATGAGAGCAAAGAAAGTGGTATTTAGTTTTTTAAGAATACATTTGTTCCTTTATATTTCCTATTCAACTTTAATAACATCCTTTTCAATAATATCTGTATATAGTTGAAAGATGCTATTTGGGAAACCATCTGAGCCTGGAGCTTTGTCCCTAATGAAGGAATATACCACATGTTCAATTTTTTCAATAAATTTATTTATGCAAGACAATATTATCCTCATTTCAAGATAATCTATGTGATTATAGAGAGAAGTTTATTCTTGGCATTATTTATATCTCTGTTTTCTTCACAAGTCATATTTTCAAAATATCTTATAGCCTCATCATTGATTTCAAATTGTTATTCAATTTTTTCTCCCACTAGAGTGATGGTTTTCTAGATTATATTGAAATTTATCCTCATGACCACTAATTTTTGGAAAAAATTAGTGTTCTTGCCTCCTCTTTCAACCATTTGATTCTAGAATTTTGATTCTAGTGAATCTCCTCTTGAAGGAGCACCTTGTTGAGGTCCATAGTGAGAGATTATTATTGAGATTTAAATTATGTATTAATGACATCCTTGTTTATAAGAGATTTAGTTTCAGTGAGTTTGGATTGGATATCTAATTTTTGGATGATAAATTTCAAAATTTGGTCTTGTTTTATTCTTTGATCTTGTGTTTTAAGTGCTTCAAATTTTGGACCAAAATGAATATTTTGGAGCCATCAACATTATGTTCTACTAGATATTTATAATTTCCTAGAGATATTTCTCTTTGGTCCATGAGTTCAAATTTGATATGTCACATTTTGGGAGCAACATCCAAATAAATCATCAAGTTTATGGACCAATGATCTAAACTAACAACAAAGATGATTTCAAACTCGATGGTGGAGCCAAGATAAATCTAATTTGGGATAAACAAAAATTTGAGTAGTCTTTCAAAAACATAACTGGCCTCAATTATCTTGTTGTTCCAAGTAAAAAACTTGTTTTTTAGGTTTTTGATCAAAAATATATTGAACATTGATAAGTCTAGAGAAATGATATGAAGACAGTGAGAGTCCCCCAAAACCCCCATTTTTTTAGCAGGGGAGGCAATAATGTTGAAATCACCTCCAATGATCCAATTATAATTATGCCAAGACTATTTTATAAGTTATAGAGATTGTAAAAAAAATATCTCTTACATTTATTTAAGTGGGGCCCATAGACATTTGTACAAACCAAAGATTGATTTATTTTTAAGTTTACAAATTTTAGGATCTACCAGTTGGAACAATAATCAACAGAAGTTTTTGAAAAATATTTTTGATTCTATAATATAGAAAAACCATATAAAACACCTTTTTCCATATAGTGGTGAAATCATAGCCTCTCTAAATACCATTTACAATGTCATCAAAAAAATTATTCCATTTTTATCTCTTGGATTAACAAAATATCAGGTTTATGATAGAAAATGAATTGATTCAATATTTTATGTTTGTGTGTGACATTAAGTCCTTGTAAGTTCCATGAGAAAACTAACATTGAGGGGATTTTAACCTAGAGATATGATGCAGGGATTATCCCCCCCAACCACATTATTAAACTTTATGTTCTTATATACATCATTTGCTTTTTATTCTTTATTTTTGTAGCATCATTGTTGGCCCTCTAATCATTTCTCCCTTAATTTTTTCATCATATCATTGATTTGATTTTGAATTCCTTTGATGATGTTCAAATGAGCTTCAAATTTTTGAAAATTTGAAAGAGATGGTATGTCAACCTTCTTCTTACTTTGTTGAGATAATTTAATGCTCTGTTCAGTCATCGTAATGTGGTTGGTACCTAGTGGATCCATACTTTCTGGATTATCTGATTGTAAAGTACATTTTTACAAATGTTGTTAGCTAATAATCCCACCTCTACTTATTCTATATAAATAATTTCTTCACTAAAATTTTGAAAGTTGTGTTTTTCATTTGAAGTGGCAAGAATATTAGCTTATAATGTAACAGGTGTGTCATCAAGCCCTAGAGATAAAAAATTATTTTACAATTATGGGGTTGAATATTTATTCTTGTTTCCCTTGGGGAAGTGAGCCTTTTTCTTTGGAAGAGAGAATTATTTCATTTTCAATAACCAATTTATCCATTTTTAGATAGTTTTTGACAAAATTTCCAATGTCATGGTAAATTGATGTAGACAACCTCCATTCCTGCAAATTAATAAAACAACCTAACGATTCAATAAGTAAGCATAACAAAATGGGTGAGCAATAGATACGAGTCTATTTTTTTAATTACACACCCAAATAAACTCTCTTTTATTCTTCATAGACATATTAATTATACATCTCCTCCAACTCTTATCCACTTCTCCTTTTTTCCAAAAACACATCTCTCTACAATCTTAAATAGGCAACAAGAAATAAACCCCTAATTTGATCGACCAATTCTAAAAATAGTTATCAATTCCAATTTTTCCTTAACTCCACCAAACTAGGTAGTTATGTAAATGGATATTATTAATAAATAAATCATAAGCAAAATCCTAACAAGACTCTTAACTAGACTCCTAATTATGTTACACCAACAAACAATAATTAATAACCAGTTACATCATTCTCCCCTTCTTTAAAATTCTGAACCTCTTAGTTCAAAGCTAGTTTTACTTATCTTATTTCATTTCCTCTATAAATTAAACCAAGACTCTTATTGTAAAAATTCATATATACTTTCAATAATAATTTATACCTTGCCAATAACCGTAATTAACTTAGCCAAATAAAAAATGATATGATCATTCTACACTATAAATCCATTTAAGTAAAAAATGTACCTTTTTTATTTCACCATTACAATGACCATCTCAAAAATGGATATCTCTTCCTCCTTTTTTGTGTCTTTATATTCACCTCCATGATCTATGAGATAAATATCTCTTACAACTTTCAAATCAACCTCGTCTCCAAATTGACCTTCATGCATGTAATCATTTATATGCCTATCATTTTAAGGATATTTCCCAATCTCTTTCTCCTCCTCCTTTTGATGATGAATTAACACCACATTATCTTATTTATTTACTTCATTTTCATCCTCATTATCTATGTGATTAATTTTTACAACATGATGAACATCTTTAGTTGCAACATCTCCATGCATGAAATCCATTGTCAATGAACATCTTTCTAGTGTCTTCGCAACACTAAAAAACTTTTCTTCTACAAGATATTCTTTCATCTCTTCAAAGCTATCTTTGTTCCAAGAAACTTTTTCCTCTTCATTCCAACAATTCATGGTGTGGTCCATATTATCTTTTTCCTCTCTTTCTCGTCTCTATGATATTGAGAAATATTTGTTCTCAAAACCATCTCATTCAAGTCTATGATGACCTCCATAATGTTTTTCTTCTGCTTATTCATCCTCTACTACTCCATCTCTCTTAAATAATTCTCCATGTCCCTAAAAATCAAGGCTAAAACTCTCTTTCTCTGAATATACTTGTCCACCCTTATATACATTTCTTCAATCAATCTCAACTATTGTCCAAACTTCATCTTTGCATCAATAACAATAGCCACAGTTCTCCTCTGAGCACAACTCCCATCTAAGTTATTATATTCTCTTTTCAATAACGAATAAGGTTGTCCCAAAATTTATCTACTCCCAACATATTTTCGATGATCTAATACCGATTGATGTAGACAACCTCTATTCCTTAAAATTAATAAAATAACCTAATGATACAAGAACTCAGCACAACAGAATGGGAGAGCAAAAAAAATCCATGCTTTTTAATTACACACCCAAATAAACTCTCTTTTATTAATAATAAATAAATAAATTTTACATTTCCTCTGAATATTATCCACTTATCCATTTTTACAAACATGCATCTCTCTATATTCTTAAATAGGCAACAAGAAATAGAAGCCTAATTTGAGTGACCAATTCTAAAAATAGCTAGTAACTCTAGTTGTTCCTCAACTCCACCAACTCATGTAATTAGGGAAATGGCTATTATTAGAAAAAAATTCTTAAATAAAATCCTAACAATATGCTTGCCTAGAATCCTAATTAGCCTGCAATAATAAAAAATAGTTAATAATCAGTTACATCACAAACTTGCATATGAACAGAACATTTTCATAATCTAAATCATGAAGACATTTCTTAGATTATGATTGTAACATAAGAGCTTTAGGTAGGGGTTAAAAATAAATCCATTTAAACATAGATCCATGCATAAATTACCATGAAACCTAGCTTAGTAGGTTTAGCCATGCTTATAAATTCCCTATTTATTCCAAAAAAATCTAGAGCTTAGCAGGGAGGCCATATAAATGGGTCTAGACTGGTACTAGTGAGAGATTCTCAAAATTAGGGTTAAAATCCTCTTCCACATTTCTCATATAGATACCATATTTACCCATGAACTATGGCCCACTATGAAAAACATCTTCCTTTGGACTAAAATATTGAATGGTGAAAAAAAAAACCTTTGAGGGAATAGTTTTACCTCCTTGTGATCCCTAATGCCCATTTTTTTGAAATCCAATTCAAAATTTCCTTCAAACTTGGGAAAAATTAAAGGAATTTACACATGAAGACATGATCTCTATAGAGAGCAATTTACAATTCCAAAACCTGATCCTAAATGTTCGTGATTGGGATATCTTTCATAACTAGAAGAAAAGAGGGGTTTTTTTTTTGAGATTATTCAAAATTTCCCTTTTTATTCTCCTAGGGTGCGTTGAAAACATCATCCTTAGAAGACTCTTGTTTATTTAATTCATAGGTAACACCTTTCATGGATTAGTGATTTGTTTTACAATGAATTTATTACTTCCTAGTGACTTTAACTTCTCTCTTTACATTCTTTGTTCCTCGCTCCCACCATACATTACCAAGAGAAATGATTTTAATTAACTAGTCTATAATTTTATAATTGAGACCTAAATTTAATATTTACATTTATTGCAAAGGAAACATTATGACTTAAGGGCTACTAAGGAAGTTGAAGAGAACTTAAAATATTTTATGTATTCAATGAGTGGGCTTGTTATATAGGTTTCGTGCTAGTAAGAAACTACTCATTGTTAACTTGAGATAAAAATTGCATTCAATTATTTATTTTTCAAATATTGTAAATAGTTATTTTATTTATTTTTAGAATCAAGTTTCTTAATAATTATTTTAATTAAATTCATAAGTCAATAACCAATCTAAGAATATTAATGGTCCTCTATTTAAAGAGGATGATGAAGATGATTTCAACTAAAACAATTAGTCATTGCATGAACATGACATAAAATATGAGATGATAGATGATGATAATCATGATATCATGATAGATGATGATCTTGATGATATAATGATAGATGATGATCATGATGAATACTAGGGTCTAGTTGAGAGTCATAGATTTTTACATGATATATGATTTTTCTCTCTCTCAAATGTTATTGAAACATATGAAAAATTATTTATTTATTCATGTATGCCATTATATTTTCATGTATGATAGTCATTATACCATTTTCACAAGTGAATATATATATATATATATATATATATATATATATGTTAAATTATAGTATGTTATTTGAAAATGTTCATATCTTTATTAAAAAAACTGTTTATTTATAAAATAATATACAATAAATATAAACAAAACATATAATATATTTATAAATATTAGATTATTGGCCAAGATCAAATTTTGAATATATTAAAAAGAATGCAAAATTATAAATGTCACCTTGAGAGAGAATCAAGCAACAAGATTGAGATGAGAGGGACAAGTGGGGAAACCATTGAATAGAGAAAAACTCTACAAGTTTATTAGAAGCTTTATAAACAATTCAACTCTAAGTACATATAAATTAGAAGCTAGGAGAGAGTGTGAAGAATGAATCTAAGCCAAAAGACTATCAAAAAAATGTAAGAGCAAAAATATGCATCAAGATTCTTGTAGAAGAGAGAAGGAGAGGGCTCTTTAAATAGAGTAAGAAGAAGGATGAGGGAGCTAAAATAATCTCATCATGACCTTAAAATGTATACTTGGTGTGTGTCACATGTATTACTCTCAAAGAGAGTGGGGTAAAGTGTGTCACATGTAGGGGGAGGAGTTACTTATGCAAGTAACTCCCAAATCCAACAAGTGGACAAGAGAGGTGAGCAACACCTCATAAATTTGGGATAAAGTACATTTATAATTATAATAATGCACATATAAAAAAGACTTAGGATAAACATAAACTATCCTAAAGGACCCAAATAAATTTAATCTATAGCACTCCCACTTAATCTTTATTTGGGATGAAAAAAATGGAGAAAACCTTTTATAAAAAAAGGGAGTTGAAATTACATAATACTCTCCCTTAATAGAAACTCACTTCAAGAGAAATTATAATAGTTTCGAGAGACAAAAGAAGAAGAGAAAGTATCACAAAAAGTTGCAATGATGAAGGTGTGATAATCAATAATCTCTAAGAATCCTTTTCAAACAAAGTGGTCAATTCACAATAAAACAAAGACTAACAAAGAGGAGAAATAATCCTCTAAAACCCGAAAAAAATAAGTTAACACTAATCTTTCAAGTTAAGTAACCAATATAGTATAAACATAATCTACATACATAATATAATAAAAATAGATCTAATAAAAGAAGATTGAGCTAGAGATAACTTCCATCACAAAGTGAAAAATCATACACAAAAAGAAGTTAGTCAAAATGAGCTCTAACAAAGCGTATTTTGTTTGCAATAAAAAAATAAAGAATGCATAAGAAGATAATTTTATCAAAATGGAGATAAAGAAGATATGTCACTTGCACAAGATATTATACATGAAGCAACAAAAGAATTATTATAAGAAGACATATCAAAGTCTCTAGAAGAAACATTATGTTTAGGATTCCATTTTGCTTTTACCTTAGAAGTAGGTGTTTTAGTGATTTTTCAATAATGCAAAGTGTCATGAGTTGATTTATTAAAAGATATGCATGGATGCAATTTTTAACATTTAGAATTACGTTACCTGTATTTTTCACAATGTGCATAAGGTTTATAATTTTTAACCAAATATGGAGCATTACAAGTATTATAGTCGAAAGGAGTTGTATTATAAGTCTTTTGGTGTGGAGAAAAATAAGATTAAAAGTTTTTATTATACGTATTTGAAGCATTATAATCTAGACATTTACAATTTACATTAGAATTAAACAAAAGAGTTTAAATTAATACTATTTTTACACTTACCAAGTCCATCACCCAAGTAGCCCATAAAGTTCATAATTTTTGGACTGGGGTTGGTAGAAGGGGTGTTGACAAGAGTTTTTTGAGAATCACATTTATTAGAGCTCTTATCATGTTTATAAAAAACAAATTTTTAATATAAAGTGTCAAAATAATTTCTCATAGCTTCCATTTTCTCAATAAAACATATTATAAAGTAAAGTATTAAGAGTATCATTTTGACATACAATTTGCTATTTAAATGCAAGAATTTCATAATTTTTGAAAACAAGAGTTTACATAATTTATTCTTAAATGCTAAAAAACAATTAATTTAAAATCTATTAAAATGTAAAGAAACAAATTTGAAAAAAAGGTGTCTTAATATCACCAAGATACCAAATTATATGAATGCTTAAAAAATAAAAAATATAACATGATTAAGTAAATATCTTTGAAATAATTCCCTGCAAGTAAAGTTGCCACTTAAAAGGTCATAAAAATCAAGTTTATCTTTAAAAAAAAAAGGTTATCAATGTTTCAAACAAATTTATCCAAATTGATTTAACCTTAAAAAAATGAGAGATATATTTACAAAATATTTCACACTCATATTTAATAAATCCCATTCAAATAATATTAGATTGATGTTGAAAGAAGTACTTAATTAAATAAGACAAACTTAAGAATTATTCCATAAACATTCTATACTATGCACGAAAATCATTGTGAATTAATGTTTAAGTAAAGATGAAATTAATGTTAGTTTCACTGAAGAAACTTATGTATTTTGTAAAAAAATGTTGGTGTTAAATAAATGTGATGTAATAAAGAAACATTTAAATGTAAGTCCACACTAAAATAATAAACCAAAGTTAGTAGAAATTAATAAAATTTTTTTGTGTTAATTTTTTTTTAAAATTTAAAATAAGTAATGAAATACATATATTTTTGATATTATTATATATTTTTTAGTGAGTATATTTGTAAGGAAATTATTTAGATGATTTAAAATAATATAATTATATATGGTAGACTTAAGAGTAGAATGAGCAGATTCACAATAATAATTGGTGAAAGAGCAGAATACTTGAATATTATGACTGAGCCACTTCGTGGGGGAAACCTTCAAAAAAATGCAATAAGAATAAAATTCACAATATGATGATAAAATAATAACCACAACCTCATATATATACTCTAATTAGACATGGTTATTCTATAGGCTAACCATACTAAGAACAATGAAAAATGCAACAAGCTAATATGAAGGTGTGTAAACCATAAATTAGCCACACATATCCTTAGATGCACTATAGGTTAAGGGTGTAGCATGCCTTTCCTTTAAAAAATAACATTGTCTTTAACATTGAATCCAACCAAGATGTTGCTATAGGAATGCTTCATCCTCCCATGTTGTATTTGTAGAATGCAGGTTCTATTTGATCAAATACTACTTAATGTCTCTAGTCCATAGTTGCTTAATGCACGTGTTAGGGTTTTATATTGTAAATACATCATCAACGCTAAAGAATAGCCCAATGAGATAGTGTACTAAACCTTTAATGTAAGACTAAGGTCTTGTGTGCTCACCCAAAGTGCAAAGCTTAAGACTAGTTCTCGTAGGTTTTTGTTGCTCAATAATACTTAGTTATATTCTTTATGTTTAACATGTATTCAATTAGATATTATATAAATGCAAAGATAAAATATTATGATACTTGAAGTTCTAAGTTTTACTACCATAATTACACAAATTAGCAATATTGTAGTTTCAGAGTTACTTCTTATAAAATAAAAGATGCGTTAGAATTCATGCTAAGGAACTCACACATCATTCATCATGAACACAAGAAGTTTGATAAAACCCTCAACTTTATATATTAAGCTTAAGCATCACCATTAACAATACATCCATCCATCATCATCCTCTCTATAGTCCTTTACAATAGGGGTATTTATACTTGTTTTCCCTAACCAAGTGTTTACAATCATTAAAGACTTGAGTAATTATCCAATGAACTCTCAATAAACTAGGAGTCATAGCATTTAGAAAAATATTCTCCAAAGTATCTAGGCCTTTGCACTCCATATATCCATGCTTTATACTAGATCCTTGCTGTCATGTGTTCTTCTCCTTGTGGGATAGGACAAAACTTCTTATAAATAAGGTCTGGGTGTCCCACATGAATCATTTCCTAAACTACTCCTAATTCCCACACACTCTCCTAATCTTCCACTTCAATTTTAAGTCCTAAGTCTTTGTGTTCCTCATGATTAATTATTCTTTGACTGGGTCCTCTCACATTGGTATATTGACATCATTATCCTCTTTTGCCTTATAGGTTCCATGCCATGGTGCTTATGTGCCTCTCAAGTTCCACGCTATGGTCCTTCTGTGTCATGCTGATTCTATGCTAAAATGGATAATAATTAGCCAAAATTTGGGTCCAACATCACCCCACACTAAGCTCTTAGTCCATCCCAGACTAAGTCATGGTAGTGGCTTCTATAAAAAACTTGGGTCTCATCTACTTGATCTCCTTAACATTGTCCCAATATGATATTACCTCAAGTACCTTGGTAGTTATTTATTTTATGACCCCTTTCAATTTCTTTATCTCTTCGGGTTGGCTAGAGTTCTTGTTGGCCTTCCTTACCAATTCATCTAGGGATGTGGTAGCATCTTTTTTGATGTCTTCAAGTGTAGAGATCTCTTTTTTAACCTATCCTCGAAGGGCTACAAAACTTACATTCAGATGTTGATGATGTGTGTTGATTATGTCTTCCATTATCTCCACATCCCTGAATGCTTTGGCATGCTCAACATGGTCCTTTATTGAGAGTGCAACATCAACCATCTGCTACCTTTGGGCTTATTTAGCTTGGAGTCGAGTCTCTAAGATTTTATTTGGGTGTGCAAACCATGCAAAAATTTCATCCAAAATGGGGATAACATCCCCAAACCTTTCTAGGGCATGCTTGCAAACTTATATTATTTTGGTGAACTATTCTACTAGTTCCATTCCCTTATCTTTCGACATGGGCTGCTCCTTGAATCGCTTTAGTATAAGGTTCACCAAGGTCTCTAGCTTGCCTATGACATCCCTATAAAGTGGCATGCCATCTACCAATTCTAGTTCCTATTGCAAAATTATTTTATAGAGGTCTAAAGCTTTCACTTTTACCTCTATGGCCTCTTAGATCTGTTCTTCAAAGTGGCCACTTCCTTAGTGAATGCTTATTTATATTCAACCTCTTTATTATACCTACCCACAATTTGGGCATGTTTCCTTTCAGTAATGCACATATCAAAATTGAATAAAATGTTTTGGCATGTGATCTCCATGGCTAGCTTCAGATAGAAGAGGGAAGATATGTTGAGGATTGACCCATGGTGGCTTGGGTAGCACATGAGCATCAGGTCCCAAGGAGAGGCTATCTTGAGGGAGCTCAAATTTCCATTCCTCATTATACATGTCTAGGAGAAAAGGCACCTACTTCCTACTCTCTAAAGTTACATCCCTCAAAATTAAGTGAAACCATAGATATCATCCTATCAAGGATGTCAAACTAATAATGCTCACATAGATTGGTAGATACATCATTGTTAGGCTCTTTCTTGGACTTGGTGGGTTCCTTCCCCTTTCTAAGGTCATTCTCTAAGGTGGCATCTTCATTGATAGCCATGGGAATGCTACCAACATCCCTTTTTCTCTCTTATTCCTCACTATCCTCTTTGTCATAGAGTGGTTCAACATCAAATAATGAGTCATCAAAGGCAACTTTGTCCTCTTACACTGGTGAAGGAGTCTTCTCAAACTTAGAATCTAATCTATGAATCTGTATTTTAGAAATGTCTAATTGGGGTGCTTTGCCATTGGTCTACTACTAGCTAGCTCCTAAAGTAGATGGTTTTGGAGGAGATGGTTGTAGAGTAACCTTAGGGGGAGAAGGTGCAGGATAAGGTAGAGGTGGAGGGACTATTGTAGATGGATATTTAGGTGGAGAAGGATGGGGAGAAGAAGGGTGTAGTGGAGAAGGGTATGGTGGAGATGGATAAAGGTGAGGTGGAGATGGAAAAGAGTGAGGTGGAGATGAAGGGTGAGGTAGATATGGGTACAAAGGTGTGGGGACTAGTAGAGGGGTCTATGAAATATTTTTCCACTTTTGTGAAGCCTATTGTCCACTTGTATTGGTACCAAGCTCTGGCCATTTCTTCTTTAATGGGGACACCTTTATGAGCTTCTCCTTAGGGTCTCTATCCTAGGGATCCTTTTAGGGTTAAAACATGTAGAAAATGTGGTGCACTTATTCTCCCACCATTATCTACTTTACCTTGATATCCATCAAGTCCATCTCCCTCTTCTCTTGGTATGCCTTCTTTCCTAGATAGATAAACATATTTCAAAGAGTATGAATCTCCATATCAATCTTTTTAGCTTCCAAGATATGGGCTATGCATCATATATCTAGTTCATAGAATCTATGAAGTACCATACTAAGAAGTCATATGGTAACTTTAGCCATGTAGAGATCTCTTCAAAAGGGTTCAATCTTATGCACATAAAGCATAAGTACTATTTCATGACAAACAAGGCTTTCTTAGTAGCGAAAGGGGGTAAGTTCTTCAGGATGCATTAATTGTTCCCAAATGTCACTTTCATCTCATCAAACTAGTACCTCATCTTAATTTTATATGAGGGGGTGATGTGTTGAGGGCATGTGAATGCCTTGTAGAATTTAGTAGGGGACTTGTGTATGGAAGGTATACCCACTTTCACACTCTCAATTTATAATCAGACATGCTAATTTCATCAAAAACCATTAAGAGAAGGAATACCCCCCATGAAAACCTATACTTAGGCATTTGATGGGTCTTTTACACATCTTTGATGATCTTCTGGGTAAAATACATAGTCCAGTTATATTTTAATCCCTAAGTGACTTGGTGGGTAATATGGAAGTGCACCATGCCAACCTATTTCCATTGATCAGTCCCACAAATCTTGGTCATAATGATTTGCACTGAAACCCAAAGGGTCAGATCCTATAGGTTCTTGATATGCATGATGTGTCCCTGCTTCTAGTACATGAGTACTATGGTGGTCCTTTGGATCTCCTTGGTGTCTACCAAGTCATCAATCACACTCAACCCTAAGAACTGAAATCTTATGACCTTGTTGATTCTATCATGCATGATTTTCATACTACACCTAGTTAAGGAAATTTAGTCCTCATAGATATGTGAGAGAAGGAATTGTACTACCTCCATGGGTTTTCCAAAGTATGGTAAATTGAAGAGCTGGAATAACTCTGTAGTGTCCATCTAGTTGAAGATCTTAAGATTGAATACCACCTAGTTTTTGGTGTTTTGACACTCGACCTGGTAGTCATTCTAAAGTTCAACTTCATTTCCAAGTTACTGATGATTATAATCAAAGATAGTGCAAGTGAAAACATTGGAGACCCAATTTTCTATGCACAACACTAATTTTATATACTACATTTCCTCAATCAATAGAGGTGAGGGAGGGGATGATGGAGCCTTCTTTACCACGGATGATTGAGCCTTCTTTGATTATTATGTTTTTCTTTTTTCTTCTTTCTCCATGGACTAAACTTATTCTTTTGGAATCTTTTCCCTCATAAGAACCATGCCTCCACACACCTCTTCTTCCTCTAGTATCGTAGGTAGTTTAGTTCTTTGGGCCTTTTTCTTAGGCTAAATCACCCTCAAAGGAACTTGAAGGTTGACACATGAGCATCCAATATTCCAAAATGAATATGTGGTTGTGGCCGAATAATTTGTATTTTCAAGCTTGAATGTCCTCTAATGGTGGAATTCTACAAATTTCAACCTATAACTTTCTATATGACACGTATGTTTCTTTTACGTAACCAAACTTGAAATACCTATCTATAAATTTATATTGCCCTCTATAGGTTATTGTGGAAATGAATTCACTTTGATTGGCTCTATATTTTATTTTCTTGGCTCTAATATTCACTTATTCTCAACTTTATTAATCTAAAATACTCACAAAGGTAAAATGTAGAAAGAGTTTAACTTGCCTATTTATAAGCTCAAGGGGGTTCACCATCATTAATACCTTTCCTTCACCCATCACTTCATATCATTAATATAGATATTTAACGACCATCATGCTTCAATTGTCACTTTTGGAAATTCATGCATTTAATGATATTGTCATATAATGCCATTGACACCCTTATTTCCATAACTATTCTTTCTATATTAATGGCACATCCCATCTCATGCCTTCCTTCAAAGTGGATGATAGTTGTGTCCTACACTTTCCTTGCTATGGAAGACAACTATCATTCAAAACTCAAACTAATGGTAATAATTCCCTATCCTTAGGCTTCATAATTCATATGCCTTAAATAAATTGTGTTCTCTTAACACTTTGCATGCCTATGTTCCTTGTGCCTTGAGAACTTTTCACACCTAGATACTTTGCATGCCTGTGCAAACTATGCACTTGAGTCAAGTTAAGATTTTTGATTTATTTTTAGCCCCTACTAAAATGAGTCATGGTCCTCCACAAAATGAAAAAAAAAACATTATCAAAAATTCTATCAAGAAACATTTATGCACAATAAAGGCAAAAAATTTATTAAAAATAGGAAATCCTAAACTAATGGAAAAAGCCTTATTGATTTATAATACTTCAATTCTTTAGAATTAAAATACAGTTAGAGCTGACTTCTATTATAATGCGTAGGAAGGAACTTGCCATCTAACCTTTGTAATCAACATGATCTAGTAGTTTGAATGCTATGAATGATAAAAGAACCATCCCAGTGAATCCAAAGTTTTCTAGGATGGTGTGCAAACTTGGAGTCAAATAGTAGAACTTTCATACTCAGAGTAAAAGTTTTGTGCTTTAAGTGGTGGTCATGCCATGCCTTTTATTTGTATTTTTATATATCTTGACTCTAATAAGCAAGGAACCAGGCTTCATCAAGTTGTAACAAAGCATCTAAACATGCTTTCAAGGATGCCTCTTCATCCAGTTGTCCTACATGTGCTATACATAGAGGTGGTACCAAAAAATCAATTGGAAGGACTGCCTCCTCGCCATATACCAAATTGAAGGGTGTGATTTTATTTAGGTTCTTGTAGGTTGTTTGGTAAGACCATAGTACCATAGACACCCTATCATCCTAATTAGTTTAGCCAATATTACAAATCTTCATCAAAGTGGTGCCTAAGATTTTGTTGAAGGCCTCGATAGTGCCATTGGCTTGAGGATGGTATGATGTTATTTTGTGGTGTGAAATCATGAATTCATTCAACAAGATATGAATTGTGTCATTTAGGAAATGGGTACCATGATCACTAGTGAAACATAGTGGGCATCCAAACCTAGTGATGATATTCTCCCAGTTGAAGTGCACAACAATGGAAGTAGTATAATCTTTTGTTGGTATAGATTCATCCTAGTGCATGAGATAGTCAGTTATGGTGATAATATATCAAGAACCTATTTGTCATTTAGCTAGAGTGATAGGGCCAATAAAATAAATGGCCCATTTATCAAATGGTTTTTAAAAAATTATTAGTTGTAGAGGAATGGCATCTCTTTGGTTAGGTTTTCCTTCACACTAACATATATCACATTGCCTAACATATTCTTTAACATCTTCAAAAAGAGTAGGACACCATAATCTAGCCAATAGAACCTTATGTATGGTAGCCTCTCCAATATAGTGTCCTCCTACAATTCCTTCATGAAATTTTTGTATTACTTCGAGGCACTCATGCTACATAACATAATGACAAATAATATCATCACTACCAAGTTTGTAAAGATCTCCTCTTATGAGTTGAAATGATGCAACATAGATTGCGAGTTACTTCTTGGCTTGGGGAGTGAGACAATTAGGCATTAAACTAGAGGTTAGATAAATAAAAATATCTTCAAGCTCCTCAGGTAAATGTGTGACATGGAATAGTTGAGCATCAGGTAACTTATCTTCAATGGCACATGTGGGTTCTCCAAACTCAATTCAAGATAAGTGGTTAGGTCCACAATTGCTTTCCCAAGTTTCACCATGAAGAAAATTGGAGCTCTAAGAACAAAACTATCCAGTGATAGATCCATCCATGTAATACAAGTTTATTGAAAAGGAAATTCAAAGCCTCATGATATATATAGAAAACAAAGGGAGTGGCTAATAAGTAGTGTCAGAACTTATGTAGAGCATAGACCATCAACAATGCTTTGTGCTCCATAGTGGTATAGTTAATTTTAGTTGGGGTGAGCTTTCTGCCAGTAAAGTAGATTGGATGGTCTAGGTGATCTTCCCCTAGTTGTGAAAGGGTTACACCAATGGCTATTCTAGGCACATCAACATGGACATGGAATTATTTTTTCCAATCTAGAAACTAGAGGATAAGCGTAGTGACTAGTTTGTCCTTCAATGTTTTAAAAGCTTCTTTATAAGAAGTTATCCATATGAAATGTTCATTATGCTTTAGAAGTTCCTCTGGAGGCATGAAAATATTTGTATATCCATGGATGAAATTTATATAGTAACTGATATGGCCCACAAAGGTGTGGACCTCACATTAGGTCATAGGCACTGGGATGCAAAGAATAACCAACACTTTTGCTAGGTCTACCAGAAGTACTTCTTTACATATAATATGTCTTAGAAGAACACCAAATGGTGTAGAAAATAAGCACTTATTTAAATTTAATGATATTTTTTAAGACCTAAAAATGCTCAAGCATAAGCCTTAGGTTAGAAAAATGGTCCTTGAATAGACCATAAACCATCCAATCATCTAAATTGTCTTGAAGGAACTTATGGATGAAGTCCTTAAAAGCTTCAACATCTATTCATGAAAATACCACTAGGGCATTCTTCATCTTGAAGGGCATGATAGTATACATAAAAGATCCACATTCAGTGGCAAACTTTGTCTTGGGTTGGTCCTCTTCAAATATCTAGACCCAATGGTATCTCGAGAAGCCATATGTGAAGGTATATACCTTACATCCAACAACACCTTCAAGGATCTCCTTTATGAATGTAGGAAAGGGATCAATGGGGTTGAACCATTTAGATTTATCAATGGGGGTGATTTCTCCAATGTGCAACATGCTATTAATTTCCTCTTTGACTCATACCCATAGATTAGGATTCATTTTATATGGCTTTTTTCTAACTGGTTGGGTGCCTTCAACTAGTTTGATATGCATTTTTTGAAAGGATGGGTAAACTTCCTTCATTTAACTATAGTCTTTTTGGAATACATCCTAATACTCTTTTATAAACTCAAATATTTGTGAAATTTTTGTTTCAGTCTAGTGATTTCCTACCATAGCCATCTTTGGTTCCTAATCTATGCCAATATTACATTGAACAGTCTGAATGGGCCCATTTTAAGGGTTTTATAGATTGGTGCTGATATCATGAACATTTATTGTGCCATAGCTCGCAGGGACATCCATTTGGGTTGATAAAGGGTCATGTGATTTTGATCCTTCACCTTCTTCCACATGAAACACTATCATCTATTTGACTAAATTATTTCTTGACACCAATCATGATCAAGGATTGGTTTTGGCATGAAAAATTGAGCCAATGATTCATTAAAGAGGTATAGGGCCTCCTTAGGGTCATAATGAATATTCCTCAAATGTTCTTCTTGGGGACTTGGGTCACCTATAACTACTTCACACATGGCTTGGAGAGTGAGGCATAAATCAATCTTTGGTGAAGAATAAGATAATGCCAAATTCATGATCTCCTTCAATAGATGCCAGGACATGGTACCCATGTGTCACTCTTCATGAACATACCATGCCCATGCCCAAGTGTGTAACATCCCATAAAATTCATAGACCCATAAGTACTTTGGTAAGTATGTCACTTCATCCCTCTACATTATTTCACAGGCTTTAATGTGAGGTTTTGGGCATATATGCCACTGTAACTAACCTTGTTTTCATGGTGGAACCAATGATTCAAAGTAGAGCATACTTGATCCCAATAAAGGAGTCACTCATTATGGGTGTGCCTCAACCTTATGGTAGTTCCATCAAAGAGATGCACTAATGATCTCATATGATCACTTTCAGTGTCATAGAATGCTCTAAGGCATTGTATGAAGTCATGTACCTCCATTTATCCATGGAATTGTGGAGCTTCATCTAATTTTTCTAATGGTGGGCCTACCTATGGTCCTTTCATTGCTAGTTTGGTAATATGAACAAAATTTTGATGCTTATTAAATGAGCATGGGATATTTTACTGACTATTGATGGTACTACACACTCATCCAGTAAGATCATAGTCACCATGTACTCAATAATTATAAGCATTGCTTGTAGTGTCAAAAAGATACTAAGTGTTTGACCATCGAAGAATGCCATTTAGAGTGGGATCTCTTAGCTCATAATTCCTTATAGTAATGTTATATATGTGGTTTATATCTTCATCTACATTGACAAGTTCTATGTAAGGAGGTCCTTGTGCGTGATCTAGTGGAATAACAATGTGTTGAGTAGTGTTTCCAAAACTGATGTAACATTTCTTGAAACTCAATTTGCATTATTCTCATAACACAAAGGTCTTCCAAATAGAGTGGGGTAATCATCAGCTTCAGCTAGTTCTAGAACCTCAAAATCCACCTTGAAGGGTACTCCAAGTATGTCAACTATTGCATTCTTGAGGACCTTGATGGATAGCATATGAGTCTTATTTTCCATATTCAAGACATGAGGTGAAGGATGTAATACTGCAATGGCCATATTTATCCAAGCATATTTGGTGATGACATTTACTTTTGCACTGGTATCAACTAAGATATCTTAGATTACCCATCCATCTATAACAGTATTGACTAGTATCTCTTTATCTTCTAGAAGAGTAGAGGGAATAGGAGTGTCCCATCATTGAGCATGATTTAGGTAATGATCCTTGATTTATCTGGTGACTTGAGGTTAAACCTTAATTGGTACTTTCACTTGATTCTTAAGCTAAATACTCAGTTGTGGGATAATGTCCTCATCTAACATGTGCTTGCATAGTTCTTAGAAGTCATCACGCACCACATTCTATGGTTCAATTGCTTTCTGCATATCAACATGTTGCATTGCTTATCTATCTCTTAGGAATTGGATCTCACCTTGGAGTTCTCATACTAATGTCATTATGTCTTGGAAGACATATTTCTATTTTTAGGCATCTAGATATTTTCTTGTTCGTGGTTCTTCACATTGCACTTTCTCAATAGGATTAGAGGTGGATTGAGACTATCCACTACGTGTGGTGATATTCACCTATTGAAAAGTTGGGGTGCCTAAACATGCATGCCAATGTGGTTTTTCAACTCATATCATGCCGTCACCCTTTTCATTTCACTCCTTAGTTATAGCTACGTACAAGCTAAGACACTCCTCCAATCGGTGGTCTTTTTTACAAAAAGCACATGTTGGGTATTTTGGACAATCTCTCTGATAGTAGTATGGGGATCCACATTTGTAACATGTCTTGGGTGGAAAGTGACCATCTCCTCATCTACATCCTCTACCTTGGCTATGGTACACACCATTGTCCTTATTGTTTACTATAGAGGTTTAACATGTGTTACACACTCATGCTTCATGAATGTCACTAATCAAATGACAGTCGTTAATGTCATGAGTATAGGCATCATAGATTTTGTAATAATTAGATAAATTTGAGTGAGTTGCTTACTACATAAGTAGGAAAAATCATATATAATATTCTTCATGACAAATTTCACACATCTATTTAAGTACTACATGAATGTTCTTGTGTGGGTAACTGCTCCTTATGTGCCCATTGGATTCATAGTCAGTGCACCAAAGACCACTGCATGTATCATATACACTATTGGATATTAAATTCGCAAGTTATGACACCATTGAAGCTATCTGAACTTCCATAAATGGGATGATCCTAGTGTTGACACTTCTAATAACTTCAACACAAAGGGTAACTTCCAAGGCTTCACACGGGTTAGTGAAAGTCTTCTAAGATAAGGTTCATCAAAAAGATAGTAACAATCTTCCAACAAACTATTGTGCATGTTGTGTAACGTTAATCTAAAATGATAGTTTAGACAATAAAGTTTTGAACCTTACATCATAATCTCACATGCTTTTAATAAGTCCCTATTTTATGTCCTTTAGTATGGCTATGCTTTATTGCTCAAATTCAAGAATGTTAAACTCTTGAAGGAAGGTTGCTTTAAGTTGATCAAAGCTGAACATTGCTTGTTAAGGGTCAAATTTATTATACCATTTGTGCACATGCTCTAAAAGCACAGTTGTAAAATGTGTGGCCTTACACTCAAAAGAGGTGATGATGTACACTCTCTAAATAAGTTCACATTTGTGGATGTGCTTAGATGCATTCTCCATACCTTGATATTATGGTAAATAAAGTGTCATTTTGTAATATACCATTATTGGATGAGGTGCTTGAACTGGTGGTTTTTGGGAACCTCTAGATCATATCCTTTGAAAAGGAAGTCCATTTCCTCTTATTCCACCACCTAGTTTGCCTCTAGTGCCTCTAATTATAGTGTTCATGATATGGGGTATGGTAGCCAGGTGATTAACCAAACTTGGGCTTGTACTCTATCCACTTTGAGGACTAGGCCCTCCAAGCATCCCTAATTACGCCATGTTATTCCTTTAAAGGGGGAAGGAAAGTGTATGTATGTTAATTGGCTAAGTTTTAATATCCCTTAGTGGTTTAGTCTTCGATTCCACACTGTCTGTGTCCTAATTATGTATGTGTACTTTGTTTAATTCAATAGCATGAACATGCACTATGGTTGGGGATCCTGGTTAGTTTAGACTTGGTTCCTCAGTTCCTGTCATCCACCTTGTTTCTATATATGATATTATAGGTATAGGGCATGGCTCAAAAGTGGCGGGGTCCTCTTTGTGCATCTCCACATCCCTGTGGATCCTGAAAACACTTCTTAAGTTCTCTTAATCCCTTTCCACACCACTGACTCCCATAATCCTTTATTGAGATTCATCATACTTATACTTCTGTAATTCCAGCTAACTAGCTACCATTTTGAACCCAAAATATTTTATTAACTCATTTCTACTACCTTCCTAATTGTGTGGCTCATGCTCAAATTTTTTTAGCTCTCTATTGGCATAGTCTCAAGCCCCAAATCAATAAATAATTTTTTAATTTTTAAGGTAAAATGTCTAATGTAACAGCCACACAATTCTTAGAGGAACTAAAACTTGGATTTTTTTAGACATGAATAAGTGGTTAAAATGTACTCCAGAATGTAGCTATTCAAAACCCCCCTCCACCAAATGTTAACAACTCACATCCACGGGGTTCCAAGTTGTGCTAAAGCTTTTTATCACTTTAGGTTCTAAGGCTATCTTATCCAAAGGTTTTAGGAGCATCCTTGAGTATATGAAAAGATCTAAGCATGTAAGTGAACTAGGATCTCAATAAAGAAGGTTTCATACAATTACTATAGATATTATTCTCTACCAACTATTGTGCCAAAAATCTTGGTTCAAGGTAGGAACTGAAAAGTTATCTTTAACACTGGTAATCCATTATTCTATATTGTCAAGAGTGTTACACTCAAAATTTTTACATGACTGAGCAGTAAATGCTTTGGGTCCTGGTAATAAAACCAAAATGTTAGGTTTCTCTATTAGATATTCCATAAATACAAAGATATACTCTTACGATCCTTGGAGTTTTAAGTTCTACAACCATAATTACATAGATTAGCAACATTGTAGTTTCAGAGTTATTTATTATAAAAGAAAAGATGTGCCATAAATCATGCTAACTCACACATCATTCATCATGAACACAAAAAGTTTGATAAAACCCATAACTTCATATATTAATCTTAAGCATCAACATTAACAATACATCCATCTATCATCATCCTCTCTACAGTCCTTTACAACAAGGGTATTTATACTTATTTTCCATGACCAAGTGTTTAAAATCACTAATGACTTGAGTAATTATCTAACAAACTCCTAAAAAAATAGGAGTCATGGCATTCAATAAACTCTTCTCCTAAGGATACAGGTCTTTACACCCCCTATATCCATGATCTATGCTAGATCCTTACTACCATGTGTTCCTCTCCTTGTGGGTTGATGCAAAACTTCTTATAAATAATGTTTGGGTGTCCCATATGAATCATTCCCTTAAATTCTCTTGCTTTCCATACACTCCCCTAGTTTTTTAATTCAATTTCAAGTCCTAAGTCCTTGGGTTCCTCATGACTAATTCTTCTTTGACTGGGTCCTCTCATGCTGGTCCATCTACACCATAGTCCTCTTACACCCTATAGGTTATTCATCATGGTTCTTATGTGCCTCTCAAGTTATGCACCATGGTCCTTCCATGCTATTCCATTTTCATGCCAAAATAGATAATACTTAGCCAAAATTTAGGGCCAACAACATGTGTGAAGTATCTCCTCAAGCTCTAGAATGACTTAAAATTCTTCTTTAGGTAACTTATTTTGAGTGGGAAATCTATGTATAATTACTTTATTTAGGGAAAATATGTGGAATATCAAATGTCAGTGAGTGGTTGGGGGTAATATAGCTTGTAAGCCACACTACCAATTTTTTGCAAGATCTAGTAAGAGCCATAATACTTATTTAAGAAACATCTACTTATATGGATAGAAATTCACATAGATATAATCACCTATGTCAAAATTCCACTCACTACGATGTTGATTTGCTTATTGTTTCATTTGATTTTGTGTCATTGCTAAATTCTTTCACAAACTTACTAGTACCTCCTATTGATGGTGAATATGTTTATCAATAGATCAAACCTTAGGATGCACTAGTAAAACTAAAGTGATGGATGGGGGGTAATACCCATACAATTCCAAAAAGGGAGATATATTTGAAGAAGTGTGAAAATATTAGTTATACCACCATTCAACAAATGGTAGACAATGAACCCATTTGTCCTATTTGTTAGAAATAAAATAATGAAGATACCCTTCAAGACATTTGTTGACCACCTCTATTTGTCTATCATATTGAGGATGATAGGATGAGCTATGAGCCAAATAGGTACCCAAACATGCAAATAATTCAATCCAAAAATTACAAGTAAATGTGATATCTCAATCACTTACAATGATCTTTGGAGTGTCATGTAATTTCTAAACCATATTGAGAAAAGAAGATGCTACTATAATGGTAAAAAATGGTTGTGATAAGGAGAAAAAATGAGCATACTTGGTGAGTCAATCCAAAACTACCATGATAACATTTTTACCCTTAGACCATGGTAACCTTGTAATGAAATCCATGAAAACCTCTTTCCAATGCTAGCTAGGAATGGATAAAGGCTACAAAAGACCTAAGGTATTAATGGTTTCACCTTAATTTTGTTGGCATACCATGCATTCAACCAAATATTTCTAAACATCCCCCTTGAGTCCTTCCCAAAATAAATCATCATAGATTCTATGACATGTTTTCAAAAATCTTGAGTGACCTCCAAGTGGAGAGGCATAAAGTTTCTAAAAAATTTTATGTTTGAGGAGAGAATGCTTACAAAGGTATAATCTATCTTTATACCATAATGTGTTACCATTTTATGTAAAATTTTTATATTCTTTAGAAACTTGTTGAAGATTGTGAATCAAATCCTTGGTAGCACTGTCATTCTCCCATTCTAATCTTGCTTCTTCTAGCCAATCTACCTACCACATGGTCATGGTAAATAACAATGCCTCAACTGATTCATCCTACTGAGAGAGGGCATCTACCACCACATTCTCTTTTCCTTTCTTATACACTATTTTAAAATCATAGCCTAACATTTTAGTCACCTATTTTTATTGTTTTGTAGATGATAAGCATTGTTTCAAAAAATATCTGAGGCTATCATGATCAGTCTTTACCTAAAAGTGATAACCCATTAGATAAGGTCTCCAATGCTTCACTGCATGCAAAATAGCCATCATATATTTATCATAGATTGGTTTAAGCCTATTTTTTCTCTTTAATTGATGAATTTAAAATGCAATGATCTATCCTCCTGCATGAGTACAACCCCATCCATATCCTGATACGTCACACTCCACAATAAAAGTTTCTAAAAAATCAGGAGTAGATAAAACTAGAGTTGTGCAAAACCATTTTCAAGTGTTCAAATGCTTTGGTAGTTGAATCAATAAAATGGAAGGATTATTTTTTTATAAAAGAGGTGAGTGGGGCTATAATTCCACCATAAATTTTGACAAACTTTTGATAGTAATCAATTAGCCCTACAAATCCATAGAGGTTCTTGAGGGTCTTGGGAACCTGCCACTCCATCATCACTTGGATTTTTTGAGGATCAACTTTCACTCCATGTAAAATAATATGACCCAATTACTCCACCTCTTAGATACCAAACACATATTTGGAAGGTTTGGCATAAAATTGATGTTATTCTAGAACTAAAGCCCCCTGTTTCACATGCTTCAAATGGTCTTCCCAGTTTTTGTTCTAGATGAAGATATCGTAAAAAAACACTAATAATTTTTTTTTTCAAAAATGGATTAAAAATGGTATCAATCAAACTCTAAAATGTAGATGGTGCATTTATGAGGCTAAAAGGCATGACCATAAATTCATAATGACCATCATGAGTTCTGAAAGTTATTTTAGGTATGCCCTCATTGTGGATGTGAATCTCATGATATCTAGAGTGAAGATCTAACTTGGTAAAATAAATATCACCATGCATTTCATATAAAAAATTATCAAGTAATGGAATAGGAAACTTAT
Organism: Torreya grandis; assembly: GCA_037957365.1. NCBI lineage: Eukaryota > Viridiplantae > Streptophyta > Pinopsida > Cupressales > Taxaceae > Torreya > Torreya grandis. The sequence continues at coordinate 485,198 of JARHVA010002996.1, read as the reverse complement.
CTTTATTGGTGTATTTTTTGAGTTATCTGTAGTCTGGGCACATCCTTCAACTATCATCCTTCTTCTACATAATGACCACTAGGGAGGAATATTCTCTTTGACTATGTTGAATGATTTCTTCCTCTAACATCTCTTGTACCATATTTTTAATTTCACTCTTTTAGACATAGGGATACCTATAGGATCTAATATTGAGTGATGTACTTCCTAGAATGAGTCTGATGGCATGATCATGTGCATAACTTAGAGGAAGTCTTTTTGGCATGTCACCAAAAATAATAGAATGGTCATCCAACACCTTTTTCAAATTAGAATGTGTATAATCCTTGGTTGGTTGGTAGAATCCTTGGTTGATTGCACCTTTTGTAAAAATCTTTGTCATCGGGTGGGAACTAACTAGTTATGGAGATTTAGCCCATAATCCATATAGTTCAAAAGTTCTTCCTTTTGAATGGAACCTCATCAATAATTCCTAAAAATTCATCTCAATAGTGACCAAAGTGGTGAGCCAATGCACTCCCAAAATAAGGTCAACTCCTCCCATGGGAATAACAAATATAGAGGAATATAACAAATAATCTCCCATAAAAAGCTTAATACTATGGAATTTTGCAAAATAGTTGACCATACCACCATCTACAATCATGACCTAAAATTATGGAGTTGGGTAAATAAAACAATTCAAACATCAACCAATTTATTATTGATGAAATTATGTGTACTCTAAGAGTCAATTAAAATAATCACCTTTTGTTTCTTTAGGAAACCCACCATCTTAAGAGTTTGAGGAGTACTAATGCCTAAAAATGCATGACATGAAATAGTAGATTGAGAATATTCAGATTCATCCTCAGGTTCTTCTAACCCTTCCCTTGAAGCCTCCTCATCTTCTTCCTCTTCATTGTCATTGTCAATGTAAAATAAATTCTTTTCAACACATTGATGCCCTTTGATCCATTTTATATCATAGCTAAAACACAACCCTTTTGCATGCTTTTATTTAACTTACTAAGGTGTCAATATGGTAGGTTGATGAAATCATGATACTGGTAAAGTGCATTCATAAACATTAGTAAAAGGTCTTAGTATGATCAACTCATTTTTATCAACCATGTGTACCCTTGGTATGGCCTCAGATATAGTACTGGGATGAAACATGTGAACCTCTAATGGGATGATATCTTCAAGGCCACCTAAAAATAGGTCAGTCAAATGTTCTTTAGTGATGTTTGCCACACATAAGGAAAGATTCTAAAATTAATGAATGTAGTCTTTGGTAGTCCTGATCTGACACAACTTGGCTAGCTAACTGAAGTGGTTTTCAAAGACAATGTTATGATAATGGAGTTGTAACTCCTAAAAAAATACTAACCATGAAATTGGGACACCCTTATTTTTTTCTTGAGCACACAACCAATGATACCAAATGAATGGCTTAGGTTCTAGATATAGAGAGGCCATAACCACTTTTTTTGAACATGGAATCTAATGTAGATCAAATAAATTTTCAATTTGAGTGAGCCAAGTGAGTGCATCATTACCATAAAATTTGTGCAAGTCCATTTTTGACAACATTAGCTTAGGGTTAGAATTAGTGTTGGTATTGTTTGGAGGAGGAGAACCAAACTAAAGTGGTGAAGGATTATTTTGTAGTGGTTGAGATGACAAGTTGGCCAATTGCCTAGATATTTATTGTAATTGATCCATCATGATATCCAAGCCCCCTCTCAAACTTATAATGTCTTATTAAACCACATCAAAATAATATTTATTTACCATGCCTTACAACTCTAACTTAAGTTATTGAATTTCCTCCAAAATATTTGGATCAAAAGTTTTAGATTCATGTCATCTTTATTAGGAGTTTTTAGAGTTTCTTTCCCTTTTCTATGTCTATGAGTGTTTGGACTAGCCATGCACAAACCCCAGGAGGGTTTCAACCCCCAAAATAATGTACCAGTGGAATACACCATTGTGATTATCTCATCGAGATGAATCCAACTATTGCTATTGTGCATAAGGGTGAAAAATATCGACCCAAAAAAGTGTACTAGTAGAATATACTATTGCGATAGTTTCACAAAGATGAATCTAATGATTGCTAATTTTCATAAGGTAAAAAAAATTTAGACTTTTTTTATTAACCCAAAAACAATATTTTTTCCTTTTTTTGTGAAAAAACCTCATGAACAAAACTACAGTGATGAAAAAAATCAATTCCTCCCAGATCATAAGTTATGTGTTTTAGGCCTTCTAATGCTCAGGTTGCTAGATCTAAAGAAAAAACTATGTCACATAAACTTTCCCAAATCAAAGCTTTGATACCACTTGTAATGAAATTACTTAGATGATTTGCTACAATAGAATTAGATATGGCAAAATTAAGAGCAAAATAAGTATATCCACAATAACAATTGGTGAAAGAGTAGAATATTTGAATATTATGATTGAGCCAATTCAAGGGGAAAATCTACACAACAATGCAATGAGAACATAATTCACAATATGATGATACAAGACTAACCACTACGTCTTATATATACTCTACTTAGCCATGTTTATTTCATAGGCTAACCATAATAAGAACATTGAGAAATACAACAAGCTAATATGAAGGTGTGTAAGCCACAAGTTGACCACACATATCCATAGACTCACTATAGGTTAAGGGCATAACAACACTTAAAAAAATGATATAATTAAAAGTGGTGTAAATTACAATGCTTCAATAAAAAATTAGGATTAAAAATTTGAGTGTTACAATGAATAGGCAATGATTTAAATATGGGTGCAATGTTGTAATGGAAAGAATATAAAAATCGTTCAATGCATGAATATTTGTTTTATGATTTTGGGAACAAAGTTCCCAAAAATGAAAAATAATTAAAAAGATAAAGTGCTATAACTAAGTTAATAACACCAAGATCACTGACTAAAAAAATCAACAAAGAAAGATAAAAGCAACATGATATTCAAGATAATGTGCATAAATGAAAAGAAAAGGTAGAACACATACATGAATCAAAGAACCATTGCGTAAGGTGTTAGGATGACATTTACAATGTGGGTGTAGTAAAAATAATAGAATGAGCTAGAAAAATAACTTAAGCAAAGACAAATGAACTCAGCCAAAAAAGCCAAAATAATGCCAAAAATAACTCAAGTTAAAATAAATGAACTTAGAACTAAGGAGAGTGTTTTTCAAGGAGACTATAGAGTGAAAAGGATGAGGTATAATGGTCAAATAAAAAAAGAGAATAAATATCAAGAAGAAATAAAATGACTCACACAAAAAGAAGATAGGAGGAGATTCTTATAGTTATAACCAAGAAGAAAACAAAGAATAAGAACTAGAATGTCACTGAAAATAATGGAAGGAAAGATGCCAAGATGTAATAGGTCCATAGAAAATATGCTAAAGCACAAAAGGATTAGAGACCCAACACTCATAGAAAAGAGATAGATTGAAACACTTAGAGTTCCAATAAAAAAATATAGCTTAAAATTAAATACATTCTACCATGAACTACGAAAGGAAAAATAACTTGCAAATAAAAACAAATGCAAGAATAAATATGTTACATGTGTTCAATGAGAAAAAAAATAACCAACTCAAACAATCAGCTATAATTTCTAGAATACCACGTATTATGAGGTTAAATTTTAACTTGAAACACAAACATTTGTATAAAAATATCTAAAAACCCAATAATGAGTACAAAGGGATGTAAAGAAAACTTCTTCTTTGCCCATGAACTAGTAAAATAATTCAAGATTCAATGTTAAAATAATCCATCTTTGATACTATATTAGATTATTTGTCAAGATCAAAAGTTGAATACATTAAAAAGAATGCAAAATGAACAATGTCACCTTGAACAAGAATCAAGCCATAATCTTGAGATGAGAGTGACAAGTGGGGAAACTACCGAATGGATAAAACCTCCACAATCTTATTAGAAGCCTTGCTTGAACAATTCAACTCCAAGTACATATCAAGTAGAATCTAGGAAAGAGAGTGAAGAATAGCCTTAAGCTAAAAGAGGATTACAAGAATGCAAAAGTAAGATTATGTATCAAGATTATTTTAGAAGAGAGGAAGAAATGGATCTTTAAATAAAATAAGAGGAAGGATGAGATAGCTACAAGAATCTCATCATGACCTTACAAGGCCTCCTTGGTGTGTCAAGTTTCCTATTCTTAAATAAAGTCGGGGGAAGTGTGTGACATATAGGGTGAGGAGTTACTTATGTGAGTAAATCCCAAATCTAACAAGTGGACAAGACATGTGAGAGATACCTTATAAATTTGGGATATAATGCATTTATAATTATAATAAATGCACACTTAAAAGAGACTTAGAATAAGCCTAAACTAGCCTAAAGGACCCAAATAAGATTAACATCCAACAATAAGTAATAATCAATATATAAATTAACTGGTATATATATGATAAATAAATAATAATAATCAAATATTTTATATAATATAATATACATATATTTAGGGTGGGGGCCTTAGCTGGGTTGGGTAAGTATTTCTGTTGCGGCTCTGCTGGTCTCATGTTCTAGTCTCCCCCCGCCCCGTGGTACCGGTATTAGGCGTGTCTAGCCAGCGCCACTGGTCACGTTAAAAAGTTTACCAGGCTTTTAAATATATATATATATATATATATATATATATATATATATATATATACATATATTTATATGTAAATAAATATATATTTATTCTAAATTTTAATTGATTTATTTCTTAGAATTAGGGGGATTTCTTAAAAAGGTCAACCCAACTATCAACACAAAGTTGGCACTAATGTAACCCAATTGGCGACATAAATGTGGAGTAAATGTCTAATGACAACACAAAACTGATATTTTTTTTGAAAGTTTTAATGCCCAAAACACAAAAAACCATCAATTTTTGATGTAATTTCAACCAATTTAAAATGTGAATCACACTGGATGTAGTCATGATGTTCACTCACATTAGTTATGGCCCCTCTTGACAATGATTAAAACACTCCTTTTCATGTTTTCCCCTCTACTTTGGAGTGTGAAATCTATACATGTATTTTTATGATGGAGACATAAATTATTGGAGAAGTGGTTTTGTTTCACACCTATGGCTCGTTGATGGTCGTGATTTTATTCAACCACTCGAAGTTATTTTTAGACATTGAGAAAGGTTGATATCACTCTTATTTATTTTTTTCTAAATTGCATTTGATTTGAACACTCTATTCATTGGGCCATATTTTTATGGATTATTGTGAGTTCATGTGGTGGCTTTCATTTCTTTGTAATGTAAATTGAAACTAGAATAAATTTGTTACATCAGATATTGTTTGTGCTAGAATTAAAGTACTTGGAGGTATAATTAAGTTACTTTGAGGTGATCATTACCATACAATATAATTAATATTGTTTAGTTTTATATAATCAAGGATTGATTTATCAATATGATTTATATGTTTTAATTCATTATTATCTTAAAAATATGAATATCATCATGAAATAGTTTCATTCAAAATGTGGTTGGATATATTATCAAGAATAGACTTGAATTGTGATTTATGAAAACCTAAACTTATAAAATAAAATACAAATATTTACATACCCTTAGATTCTAGGCATGTTCTCCTCTAAGAAAATCTCTTGATATGTAGAATATGGATTATATGATTTTGCCATTAATTTAGTCTATCATTCATAAATATTAATTTGGTGTAGCAGATTTGGATAGTAGCAGTGTTTTTAGTATGAAAAAGATCTATTTTAATCCTTTTCATCCTACACCATACTTTTAATGGAGGGTCAAAATATATAAACTAGTAAAACTAGAAAAATCCAATAGGTTTTAGACCCAATCACATTACTTGTGTAACATCCCTTTAGTGTTAAAGACTAACCACGTTACTTCATGGACAAACTATCCAAAAACCTGTAAGTATTATTCACATTATAATGTGTATGTGAGTTCATGAATAGACTGGCATAGTACTAACTATGTTTTAATAAACTTCCTTGATACTCGTAGTTTCAGTGAGGTTTGGAAGATAAAAGTTGTATGGTCCTTGAAAAACCTAAAAAATCTGCATTTCTCTTTAATGATTTCCTTTTTATGCTTACACATAACACCTGAGTATATGTGTGGGTTTGATGTTATCATCAATGTAAACTATTTCTTTTGTGGAACAAGTTACTTATGGTGGAATATTGTGGTTTCATATCCTTATGTATTCCATACTTGAGAGGTGCTTGATTTTATAGAGAGTTTTATGGTGAGATATTTTATTTTGTATATTTGACAATAATTAATTTTATTTAGAGATCTGGCTAGTAATAATAATTAATCTAGTTTTGAAAAGTAAGCCTCTTTAATATGAGCTTGGCACTAATAGAAACCACTTGATCATATGGTATACATTTTAGCACTATCAATCCACTTCTAGCTTTAAATTCTATAATAAGTTTGGTAAATATTTAATTTCTCTTTCCTACATATGGGCCATAAAGAATGTCCTTGCATTTCTAAAATTCCCAGCACACTTTTTATCCATTCTATATGGTGCTATGACCTTGGTATACCAACTTTTCATTCAACATTCCAATTACCACTTGTGACACAACTAAATTGAGGCATATGATGTATGGATAATTCGATGATGCTATCTATGATTTGTTTGGTTTTCAAAAGTCTCCATAAAATAAGTGTTAAAATATGATTTTATTCTATGCCTTCCTACCTACCTCCCCAGTTCTGCACTCAGTAGCTACAACCACCAAACATAATTTAATGCAATGGTTTGAATTTTGAAATGTTCTAGCTATTTAGATTTTTGGGAGGAATGACATGGTAGGTGGAAGAGCTATCAGATAGAGACAAAATAAATAGAAATAAATAGAATGAAAATATAATAAAAGAGATTAATATTGACAGAAGAATGTGTGCAACAACAGCTAAAGAAGACATGGTAGAAAATAGAGTAATGACTAATAGAAGATTTTATATGTAGCAATAATAGTTAGGGGAAGTCCAAAGAAGAAGAAGCCTAGAGGAAAAAATGGTAAAATAACAATAGATTGCAGTGGACAGAGAATACAAAGAAGGAATAAAATAGGTAGAGCAAGAGAAATGTTTGCTGATAACAATCAAAAGAGAACAAGGATAAAATATCAATTTGTAAGAGTTATTTATTAAAAAATTATAGTTGTATATAATCAGAAATAGTTTATCTATTTGTAATAGAATATTTGAATCATTTAAAATATATACAAACTTGTGTTATATCTATTTATACTTTACCTTCCTTATTTTGTGGTTTTATCATATATTTTAGTGCATTAACAACACTGTTCTATCAACTCAAAACTATCTCCAAAGTTTCAATTTTCTATTGGTTGTTACCCACCCAGGTCTACACATTCTATATTTTTTGGCAACAACTAGTATTAGATCTCATATGTTGTAAGCCTATTTAGACATGGCAGCATAAAGTTTTGGTTCATGGTAGAAACCCCCTATGTTTGATGGAAATAATTATGATGTGTGGAGCATCAAAATTAAGACCATATTCAACTCTCAAGAGCTATGGGAGTTGGTTGAAGATGGATATAATGAGGTTGTAGACATATCAACGTTAAATGCATTAATCTAAGCACAAAGAAATGTGTTTAAGGAGAATATGAGAAAGGATGCCAAGGCACTCAACTACATATAAATGGCACTAGCTGATTCCATCTTTCCTAGGATAACAACTGTCCATTTTAAACATGCATGGGACATTTTGTAAAATGCCTATCAAGGGACTGAAATAGTGAATTTTATCAAGTTACATCTCTTACTAGGGCTTTGAGACCCTACAAATGAAGGAGAATGAGTCTATCAATGACAATTTCACAAGGACAATGGATATTTTCAATCAAATAAAAACATGTGGTGATACTCTTAGAGATCATAGGATCATAGAGAAGGTGTTGAGGATCCTTCTAATCAGATTTGATCCTATAGTGGTTGCAATAGAAGAGTTAAAGAATTATAGGCAAATAATGGTGGATGAGCTAATGAGTTCCTTGCAAACCCATGAACAAAAGTTGAATAGTTTAACCACCTCTTCCCATGAGCAAGCATTCAAAACCAATGTGAATGTGAGAGGAAGGGGGAGAGAATTAAATAATATAGGAAGATGAAGAACTTGTAGTAGTCAATAAGGTAGAAGGCATGACCATCAAGAGTCACATTTAAGAGGAAGAGGAAGGAACAACAACACTTCTAGAGGAGGATGTACATAAAGTTATGATAAGACTAAGATCTAAAGTTATTATTGTAAAACATATTGAAACTATGATAATGATTGTAGAAAGGAGTATAATATGAATAAGAAGAATTCAAAATTATCCAAAGCACAAGAGAGTGAACCTAATATAAATGAGAAAGGTGGAAACTTGTTCATAACATACAATATTGCAGAGCAAAGTGGTAAAGACACATGGTGCTTGGATAGTGGTTGTATCAACCACATGAATGGGAACAAAGAGATGTTCAACCACATTGATTAGTTAATAAAATTAGAGGTGAAGATGGGAAATAATGAGAATGTTCTCATAATGGGCAAAGGAAGCCTTTATATCAACACCAAAAAATGTGAAAAAAAACAAATTCAAGATGTATACTATGTGCCTAGGTTAAAACATAACCTTATTAGCACTGGGTAACTTGTCTAAAGGGGATGAAATGTTAGATTTGAGAATAGTGAATGCATCATATTTTATAGGATTTTTTGTAATATGTAGATTACAATAGTCAAGATGATAAGTAATCGAATGTTTCTGTTGAGAATGTAAAGTGAGCTTGCAACAATATTCAAAACAATGATAGTAGATGAGTCTACTATTTGGCATATAAGGTAAAGGCATTTGAATTTTTGATGGATGAAATTTATTCACAAGAAGTAAATTATGAATAGAATATCAAAACAAAGTGTGTGAATGATGCATATTAAAGAAGTAACATAGGAGTGCATTTTCTGTGGGTAAAGCATGGAGAGCTAAAGCTCCTTTAGAGCTGATCCATTTAGATTTGTGTGGTCCAATGAAGACCCACTCCTTATCTAAGAATGTATAATTCATGACATTCATAAATTATTTTAGCTGAAAGATATAGGTGTATTTATTGAAGAACAAATCAGATGCATTTGAGACATTCAATAAATTTAAGACCATGGTGGAGAAACAAAGAGGCCACTACATTAAAATTTTAAGGATGGATAGAGGGAGAGAGTATATATCTAATGAGTTCATGAATTTTTGTAAGGATCATGGGATAAAAAATCAATTTATAGCTAGGTATACACCTTATCAAAATAGTGTGGCTGAGAGGAATATTATGACTATCTAAGAGATGGCAAAGAACATGCTAAAGGCAAAGGGTTTGCCTAATGATTTTTGGGATGAGGATATATCAATAGATATATACTTGTTGAACATTTTTCCAATAAATAATATTAGGGATATGATCCCTCAAAAAGCATGGAGTATTTAGAATCCAAGTGTTAAACACCTTAGAGTGTTCAGTTGTGTGACATAAGCACATTGATTAAGCAAATACAGATAAAATGGGATGATAAAGGTGAGAAGTACATTTTCATAGGGTAAAGTGACCAATCAAAGGATTATTGGTTATACTATCCTATCACCAGAGAACTCATAATCAGTTAGGATGTTCAATTCATTGAGCATGAAGCTTGGGAGAGAGATAAGTGCCAACAAGGGATAGTGGACTCTTTATTGAATCTAAACTAGCAGCTAATATAGTCAATCATGCACCAAGTTGGACCCCTATTTCACAAAGGAATGACTCATGTAGTGGTAGAAACCATAAAGGAGGTCAAGGAGTTTTTCACAAGTTAACATCCTCCTCCTCCAACTCAAGTCAATGCCTAATAAGGAAAATAAGCTTGCAAGAAGTCTATGAGTAGTCAAGGTATGAAAAAAATGAAGATAAAACTATGAACTATGCTATTTTTTTATAAATTGATCCTATTTAATTTGAATAAGAAGTTAAGGAAAAAAAGTGGTGGGAGGAAATGGATGAATAAATGCATGCCATAAAGAGAAATCAAACTTGGGAGTTAGTTGACCTACTAAAAGAAAAAGAGGTCATAGGATTTAAGTGGGTGTACAAGACAAAAACCAATCCTAAAGGTAAGGTAGAGAGGCACAAAGCAAGAATAGTGGTGAAGGGATACAAGTAAAGGCCCAAACATGATTACAATGAGATATTTGCACTCGTAGCAAGGCTAGAAATAGTGAGGACAATCATAGCTATTACTGCTTAACTCAAATGGAAGGTGCATCAAATAGACGTCAAGTCAACATTCTTGAATAGAGTGCTAGAATAAGAGGTTTCTATGGGACAACCACCTAGATATGGGATTTTTATTCATGAGAATAAGATATATAGGCTAATAAAGTCATTTTATGGGCTCAAGCAAGCCCCAAGAACATGGTACAACGTATAGACTCATACTTATTGATCAATGGTTTAACAAAAGTGCTAGTGAGCCCACACTCTACATAAATGCATGCATACATGATATTTTTATTATAGTTTTATATGTGGATGATCTAATATTCATTGAAAATGCAAATCAGTCCATTCAAGAGTTTAAAACAACTATGATGAAAGAATTTGAAATGATTGATTTAGGCTTCTTGAAGTACTTTCTTGCGATATAAGTCAAGCAAATGGATGGAGGCATATTCATATGAAAATCTAAGTATGCAAATGAGATTTTGGAGATGTTTAAGATGCTAGATAGCAAGCTAGTATCCATACTAGTCGAGACAAGTCTTAAGTTGTGCAAAGATGATCATAGTAACAATGTAGACCCCACATGGTATAAGAGCTTAGTGGAAAGATTAATGTATTTGATTATAACTAGGTTGAACATCATGTGTGAAGTCAACCTCATATCTAGATTCATGGAGATGATAAAGGAGACACATTGGAAATTGGGCAATAGGATATTGAGATACGTGAATAGAATTAGAGGTTATGGAGTTTTGTATGCAACAAAAAATGAGTTTTAGCTTGTTGGTTACACAAACAATGATTGGGATGGTAGCCTTAATGATTGAAAGATCACTTAGGGATATGTATTTCATCTTGTGTTAGGATCCATATCTTGGGATTCAAATAAGTAACCTATAATTTCACTTTCTATAGCTAAAATGAAGTACATAACAATGAATGCAGCAACATGCCAAGCTATATGGTCGAGAAGGATACATTTATATTTGTATGAGGAGACACAAGGAGATTCTACAGTCTATTGTGACAATATATCCTCCATAGCATTGAAAAAATCACCATGTATTTCATTATAGGAGCAAACACATTGCTATCAAGCATCACTTCATTTGAGAGTTAGTTGAAAATCATGTGATAGAGCTTAGTTTTTGTAAGTTAGATTAGTAGTTAGTTGATATTTTTACTAAACCATTATCTAAAGACACTTTTATACACTTAAGAGGAAAGTTATGGGTCATTAATGAAACATCATTTGGCCTATAAAGTTTTATGTTGGCTTGAGAGTCCTATAGCATAACTATGGATTCCTAAAATCTAGCTTTGGACTCCTATAGTTTAGCTAGACTCCTACAATCTAGCTATAGACTCCTATAGTTTATCTCTAGAATCCTACAATCTAGCTTCAAACTCCTATAGTTCCACTCCAGACTCCTTCAGTCTAGCTCTGGACTCCTATAGTCTATATTTAGACTCCTATAGCTGAGATACAAAATTTAATAGAGTAATTATAGACTCCCATAGGGTAGTTATGAACTCTATTAGTCTAGCTATGGACTCTACTAGTCAAGTCCATAACATAGCTATGGACTCTACCAGTCTAACTATGGACTCTGCTAGTCAAGTCCATAACATAGCTATGGACTCTGCCAGTCTAGTTATGGACTCTACTAGTCAATTCCATAGTGTAGCCATAAACTATATCAATCCATCTATAGAATTCATCAATATAGATACAAAATTCAATAACAAAGCTCCAAACATACACAAAGATACAGAAGTATTTGGGCAAAGAAAAAGATGTTATAAGGATATTTTGAATGCTGAGAATTTTTTTCCAAACCATGGTAGGAAATTCAATAATAATGGGGTGTTAAAATATTATTTTATTCTCTACCTTCCTACCTATCTCCCTAGTTCTGCACTTAGTAGCTATGACCACCAAACATAATTTAATATAGGGATTGATATTTTAAAATTTGTCATTCATTTATAGTTTTAGGGGGAATGATGTGGTAGGTGGAAGAGCTATCAAATAAAGACAAAAGAAATATAATGAAAATATAATAGAATAGATTAATAGGGTCAAAAGAATGTGTGTAGCAGAATTTTAGTGTAGCAACAACTAAAGAAGACAAGGTAGAAAATAGAGCAACAACCAATAGAAGACTTTTTGCATAGCATGAATAGTTAAGGGAAGTCTAGAGAAGAAGCTTAGAGGAGAAAATAATAGAGTAACAACAAACTTTAGTGGATAGAGAATACAAAGAAGGAGCAAAATAGGCAAAGCAAGAGAAATGTTTGCTGACAATAGATAGAAGAGAACAAGGGCACAACATTAGTTTGTAAGAGTCATTTTGTAAACAACTGTAACTGTATAAAATAAAAAATAATTTATCTATTTGTAATGGAAAATTTGAATCATTTAAAATATATGCAAACTTGTGTTATTTCTAGTCATACTTTACCTTCCTTGTTTTATGGTTTTATCATATATTTTAGTGCATTAGTAACATTATTTTGTTAGTTCAAGAATATCTCCAAAGTTTTAGTTTTTTGTTGTTGGATGCTTCCCACTTGGGCCTGCACATTTTGTATTTTATACCAACAAAGAGTATGATTATCTATGAAAATCATAACATTAAGCCCTCAAATGTTGAGATTTCAAGAGTATGACCTCTCTAAAATTACATTGAAAGTTTCCTTTACAATTTATTGTATAGGTTTTTCTTAACATTGTTCACAGTGTTAGCATTGAATTTTAACTCTTTGTTTTTGTTTTATTATATCTTAGTAAGATGAATTCATCCCTTTATCTATTAATATATAATTATGGATTATGGAATATGTGAGTTGATATCTTAAGTTAATATGTGAATGTATGATACTTACCTTTTAAACTACAATTAGACTTTTATTTCATGCTATGTGAAGCTACTTTCCTTCAGAACAAAAATTATGGTTTGGCATGATGTTTGTGTTTCATTACAACAACTTGTTTTGAATTCACTTAATTTTATCTCATTGAATCCCTATTGGATTCTTGGACCTCTGTGGACTCATTCAGAATGTGTAGTTCTTAGTGTTATTTCCGTTAGCCCATTATAGCAATGCACATGAATTTGAATAATAGAAATTATTGGCAAAGGAAGTAATCAATTGTTTTATGCTAATTAATTTTCAAGGAGAGCATTGTTAATGTTATGTTAATAAAACTTGTGTAGACTAAAGTGTAAGGTGAATTTGATTGAGGTGAATAATATTCAAGGATATGACTTCTTTTGATGTTCTATTATGTTTGTAATATGATAAATAACCTTTTATTTTAACTCTTAAGGATAGAGAATTATTTTAACTCTTAAGGATATGGAAGATATTCTCTCTTTGGTTTCCCTTAAACCTATTCTTATCATAAAACTATACCAAAGAAGAGATGTATTATTTCTTTACTAAGTTATCGTCTTTGTTGATTATAATGTGTGTTGTTTAATCATATTCAATCTTAAAAGTATAAAAGAAATACTGCCAATAAATTTTAGAATAGAGAAATAAATCTTTACAATGAATTTTAGAGTAGGGTTTTGTTGAAATTATGAGGGTATTATACCATTTTATTTATTGTTTCATTGAAGCATTCCAACAATAAAAGTATCCTAATGTTATTAATTAAAATAATATTTGAACAATGATTTTAGCTTATTATTGGAGCACTGAAGATAAACACTTTAATCAATCCCCATTTTATTTTATTGTCTCCACATAAAAACTATAAAAATAATGATGGTATTATGAAGACTAGTGTTTTCCTTTTGTGAATGACTTTGCCATTTGAGGGGACATTTGTTGATGTGGCTTAGATATATTCAGGTGCATATTAGTGATGTTGTTTTTATGTTGGTTAAATGAAGGACTTGAACATTTTGTGTCGATGAAATAAGAAATTAAGTAGGATTTAACCAATTAGGTGGTATTAAGATTCCATGAGATTTATTGGTTGATATAAATATTTAATTGAAAACAACTAACCAAAAGTCTCACATGTGGCTCTCATGGAGAGAATATAATTTTTCTTCTCTTGGTGTAACCTAGATTTTTAATGATCAAGGCAAAGTTGTAAATGTCATATGATATGTGTAGCTTTTTTGAAGTTAAAATAATTATGGTGAAAATAAGATCATGTTTAAGCCTTTTTTTAATTTATAAAGTATTTTTCATTTGGAGCCCTCTTTTATTCTGTACTCACATTATTGTGCTGGAATTACTTTAATAAGTGTGATAAAAAAACATGATAATGTGTATTTATATATATATATATATATATTAAATAAGTTATTAGGGATAGACTACTAAAGAAGTATTAATTGAATTAATTTAACAAGTTGAACTATATAGTCTTAGTGACAATAATCTTGCTAATATTGATATAGGTATAAGTACTTTAAGCTTGACTTAGTAGAACAAAAAAATAGTTACATACTCAGAGTTATTTGAGAGTTGATCATTCAATGAACAAATAAACATCTTATACATCAATTTATTGTGCCACTCAATAATGGTCGATGGTAGTGTCATATTATTTAATAATGGATAATTTCATTGTTGTAGTATTCAATAGTATTGAGTTGATTCAATAGTTTCATTGTTAAAATATTCAATAATATTGAGCCGATTCAACAATGATACTATTACATTATGAAAATTGACATTATTGTATGATTTTTTACAAGTAATTAAGACTAAAAAATTAATGAGCTTTTATTATACATATCTACAGTAGGTGGTTTCATTTATTATTTTTTATGTGAAGCTGTACATTGTTGTAGTTAAGGTTGAAAGACTACTTGAGATTCTTCTATAAAATTTACATTATGTAGTATATTATTATTTTTTATGTGATGTTGTACATTGTTGTAATTAAGGTTGAAATTCTACTTGATATTGTACTATAAAATCTACATTATGTACTAGTATATGCTGAGATTTTATTATACATATTTACAATAAGTAGTTTCATTTATTATTTTTAATGTGAAGATGTACATTGTTGTAGTTAAGATTGAAATACTATTTGCGATTGTACTCTAAAATCTACATTATGTACTAGTATGTACTAATATTTTATTATACAGATTTACAATAGGTGGTTTCATTTATTGTTTTTTATGTTAAACTTATATATATTTATAGTAGGTGGTTTCATTTATTATTTTTTATGTTAAGCTTATACATATTTATAGTAGGTGGTTTCATTTATTATTTCTTTATGTTAAGCTATACATTTTTGTAGTTAAGGTTGAAATACTACTTGAGATTGTACTATAAAATCTAAATTATATAGTAGTATGTAATCTTATGGTATGTACCTCTTTGTGAGAAATAATTTCTATATTAATGTAGTATTATGCATAATGAAAACTATTGTAGTAGATGTCTCAGATTGTGAACAACAAAATGAGGTTGTGATAATGGCTATGTAGTAGAAACATATTCCTAACTACAATACTTAATGTTTTGATAATATGATTTTATGAACAATAGAATGAGGTTGTGAGAATGGCTCTATAGTAGAAACACATTTCTAAGTATAATACTTAATGTTTTAATAATCTAATTTCTTAGTTCAGTCTTCCAAAGGAAAGGGTAAGAAATTGGGTTGGATAAACTATAAGTAAGCTTGTTAAATATGAATCTAATTTTTTAATCAAGTTTTGTAAAGGAAAAGACAAGAAATTGGGCTAGATAAATTATAAGTAGGCTTCTTAAATATGAAACTTGTCGTAAGTGCTGGCCATTTTTGGTCCACATATAAAGCTCTTGCATGGTTTCATGAGGTATTGGATCAAAGTCATAGAAATGGATCCAACATTTGAAAATAGAGAGGGTCCAAGAAAGTTTTTCTAAGGATCCAGTAGCAATGTTCAAGGATAAGCCTACAAGCCAAAAAGCTAAGTGCAAAGTCTCTTTTTCGGTTAAGTCTTTCTTGTTCATTCTTTCAGACTTTATATGGGACTAAGTGTTTCTCTTCTCTCGAGAATTTTTTTTCTAACTAAGTGTTGGAATTATTTCAAACAATTTGTCTGAAAGAAAGGTTTCAAAGACTCTTTTCTTAGGGAAAGGGTCTTTTTTAAAGATCCAAAGGGACAATTTTTTTTCTTGAAGGGTACTTTTTGGGAGAAATGGTCCAAAATAGAAAAACCAAAGGGTATTTTTCAAAGTCCCGAAGGGTATCTTGAATGTTTTTGAAGGGAATTTTCAACAAGAAATAGGCTGAAGGCATTTTTATATTCCAATGGTCCATTCAAAAAATCTGAAGGGTACTTTCCCTTCACAAAGAGCTAAACACTTTTTCTGAAAGACCATTTCAAAAGTTGCGAAAGGATCTTTTCAAGAATTCTGAAGGGTAATTTCAAAGCAAAAGGATATTTTCAAGAATTATGAAGGGTCCATTTCATTTAATCCAAAAGATCCTTGGAAAAAAACTTGAAGACATGATTTCTTTCAGACAGATTGTCTATGGGAAGGGTCTAAGCAAAATATCTAAAAGAAAGGTTCATCTCAAAGTGCCAAAACAATCCCTTCGAGAGAGAAATCTAAAAAATTCCTCTAAAGGAATATCTTGAAGAAAATTCAATGAATTATTTCAAAAAAAAAGGGTTGAAACAAATAGCCCAAAGAAATTATTTTGAAGGAATTGTCAGAAGAAAATGGCTGAAACGAGTTGTTCAAAGGAATTGATGATTGGCCCACAAATGTAAAAATATAAACCCCTGCAAGTAGCTATTGGAATTTAAAAGGATCAAGAGAATCTACACAATCTATATACTTGTATCAACATAAATGGATTCAAGAAATCCAATTTCCTTAGATTGGTTTCCATATATAAAAAAGATTTGGCCCAGGTTTCAAAATAGGAGCTGGTGTATACAATTAATGGAGAGGCTCTCATCCTTTGACATGGTCATCATCTATGATAAAAAACCACTTAATTTAGAGGTAACATGACTCAGTATAGATTCAAAGTTATGGGGATTTTATCCTTATACATGCAAGACAAGTGAAGGATGACATGGAAGTGAAAGATGAAGATCAAGTGATTAGAAAAGGTAGCTTGAGCATTAAAGATGTTCTTGGACTTTTCCTTTTAAGAAGATCATGACATCATCATCCTCAACAAGTTCTTATGTTATAGCGTGTTTCTCAACCAATGAGAGGGATTGAAGACTATTGGAGCTAATAGTGGTTAATTTGTTGAAGAATGATTAGTTATAATTAACCCAAATGTGGGTGCAAATTCATGAAAGGTGGTTGGATCTCATTTATTGAATTCTATTTGATTGCCTCTTCTCTTTTCTTCTTCCCTTTTTTCATATATCTCCATTGGCTCCCCCATAGAAATATATATCCTCATTAACAATAAAGATCAATTTTTACCTACCTCTTGCCTCTAAATTTTGCTTAGCAAGCTTGTGCATGATGGCCTTGTGAAGAAGTTTTCTTCCATGCCCATTGTCTTTCTTTCTTACCTATTTTTAGGTGTTTTCAAGGTAGTTGGAGGTATGAAATTGAGCTCTTTTCACCATTAATAGATTCTTGGTGTGGATTTTGAAATTCCTCTTTGCTTCATGTATTGTTTGGTGAGCCTAGTTTATGAAATACTTCTACAAATTAAGTAGTTTGTAAGGTTGTGTGAGCAAGAATTATCTTATGCCGAATTAGTCTTTATTTCATGATTATGTCAGGGTCAATCAATATGGTGTATCACTCTTTTATCTCTCTTAATTAACCTATACCCCATCTCTACCTCTTTTCCAAAAAGAAACATTAGTTTAGGTGATCTACTAAGAGGAAGCCAACCTTCTCTAGAGGTTTAACCTCACTACAAGATACCCATAGCCTGAGGTTACTCCAATATTGTAGTTGGGAGTGAGAGAGCCTAAAAACTCTCCCATAAAGGTGAAATTTTTGCCTAAAATAATTTCTATCGTGCCCAATGGGACCACTTTTGAGGAAGATTAGTCAAGTTTGATGCTAGTTTGATCAATTTGCATTGGTTATAGCTTTCATCTTTTAGTATCTGGTGACTCTGAGGAACACTCAACAATCTAGTGGTAGAATAGTAACTATCTTTCATGCCAAAGGTGACTACAAGATTAACTTCTAGAGGTTTTCTTTTTGAGCTTGTTAAATTACCTTTAAACTCAGGAAGAAGGTTATGGTTCACCTATACTCACCCATATGTAGGAAATCATTTTCCTAAACTAGTTATAAGGTATACCTACACAAGAAAACCTTTGTTATCCCCTTTTGTTACCATGATTCCCTAAAGAGATTTTATAGGATTTAGTGGCCAAAGTCCTTTGAATCTACCAAAATATGATATTATGCTTGTAGCAACTCTCAAAAGCATCCCATATTTTATAAGAGACCAAGCCACAACCCCTACTGAATACATCAATAACATAGCCAATTTTTTCAATATCCATAATGTTATTGTAGAAAATATAGTTATTAGATTATTAGCATATCCCTTAAGGGAAAATATTTAGATTGGTATAGATGCTTAGCTCCTAATTCTATTCAATCATGGAATCAACTAGGAGAGGCATTGTGTAAAATATTTGTAGACAAGAGTGACCATTTGCCACTAGTAGAACAACTCACCACAATCAAGAGAGCCCCCCATAAAGTCACACAATACTTCAACACAAGATTTCAAAAAGCTTGGGATAGAATTCCAAACTTTGTGAGACTATCCCCTAACTTTGCATTCCTATACTACTTAAAGGTTCTAAATAGTGATATAGCTATAATGGTCTAATCCATGGTAGGGGACATATTGCCAGATGCTTATGAGGTGGCTATTAAAGTAAAACATTGCCTAGTTTAGACTGACAAGCTTACTCCTAGACCCCTAATGCCTCTTTTTCCTAAGATCAGACCACCCCATGTAGTTTTTCCCCAACTTGATATTATTCTTCCAACTCTAATAATTGCTACTATACCTTCACCTAAATAAGAAAAGGCATCCACTAGCAGATCAAGTGATTCCCAAGAGAAAAAAAACTACCTAGAACTTAAGAACATGCTCTAATCCTTGGGAAATGATCTAGTAAATGTTAAAAGGTAGAAAGTTTAGTTCAATAAACCTTATAGGCTCCATATTAGCCTCAATAGTAATCCTATCAAGGGAATATACCACCCTTCAAGGGAAATTTCCAAAACTAGAACTGTGAGCAAGGGTAAGGATATCTTAACTATGCTAGACAAAGTAACTATAATCCAAAATCTGTAGGCTCTTCCAACTCCTTGGTTCCTATTAAAAAAAAAATGGCTCAAGAGGATAAAGGGACCATACCTTGAAATCATTCTTTTGGGAAATCCATTGTCCCAACTAATGGTTTTAACCAGGAATTCAATGACCAATGGCAACAAGATGTTGCTTATGGATACAATAAAGCTCTTGTGGCTCAAAACATAGAGATCCCCATGATGAAAAAACTATGATAGTCTCCATAAGACCAAGGATATGATCAGGTACCAAACCAACTAGATGTTACAATAGTCATCAGTGATCAAAAAGAGTGCTATGCACTTAATCAGTAGGCTAGTTATAGCCAAGCATAAATTCAAGTGGTAGCTAATACATGGTTCAAAAGAAGGAATATAGATGGTAATCAAGAGGTGGTCAAAGAACCTCTTATCATTACTCCGTTATTATCTAAGCCTAATGAGCCTGCTATCACTCTAAAGGTCCCAACACCTCTTAAGAATCAGAATCAAGAGAAAGGTTTTGATCCACAAGAATCATAAATTCAACAAACAATAGTAGTTTATCTTAAAGCTCAGGTGAAGGTTCATGGTCCACCAATCAACATTGTTAAACAAATGAAAAGGTTCAATGTGAGTGTGCCAATGTGGGACATGCTTTCCATACCTAGTCAGGTGGATATCCTTCAAGAAGGTTTGCCCAAGATAGGTGTTACAACAACTGTAGATAAAAAACCAAGTAAATAAATTGAGGTCCTCACCAATGTAACCCAAGGTCTTATGGGAGAAGGATCAAGTAAGGTGGTCAAACCTCCTCAATTCTAAATTTCATTAATCATTGGTGATTCCTTGGTGCATAATTGCTTGGTAGATAGTGGAACTAGCACTTTAGTAATGCCAAAGTCTATAGTTGATTAGCTAAACCTAAAATATGAGCCACATACTCAGGGAGTTATATAGCTTGATGGTCCTTCCAAAAAATCATTTGGTATCATCAAGGAATTGTGCTTGACCTTGCATGATTTCCTAATGTTTTGGTGGTTCAGGATGTGTTGATCCTTGATGTAACTCCTCACTTTGTGTTATGTCTCTCTAGAGAATTCATAGCCAAAATTAGGGGTTATCTAGTAGTAGATTGGTCTTACATGGCTTTTAGGACAAAGTATGGGACCAAGGTATCAATCAAGGCTGAGCCCATGGCATAATTTCATATTGAGCCTCATCAGCTAGATTACATAAACATCAATTATATTATCCTTGATGAGGATGATTTAAAATTGGTCAAGAATTGAATACTTATCCTAAGGAGATTTCAAAATTGTTCTTGGATGAGCTATGGGGGGATATTTAATTTCTCAGTCCTTTCAAAGGTATTAAATAAAGAGACATGGGTGTTTATTTTCTACATGAAGAAAATCAACTCATGCCTTCCCTCATTGGACCTAAAGAAGACCTCAATGGTATGTGGAAGTTGTTATTTGATGGTTTAAGGAGCAAAAATGGAGTAGGTGTAGGGGTAATGCTAGTTTATTCTTCAAATGATAAGTATTTCTCTTCTTATAGGTTCCATTTTAGTTGCTCCTCCAATGCAGTAGAATATGAAGGCCTAATCCATGGCCTCCAATGGGCCAATAAGAGGGAAATCAAGTGGTTGTAAGCATATGGAAATAGTGTGCTTATAGTGAACCAAGTCAGGGACCTAAACATTATGAATAATCCTTTGATGAGGTCTTACAAAAATAGAGTGTAGGACCTAATTAAAGATTTTGAAGCCTTTAACATTCAAGCTATGCCAAGAAACTATAACTAGCATGCTGACAGGTTGGTAACTATGGGAGCCTAGTTTGATATTCCAAGTAAGATAAAAGAGGCTAAGGTTCAGCCACATGTCAAGGTAGTGGTGAGGCCATCAGTACCAAATAATGAAGCCCACTGGTAGGTCTTCAAAAATGATAAACAAATTGTTTGTTTCTTACAGTAGGAAGTGAAGTTTTCCTCAATGAACCAAGGTAAAATTCAACATCAATATGAGGATCAAATTGTTCAACTAAAGTCTAACAAACTTCCTAAAGGGTTGGTCACCCTTGAAGGTTTTTTCCATAAGGGAGACCATATGAGTAAAGACAATGCAATAATGTCAACTGATGAAGAAAATTATGAGAGAGTCCTCATCTTCAAGGATAAACTTTTTAAGCTTGGGAAGGTAAGAAACAAGGTTAAAAGGCATGCTTTCATTGAACTTTGTAAGGAATATTCAGACATATTCACTTGGGAATATAGTGACCTAAAAGGTTTTGATCCAAAGTTATCCAAACATACTATAGAACTAAAGGCCAATGTTAAGCCTGTGATGAAAAAACAAAAGCCCGTTAAGCCCAAAGTTGAATAGCTAATGAGGAGAGAGATAACCAAGTTAATTAAATCTAAGATCATCTTCCCCATCAAGCACTCATCATGGGTAGCCAATTTAGTGCTCGTAAGGAAAAAGAGTGGGGAGATTAGGCTATGTGTTGACATTAGAGATCTAAATAGGGTCTCTTTGAAGGACCATTACCCTCTACCATCCATGGAGTAGCTCCTTCAAATACTTGCCAATTTAGAATGCTTCTCTTTTTGATGGGTACTCAATATATAACCAGGTGTTAGTAAAGAAAGAAGATCAGTATAAGACTGCCTTCACCACCAAATGTGGCAGATATACTTATTAGAAGATGCCTTTTGGCCTATCAAATGCTGGGGCCACTTTTCAAAGAGCAATGGACATGGATTTCCAATGATTGTTGAATCAAATGGTGCTAGTCTAGTTGGATGACATAATAATTTTCTCCAAAGATGCCAATGAACACATAGACCATCTAAGTTTAATATTTGAGAGATGTAGAGAGTATGGGATCTCTTCAAATCCCAAGAAATGTTTATTTGCTATCCATGAAGGCAAAATATTGGGTTATATTATCTCAAAATAAGGATTAACTATTGATCCTAATAGAATAAGTACCATCTTAGCCTTATCCTTACCCAAGCATAAGAAGGGACTCAAAAGTTTCCTTGGGAAAAATAAACTTTGTGAAAAGGTTTATACTTGGTTTTACAAACTTGGTCAAGCTCGTCACTGCTATGCTGAAGAAGAACTAAGTGTTCACTTGGTCAAATGAAGGTAAAACATCATTTAAGGCTATCAAGCAAGCCATTTCCCAAGCACCCACACTCATGAATCTTATTTTCTCAAGGGATTTCATATTATATGCTTTTTCCAATATTGATAATTTATCAGCTATGCTAATGTAAAAGAATGGTGGAGGACTTGAGTAGCCAATAACATTTTTCAGTCAGGGGATTGAGGGGTATGAGGTGAGGTATAATTTTATGGAAAATTAAGTCCTTATAAGAGTAAGAAGCCTTAAAAAGTTTAGGATAATGATCTCCAATAGTAAAATCTATCTTATGGTGTTTCATCCTGGAGTGAGAGACTTCCTTCTTAACAAAGACTTGAATGAAAAGAGAGCTAGTTGGATTACCAAGGTCATGGAGTATGACATGGAGATCAATGTCACTAAGCTAGTAAGAGGTAAAGGCTTGTGTGAGCATATGGTTGATGACCTTCATGAAGACAAATAGGTTATCTTAGTAAGACAAGATAACCCATAAATAGATGCACCTCCACCTCACACTAGTTGGCTCTAGGATATGACAAATTTATTAATAAGAGGTGAGTGCTCTCAAGGTATGGATATGGAAAAAATAAGGTATTTTAGACTTAAATCCATAACTTATGCATTGGTTGATGGGGTTTTATTCAAAAAGGACCTCAATGGAGTGCTCCTAAGGTGCATAGATAATGACCAAGTGACCAAGCTTTTAGAGTAATTCCATGATGGACCTGCAGGAGGTCATTTTTCACCTAGAACCACAACAACAAAGATAATGAGGGCTAGTTATTACTATCCCAACCTCTTCAAATATCTGTATGCATGGGTAAGAAAGTGTTAAAAGTGTGCTTTCTTTATGGGTAAGCAAAGATTAGCTGCTCTTCTTCTCAACCCAATTTAGGTAGAGCAACCCTTCATGCAATGGCAGCTAGATTTCATAGGAATGATCAACCCTCCATGAAGTGCAGGACATGAATGGGTGCTTACTACAACTGACTAATTCACCTGGTGGGTGGAAGCCTTTGTGTTGAAATAAGATAATGAAGGTGCAGTCTTAGACTTCTATGATAACATTGTGATCAGGTTTGGTATTCCATCCACTATCATCTCTGATCATGCATTAGCATTCCTCGGTCTAAAAATGAGTGAATGGGATCTCAAGATGGGTATCTACCTTAACACCTTTTCCAATTATTATCCTTAAGGAAATGGATTGGCTGAGTTTACAAATAAAATTTTTCTAAGAATCATTAGGATAACTATGGAATAAAATCAGAGGACATGGCACACTAAACTAAAGATAGCCTTATGGGCTGATAGGGTGACTCCTAAAGCTACCATTGATGATTATCCATATGTCTTAGTATATGGAAGGGAGGCTAATTTGCCCATTTCTCTTGAACTTCTTGCATTATAACTAGCCCATCAATTGGAGCTAATGGAAGATGATCCCATGCATGTGAGACTTGTAGAACTCATGGAGCTTGAAGAAATAAGATACCTTACAATGAAAAAACTAGAATCACATCAAGCTCAAGTCAAGAAATCCTTTGACAAGAAATCCATAACAAGGGACTTCAAGGAAGGAGATCTAGTCCTCAAGTGGGATTCAAATAAGGCCAAGCTAGGAAATCATACCAAATTTAATAGCTTATGGGGTGGTCCTTATTTGATCCACAAATGTAAACAACATAATGCTTTTCAATTGGTCCAACTAGATGGAGAGATACTACCCATCCCAATCAATGGGATTCATCTAAAGCCTTGCTATTAAAAGAGTTTGTAGCCATTGTATATATTACACTTTTTATATAATTCTTCTTATTTACTCCTAAGTGCCTTGTGCACATCTTTTCAATTGTGTGTTTTCTTTCCCTAATTGCCTTAGGTATAATGTTTGTTTTGTTTTTATTGTCCTTATTTCTTTAAGAAGAGGTTATAGAAAGGGTTAGCCTTATATCTAGTTTCAGATTAGCTCAATTGTAGAGGATAATGACTCCATGCCCAATGGACTAAATAAGGCAACATGGTCTAGGTTCTCTTGAATCGATAGGCATGTAACCCCTATGAGCCACCAAAGATGCTGGCCATTTTTGGTCCACATATAAAGCTCCTGCATGGTTTGATGAGGTAGTGGATCAAAGGCATAGAAATGGATCCAAAATTTGTAAATAGGGAGGGTCCAAGCAAGGTTTTCTAAGGATCCAGTAGCAGTGTTCAAGGATAACCCTGCAAGCCAAAAAACTAAGTGCAAAGTATCTTTTTTGGTTGTCTTTCTTATTCATTCTTTTAGACTTTGTATGGGACTAAGTGTTTCTCTTCTCTCAAGAATTTTGTTTCTGACTAAGTGTTGGAATTATTTCAGACAATTTGTTTGAAAGAAAGGTTCCAAAGACTCTTTTCTTGGGGAAAGGGTATTTTTTGAAGATCCAAAGGGTTAAAACATTTTTCTAAAGGGTATTTTTTTGGAGAAATCGTCTAGAACAAAAAAATTGAAGGGTATTTTTCAAAGTCCCGAAGGGTATCTTATATTTTTTTGAATGGAATTTTCAAACAAGCAAGAAGCTAAAGGTATTTTCAAATTCTAATGGTCCATTAAAAAAATTTGAAGGGTACTTTCCCTTCACAAAGACCCAAACACTTTTTCCAAAAGATCATTTCAAAAGTTGCGAAAGGAGCTTTTCAAGAATTTTGAAGGGTATTTTCAAAGTGAAAGAAAATTTTCAAGAATTTTGAAGGGTCCATTTCATTTAATCCAAAGGTTTTTTGGCAAAAAATATGAGGACATGATTTCTTTTGGACAAATTGTCCGCGAGACGGGTCTAAGAAAATTGTCCAAAAGAAAGGTTCATCTCAAAGTGCTGAAACAATCCCTTTTAGAGACAAGTCCAAAAAATTCCTCTGAAGGAATATCCTAAAGAAATTTCAATGAATTATTTTAAAAAAAAGGGCCAAAAAAAATATCCCAAAGAAATTCTTTTGAAGGAATTGTTGAAAGAAAATGGCTAAAACAAGTTATCTGAAGGAATTGATGACGGGCCCACAAATGTCAAAATTTGAACCCCTACAAGTAGCCATTGGCATTTAAAAGTATCAAAATAAGCTACATAATCTATAGAATTATATCAACATAAATGGATATAGGAAAACCAATGTCCTTAAATTGGTTTTGCATCTATAGAAAAGATTTGGCCTAGGTTTCAAAGTAGGAGCTGGTGTATACAATTAATGGAGAGGCTCTCATCCTTCGAACATGGTCATCATCTCTAACAAGTAGCCACTCAATTTAGAGGTAGCATGACTAAGTCTAGATTCAAAGTTATAGGGATTTTTTCCTTATACGTGTAAGACAAGTGAAGGATGGTGTGGACGTGAAAGATGAAGATCAGGTGATTAGAAAAGGTAGCTCAAGCATTAAAGATGTTCCTAGACTTTTCCTTTTTAGTGGATCATGACATCATCATCCTCAACATGTTCTTATCTTCTAGTGTGTTTCTCAATCAATGAGAGGGATTGAAGACTATTAGAGCTAATGGTGGTTAATTTTTTGAAGAAGGATTAGTTCTAATTAACCCAAATGTGGGCGAGAATTCATAGAGGGTGGTTGGATCTCATTTATTGAATTATGTTTGCTTGCCTCTTCTCTTTTCTTCTTCCCTTTTTTCATATATCTCCATTGTCTCCCCCATAGAAAGATATATCCTCATTTGATAAGGAAAAACCTTGTCAAAATTTGTAAGAAAGACCTTTTTAAGCAATAAAGATCAATTTTTACCTATCTCTTGCCTCTAAATTGTGCTTAGCAAGCTCGTGCATGATGGCCTTATGAAGAAGTGTTCTTCCATGTCTATTTTTCTTCTTTCTTGCCTATTTTTAGGTGTTTTCAAGTTAGTTGTAGGTCTAAAACTGATCTCTTTCCACCATAAATGGATGCTTGGTGTGGATTTTGAAATTCCTCTTTACTTCATGTATTGTTTGGTGAGCCTAGTTTATGAAATACTTATGCAAATGAACTAGTTTGTGAGGTTTTATGAGCAAGAATTATATTATGATGAATTAGTGTTTATTTCATGCTTATGTGAGGGTCAATAAATTTGGTGTATCACCATTTTATCTCTCTTAGTTACCCTATACCCCCTCTCTACCTCTTTTCTAAGTAGAAACATTAGTTTAGGTGATCTACCAAGAGGAAGTTGGCCTTCGCTGGAGGTTCAACCTCACTATAGGATACCCACAACCTGAGGTTGCTCTAATATTATAGCTAGAAGTGAGAGAGCCTAAAAAACTCTCCCACAAGTGTGCAATTTCTACCTACAATAGTAAGCTTGTTAAATATGAATTTGATTTCTTAGTCAAGTCTTGTAAAATAAATGACAAGAAATTGGGCTGGATAAACTATAAGTAAACTTGTTAAATATGAAACTTGTTGGTTTCTATTACCAAGAAGTTAAATGGAAAGGATGCATCTGATTTTTAAAACCTAACTTCGAGAACTATTACTTTTTAAATATGAAACTTGTTAGTTTCTATTGATAGGAATTTAAATGGAAAGGATGCATCTAAAAATTTTAACCTAAGTTCCAAAACTATTGCTTTATCAACAACACTCTTAGAAAATTTTCTAAAAACTTTTTATTTATATTTTTAATCACTCATAAGTTGACCAAACCATTGGGATGATGTATGTATCAAGGGAGGAAAATGTTAATGACCCTTTATCTATTAATATATAACTATGTAATATGGGAGTAATTATGGAATATGCAAGTTTTAATATCTTAAGTTAATATGTGAATGTAAAATACTTACCTTTTTAACTACAATTAGTCTTTAATTTCATGTTATGTAAAGTTAATCTCCTTTGGAACCATAATTATGGTTTGGCATGATGTTTTGAGTTTCATTCTAACAACTTGTTTTGAATTCACTTAAACTTATCTCATTGAAGAATTATTGAATTCTTGGACCTCTGTGGACTCATTCAGAATGTGTAGTTCTTAGTGTTACTTACTTTAGCATATTGTATCAATACACATGAATTTGAATAACACAAAATATTTTTAAAGGATGTAATCAATTTTTTTATGCTAATTACTTTTTGAAGAGAGCATTGCCAACGTTATGTTGATAAAACTTGTGTGTGGACTACAATGTAAGGTGAAGTTGATCGAGGTGAATAAAATTCAAGGATGTGACTTCTTTTGATGTTATCTTCTATTTTTAATATAATAAATGAACTTTTCTTTTAAATCTTAAGGATATGGAAGATCTTATCTCTCTTTGGTTTCGCTTGAACTTATTCTTGTCACAAAACTCTACTAAGGAAGATATGTATTCTTACTTTACTAAGTTATCCTCTTTGTTGATTATAATGCAAGTTGGTTAATCATATTCAGACTTAAAAAGTATAAAGGAATCAATACAATTTATTTTAGAGTAGGGTTATATTAAAATTTTGATGAGATTATACTATTTTATTTCTAGTTTTACTAAATCATTCTAACAATAAAAGTATCCCCTTGTTATTAATAAGTAAAATAATAGTTGAACAATGATTCTAGATTATTAATAGAGTGCTAAAGATAAGTGCTTTAATCAATCCCCATTTTATTATCTTGTCTCCAAGTAACAACTATAGAAATAATGATGGTATTATGAGAACTAGTGTTGTCCTTTTGTGAATGACATTATCATTTGAGTGGACATTTACTAATGTGGCTCAGACATATTTAGGTGCATAGTAGTTACATTTATATACTGATGAAATGGACTCAAAAAATAAATTAAGTAGGATTCAATCAATTAGGTGGCATTAAGATTTCATGAGGTTTATTTCTAGTGACCTGCATTGAAAATTGGTTGATATAAATATTTAGCTAAAAATATCTAACCAAAAGTCTCACATGGTGCTCATGGAGAGAATATGAGTAAGTTTTCTTCTCTTGGTGTAACTTAGATTTTTAATCATCAAGGAAAAAGTTGTAAATGTCATATGATAGGTGTAGTTGTTTTTTTAAAGTTAAAATAATTACGGTGTAGATTAGATTAGGCTTGAGCCTTTTGTTTATTTATAAAGTATTTGTCAATTGGAACCATGTTTTATTCTATACTCACATTATTGTACTGGAACTACCTTGATAAGTGCACTAAAAAAACCATGATGGTACATATATTAAATAAGTTTTTGGGGATAAACTATTTAATACATTCTAATTGAATTAATTTAAGTTAAATTATGTAGTCTTAGCAACAATAGACTCGCTAATAGTGATCTAATGTAGGTATAAGGACCTCAAGCTTGATTTAATAGAACATTAAGTCATGATAATAATGCTTATAGAACCCTTTAATTACATTGAGTAATTCATGTTAAATTTAATAATGTTAGTCACATCATTCATACATCTTATCCTAGGAGGAGGCTATGTTCAATTATTATCATTGCTCAACTTTGAGCTCTCGTCTAGAAATTTGAGGTGGTGTAAGATCTTAATTGGACTAATTAAAGAGTAGAATAGTTAAATAAGGGCTATGTGTTACTTTAGGTTTCTTGATAAATCTATGTCTTGGCATCCTCCATGTGAATTCCACTATCTAGGGAAGTATTAGATTATAATGATCAAGGGAACATTAATATTTGAGCTAATATTAACTATGGAAAAAAATGTTGATTTTGACCACTCTATATTAACTGATTAATGTAGAGAAATAATGATATTTGTGACTTTACCATATATGAGTTATGTTTATAGATTGATAATCTCATAATGATGTGCAAGGAGTGGGATCAAATAATGGATCCAAGTGGTAGAAAAATTTCAAACTTAATGATCAAATGCAAGTTTGATAAATCTAATTAAATGGTTGAAGTGTGATTAGTTAACCTTTTCTTGTCATGGTAAACAAAGGTAATAAAAAAAAATTCCAGTGAGTTTTTTGGTACCCAACCGAAAGGTTGTAACAAAATTAAAGCCCCTCCCCTAAATCTCCATATAAAATATGGTATAATGGAAACATAATGTATGCCCATTGGGTTCGATGACATATTCAATCCTCTTATGTACAAGGCAATGTTTATTTCAAAAAGGTAAACACATTAGTTTGATCCTCTCTTATTATTAATCATGTTGCATTTTTTATTGCTTTAGTTAAATATCATTTTCTTCCTAATCTACATCAACCATCCTTGGAACACCATTTATAACAATGTGGTTGTGGTCAACAAGTTCCATACATTATGAATAAAAGGTATAAAGGAAGCCACTTTGTAATCTCTGAAAGAAGCCATAAATGAGGAAATAAAATCCATGTTTTTTTTGAGGTTTTTGGTATCAAAGTAAAATGGTCTTCTATTTCATTTGATTTTGGTACAAGGTCTATCCCAATCTCATCTTAGGCTTCCTCCATTCTACATATTCAAACAATGGATGGAAATGCATTTGTCTCTTTACCCACTGAGAGAATGAGAAATTATGTCAAGATACGGAGGTCTAGAAAAATCTCACTAAATCCTAACATGACCAAATTGAAACCATTATAAGTTATAAAAATTATATTTCAAGTTTGTGAATGTAACAAGCAAAGGATTTTGATACACACTACATAAATTTTGTGAAGGTTGTAGACATATTTGACATCAAGGAGGGGAATTCTATTTTAATGATTTATCTTTTTAATTTTTCAAATGGCATAATTAGTAGGGTTTATATGGGAGAGGAAATATTTACAACTTTGAATAATGTATCTTTTTAACCCTATTATGGAGGATGTGGTAAATTAAGAAGGTTAATGGCTTATAGTTGAGATGGGCTACCATCCTCTTTTAGAAATCAAAAATTCAAATGGTGGAGGTGTTGTACCAATAATACCTCAACAACATAGTAGTTTCAATCATGTTTTTGTTTGTGTGTGTTTAGGTTTTTAATGGAGTGTTTGATGAGCATTCATGCCTTTGATGAGTATCTTTGTGTTTTTTAAATTTTTGTTTATCTTGTCTATATCGAGACCTATCTTTTATTCATCATGATACTTTGGATTTATATTATAGCTATAGGCTTTATGTCTTTATGTAATTTTCGTATATATGTGGTTAATGATTGTTAAATAGGAAATGTATTATTAATAATTACCTAGTATTATTGAGTTGGTATAATTTTGATGTAGTCATGGTTATGAAATCCAATTAATTAAGGTTTTAGACTATGCAACTCACAGATTCAACACAATAATGATTTCCTTGCGGTCTTACACATGAAACATAAACAAAAATAATATTATTTATAGATTTAAATTACAAAATTTACATCAATGCACACTCATAGTCTTATCATGGACATTAAAAATTATTTTAGTCTTACAACTATCTTAGATGACATTCATTAAAATCTTCCTATTCCAACTAATTTCGATTAATCGTTCTATATCTACTTCTTCTCAAGACTCAATCCCAATATTCCCAACTTTAAAACTATTCTCATAAGTGTAGGGATGTGTTTATATAGATAAAAAACCACCTACTTTAATTAATGCTCTCAACTAACTCAAAAACCTACTACATTTATTAATTTTCTATAATGTGTCACTATGCACTACGAATAGTAAATGTACAATATAATCCCAATGACACACAACACATCATAGTGTGACATTAAACAAGTTATATTTCACATAAAAAATGAATGAATGATTCAAGGTATTTAATATAATGGTTAGGAGACATTGAAGACTTATATGTTAAATTGTCATGATAATTCATAATAACTTCACACCTCAAAGATAATTTATAAAAGTTAACTCACAAGATAAAATCATAACGAATATAGAGAAAAATTTATGCATAAATGCCTATGTGCAGGTTGTGAAGATAATGGTCAACATACCATATGTGTTAAGGTTTCATTTCAATATATCTCAAAAATTTCAAGATAAAGCTAGGCACTATGTATTAGCATTGCAAAATTTAACCTTTACTTACCTATGTTGAATTCCTTACACTTGCATAGAGACATAAAAACTAGCTTACAAAAATGTTTTCAAGTTTCCTCGAGCCTAAGTCCTTAACCACTTTAAATTTTAGGCTACATGAATCAAAATGGATACAAGTAATTTGACATGCACACACATAAGTTGCATAAAATATATGAAAAAAGTTGTGCATAAATAACAAATTTTCATGTAATTGAAAACTACTTATGTCTACACCAAGTGATTTTGTTTGAGGATTACTTGTAAACCTAGATGATCTTGTAATCACATACCCTAGGTTAAAAAAATCATGATCTCTTGATTGTGTCCTCCATGAGCTCCTTGAGAGGTACTTTTTACTTAGAATTTTTTTATTCTCGTCCAAGTCACATCTTCAAAATTTTGGCCTTTCCACTTTTATAAATATTCCATTATAATTTTTTAGGTATGTTATATATACAACTCTAATATAATTACCTTTTCCACTTCCTCATGCTCTTTCTTAGGAGTTTATTATCTCTAATTACATTCTTTAGAATCTACACTTGTGATTTATTCATTGCCTTGGCCTTTATGATAAGGATATAAATTTTCCACGTTGAAAATAGGTGAAATATTTATGCCTTCAAGAAAACCAATAATGTATATGTCCATTTAAACTTATCATGTGTTCTTTTTAAAAACCTTTCCTTTCTTAGTTATGCTATGACTAATTTTCCCCCTTGGTATTCTAATTCAATTTTTCCTAATCTATGCATTGCTTATGTTATGCAATGCTCCTTTTAAAATATTCACATACTTGGTGATGTAAGTCATGCATATATTCAACAAAGTCTTATGCTTCAGTGCTCTTCATTCTTTCATCTATGATGTCACATAATTTTGAGACTCTTCTTGGATTACTCCTATACACTATATAAAATGGTGTCCTAGTGTTGCTTTTAACTAAATTGTTATATTCAAACTTAACTTTCCCAAAAAATAAATCCCATGTTCTTAGCTTACATCCTATCAAACATTATAATAGATTACCAAGATTTTTATTAATTACCTCTATATATCGATCTATATGAGGATGATACATTAATATGAATTATATCTTGGTATTAAGATTCTTCCAAAATGTCTTGTACAAATGTCCAACAAAATTTATATCTCTATCAGACATTATGTTGCATGGAAATCCATGTAATCTAAAATATTATCTGAAAAACAAGTTGC
Organism: Torreya grandis; assembly: GCA_037957365.1. Classification (NCBI taxonomy): domain Eukaryota; kingdom Viridiplantae; phylum Streptophyta; class Pinopsida; order Cupressales; family Taxaceae; genus Torreya; species Torreya grandis. Next base: position 452,286 of record JARHVA010002996.1, on the reverse strand, counting down.
TTATATATGGAACATCATTAGTTTTCTTACATACAACAAAATGTGCTATTGGTGAAAAAATATCCATAATTAAAATTATAGTATCATGTCCTAAGCAAACCTAAAAGTAAATACATGTTAATATATTCCCATGGTCTCTCTAGAATTGGTAGTGGTTGATATAACCCATGTGTTCTGACTTCTTTTTTTTCCATCTAGTAAACTCTGCACTATTGAACATATTTGCATACATTTTCACCCATTTTTGGCCAAAATTAAATCTTAACCAACTATGAAAATGTTTTTTTATTGAAACAATGACTTGTTAAGCCTCCACTATGCTCTTATTTAATCATAATTTCATGCATCAAACTTCTAGGGATGCACAATTGTGATCCTTAGAATAACAATAATTATTGCATGAAATAATCTAACCATAGTTTTTTGTCCACACTTACTATTTTTTCACATGTTTTACATGCATATTTTAAATATTCATATTTTTCATACAACTCTTTCATAGAATCAAATAATATGACTTTCACTTACATCTTGTTCAAAAATATATAGCTTCTACTCAGTGCATATGCAACTCTATTTGACTTACCACTCTTATTCCTTAATAAAAATGAGTAAATTTGAAAAAATCTCAACTTCTTATGTTGTTGGTTAAACTTTTCTTAACTTTTGATAAATTCTATTACTTGATGGTATGTGTACAACTATAGACACTGAAATTTAACCAATGAATACTTGATAATGTTTGTTTTTAACATATTTATCTTTCTTGGTCAGTTTACCATTTCGATAACCAAAAATATATAATAAATCCTTTAAATTCTTGAAATTACCAAGAACATATTCTAGACTTACCTATTTTATCCCTATTAATTCCTATTCAACATATACTTTACTATCACTCTTGTTTCAGAATCCTTTGTTCCTTTTGGACAAGTGTGCATTAGACAAACAAGAGCACACTATATACCTATCCTATGATGTAGACTTGTCTTCCATACTCTAATGAATATATTTTTAAAATGTCATGTTTCTTAATGGATTTATCATGTACATAAATATGTCAGTTATTGAAAAGATCCCTTTATAAAAACACATCAAGGGTCACACTTTAAAATAGCTAGTAATAATTTTACAAGGAATCTCTCTTTTTAATTTCAAAATCATCTATTTTTTGAGTAAAGATATTTATTACAATTTTGTTATAATTTTATAGTCCTTGGCCAAGTCTAACATTGTTTATTATAGGTTAATAACATCCCTTGTCAAGAATTATAATCAAATTTTATAGTTATATTCATATGATCTTTCCTAAATGGAGAACTAAATCAACCTAAGGCCCATTGGGATATGTAGGTAACACTTAGTCAATAAGGAGTTTCTTAAGGATAGCTTGGACATTTCAACGTCTCCCATTTTCCCCCCTTTTGAATTTGATATAATTTTATGGGATTGTGCAAGATTAGGGTTATAATTATATATATATATATATTCAATGCATTAATTATGTATCTATACAAAATTAGATCACATATAAACACATGCAAATAAACCCAAATTTTCACATTCATCACACAGTCTGACAAGATAAAGTCATAATAATAGAAAACAATGCATTGTGCTCCTATCTACCTCTTATAGACTTTCCTAGTGGACAATGAGCCATTGTTTTATAATAAATATATGTTTTTAAGTATTCTTATATAATAAAAAATTATAAAAAGTTAACACAGTCTCAAATAAATCAATTGCAAGGACACTTCTCTAACCCTACCCTAGTTTCTCTTTTTAACAATTTACAAATTCTGCATATCTTTGCATTTTACTATATTATATCATATATATCAACCTAGAATAGATTTAAATAGTTTAAATTTAAAATTATAGTTAATTTTAATTAATAATTAATTCTAGTCTAAACATTTTGGTGAACCTAATTTAGTTAGAACATTGCTTGTTACCTGCAAATTTTTGGCTTAGGGTTTCATTTTTATTCTATATATTCTTGAAATAGAAAAAAATATGGTTCTCAACCTTGGATACTATCTGTAATATAATAATTAAACATTTTTGACCTTGGAGTAATCTAACACTAAAATATTTTTCTTGTCATCTTAGATAGTAACTTACACAAAGGCTCTTTATTTTAACTTTGGGTTGAATTTTGTTGTTTTTTATTAAAAAATCTTTCTCCTTTATTTTACATTATTTTTATTTACCTTTTCTTGTTTTAGAAGCTGTGTTTTGAGAGTTTTAAATTACTTATCTACTATCATGAAGAGCTACATGGTGTTATATTTATAGACATCATGGAATGAGGGGTTTAACCCAATACTCATAACCATAGTATAAAATTAAACATTGAATTTAGTTTCCACATGCCTCACAATATATCAAAAATGCCTAGGATCTCCTTGTGACACCAATAGAAACCTTCTTTTATCCATTTGATTTGTAGTGCACCTAAGAGGAGCATATCACCTAGATAATCTAATCTCAACTTACCCTACAAGCATGGTTCTACCTCTGTAGTTAATCCTTTAAATTATTGGGTTGACACCAATCAAAAAATGAGCAAGAGTATCAGAGAGCCTCAAAATTATTCAAACCCTTTCCTATATCACCCTTCATCCTTGATTTTTACTTACATTATCTTCTTAGATAGTAGATTTGATTGAATTATCTTGTATATACATAGTCACAATTCTCTTTATTCATTATATAACACTATATTAGGTGTATATTTCATTTCACATGGAAATGGGTTTAAAAAATTAATATCTCCTTCCTATTTTAATCAGATTATGGACTTTATGGTTACATCTTATATTCCATTTTAGCATGTTAATCATTATGTACAAACATGGTTAAAAAATGAATCTAATCAAGTAAACAATCATACCTTTAGGACTCTTATGATTTTTTTACTTCCTATTGTGCTCATATTTCCTCCTCTCCTCTTCCTCCTAAATCCATCCCTTTATATGAGTTAGGTCTTGACAAGTATTAGATTATTTGGGGATAAGAGCTTTCATCTATCTAAACCAATTTTGGAATTAGATGCCTTGGTTATAAGGAAGAGTTCACCACTGTAGACAAAGTTAAAATATGCTATTTTATGAGATCATACCCTTTGCTTCCACCACCTATTGTAATATCCAATTTGAGTTTATTCCTATCATAACTAGACATCAAAGACTATGTGCTTTACCCTTTGTGATTCCTTCTACTCCCCCTTTGTTGTTGGCCCCTATTATATTTTATTCTATACCCCTTATTCATACCCAATTTATCTTAGAATCTCAAGTACATGCTATTCAAACTAGACAAGGATGACCTCCCTTAACTTCCCAACCCAAAGCATCTATTATCAATATTTCCGCTCCACCTCCTTTAAAAATTTAAAGACAAGTTTCATAACTCAAAGGGTATGATCTCATTGAGTAACTATGTAATACACCAACCAAGATTTCTAATCTAAAATTATTACAAAAGGCACCAAATTATAAGGATATATTATATGCAATGTTGTGAGATACTACTATTCTATAAACATACAACCAACTTCATTTTATTCTATTATGAACACCTTCAAAGATATCAATAGTAATATTTATTTTGATAAAGAAATATTAGCTCCACAACACATTATTGAGCATAATCTTCCACTCTTTATCTTGGTTCAAATTCATAGAAAATTGATTAAGAGATTTTTATCTTACATTGGTTCTAGACTAATATTTTGAAGTTATGACTTCATATAAAAATTGGCCTTTCATAAAAGAAATATTCAAAAATTTAAACAACCTATAAACATCTTTGGTAACAATCCAACATCAATAATGGGAATTATCACATTGGATATATTGGTAGGTCCTAAAATGGTTTCTATTTTCTTTCAAGTTGTTGAGGCTCAATACAATATAATCTATAATTGGGATGACCTTGGATTCATGTTATGGGGGATATACCTTTTGCATTTCATAGGTGCATCAAGTTTATATATGATTCACATACATATACAATTTCAATGATACACATTTTCAATATTATAAAATCACACAATCTGATAAGGCTTCCTTCATAACACTCGAGAAACCATTTCCAATTGCACAAATGCATGCTTATGATGTGGGAGAATCAAGTAAAGTGGTTGATTTTGAGCATATTTCTCTAAGTCCTCAGCACATCTATGATGGAACACAATTATACATAGCTTGAAGAGTTTATCACAAAGAACAGAAACATGAATTACCTCTTATATATCCCATAAATTCCATTACAAAATTACCACTATTAGTTAATACAAAATATACTTATTGTAAACTAGAAGATTACTATAGTAGTGATGATGAAAATACATATAATATAATAGATAAGAAAATGTACAAATTATATTTCAATCCCAATGATGAAGATGAAGCCTATCTCATTCTTTATTTATATCAATTGGAGAAAGTGAATACAAGGTTATACCTCCTCTAGAGAATAATGGTAAAGAAATAATTTTTGAAAAATAGGTTGTACAAAATAGTTGTGATACCATGTCACTTGGAATTTCACATCCCCTTATTCAATTAATTATAATCATAAAATGATTATATCTTCTAAGGATCAAGTGCAAACTAAAAAAAATAAATTTAAAAGTACAAGCATCAAATCAAGATTGTGGTCTATTCAAATAGGGATTTAGTAATAAAATAATTTCAAATCAAGAATCAAAGAATCCCGTTACAAAAGTGGTCACAAAAGAGACCCCAAAGTATGTTTTTCCTTATCTATAACCTCTCATTATAAAACCATTTATAGATGGCAAACAATGTACTAATGTTATAGTGACACGTCTCGAAGAAGCTAACATATGTAGTATTGATATTGTGAAAAATATTGGTATAGCACACAACCTTTCAATCAAGCTACATGTCCCATGCATTGCATTGGATATATTACATTACTAATCAAACTTGGCCCAAAATCATGTTCGACATTATTTTATATTGATCCTACTTGACAACAATATAATGCTAGTCTTCGGAGATTATGGAAAAAATCAATGAGAGCTACACTCAGTACTTATTAAATGACATACTCACATTTCAACAAGAGAATTCAATGGTTACAAATTATAATAAGAAAATAATTATAATCAATTAGAACACTGCTAAGCATATATCATCAATAGGATCTAATTCAAATAAGATATACACTCTAATGAATTAAAAGGTTTTAGATGTGGAAAACCTTTCAAATAGATGGTTTGTCAAAAAATAAGGCACGTGAATATGCTCTTTATGCATGCACCTCATGGGAGCTTTCCTCAAACCAAATGATCAGTTAGTAAACTTGCTTAATACCTACTTGTACATATATTTTATTTCTTTTTAATTTTGTTGATTATTTTTCTATACCTAATCCAATCTTCTTTTATCCATTGGCTTTATTATTCATTTTGGGGCACTTTATCCCTTGTCTTTTTCAACCCAATTCAATCAAACCAAGATAATTATTTTAATAAGATTTCAATGTAAATTCTTCATGGAGGCTCATTTACTCATTATTACACATTTATACATGTTCTAGACCTCATTTGTACTTTTATGCTCCCATCTATCTATTTTTACATGAGGTCACATGGCCATGCTTGAAATCTATGCTATATATACAAATACACTTGGGGAATTTCACTTACCTTGTTTCTTACCATGATATGCTTTAGCACCTTTTTGAGGGTTATTCAAATCTTCCCCTTCTTATACTATTTTAAAACCTTGTTTCTTACCTTCTTTTTCAAAGATTTTTCAACTTTTAGTTTTGTATAATTTTACATTTCAAATATGGAAAAAATACAAAAATATTCATATATTCTAAAAAGTAAAAAAATACAAAATCATGACCTATAAGCATATTATCATGTTGCTAGATTACATCTTCCATATGGCACATATATTTATGTTTAGTACACAACATATTTCATTACCTTTTCAATACACAATGATTCTCAAAAGGTATGAGTGTGAAATAGGATATATTTATATAAAACCAGGGAACAAGCATACCTAGAAGTTGTCTTGATCAAAACTTTATATATACAATTAATCAATAAAAAGCCACATCAGTTAGAAAACAACACACTACCCACTTGTCCTACTACTACATACGTATGCCGATGCATTTTAAATTATTGTTTCTGAATGCATCATAGTCATAAGGACCCACTATATAGTTTTTGATCATAAAACATAAAAAATATTTAGATATCAGTAAAATTACAAGCTAAGGCTTAATTTTACATGGTTTTGATGTTGGACCAACCTTTTACCCAACAACCTTGCTCAGTTGGGGCATCTCATCATTCTATATGAACACTTTTACAAGTTTTATTCATCCATAATCTCTTTTTCATGCTCAACTATAAGAAAAACAAATGTATCATTTTCATATGTCATGATGAATATGATAATTGATAACATGTAGATAAAAAACATATGATTCAAATATACTAACTTTATCTACTCTATATGATTGTTTCATTACATAACATGATTCAACTTGATTACTTATTGTATGTGGCCCTTGGCCTTATGTATGTTCAACATACACCATCTTGATTGTATGGCATCACCATGCCATGTAATTATGGCCTTAGGCCTTCTATGTTTGTGTGATATTTACTTGTCCCTTATATTTAGCCTTTGGGCTTATGTGTGGCATTTTATACAAATTTTATAACTCTATGTGTAGACACCAAAAATCTGCACACCATGATTTTGAATGTCAAAACACCCCTAGACCCCCTTGGGACCAATTTGACCCTTTCACCCCTAAAAGAGCCTTACCACTTTTAGTTTGACCAACTAGCTAACCCAACCTTTAACCCACTTTCTACCTTGGCCCTTGACCACTGACAGTTAGAATGACCGTTGATGATCATCTTGACCATCAATGGTCAGGGTCCACCATCCCAAAATCTAACATGAAAACATCTACATTATTTTTCTAAAAATAAATTATCTAAAATCCATGTGTGATCCATTGCATGTGTGAGTTATAATTTAAAAGCCTAGTTAACATCTTGTTTCACCTCTCCTTCCTTACCTATAAAAAGAGAGGAGTAGGAGGTGAAAATGCATTCATAATGATCAAGAGCATTTGCATCTAGAGATTTTTTTATGCATGTTCTTCCAATGATCTAGCCATCATGATAAAGAGTCAACTTGATGCCACCCCTCACCTGATAGCCAAGTATTGTTACTATACTAAAATCATGCCAGACTCTATCAATGAGACAAACACCTCAACCACTCATCTTATCAATCTTATGCAAGCTAAGCATTTGTTTTCCAGCATTTAATTACTTTATTTGTATTTTGCAATCAGACCAACACAATCCAACCTCTTGAAATCCAAATTTTTGATACTATCCATCAGTCTATTCATCATCCCAAGCCTACATAAAGTAACTTCCAATGGTTGTCTTAACCATTAATGGTCTGTCCAAACATTGATGGTCACCTTGACTATTGATAGTCACTTTAACCACCGATGGCCATCCTAACCACTGATAGTCACTATGGTAGAAAATAATAAGTTATTTTCACCCTCTTACCCTTAACCAAACCCAAATTTTTATATCCCTACCTATTCACAGACTCCTGTCCTATTTTTTGAAGCACACTAGACCTATTTAGCATCAGTATTGACTTACTTATTGCTATATTAGTCATTTCTAGCCTATTTCTTTATCAAACATTTCTTGTGTTCAATTTCAGTAGCTTTTGATTGTTGATTCAAGTGCTTTATCATTCTATTTATAAACTTAATTATTTAAAACATGTGGATTGATAGCCCCTGAGGAAGCTCTTGCTTTTAAGATCTAGCTAGCACTAAGCAAACCACCCAACTATCTATCTAACCAATCATTTAGTGTTATTTTATTTTTAGGTTATCCTCCCAAGCCAAAGAAGAGATATTTGCAATCATCTAATTTAATGTGTGCATAACCAAACAAGTTTTTCAACCATACCCATATTTAGTTTCTTTTTTTCCCTTTTCTAAAATATAAGCTAAAATTCATTGAAACATTATGGCATGTCCGATGGGACCTTGTTGTTTGCATCTATATGCTCTTCTCCCTATTTTTTTCTCATAAATGACATTAAAGTTTATTTTGGGCTTAAAATTAACTACATACATTAATTACTTGCAATTTTAGCTCACATAGTTTAAATTAAATCAAAGTAGTCCTATTGTATCATCACTTTTATTGCATACACTAAACCAAACCACCTACATAAATTAAACATAAAAACAACTTGAGATAAGGCCTAAATAGGATTTCATAACCTAGCTGTCACCTTAGCATTTCTTGAAAATCCTACTTGGAGGTCATTACCAAGGGGAAATCCAACTCAGCTCTCTAGTTAAATATAAACTCTAGAAATTGATATATACTGGCTAAGCACCCGATACCCTTATCTTTACAATGTGTCAAGTGAGGGGGTAGGCCCTAATACCAATCCACATATTAATTTCCAATATAGATTATTTTTGAGAGCCTGAACAACCTGAAAACAACCATAGACTTCTTTCCTAGTACTCACTCTACAAGCCAATTTTAGTCACACAATTTCTTGAAAGCTCAAGACATAAGGCAAAAGAGACACTAAAAAGAACATTTAGGACTTAACATAATTATTAGAGTGTGATTACTTTCCTTTATCATTTCTTTTCTTCTCTCTATTTGAGTGGTGAAATTGTTTGAGTATTCTCTCTCCCTTACCTTGGATGGTTCTAACCCACCAATAATTAAAGAAGCTAGTAGAACAAAACCCATCACCAAGTCGATCAACCTATTCTACCTCCTCATACATGGAGTATGTTTCTAAACCAAAAAAATCTCCTCATATTTTGAGAAGTCCTTCTTTCCCTCAATAAGTTCCCCAAGGAGATATAGACTTTGCCACCTTCTTAGATAACAATTTTGTGGCCCTTCAACATTATCTTAACACTATTCCCCATCGGACCCCTACTTCAGTTCCATCTATGGACCCACCTTATGGCATACCTTCCCACCTTATGGGAAACACTTCTATTTCCATAGTCACCACCCAACCATTTACTACTCAAGCTTCCTCATCCACCAACAATCCCTTTGATAATACTATGGAAAACTAACCTACCCAACCTACAAACACCCTTATACCTTCCACCGCCACCAATAACTCCTCTACCTTAGGAGCAACCTAACCACTAGCCACCTATACTCCCCTCACCATGGGAGTACCTACCACTAGAATTTCCAACCTTCCATAAGCTACCCCTAATCCCCTAACCATTTCCCCACTTCAAAATCTTGTGGTGCCTATACCTTCTACCTTACCCTTAGTTAGCACAAAGGTCACTACCCTTCCTTTGGTCACCAATGTAACCACTACTCCTACCCAAAAAGTTCCCCTTGAAAAAAAACCTAGGTTACATCCCTAAATCACAAGGGCATGTACGTCTACCTATTACATAACCACTTGTATCTGCCTACCCCTACATAGCTTCTACCCAACCATCAGTCTCCATGTACCAATATATGGTATAACCTCAACCTCCTACCATTTATCAATATGTCACCTAACCACCACAATAATATGCACCTTACAACCTTAAAGGTGAACGAACCCAAATATATCTAATGAAAATGCTACCTTACATCACCAAGTAGGAACCTCCAACCACACCTTTGGTAGACCAACCCACTACTCCTTTTATCCAAACCCCTATCTTACCAAAGAAACTAATAAAAACCTCTACCAACCCAATAATTCCTCAACCATCTAATGCACCTAAACCCCAAACCAACCAAACCAACCAAAAACCTTGGCACCTTCCCTACACATAGCCTTAATCACCCATATGTGAAATTAGATCTTACCTCACTAAACCCAAAAACCAAACACAAAACCAAATCAACCAAGGAAATAAATCCATCAAAAGGCCAGAAGGACAAAATTTTACCTCCCTCAACCTTTCCCTTTATCTTGGGACCTTATCTCTCCACTTTGATTAAGAATCTAATTGTCTTAACCAAAATCTAATCGACGCTATTGGTTACACTAACACACTTGATTTTGGACACACCTATCTTAATTGAGCCATCAATAATCAAACTACCTACCCTGAAACCTCTTACCTCTAACTTATCAACCTCTACCTTACCAAAATTAAAACCATCAACTAAGAGCACTACCTTACCCAAACCTCCTACCACCAAGACCATCACCAAAAAGACTTCCATATCACCAACCAAGACCAAAACCTCTAAACCCTCTCTACCTTTAGTTAAATCCTACTTGACTATCTTCCAAAGGTTATTGTAAGCTTCCTACTTAACCTTACCCCCTATTAGGCTAATCAATCCTCCTGGTCCAAAACTAGTCTAGTATAATGATCACTAATTGTACTCCTATCATAAGACACCAAGCCATGACATAGAGAACTACAAATCTCTCCAAACCATTATCCATTAGATCTATGATGAGGATGATATATTAATAAAGGAACCTACCACAGGCCCATTACCCATCCAAGAACCAATAAGCATTACCCAACACCTACCTATTCCCCCACTCTCACCTCAGAGTAATGAGGAACTAAGCCAATCTCCTACCCCAACTCTTCCCTCTATCCATACTATCTATATAGTGACATGATCACATGTTCAACATAAGGATAAGGGGAAGGCCAAAGTGTCCATACCATATACATACCCATCTTTTACCTCCCAACCAAGTCAAATTCAAAAACCTTTACCTTCAACCAAACCCAAGGTATTTATCTTAGGTACCTCCCAATACAACCCCTCTAAATAAATTAGGATGGTGATGCTCAAATAACTTTACTAGACCCCAATAAAGATGAACCTATATGAGATAATCTATACTTCATCTTATCATTCCCAAGTAATGATCATGATAATATAATCCGTAGAGGTCCAACCTAAATATCCTTAACCTCTAACAGCCTTTGTTGGTGCTCTCTAAATTTCCAACCTTATCACCTTTAAGGATTTGGAAATACCATCTATCCATCTAGATGACCTAGATCCCCCTCTCTTTATTATTCCTTACATCAACCAAACCTACATCAAATGGGTCATGATTGATGGGGGAACTAGTATTAACATCATATCCTCCCATACCTATAATTAACTCAACCTACTGGATAATGTCATGTCTAAAACCTTGACCATCCTTCGATATTTTAATGATACCATGGCCACTACCCTAGGAATTGTTGTCCTTCATATCTATTTGGGACCCTGCACACTCCCTAAACTCTTTTATGTGGTGGAAGGTGAATTCTAATACAATATTTTTATAATGACCTTGGATCTTCTCCAGGGGTTGTGTCCCCTCTACCCTTCATTGTGGCAATAAATTTGAGTATGAGAGTTAGGTTGTCACTATACAAGTTGACCCAAGCCCCTTTTTGTCATGCAACATGACTTACCAACCTAATGACATACTACTACCTCCATCTAACACACCCTCATCAGCCAAAGACAAGACCTCAATCATGAAAGAGGAAGTCATACCTTCTCCTACCAATGAGGCATTAACTAGCTCATCCATCCCCTTTGGTCAGATCCCCACCTCAAACCACTTATATCCATGTTCTAATGTCTTTCACTCGAAGAATATTTCCTCCTCACCCTTGATGCTTTCCCTACTCCTTAAGAGTATGGGAAACTTGACCACCAACCCAAATATGACCCCAATGTTGGAGCCATTTTTCCATTTAGACCTTCACACTACCAAACCCATTTCATCCACGTGGGACTTGATAAACCACTTACCCCTTTGACCACCTCCTCTTTTCCTCGACCATTCACCTCTGACTTCTCTTATGTCCAAGTTTTTCCAAGACATAGCTCCACAAGTGTACTTGGAAAGGATTTGGTCTTGGATAATATGAACATAGGCCACATGAGTTAATTTCAATTAGGACCAGAAATCCTCATGAAAAACATGGCCTCGACTTCATTCTAACCATGAAGAAGTAAATCAAACCACCTACCACCACCATTATTGAGGAAGACACCCCTTCCTCACCAACCTCTCCTCCAATTGTGTGTGAGGATGATGATATCATCCCCCATAGCTTTTTCTTTCCATCAATGTGACCATCTATTTAACCCATATTGAGATGATATGAGATAAGTTTCCTACCATTAACACTATTTAGTGCTAAGATGATGATTCATTTCTCACCTACCTTGGTGCCCTATATTTTTCCATCCACAAATCCATTATTACTGAGAATTTGACCATGTCGAATGAATCCACTATGGATATCAAATTGGGTATTTTGAACAACCCCTACATTATCAAAATTAGTCAATTATTGAATTTTGAAGAACTTTAGGACTTCCTATCCTTCCTCCAAGACCACAATATAACATTTACTTGGTCTTATAGCGACATGCCAAGAATTGAACCTACCATTTCCACCCATAAAATAGTCACCAACCATGATGCCAAGCCCATCAAGAAAAAAATTTGTTGCATGCACCCTCACATAACCCTTCACATCAAAGAAGAGCTCCAATATCTGTTATCTGTCAATTTCATTCAACCCATTGACTATCCCCAATGGGTTTTGAATGTCATACCTATCACCAAAGCCATAGGGGGATTATGAATTTATGTGGACTTTTGTGACCTCAACCTTACTTGCCCCAAAGACAAATTTACTCTACCAAACATCGACCAACTAGTTAATCTTACAGTCAACCACAAGATGTTATCTCTCATGGATGGATTCTTGGGTTACAATTAGATCCTAATTTCCCTCAAATATCAACACAAAACCATGTTTATCACCCCATGGGGGACCTTCTGATATAGAGTCATGCCTTTTGGACTAAAGAACATTGGTGCAACCTACTAATGTGCCATGACTTACATCTTCCCTGACCTTATCCACAAGATTGTTGAAGACTATGTGGATGACCTTTTTGGGAAATATAAATATTGAAAGGACCATCCATCCATTCTCAAGATTATCTTTGGGCACATCATCCATTACCACATCTGCTTTAACCCCTAAAAATGCATTTTTGGGGTCTTGTTAGGAAATCTCCTTGGTTTTATCATTTCCCTTCAGGGGATTGAAGTTGATAATACCAAAAACAAATAAATCCTTCACATGCTTCCTATAATCAACCTTAAACAACTATATAGTTTGTATGGGAAGCTCCAATCCATTTGTCACTTTATCTCCCAGCTCTCAGATTGATGCCAACCCTTCCACCACCTTCTAAAAAAGGATGCATATTTTAAATGGAATAAAAATTATCAAAAGGCCTTTGATTCACTTAAAAATTACCTTTTGTATCCACCTATCGTCACCCCTCCCAAGGAGGACCAACCTTTCTACTCTTATATCTCTACCACTGACCACTCCCTAGGGGCAATGTTTTCTCATTAGGATGAACACATAGATCAAGCCATCTACTACATCAACCACACACTTATAGAGTATGAGAATCGATACACCCATACCAAAAAAATTTGCTTCGATTTAATATTCATGGCCACCAAAATTTGCCACTACCATATTAACCACAATCCTATATCATAACCAATACTAACCCACTCAAGTATATGCACTCAAAGCCATACCAAAACCAATGTATGGCCAAGTGGCTCATGCTCTTAGCAGAGTTTGACATTGAGTTTCTTCATCAAAAGTTAATTAAAGTGAAAGTCATTATCAACCAATTGGTTTAAGTGCCATTAGCAAACAACCAACCTCCTCCTCTTGAGTTTCCTGATGAGTCCATCATGAGCCTCACTTAGGTGGGCTTCACCTATCAAGTCGCCATGTTCTTTGATGGATCAAAGTGTCAATATTGTGGGGGAATAGGCATCATCCTTATTCCCTTTGATGGTAAACCTATTCCTTTGTATTTTAATCTTGATTTGAATGCACTAATAATATGGTTGAGTATAAAGCCCTAGTCATAGGCCTCCAAACTACCTTAGCCTTAGGATTCAAAACAATCAATATCTTTGGTGACTCCCAACTTGTGACCAATCAAATCAATGGCTCTTAATAGTATAATAATGATGTTTTGTAACAATACAAATAATTAGTTGACAAACTCTTCGCATCATTTGAACACTACCACATCCAATCAACCCCATGATCTACCAATAAGTTTTCCAACACCATTGCTTCCTTTGCCTCTCAGATCCCATCTGTACCTCTGATTCCAATATATCTATCATTATCCATAGACTTACCCAACCTTCTTATGTTAAACTAGATTCTCCCATTATATTCAATGTGGAAGAGACCCAACCTATCCTTTGGTATCAATAAACCTTTGACTATCTCAACCTTGCCATCATTCCTTCAGGTATTTCTAGGAATGCTTGAAGAGAATTTGTCTAGAATAACTCATGTTACACCATTATGGGAGGAATTATTTATAAACATAACTTTGATAGTCTCCTTTTCTATTGCCTACATAGTCATGAAGCCTCTCACGCTATCAAAGAAATGCATGATAGGATATGTGGGGGACACTTTAGTGGCTTTTCCATATCTAAGTACATCCTTCACCTTGGCTATTAATAGCCTACCCTTAAATGAGACTATTGTGATTATGTGAAAAGGTGTGTTAAGTGTTAACAACATGCTAATCTACATCATGCACCTAGCCATAGTCTTCACATTTCCATTGATTTTTAGCCCTTCTCATAATGGGCTCTGGACTTTATTGGTGAAATTAACCCCTATTCTTTGTAGTGACACCATTATGTCATCAATGTAATTGATTATTTTACCAAATGGGTAGAATCTATCCTTTTAGTTTCAATAAATCAAAAAATATTGTTGACTTTATCAACTATCACATCATCTATCATTTTAGTGTTGCTCAAAAAATTATCACCAACAATGGTAAATCTTTTAATAACAAGCAAGTCCAAGGTATTTGTGACACATTTAGTATTAAGTTAAGTTTTTCCTCACCCTATCATCCTTAAATGAATGGACAAGCAAAAGCCTCTAATAAAACTATTAACAACATGCTCACTAAAATGGTCAATGCATCTAGTTGGGATTGGAATTTGCATATCCCTTTCACTTTATGGGCATATAACACTAGAATTCAAACCCCTAGGGTGCTACCCCATTCTCTCTTGTGTTTGGAGCTGAGGCCATCTTTCCTCTCGAAGTCCAAATCCTATATCTTTGCATATCTTTATAGGATCTCATTACTAAGATTGATTATCATTAGCACCATTTAACCCAGATTGATCTACTTGATGAGCATCACTTAGCCTCCCTTACCCATCTTCATGTCTTCAAGAGCATGTCAAACATGCCTATAAAAAATACCTTTGAGTGCGAGAATTCAACATTAAAGACCTCATCCTAAGGGAGAATCAACATATCACCAATATGGAGAAAAGTAAGTGGGGCAAGTTTACTTTCAATTTGCAATTATGGATTATGAGCTTGCTAGTTATCCTCTCTTGAAGGTAACCCAAAAATTGAGCCCCTCAATGCTTTGCATCTACATCTATTTTTTTGTTAAGAAAGATAAAGATTCACCTTTTATTTAACTTAAGCTCATTCCTTGATTACAAACCACATTAATGTCCTTATTTTAGGGGTGACTAATTAAAAATGAATCATGTGATTATTTGCCAAAATCATAGCCTCACCTTGAATAATGGGTACCATATCTCTACCTATTACATGATTCTCATAGTACTTTCTACCCCTTTTTAGGATATATTCCCATGATCATTATCACCTAAACCCCTTTACACTTGATAAACCTTCTTGTGATTTTAGTTTTGAATTCATAAAGAAGAACCCTTTAAGCCTATATAAGTATGTCTATGTCAACAATTATAGCACAAAGAAATAAAGAAAACCAATAGAAATCATGGGTCATTCCTAGCATTCACAAACTGCTCCCTTGAAGGACAATTATTGAAAATATATTTGAAGTTGCTCAACATAAGGTTGACTTCTCCCTTAAAGGACAATTATCAAAAACATTAAACAAAGCACACAAACTTATACCACTCCTTTGAAGGATGGATGAGTAAAGATTTTGTAAAAAAAAGCAATTTCCTAGAAGCTTCCCACATCGATCAACTTCCCTAACCCTCCTACATAATAAGCAAAAGACCCATTAGCAATAAAAAATAATAACACAATAATTTTGAAAACCTCAATTGGCTCTCATAAGTAAACTACCCATTATAAAATAAAAGCAATAACACAATAATTTTGAAAACCAAAATTGACTCTCATAAGCAAACTAATATTGAAATTATAATCAGCTCTCATGAGTAAAATTCCTGCATCAATCAGTTTACACTTTGTACGACATAGACTTATTTATACTGACTCTTTAGAAACCTACATAAGAGGCATGCTAGTTTCACAAGAAGGTTCCATCTTTCACCCATCTCCCCTTTATACACTATATTCAAGAGGTTTTGAGCTTACTTGCTATTATGTGATCAAGACACCTTTTTATCCAACTAACGAATGCTCATGCAAATCATTTGAAGGGCTTGTATTCTTTAATCCAATCAAACTTTTGTTTTGTGTTAGTCTTTACCAAAGAATAAGCATCGTGCCCTCTTCTTATTCTATCATGACTAGTTGTTATATTCACAAATACGTTTATCTCTTGATTATATCCTTTGTTCTCACATCTAGTGTTGTTAATTAACTTACTTCATGTGCTATACCCTAAGAAAAATAACACCACCATAATGATCACATAATATCAACCTGTGTCATAAGCAAATGCACAACCATAATCATAACCATTAGATGCATAATAACATCATATCATCCATGAATAATAAAGCAACCAACCATTTTCCACTACATGTCTAAATCTAAATAATGAAGCATATACTCATTAAAATTTAGCATGTCATACATGTCATAAAGCATAACCATACATAAAATCCATCACATACCTAGCTAGGTGAGTCTACATCAAATATCTAATATCCATAACGTAAGCATAATCAATATAACATGATCATAATCAATACAAACATCATCCCATAAACATCAAAGCAAACTATAAACCATGAGTAATGAACAATAAATAAGGATCATATATATAAATTATGAGTCAATAACATCATAATATATATAATAAATATACATGTTTCAAAATCAAAATGATATATAACAATAGATAATATGTCATAAACCATGTCATATCTATGCCCTTGGGGCACCACTGTCTCCTAATACACCACCCTATCCTAGTGCCTATCCCCTTGCAATACCTATCTATTTTCCTATAGATGCTACCCATTGACATGGTATCATTATATTGGTACCATCTACCAAGCTAGCTCTGTACTCATCCCATTAGGGCTCATCAAGACACTACCTTAAGACTATAGCCTCATAATGCCATAGCTCCTCCATGATGGCCAGGTATCATGCAATGGGGATGGCCCTAGTGGTCCTATAGGTATCGCTAATCCTCCTCATATCTACCTCAAGGAGTCCCTCTCCTATGTAACCAAGGCTAGTGAAGCTCTAACTTGGTCCCTATCACCTATGAGTGTAGCCACCTGACCCTATAAGGTATCCACCTAACCCTATAATGCTATGACCTATGCCTATGCCATGGCTAATGCTACTCCTACATATCCATCTATGACACCTCCCTGTACCTATGCCCTTTAGCCCCCTATCCTAATTGGGTCCACATCCATCTCCCTTTGACCACCATCATCTCCACTAACATCTACTACTATATATAGATCCTGATACCATGTAGGACACCCATCAAGAAAACCCACATCATTTATCTAAGGATTGGATATCAGATCTTCATAATAAAGTAATACCCTAATTAGATATGGCTCTAACAATAATATCTCCACATCCTCATGCTTGTACCTGGGAAATGTGCCTAAAATACCCTATACCAAGCCAAACTACCTCCAAACCCTATCAAATGGGATGAGCTCTACCTCTTCATCCCTTTGGCTAAAGATCCACCTATAACATTTTAAGGAAAAAGTCTATCTCTTGTAACCATCCCACTTTAAGAACCCAACATATGGTCTCCAAATAACATCACTGATCATCAATGTACCCAGTGCACCCCTAAACCACTTAATGTCATGGGCTCCTCCTCCTACACTTGAGGTGGCAAAGTCAACTCTCCACCTTATGTAACCCACTAAGAAATCTATTTGAGTGTATCCCATCCATGGTAGCCCCACTAGCCTCAGTACCTAGATGTGCTTGTAAGCCCAACAATGTATATCTAGACTAACACTGATACCATATCTCCTATGGGCCCTAAAACCCCATGGCTCCTTATATATCTACATAAGTAATACTAGTACCCATCCAAATACTATCCACCCTAGAAGCATCTCAACTAACACCCCCAATAAAAAGTATGTAAATCTCCCATTACTCGAGTCAGGATGGGCAAAACATGAAACTACCACCATGATCATCATCATCATTACTCTCCTCTCACCCCTTGCCCTCTAATAGAGCATAGATTAATTAAAACCCCTAGTGTGCCACATAACATGATCCTAGTCCTAGTTATATATCATCTCTAGTAGCTCATCTCACTCCTCTCACTCAATGTGGTAAATCAGATCACCCCATAAATGTAGCTGAATGATCCTATGTACATCCTCTGGTAGGATCTTTAGCTCACAAATCAACAATATGAAGGTGTTCATTATCGGATCCCATATTTTGATGAGGGCAATGATCATGTATGCATTGTGTGGCACATACTAGTAGTGTCACATCACTCCTAGACCCACATACTCCATGTGTTCCCAATCAATTGGGGTTATCCCCTGATCACACATCTGTATCTACTCTTGGGCCTACAAATGTTTGATAGAAACCACAACTTAGTTCACTAGCACACTTTCCCTAAGAACTATACCTTCTCACCTCACCCTACCTAGTAAAGACTATTTCACCTATATGAACCATGTCTCCTTCCATAACTACCCCTTATGGATAAATCTATCAAACCTAACCTAACTAACATAATTATGGATAAATCCCTTCATAAACCATTTTACCACATTCCTTTTTACTTAACCACAAAAATAATATTCATTTTACCATACCTTTATCACTTTATTTTTACCATACCAAAATCAATTTCAAAATACCCTTTCTATGCTAGGCATCTATCAACCATTGTGGTAAACACCAATAGTTAGGTGTCTATCTTCTTATAGATGTTGACTGTCAATGATCAGTCCCAACCATCGATGGTCACTATGGGTGTTCCACTAGTAGAACACCCAAAACCCTAGCTACCCAAGCAACCACCAAAACAACTATGATATATTCTAAATTTTAGCCTAATTCCTTCACCTACCCTAGTTTACTTACCCCACACTATCAATTTTGAAATCAACTAGAACAATTCACCCAAAATCCATGAAACTTACTCAGGGCAAAATCCTAAACCCCAACCCAATAGAGTAATTGACAAATAAATTGTAATAACATATGTGAAACCAAATTAATATACTAATTAAGTATAACCCCTAACTCATTCCTTGACCATCATCAAGGAGGAATCTTGGGAACCCCTACCCAACCACATCTACATCTACAGTGCATCCTAGCTCGATCACTCTCTAGCACTTGATCCACTCAGTCTAACTCAATAATATCTCACCTCTTAGCAATCACCATCAACACTATTCTTGATCATAAGATTCCAAAAGCTAGAGCTTCAAATTAATAGGTTAAATTGAAGCAAAATGACAATCACATTCACTTTCACCTCCAAATTTTTTAGAGTTTACACCCTAACCATCGACGGTCAGGGTGATCATCGATGGTTACTCCTTAGACCCCTGACCATAGATGGTCATGATCTTAAATATTTTTCCTTGTGGCTCTAGTTAGTATCCTTTTAAAGTAGAACCAAATTAAAACACCCACCCATAGAGACTTCCTTATTTACCTAACCTAACCACCTCATCACCTCACCATTGGTCTATTTTAGCATAATTAGCATGCATTTTGTGATAACTTTTTCTTGGTTCTTTGATCAAAGTGACATCATTACCATGTTGACCACTTTTTGAACTAGTGCCACTTAACACATACCAAACCCACTTGGTGTCTTCTTAAGAGCACTTCTTACCTTGGATACCTATAACACTTAGCCAATTTGTGTTTTCAATAGAATCACTTCCTACCTTGGATACCCACCAACACATAAACCTTCCCTAAGAGACTTGTGTTTATGAGTGTACCTAGCCACCATACCTAATTATGGTCATGCATTCTACTTATCACTCATCCTTCTAACACTAACCTTAATTTTTACTTGCTATGGTAACCTAGTCAATATATGATCTTAGCTATCACACTTTTTATCTCACTTTACATGCTTATTTATGATTTAGTGCCCAACCTATCACCCACCTTCATGATTCCCACCTTCATCATCACCTTCAACCACCTTATCAAACTTGCACCTGCTTTCATTTTACCTCGTCAACTCTTAGTTTGAGGGGTAACACCTCCTCCCCTACTCAGGATAACCTAACTTTTGACTAGAAATCCATTTTTATTTTGTAACTTATTGATTCAAAGTTTCATAAAAAAAAGGGGTAAAATATAGACACCAAAAATCCACACACTATGGTTCCAAATGTTGAAACACTCCTGGACCCTTTTAGGACCAATTTGACCCTTTCACCCCTAAGTAAGCCTAACCATGGTTAGTTTGACCAACTAACTAAACCCACCCTTTAACCCACTTTATACCTTGCCCCTTTTCCATGGATGGTTAGGATGACTGTTGATGGTCATCTTGACCACTGATGGTCAGGGACCACCATCCCAAAAATTAACATGGAAACATCCACCTTGATTTTCTAAAAATAACTTGTCTAAATCCACATGCAATCCATTTCATGCATGAATTATAATTAGAAAGACTAGTTAATGTCTTGTTTCACCTTTTATTCATTTCCTATAAAAAAGAGGAGGAGGTGAAAATGGATCCAAAATGATCAAGATCTTTTGCATCTAAAGCTTTCTTTTGTAGGTGTTCTTCCAGTGATCCAACCATCATGATAGAGAGTCAACTTTTTGCTACCCCTCAATTGATAACCAAGTACCATTACTCTATTATAATCATGCTAGACTCTATTAATGAGCCAACCACATTAACCACTCATCTGATCAATCTTCTACAAGCTAAGTATTTATTTTATAGTATTAAATTACTTTATTTATATTTCATAATCAGCCTAGCACAAGCCAAACTCCTAAAATCCAACTTTGTGATCGCATCCATTAGTCTATTTATCAACCCAAGTCTACATATAGTAACTTCCAATAGTTATCTCATCCACTAATGGTTTGTCTAACTATTGACAGCCACCTTAACCTTTGATAGTCACCTTAATTGTCGACGATCATCCTAGCTATCGATGGCCACTATGGTAGAAAATAATAAGTTATTTTCACCCTCTTACCCTTAACCAAACCCAACTTTCTAAGTCCCTATCTATTCATAGACCCCTACCCTATTTTCTGAAGCATACTTATCCTATTTAACATCAATATTGTCTTGTTTATTGTTATATTAGTCATTTCTATCCTATTTCTTTATCAAGCATTTCTTGTGTTCAATTTTAGTAGCTTTTGATTATTGATGCAAGTAATTTATCATTTTGTTTCTAAAATTAATTGTTTAAAATTTGTGGATTGACAGCCCTCGAGAAAGCTCTTGCTTTTGAGATCTAGATAGTACTAGGCAATCCACCCAACTATCTATCTAACCAACCATTTGCTTTAGTGATGTCTTATTTGTAGGTCATCTTCCTAATATAAAGAGAAGCTCTTCATAATCACCTGATTCAACATGTGCACAATCAAATAGGTTTTTCAACCATACCTGTATTTAGTTTCTTCTTCTTCCTTTTCTAAAATATAAGCTAAAATTCATTGAAACACTATGTGACATTTTACATGTCCCTTGTATATGGCCTTTGGGCCTTTTTACATGACATTGAATTTATTTAAATGTTAATTATTGGCTACTATGGTTCCATGATTCTTATCATGAAATACTACATATCTATTACATATATATATGGCGCTATGATACATATCATGCACATACTACTTACATGCTTCAATGCTTCATCTATTCAATACTATGTTTATAATACATATTCAACACTTACAAGTTAATTATACGATTCCTACAATACATCATTGTTATATTCAAATTACATGATGCAACATAATATACAAGATATTCATATGCTTTAATTTTATATCTCTAAGATTCTAATACAATTCAAACATGCACAATGTTATTACATGATTATATCCTTCGTAAATTATCTCAATTTTTATTTTGAAATAAGTTATTTGTAGATAATTTTCCTCATCTCAAAAGTGGGGAATCATAATAGGCTTATCTTCAAGCTTTCACAATAAATATATTTCATATTTGATAGTTGATAATATGCAAAAAACAAAAATTTTAGATTATGGGGGCATTCAACTTGCTTATGCACTCTACTCTTATAGCAACTTGAGAAAAAATACACTTGTGCAAATATAGTTACAAGATTTAAAAAGTTATCAAAATATCAAATTATAACTCTATATAGTATAATGTGCATGATATATAATCATGACCAAGATACTACTTTGAAAATTTTGAATTCTCTTTTACAAGTTTCAAATTTCAAGAATTTATAGTTTGAATCTACATCCATCTATAGCGGTGTGATTTGTATTTTACAAGTGGGCCACTTTTGAGCTTAGTATGCTCCACATCTTGGTTTCACTTTAACTAGCCATGTAATGGTTCCCACCTCTTATTTTTAGTTCAACAAGTGAGCTAGGTTTGAGCTTAGTGATATTCTACATCTTGGTTGCACTTTCGCAAACCACTTTGTTGGTTCCCACCTCTTAAATAATTATATGGTAATCTATGAATTTTGGAGTATATAATTTTTCCAACTCAAGCATATTCATTTATTTTTCAAATTGAGACTTAATCCCTCTCAATTCACCACATGTTTAACATTTATCCACATGTCTCAATAAGGGGGCATGCGTATCTCCATGATAAAGACAGTGTGTATACACACTCATGTTTACATTTCCTTTACTCTAATAATTTTATGCATCACTATAATAAAGGAGGGAGGAAATGTAGACACTAAAATTTAACCAATAAATGATTGAAAATGCTTTTTATTGACTTATTTATCTTGTTTGGCCAATTCACCATTCTAATAACTCACAATATCTAAGAAATCCTTCTAAATCTTGAAACCACTAAGATCATCTTCCAAACATCCCTATTCAATCTCCATTCATCCCCATTCAACATATACTTAACTGTCACTCTTGTTTCAAAATCCTTTATTCTTTAGGACAACTGTGCACTAGGCAGACATGAGCGCATTGTGTACCTGTCAAGTAGTATAGACTTGTCTCCCACACTATGATGACTATATTTTTTAAATAACATAATTCATAACTAATTTACTTGTACATCAATAGGTTAGCTATAAAAAATATTTGACAAATATATCTATAAAACCACATCAAGGGTCACACGTGAAAGGACATAGTAATTATTTTACAAGGCATATCTCTTTTTGATTTCAAAAACATATATTTTATGAATAAAGATTTGTATTATAATTCTACTATATTTTACAAGCCTTGGCCAATTATAACATTATTTATTTTAGGATAAGAGCATCCTTTGTTAAGCATTCTAATCAAATTTTTGATTTGAATTCATATGACATTCCCTAAAGGGAGAACTATATTGGCCTAAGGCCCTTTAGGCTATGTAGGAAACACTTAGTAAACAAGGGGTTTCTTGAGGATAACTTGGCCATTGTCACTTCTCCCATTTTTTCTCCCTTTTACATTTGATATCCTTTTATGTGGTTATACAAGATTAAGGCTATAATTTTACAGGTAATTCATGCATCAATTTAGGCTTTGCACATAAATAGATCACATACTAACATAGGTGAACAAACCAAATTTTGAGATTTGGCACATGGCCTAACGAGACAAAGTTATAATAATAAAAAAAACACACTATACTCCTATCTACCTCCTTATGGACTTTTCCCAGTAGACAACGAGCCACTATTTTATAATACATTTTTATTTGATGGTATTTTAATACAATCATAGCTTACATAAATTTAACATAGTATGAAATAAATCAATTGCAAGGATAATTATCTAACACTAACCCTATTTTTTATTTTTATCAATTTATAAATTTTTTAGATCTCTATATTTTAATGTATTTCATCTTATATTTCATCCTAGATCATATTTCAATAGTTTAAATTTCTAATTAGCGTTAATTATAATTCTAGTGTAAACAACAACACAAACTCCTTTAACAATAAATATGCCTCCCCTTTTTGAGTGTTTTCACTATGGCATATAACTGTTAATTATACATTGAATATTTTTTATATGCATCATTCAATTTTTATTTAAATTAATCAATGGGATTACCTTGTTGACTTGTCACAACTCCTATTATTTCACCACTCACATTGATATCAACTTGAAATACCTTACAAAAATTAGGCAATGCCAATGCTGGTTATTCAATTACTTTCTTGTTCAACTACTAAAAACTATGTTTTGTTTTTGTGCTCCATACAAACTTTATTCTATAAACTTGCATTGATTCTATGATAAACACACATGTTCCACTAAATTTGTGAGTTAAATTCCTATATAAAATTTCCAAGCCATGAAAGCTTAACACTTCAAATTTACTTCTAGGTGACAACCATTCAAGGATAGCATGCACTTTCTCTAGATCCATATTCAAACATTTTGGAAATTCTAAATCCAAATATACCATATCTTCCTTTATGAAGCCTCATATATTCAAATTTACTTGCAACTTCTCATCTCACAACCTCTACAAAACGTGTCTTAGATGCACTACGTTTTCTTCTTTCATCCTATTAAAGATCAATGTGTCATCTAAATATTTAATGTCAAATTCACAAAGAAAAGATTTTAGTACTTCATTCATAAATCTAATGATTATACATGGTGCATTAATTATCCTAAAAGGCATGACCAATAACCCATATAAGCCTTCTTTCTTTTTTAAATGTAGTCTTCTACTCATCAGCTTGTTTATTAAAAATTTGGTGATATCCACTCTTCAAGTCAGTCTTTGTGAATTATTGTGCTCCACTCAAAAATTTCATCAAATCATCCATGTGTAACAATGAAAATTTTTACTTAATGTTAATATTATTGATGACCCTTGAGTCTATGTATGTTTTCCATTCACCTCCCTTATTTGGTGCTAAAATTATCAGTACTATGCATGGAATTATACTTTATTTGATTATCCTCTTATCCAATAACTCTTGTATATACCTTTTCACATTTTCATTCTCCTTAAGTGTCAACCTGTATGTTTCTTTGTTTATTAAATTTGATCTTATAATCTAATCCATACAAAGACATTCTCTTCATGAGTGGAAATACATTTGGTAGATCTTTGGAATCAGTCTTATACAAACTAACTCAATAAGGCCTTCAATTTGTGTAGAATCACTTATTTTGCACCTATGCTCACAGTTTGTTCAGGCTTAGGGATGAAAGTGTAACATGTGATCTACCTCTTGACCCACTTTAATAATTATTTTCCAAAAACTATCAAAAATCTTGGAAGTATGTCCACCTCCTCATTTTTATACTTCAAAGGATTTAAAGTGTGTTTCCTTCCATATTTCACCAATGTGTAGGTGTTTATGGGTCCATCATGTTGTGATGTTTTTTCAAACAACCAAGGCCTTACAAGTAACACATGAATTATGTCCATGGGAATTATGATGAACATCACTTCATGCTTATATTAAATAATCTAAAAACTTACCAATAATTTCTTATTCAAGAAAATTTGTTGTCCCTTCATAAAAAAAAATACCTTATATGGATTTGGATATATAATTATCTTAAGACTAAGATTATCAGCCATCTCATGTGAAAAAATATTTTTCATGCTACCACTATTAATAATTACTTTTTAGCACTTACCTTGATATTTTCAAATGGTTTTACGTGGATTTATACTTTGTGCAAGGATATTTTACTCTTTTGGTGGTTTCAACAACATCCTCTTCATCTTGAGAGCTTATTTACATTATAAATCCTCTCTATGATATATTGACACAACACTCTTCATTTTATTTCATGATATGTCCATTCACATAATTTATCCTAATGCCATTATTATGCACTTTTGGACACTAAAACACTCTATACCCAATTTATCCACATATGAAGCATGTACTAATGAATCCTCTTCTTGTACCTTATCCATAGGATCCTCTACCTCTAGTAGGATATCATATACCTCTTTGCATAATTTCATTTCAATAATAAGTTATAGCTTCTCCTTAATACATAAATTAACTTCTGTTGCTACTTTGTTGTCCTCACATGCATAAACTTTCCTTTCTCTCACGTTGCACCTTATTATTTGTGGGACAACTTCTCCTTTGCCTTTATCATTCACTAACAATATTATTTAATAGATCACATATGTATCATTTCAAAATCATCTTGAATGGAATGCATAATCCATTTAGTTACCTTGTGATTATATGCATGATAATATGATCACTACAACAATCCTCTTTCTCTCTATACTATAGACTATGATATAAACAAGCCATCAAACTAGAGCCTGCACACATGAAAAGATAATGATGTTACTCAGGGTAGCCATAGATATTGTAGATGGTGATCCACACTCAATATCGTGGATATATAGTTCTAAATCATATGCATAATATATGATATATAATATCTAACTAGGTCTAAAGGTAGAATCAAATGATGTATAGAAATGGTTGTAAGAAGGTGGGTATCGATGATATAATAAATAAATCACATGTAACTAATAAATAAAGGTAACCTAGATATAATATGGTAAATAAACTAGAGTAAACAAGATATAAATGCCATAAGGGTTTTTTTTAATGTATTCAAGGCAAATGCAGCCTAGAATAGGTCTTAAACTATGGTTGTAATGACAAGCCTTAAAGCCCTATGCTATACCAATTTATTTAGTATAAGCATAAAATAGGTAGGGAAAACAACATACATTCTACTCTAACCATAATTAGAACAATATAATAAGTAAATAAAAGGAAATATAATAGGGATAAATATACTTACCTTGGATTGACTTATCGACACATAAATCTCCCCCTTGGGTCTAGTGCATTTTTCAAGAGATGTTGTAGGTGAACACCTTATCCTAAAATGGTGAATACTTAGATGTCCTTAGTTGATGAATACAAATAATACATGGCACCTCCTTGGTTTGACTCCTCATATTGAGATTCACATAATTTGATTAAGAATTGACCTCTATAAGGGTATGACTCTATTCTCTAATTCCTCCTTCTACTACTTAAGGGTAGGAATTATAGTGAATCTTGACATTAATCAAAATTTTGGCTATAGAAAAGGCCATGGTGCCCACTCCTAATAATATGGATTAGTCTCTTAGAACATATGGGGGTGTGATTCAGGGGCATCTTGTAATGATCATACAAAGTCTAGAAGATGTCTTAAGGAGGAGCAAATTTGAATTTGAGTTTAAACTTATGTTCCCTCCAAAAGAGAAATTCAAACTTTTACAATATCTTAGTGGGTCTAAGTGAGTGGAAAGAGGTGAAAATGAAAACTCAACATTGTAAATGAAATTTTTATGGTCTCATGATGGTCCTAGAATAGTTATAAATGCATTTTTCACGTAAAAGTGAGGTAGCAGTCCACCACCCCACATAGGTATAGGAGGTTACTTATAAGATCTGATTTAAGAATCAATTATAGTCTTATTTTAGGAGTCTTTGATATAAAGAGGAGTTTTTTTAGTGTGAGTATGAATTTTTTTGAGAGGATTAACCTCTTATTCCATTCGATAATAAGGAATGGGATTGTAAAGGAAGAAACTTGTTGAATTCAAGAAAGTTGGTGACTTCAAAATATTGTTTGCATTGCATTTGTAAAGAGAGTAGAGGATATTGTGTGTTTGCATCTTCTATGTGGTAAGAATTTTTATTGCATGTTATTGATATTGTTCATGATCACATTATACTATGTTATGTTATAGGGAATCCAAGATTGAATTAAAAAATAGTCACCTTTGTGTAGACTAGTAAAATCTACCAACAAGGTATGTAATCTTCTAATCTGTTTCAAGTAAAGAACTGAGTAAATTGATCTTTTGTCATTAAATTATGAGGAAGTTTGAAATGGGAAAATGAAAGAGGTTTAATAATAATAATGTTATTAGTTATAATTAGTTCTGTGATCATAAGTTTTCATTTGTTCATAGTTCTATCCATTGAAACATAGAGTTTGTAAACTCAATATTCTGCACCCTATCATCAGTAGCATGGAACTTGTTTGAATTAGTAGAGATTAGAATGAGTGTGTTATGGTTATTAGATATGGATATTTAACTATGAGTTAAATATTCTTTGAGAGTATAAAATGATAGAGGAAACCCTATAAAGATAGTTACCCTATTTGTAAAAGGGCATATTACAATCACAAGAACTGAGTTATGTGAAGTTGAAACTTTTTATGGATTTTATTAAGATTGGAAGGAGTATTTAATAGTCATAGAGGCTATTAGAAAATTTATTAAGGTGGTGTTAATTATAATATTTATCCTTTGATCAATTCAAGTGGATAAGGAAACCTTGTTTATCGTATGCTCAAACTGTAGAATATAGTCAATGGAAACTGATACTTTGTGTTCGTAAATTATTTATAGGTTACGCAAGTTTTTAAATTGAAGGATAAAGTTGGTGGGTGACTATAAAAATGTAAGATAACTAGTAGTTTGTCTTGAAAGTGTTTCTAGAGAAAGTTATGCCATTATTTGTCTTTTTAACTTGGACAGTTATTTGAACCCTAGTTTTTAGGGTTTTGCCCATATAAGGAGATTTAACCATTGGAAAAACCCCAAAATTTTAAATCTTACATAAAAATATGTTTTCTAACTGATGGATGTGTTTTCATATCTTTTAGCTATGTACAAGTATGTAAAAGAGACTGTATGGTAGTGTTAGGCCTAAAGAAGGGTTAAAGGAGTAAAGGTGGTTTAGGGAAAGGTTTATTTTGTATAAAGGAGGTAAAAAAATGATTTATTCAGATAAAGGAGCCTAATGGGTATCTAGAAAAGTCAATATTTTACAAAAAAAGTTTATACATGGTTTAGGAGAAGGAAATTTGCTCATATGGTGGGCTAATCGATGAGAGGCTTAAAGAAGGAAGTACAATTTGCCTTGAGATTTGTGCCAAAATATTTTGGTAGGAGTTGTATAGCCCAAATGGGTATTTGAGTATATATTTATTTTCTTGTGGAGGTTTTTCAAGTGTTCTCAACAGGGAAGTTTACCCATAAACAGGGCTAGTAGAAGATAAAAGCTAGAAAAGATGCTTGATTGAAGTAAAATGAACTGATAATTAGATTTGATGATTTGAGTAGGGATAAGAGAGAGTGTTAAAGAGAAAGGAGGAGTTTGATGAGATTGAAATCATCATGGATTTTTAATGAACCATTGAGAGACCATTTTGGCATTGATGTATTGTGAAGAATGTCTTGAAGGTAAGGTGGGTATATAAAGATAAGGAATGTTTTAGTTTAGTATTGAATGGTTTGATAAAAATGTAAAGTTAACTTTAAACTTGTAAGAAATGACTATATGAATCATTATGTATGATCATTATATCCATTAGTGCATGTTTATTCCAAATGGCTAAGGAAATGGTTGAATGAGTTAAAGAGAATTCTTGAATGGAAAGGAAAGGAAGAGTTTGGTAAAGAAGTGGAGGTTGCTCTGCATCATATGGTATCAAATCCATCTAGATGATCTGGGGAAGGTAAATAAATTATTATTGTGTAGGTAACATGAAGTTTTAGGTAACTAAGAAGACAAATTGCAAAGAGACTTGTTGCAGGATAGAGTAAGAAGGCAGTTTGAGAAAGGTATGATACATTTTGCAATTTGAATACATTGTTGATAGTATGTGATAGAAAATAGTAAGAATTGTGGTGGAAACCCTGAATTAGAAGAGATATTTACAAGCTCAAGAGGAGATAATCTCATAAATAGAGCTCAAGGAAGTGAGATAGTCTAAGTGTGAAGGACAAGAATTGGAAGGCCCAAGTGTGGTCAAAAATAGAAGGTTCTAAGTGTGAAATAAAGGGGATGGTCCAAGTGAGACCAAGAAAAAGAGAATAATGTGCCCAAGTGTGGTACTAAAGGAGAGGATGAGAGAAGAGGTGACAAGGAAATTGAAATATAGGGTTAAACATGAAAGCCACAAGGAAAAGATGGTGCATGAAGATACCAAGGAAAAGAGTGAGATGGATAGAGAAATGGAAGAGATGAGGTAGAAAATGGATGAGATGATGATAAAGATTGAGAATATGAAAGAGTTAGTAAACCCATATTTTGGATGGGTCATGAAAATGAAGCCAATCAAATGGCCAATCAAGCAAATAGTGGAAAGGAGAAAAAGACAAAAGAGAAAGGACAAGGAAGCAATCAAGCCTCATGTTTTGAAATATAATGTTGCTTTGATATGTTTGAATGTAGGTATGAGAGATGAAGAGAAGAAAGAGATATTTGAGCCCATTCATAGGCTCAAAAGATAAGAGGAAGAGGCATATGATCAAGTGGTGATCAAAAGAAGTCAAGATGAAGAAGAGTCTCCATGTAGAGTCATGTTAATGGAACAAGAACAAATAGGTCAACCATGTTAGAGGCAAGATATCATGATGAATGAAGATATCCTCACTCAAGAGGATGAAAGAGAAGCCAAAGGAATAATAGGAAAACAACATAAGGAGAGGTATGAGGTATATTCAATATTGTATGAGTTTTTAAAGCAAGAGTATGGATTTGATCCTCATTAAATGTATAGGGAAATGGTTAAAGAGGTTACCAAGGAAAGCATAGATAGGTGGAATACAGAAGTTGGGTCCAAGATAAATGCATTAATTAAGTTAAGGAGGATTAAATCATATTAAGGTACTCCTAAAGATAAATTTTTAGCTATTGAAGTTGAGGTATAGGTGGAAGATGAAGGAGAAGTCATGCCAGGAGAGAAGCAAAATGCATTGATAGTCGATGAAAAGGAGAGTGAAGTATGTAAAGAACATGAAGATGCATGGGAGAAAGAGAAACAAGAAAAAAAAGAGGGAATATGGATAATGCCTCAAAGGCATGATCAAGAATTTTTTTTCTTTAATGAGTTTTTATATTTTTTAGTTTTAGCATGGAGGAAGATGGCCAGAGGCAATACAAAGTACAAGTGTGGTAGTCAAGAGCATACACACCTATATAAGTGTTTTAAGGAAGAAGAAGAACATGGATGGTAATATTTTTCTCCCCTTGGGAGTATTATGTAGGGGCATCTTGGAATGATCATACAAAGTCTAGAATGTCTTAAGAAGGAGCAAATTTGAATTTGAGTTTAAACTTGTTTTCCCTCCAAAATAAAAATTCAAAATTTTACAATATCTTAGTGGGTATAAGTGAGTGAAAAGAGGTGTAAATGAAAACTCAATGTTGTAAATGACCTTTTTTTGGTCTCATGATGGTCCTAGAATATTTATAAATGCATTTTTCATGTAAAAGTGATGTGGCAGTCCACCACCCCATGTAGGTCTAGGAGGTTACTTGTAAGATCTTGTTCAAGAATCAATTATAGTCTTGTTTTATGAGTCTTTGATATAAAGAGGAATTTTTTTAGTTTGTGTAAGAATTTTTTTGAGGAATTAACCTCTCATTACATTTTATAATAAGGAATGGAACTGTAAAAGATGAAACTTTTTGAATTTAAAAAAATTGGTGAATTCAAAATATTTTTTGCATTGCATTTGTAAAGAGAGCAGAGGATATTGTGTGTTTGTATCTTCCATGTGGTAATAAGTTTTTTTTCATGTTATTTATATTTATCATGATAAAATTTTATACTATGTTATGTTACAGGGAATCCAAAATTGAATTGAAAATTAGTCACCTTTGTGTAGATTGGTAAAATATGCCAACAAGGTATGTAATCTTTTAATTTGTTTCAAGTAAAGAACTAAGTCATTTGATCTTTTGTCATTGGATTTTTAGGAATGTTGAAATGGGAACATTAAAGAGGTTTAAAAATAATAATTTTATGATTTAAAATTGTTTATGTGATGATAATTTTTCATTAATTCACAGTTTTATCCATTGAAACATAGAGTCTGTAAACTCAGTATTTTGTGCCCTGTCATCAGTAGCATGGAACTTGTTTGAATCAATAGAGATTAACATGAGTGTGTTATGGTAATTAGATATGGATATTTACCTATTATTTAAATATTATTTGAGATTAAAAAAGGATAGAGGAAACCCTATAAAGATAATTACCCTGTTTGTAAAAGGGTAAATTACAGTCACAAGAACTGAGTTATGTTAAGTTGAAACTTGTTATGGATTTTGTTAAGATTGGGAGTATTGAATATTAATATAGGATGTTAGAAAATATATTAAGGTGTTTTTAATGATAATATTGGTCCTTCAATAAATTCAAGTGGATAAGATAAATAAACCTTATTTATCTTATGCTCAGACTGTAGAATACAGTCAATAGAAATTGAGACTTTGTGTTTATAAATGATTTGTAGGTTATGGGAGTTTGTACATTGAAGGAGAAAGTTGGTGGGTGACTAGATAGAGGTAAGGAAACTAATATTTTTTTTGAAAGTGTTTCCATAGAAATTTATGCCATTATTTGTCTTCTCAGCTTGGACAGTTACTTGAAACCCTAAATTCTAGGGTTTTGCCCATATAAGGAGATTTAACTATTAGAAAAACCCCAAAAATTTTAATATTTCATAAAATTATGTTTCATAACTAATGGAGGTGGTTGTATAGTTTTTAGGTACGTACAAGTATGAAAAAGAGAATGTATGCTAGTGATAGGCCTAGAGAAGGGCTAAAGGAGTAAGGGTGAATTTGTCCAAATAATGAGGTCAAAAAATGATTGATTCAACTAAAGGAGCATAATGGGTATCTATAAAAGTTGATAGTTTGTAGAGAATGTTTGTACATGGTTTAGGAGAAGGATATTTGCTCATATGAAGGGTTAATTAATGAGAGGCTTAAAGAAGGAAGTACAATTTGCCTTGAGAGTCGTGATAAAATATTTTGGTGGGAGTTGTATGGACCAAATGGGTCTTGGAATATATATTTATTTGATTGTGGAGGTTTTCATGTGTTCCCAATAGGGAAGTTTGCCCATAAATAGGGCTAGTTGAAGATAAATTCTAGGAAAGATGCTTGATTGAAGTAAAATGAACTAGGAGTTGGATTTGATGATTTGAGAAAGGATAAGAGAGAGTGTTGAAGAGAAAGGAGGAGTTGATGAGATTAAAATCATCATGGATTTTGAATGAACCATTGAGAGATCATTTTGGCATTGATATATTATGAAGAATGTCTTGAAGGTAAGGTGGTTATATGAAGATAAGAAATATCTTAGTTTAGTATTGAATGGTTTGATTACAATGTAAAATTAACTTGAAACTTGTAAGATATTATTATATGAATCATTATTTATGATCATTATATCCATTAATGCATGTTTATTCCAAATGACTAAGGAAATGGTTGAATGAGTTAAATAGAATTCTTGAATGGAAAGGAAAGGTAGAGTTTGGTAAAGAATTGGATGTTGATTTGCATCAAGGTGTGTGCAAGATAAGGTAGAATTAATCAAAGATGAAAAGATAGATCTTGAACCTAAGTCCAAAATGGAGAATCTAGAGGAAAAGGATCAGAAAAAGACTCTAGAGTTAGAAAGAGAGTTATGACAACAAAAGATATGGAATAAATAGAGTGTGTTTTAGGAAATTGTGAATAGAAGGAGGAGGAGTAGTAGCATTGATGATTTGGATGAAATGAGATGATAAAGAGAAGGGTGTGATGAAGAGAAACAAAGAGAAGAGCCTAGGTCAAGTAGAGATGGAGCGTGAGGAAGCAATGAGGATTTAATATGGATAAAAGAAGAAGGTAGTAGTATAGAACTAAAACATATGGGTAAAAGTTCATAGTTTCTAGAAAGGATATCCTAGAAAGAAAATCAAGGATTACCTTATAGTCATGTACATAGTATAGGTTCAAGTTTTGAGATATACATATTTGGAGGTAAGGATCATTTCCCAAGGAAGCACACATCCCCTAAGTCAATTTTTTTTCAAAATCATAATAATTCCTATAGAAATTTAGATGATGACACTTTTTAAGGACTAATTATAGAATAATTTAATAGAAAAACCCTAAAAGTACAAAAGGTTTCATATCATGAAGCTGTGTAGAGTTTCTCAAATCGATAGAAGAATAACATAACAACATTGCTTTCTATAGAGACACATCCTCTAATTCTTATACAGGCTAAGGATTTCATTACAAAAATTTAAATATTATAAGAAGAAGGAGACAATGGAGATATATTTACAACTACCACATCCACATAACTATAAGAGACATCACAACCACCACTAGATCATGAGCCACCTCAAAGTGACCAGAAACCACAACCATCCTTGACACTAGTTGTGACCAAATCGACTATGGTACCTATAGTAAACCCCACTATGGCATCTAAATTGGGTGATTTTATACACCTAGATCCCTATGATAGGTTTGCATACCCTAAACAATACTTAGTTACCTATGACATGAAATGGTAGGCAAAAGCAATCACTGACGATAATATAAAGAAGTTTGAATTGATTGGTGATTTGAGTGGATGTGCACTAGAGTTCATCTTCAAGAAAAATAAAATGATAGCATCCCTAGATGATGTTAAGAATTGGCGCATCACAAAATTTAAGGTTAAGAAGAGTTTAAGCCAAACAATCCATAATTTGAAAGAAATCTGACAAGGACCTTGAGAGACCATTGGTGACTACGATCATAGATTATTTGATGTCATGAACAAAGTAGAATTTGTTTTAGAGGATAAAGATAAATCCACTTAGTTTATAGAGGGTTTAAGACCAAGGATCAAATTTTCCATAGCCCAAACCCACTTTAGAGATAAATTAGATGCAAGAGCTACTACAATTTAGGTAGAGTAAATTGAAGAGCATGGGGATGTGGTCGTGCCATCATCCAAGGTTAAAATTACCTTAAAAACTATATTGAGTAGACTAGATCAATTTTAATTAAGGTCTAAGAGACCCAAGTTAGATATATGGTTTACAAAGTGCAGACAACAAGGTCATCATAGAAATGAATGCCCTAAGGTTAAGATAGAGTTCTAAGAGATATGTAGAGTGGTAGGGAATGCAACTTTGTAGTATCACCTTTTATAATAGTACATTAAAACCCCACATAGTATGTACTATAAATTCTATAAGTCACCTACATGTGATGATAAGGATTGTTGGGCACTCTAAGAATTAAAGGAGGATATCACTAAGAACATATTTGTGGTTACTACGTAGAAAGTCATAGTTGTGCCATACACTACTCTTAAAATGAGAAACATCATACCAAGTTAGAATCCATTGGTGATGCCTTGGGTCCTTGAAACATAACAACCACAACAACTAGTGGGTACCTTACCTTATGTGTAGGACTAGAAAATCACCTCACAAAACTTCCCACAATAGACTATGACCTAACCATACCAATCTTCACAGAATCCTATGATTCCTCAAGCAAAGTAGTCAGGATGGGTCCTAAAGCCACAACAAATAAAAATGATCAGATTTAATGAATATCCATAACAATAAGGATGGAATGTGTCACAAAACACTAGAAATTCTAGGAAACAATAACACCAAGGTGGATGGATATTTTAGGGGAATAGAGGAGGATACATAAGAGGATATCAAATTGGTGCATAGGGAGGTTGAGGAAATAATGGGCCTAGGCCACCCATTAATTATTGTCTCTATAGAAAACTAAACCATGTGCAGATAAATTACCCTACAAATCCCTAGAGGCAACCTTAATGCACATATTATAGGGTGATACAGAAGCATAATACAAAATACTATCTAGTGTTATAAAGATAATGAAGGGAGAGACATATTATAAATGTTAAAATGATATATATGTAGCTATGGGAGGATACCTCATTACAAGGAGTAACTAGACAACATGTAGAATAAGAGTTACCTCCATTGGAAATGCCTAAAGACTTGGGTATTAAAAAGGCATGTCTAGACAGATATACCAAGCCTACAACTAAAAAAGGCTTGAAACAAGAAACTACATAGATTTTGAAGACAATCTAGTAGTAAGGGATGAATTAAGGGGATGATGCAACTCTTAACACACATATGTATGCGTAGATAATGCATATACTAAGATAGGATGGGGTTGTCATTACATTGATAGATTTAATGAAACTCCTTAGTATATTTCACAATGAATATATCTCCTAGAATATCACAAACCTACTCCATAATCTACTAGAATATACACAAAAAGGCCAACAATGAACATATAAATTAGTTTGGTTTGTAAAGACCAAGAAACCTTGGGACATTGATGTGAGGATGAACATAGAGCTAGCTGGGTATGAAATACCCAAGACTATATTTGAATTTGGAAGAACTATAAATATGATCCCTAGATCCACTTGGGAAGCCTTATAAAGACTTGCATTGAGCTATATTCCTATTACACTTAGCCTTGTAGACTATGAAAGGGTCAAACCTATTGGTCACCTAGAGGATGTAAAAATCAAAGTCATAGAACTTAGTTTGAGAGGTGATTTAAAAGTGATTAATATTAAGATAAATGAGACTCACTACCCTACATTGATAGGGAATAAGTGGGCCTATGATGGGTGTATGACTATCAACATAGTCATGAACTAGTTAGAGTCTCATCATGACAACAAGATCATTGTCATTCTTCTAAATAAGACTAAATCTAGGCCTTACATCATCCCAAAAGAGTCAGACTCACCCTATGGTGGTGTCAATACCAGATGGATGAAGGTTGTAGTCAAAGATGAGAAGAAGGCTCTACAAGTAATAAACTATAAAGGTTGTAGTCAAAGATGAGAAGAAGGCTATACAAGTAATAAACTATAATTTCCTCTACAAAAACACTATTATATAGACTCAGATTCTCCACATAGAATAAATATTGGGAAAGAGGCTAAATACCTTGGATATCCCTCAGAAGGTTGAGAAGGATGTGCAATCAATGATGATTATATCTCCAACACAATATGATATATATTTTATATATCAAATAGGTTAGACTGAGTAGGAATATATAGAACCAAATATAGAGGGTGTTCTCCGATAAGATAGTTCTTCTTCAATAAGTGGAGACTCAAACACCAATATACTCAATTAAGCAAAAAAGAGATCATGAGATAGGACCTTTGCAAATGATCTTTGTGATTGAGAGATAAATACCCCAATATTTTACTATGGAAGATGTTGGTGAGTTCATCATATGATTTTAATAGTATGTACCAGATGTGAACTAAATGGTTATCACCCTTGACTATGTGATGAAAGGAATTGGTGTGAGCTGGTGGGCTATCCATAAGGATGAACATTTAACATGGGAAAAAGTGTGTCGAATGCTAGTAACTCAATTCTAGTTACTAGAGAATGCGATAAGATATTGGCCTATCTATAAGGAGGGAGAATGCTTGGAATTACATGTGTACATGTGTATTAAGGCATGTATGTCAGAGGGTATCTTTCCTAAATACTAGACACATAACTTCATATATAACCTAAGTATTTTACCTTCAACATGGTACATCCATCAGGAGAAAATAAGGGAAACAAAGCATTGGGCATAGATCCAATATGATTTCATTCAAACATTCATCTTTGAGAGTGAAAATCTTCAAGAATAATTGGATTTACAAAATATGAAAACCTTTTTGTGCCCTGATATAGTTGAAGACTTACCAGTGCCACTAGAACTAGGTTCACATGAAGTCACAGAAAAAAAACTTGACACACATCCTGTAGCTTTAAGAGTTTGGCTAAGGTGAGGCCCAATCATGGATTTAACCCTACCATAGATTCATGATGAGGATAAATATTCCTTTGGGATGAATGGTGAGAAATACATGGTTATAGGGGATCTCTTTGATCTAGAGAGAGTTGGAGCCTCTACTAGAACCAGTCATAGAGGAAATAGAGGAAAAGCTACAACACATATAGTTCCCAAAATGTGAAGGAGAATAGATACTCTACAAATTCATTCTTGAAGAAGAACACATGATGTATCAAGATCCATTAAAGGAACACAAAAAATATTGGCTCAAAATATGGACCCAAAATGATGCATGTTAGAGACTATTAGATGTAGGTAGATATCTTAGAGGTTTTATAGATGCTCAGAATCTATCATGATGTATTTATTAGAACCTTCATAGAAGTCAAAGGTGTTGATCCTTATTTGGGGGAGATGTACATAGGTTAAAGGAGTATGCATGACCAATCAAGAAGAGACCATATAGGCTCAACCTAAACATGAAGATGAATGTGAAAGTATAACTAGATTGTATACAAGAAGTAGGCATCATCTTCCCAGTTGAGAAAATTGACTGGGTTAACCTTGTGTTAGTAAGACCAAAGAAGCATAGGGAAATAAGCATCTATAAAGATTATTGTATCCTCAATGATGCTTATGTCAATGACCCATTTCCATTCCCTTCATGAATGAATTTTTATAGGCTATTACAGGGCATGAAGTGTTCTCATTTATAGATGGATTCAATGGTTACCATCAGATACCCATCGTAAAAGAGGATAGGACCAAAAGCACATAAAAAAATTGGGTTCATTCACTTATAGGGTCATGCCATTTGGACTAAAAAATGCACCTATAATTTTTTCTAGGGTTATGTTGATTGTGTTTAAGGATTTCATCCATGACTTCCTAAAAGTGTACTTGCATGATTGACAGTGTTCTCTTTATTCAGGGAACATTTATCAAAACTTAGGTTATTTTTAGAGAGATGTATGATGCTATGAATAGTAATAAATTTGAATAAATGTTTATTTTTTACACCCTCTTGTGTTCTATTAGGTCACGTAGTGTGTAGTAAAATAATTTTGGTAGACCAGGATAAGATCATAGTCATTTCAGGGATGCCACCACCCAAGACTTTGATAGAAGTGTGATGTTTTTTGGGACACATAGGTTACTACCAAAAAATTATTAATGGATATGCCTCTATATCTTCCCCCTTAAAGAAGTTATTATGAAAAGGAGTCCAATTTGTCTATATAAAGGACTGTGAAGCCACATTTGTTGATTTAAAGTAGAGACTAGTGACTGCTCTAATTCTAGTTTGCTCAGATTAGAGTAAATATTTTCATGTGTATATGGATGATTTAGGGATTGAATTTGGAGTATTACTTGCACAAATGGGATAAGGAGGATTGGATCATCCAATCCACTTTATAAGAAAAAAGTTATCGACTGTAGAAAAGAAGTATACAACAACTAAGTGGGAAGCTTTGGTGATAATGTTTTCACTACAAAAGTTTAAGCACTACTTGTTAGCCAAACCATTTGAATTGTTTAATGATTATAAAGATATTTGATACCTGGTGAACAAGCTGATTTTGGGAGGATGAATATAATGCTGGCTAATGATTTTCCAAGAATTTTAGTTCTAAATTAATGTCAAACTAGGCTAGGTGAATGTCAGCCTAGACCATCTTAGCTGGATTAATAATGGTGAGGAACCTAAGAAAATCCAAGATGAGTAATTAGATGTACACATATTATGGGTGACTATGATTCTAGAGCAACTAAAAGAGATCATATAGTTTCTATAATAGATAACATTCCTATAACACTATACAGAGAGAGATAAGAAATAGTTGATCACCAGAGGTCTTCCATATAGTATTATTAATGGATTTTAGTACTACTTAGGCAAAGCTAAATTACTACTCAGAGTGGATCTAGAGTATGAACATACACATATAATGGATGAAGCACATTAGGGAGTCATAGGAGGTCACTTCACAAGAAATACAACTATGAGGAAAATATTACAAAGTGGAATTTGGTGGCCCTATATATTTTAGGATATATAGAGAGTAGCATAGCAGTGCGATGTATGCCAAAAGATGGGGAAGCCACACTAATAGGATGAGATTACTTTACAACCCATGTTAGCATTATAATCATTTGAAAAGTGGGGGATTAACTTTGTATGATCAATCAATCCTCTAAGTAAACACAACAATGCAAGGTATATAATCAATGCTTATGAATCCATGAAAAATGTGGGTATATTTATTAAAGACTAAGGATCAAGATTTTCAATTCTTCAAAGAATTAAAGGCCAAAGTTGAAAATTAAATTGGTAGGAAAATAAGACCCTTTTCTTAGATTGTGGGGGGAATACACTAGTAAATAATTCTCAACCTATCTTAGTGAAAATGGAATCAATCAGTAATTGACAACTCATGGTTAAATTTGATCACCAGAATCATCAAAAGTTTTGTTACATCAAAGAAAATTCTAGGAATTTCAAAGTGATCACCAAGGCTTCAAACATTGGAAAAAAATTTCATCTTGACTTTGTTCAAAATAATCATCAATAAATTATGGTCAAATTTATAGAAGTAGGAAAATTATAGCACAAAAATATGGTCATTTGAGTTATGGTTATTTGGTTGAATTGAGTAAACATGATATCATTCGTAGTCTTCCAAAACTCAAGAAATATTTTGATATATGTACAAGTTGCTTAGTAGGAAAACAATGGAGAATTCCTTTTGGAAACACTAAATGCCAATCACTTAGTAAGTTGGACTTGGTGCACACTGATCTATGTGGACATTTTACTCTCAATCTTAGAAGGTAAAAATACTTTCAGCTTTTTATTGATGATTACTCATGAAAAATGTGGGTATATTTATTAAAGATTAAGGATCAAGATTTTTGGTCTTCAAATAATTCAATGTCATGGTTGAACATGAAAATGATAGGAAAATCAAGACCCTATGCTCATATCATGGGGGGAATACACCAGTAAAGATTTTTTAGCCTATCTTAGTACGGATGGAATCAATTGGTAATTGACAACTCTTTATTCACCTCAACACAATGGAGTTATCAATTGTCAACTGATTCCATTCACATTGGGATAGGTTGAGATTGTTTATTGGTGTATTCTGCCCCATGATCTGACTGGAGGGTCTTGATTTTCCTACTAATTTCATTTTAAATTATGGACTTTAATTATTTGAAGACTTGAA
Organism: Torreya grandis; assembly: GCA_037957365.1. Classification (NCBI taxonomy): domain Eukaryota; kingdom Viridiplantae; phylum Streptophyta; class Pinopsida; order Cupressales; family Taxaceae; genus Torreya; species Torreya grandis. The sequence goes on along the minus strand of JARHVA010002996.1, from coordinate 410,885 downwards.
AATATTGATAATTAGTTTTTAATGAAATATGTAATAGAATTGAATTAGTTAGAGCACTACAAGAGGTGTTTATTTATACATCAACAAGTGAGATTAAATATCGTAATCTATAAAGGATTAAATCTCACAATGTAACTAATCACACATAAGAAATAACATGCTTAACTAACCTATGTTACATATCAATCAAAGGTGTAACTAAACCATGTGACATTTACTATGTATAGGCTAGGATAAATTAATTATTCTAATATTCTCACCATTAATTGATCATAGCCTAAAGAGAAAAAGAGAGAGAATTAATGAATGCCTCAAACTTATCATGTGCAAGTGACTTCTTGAAGACATCTACACACTGATCCTGAATGGGGAAATACTAGAGCTGAATGTTGTGTTGTTGAGCATGTTCATGTATGAAATGAATTTAAACCTTTATGTGCTTGGTTATCTCATGCAACATTGGGTTGTGAAGTACATGTAGAACACTGTGATTGTCACAATATATAACTATAGGTTGAGTTTGTGGAACTCTAAGTCTTGAAAGAATGTGAAATATCCATATCGATTCATGGATAACTCCTACTATAATGCTATTTTCTATCTCAATGGAATATCTGGAAACACAATTCTACTTCTTACTTCCCCATGAAATTAGACCAAATCCTAGAAAGAACATAAATACAAAAGTGGATTTATTATCATCAATAAAAGATACATGATTTGCATTTATGTATCTTGTTAAGAAAAAATTATCATTCTTATTATACTCTAGGCCATACTAAACTGTACCTCTGATGATTCTCAATACCCACTTTGATACTTTCCAATGTGTCACCTTTGGTTCCTATATGAAATGAGAAAGATAGGTAATAACATAGCTAATATCTAGCCTAGTATATGTTAAGTAAATGAGACTCCGAATAACTACTGATAGAGAGTTGCATTTAATTTTGGTGATGGATATGTATGAGACAACTAAAGTCTTATCTACATAGGTATTGCAATAGGATTGTAGTCCATCATCCTAAATTTATTGTGAAATGTATGGTATACTTCATCTATGAAATAAAAATGTAATGTTCCTTCTATTATACCTCTAAATAAAGATAATAGTGTAGCAGCCTCAGATCTATCATGTCAAATGATCACTTGAGATCAATCTTAGTTATATCAATCATCTTCATTGTGCTATCAGTGATGACAAGATAATCAAGATAAAAAAATCACTATAATGCCCCCCCATGTTTTTTGAGGTATATTTTAGGATCATATGGACTCATATTAAATCCATGCTATATGAGATGCTCATCAATCTTGATATATCAGGCTCAAGGAGCTTATTTTACTCCACGGAGAGACTTGCTAAGCCTGCACACCTTCCATTCTTGATTAAGTACCATAAATCCTTCAGGTTGAGTCATGTAGACTTCCTCTTAAAAATATCAATTGAGAAAGGCATTTTTTACATTTATCTGATGGAATTTTTATCCAAATTATGCAACAATAATAAAAACCATTCAGATAGTCTTTATGTTAGCTATGGGATCAAAAGTCTCCTCATAGTCAATACCTTATTTTTGAGCATACCCTTTTGTAATAAGCCTTGCCTTGTACTTATCAATAATGTAATCTATTTTTTACTTGGTATTAAAGACCTATTTGTATCCTTTAAGCTTCTTCCCTAGTGGAATATCAAGCTACCAAGTGTTATTTTTCATCAATGACTAATATTCTACATCCATGGCATCTTTTTAAGGTTTTGACTATAGGGCTTCTGTTACTATTAAAAGCTCATATGTTTCTTAAACAATACTCATAAGTCTATATTAACTTCTTATTGAGCCATGATTTGAGTCCTCAATCTTGAAGTGGATGTATCTGGTACTCCATTGAAGTTAACATCTCATATAGTACTTATATACGACTTGGGCATATGCTGAGCTATAGGTGGTGGTGTTAGAGGTCATGTTAAACTATCTTCCTTTTCACCTTCATCATGACTATCTAAAAATATTAAAGGAATTTTTCTTGTAACATTTTCCTATGTAGAAGGTGGATTGATTCCACTCTTTTCATCAAACACTACATCTCTGCTAATTAGTATCTTCTTGTTTCTAGATCAAGGAGCCTATATGCCTTTGATTGTGCACTATATCCCCAAAAAATACATTCTTTTATTTTTTATTCAAATTCTTCCTTTTTTTCTTAGGAACATGCATGTATGCCTTGTAATTAAAAAATTAAAGGTGAGTAACCTTTGGTTTATTCCCTATCCAAGCTTCATGTGGTATGATTCCATCAAGAGATTTGGTAGGTGACCTATTCAATAAGTAGATTGTAGTGTGACAAGCTTATACCTAATATGTATTAGGCAATTTTGCATTCCCAACCATGCTACAAAACATTTCCATAATGAATCTATTATAATTTACTATAACTCCATTCTACTGAGGTGAATATGGATCTGTCAATTTCCAACTGATTCCATTCTCACCGAGATAGGCTAAGAATTATTTATTGGTGTATTCCCCCCATGATCTAAGTAGAGGGTCTTAATTTTCCTACCATTTTCATTTCCAACCATTGCCTGGAATTATTTGAATACTTTAAAATATTGATCCTTAATCTTTAATAAATATATCCACATTTTATATGAGTAATCATCAACAAAAAATTGAAGTATTTGTACCCTCTAAGATTGGGAGTAAAATGTTTACATAGATCTATGTGCACCAGGTCCAAATTACCAAGTGATTGATATTCGGTCTTTTCAAAAGGAGCTCTTCATTATTTTTTTGCTAAGTAACTGGTACATATATCAAAAGATTGCTTGAGTTTGGGAAGACCACATACCATATCCTATTTGTTTAATTTAACCAAATAACCATAACTCTAATGACCATATATTCTATGCCATAAGTTGCCTAGTTCTATATCTTTGACCATAAGTGCTTGATGATCATTTTGAAAAAAGTCAATTTAAAACATTTTGCCAATGTTGGAAGCCTTGATAATCACTTTGAAATTCCTAGACTTATCTTTGATGTGGCAAAACTTTTGACCATTTTGGTGATCAAATTAAACCATGAGGTTGTGGTCAAGTAGCTGATTATCAAATAACATATTTTTTGTAAGTCCTGGAACATAAAGAACATTTTAAATGTGATAATTTATGTTTCCAAGTTGAAGTTTGATGTTATCACTACCTTATAATGTATATGGGGTATCATCTCCAAGTGATACATTTCCATTTGATTCTATTTTGTTCAATGTATAAAACCATTCTTTTCTCCTTGTCATGTGTTTGGTTGTTCCTGAATCAACATACCAAATTGCATTTAGATGATTGGAAGACTCATGTGTTTGCATAGCTAAAACATATTCCTAATTTGAAGAATCATATTCTTCAACAAAATTTCCATGTTGTTTAGGCTTTGAATTTTTATATTTCCACTTATTTTGTTATTATGGTTGCTTCTTTTCTATTTGTGGTGAATTGTTGAAATAGGGCTTCTTGATTGATGAACCCTTTTGAAATGTGTTGTACCAACAATGGTTTAAGTCATGCCCTTATCTTCCATAAATTTGACATGATCTAAAAGAACATGATTTTTTCCCTTATTATTTTTATTGATTAGTATACTTTGGAGATTGTTTTATACCCTTCATGGGTTTCTTCCACTTTTGATTCGATGTGAGTGCATACTCATCATCTACTTCCTCTAAATTATGCAAAGTTTTCTCTTGTTGTAACAAATTTACCAACACTTCAAAGGTTAGTTTTTATCAGATGACATTCAATGTGGTAAAAAATATTATGTATTTGGGGGGTTAGTACTCTAAAGACTATAGGGACCAAAGAATCATCTGTCACTAGTTCATCCAAATATTGAAGTGAATCAGATAAAGTTTCAACCCTCATAAAGAATGCCTCTACTTTTTCATTTGATTTGAGCTTGAGAGTGTGTAATTGGATTTGAATATGTAAGATTTGATTTTGATTCTTTACTTCATATAGTATTTAAATCTTATCTCAATCATCTTTTATAGTTGTAGCACTTTGGATATGAGGTTGCACCTCATCCTAAACTCCAAACATGATTATTAACTTAGCCCTTTTATTATCTTTGTCATATTTATGTTATTGATCAACATCTATTACATATCTAATGCATGTGCCTTGTACTACTAGCTAAATATCTTCAAACTATATATGAGTTTGTAATTTTATTTTCCAAGAAATGTAGTTGTCATCATGAAGCAATTGTGTGTTAGGGAGGACAAAATGAGGTCTAAAACTAGACATCATGAAATACAAGTTGCATATGATAAGAAACCACAAGTGTATTTTAACTAAAAAAATAATGTGAAGAAATAAAATTTGAAATTTCACACAAACAATAAAATTCAAGTGCACACAAACACAAAGAACATTAGACTCTGCTAAAAATGTGCCCTTGAATGCAATGGAAAATTGAGGAATCTGGATTCTAGTTTTAACCAAAAATGCATCTAATAAGTATAAAATATGATATATAAAATAAATAAATAGATGTTTCAAATATGAAAATCACAAAAAAACATGCACTTTCAAAAAATATAGCATGCAAATCAGAGTTACCAATCAAAAGTTATGGCCTCTTAAAGGTCCAAAATACATGAACTAGTTAATTAAACCGACAAGAAACTGAAAATTATATAAATTTTAATGATAAAAAAAAAAATCCTTACCAATACATATATCTCAAAAAAATATCCAAGATGAAAAAAAAAATCACCTTCCTAGGCTTCACGGATCAAAAGTTATGAGCCTCGAAAGAAAAGATCTTCAAAGATGGCTCATAGTGGTGAAGGACAAGCCCTTAGGGGATAAAAACGCCCAATAGGTTTTCATATGGAATGAATAGAGGTTGAAAAATATTGGTGGCATGATGGTGGTTTTTTTTTAGAAGTGGCAGATCTGGGTGGTGCTCCACCCAAGAAATTGACCTTGCACCATTGAAGACTTCCAAATTGCCCTCTACCTTCAAACTTTCACCATGGGTGCCTCAGTGATCCATGTTTAGAAAATGAATAATTTTTAGAAATATATCAATGAGATAAATATGGTGATATAATATTTGATTCACTATTTTGCAATTTTTTTAGAAAACTACCATTTTTTTACTATTCCTTGTTTGTCCTGCAAAATAGAAACCTAAAATCATAGAAAATAACTAGAAGCTCTAAAAATTTTGATTTTTTTTAAAATTCATATTTTTCTGAGTAAAATTTAGAAAATATAGGATCAGTTCCAAAAATTCTATATTTTTTTAGAAAATAAAAAAAACCAAAAAATGACCCTAAAAAAGATTAGATCTGATACGCCAAGCTGGGATTTAAGATTGGCAGATCTGCATGACAACTTTTTTCTTTCATAATTTGTCAAAATTTCAGCATGGGATGGAAGAAATTGTATCAATGTGCTACTATCAAGGCTAGCATGAAATTCCTCTCGATCTCTACCTTATCTCCACCACTTTGGAACCTCCTCAGGATAACCTGCTCTAATACCAAATGAATGATGGAATGGAATTGCATTAGTTAGAGCACTACAAGAGATGATTATTTATACATCAAAAAGTGAGATTAAATCTCCTAATCTATAGGGGATTAAGTCTCACAATGCAACTAATCACACATAGGAAATATCACACTTAACTAACCTATGCTACATGTCAATCATAGCTGTAACTACACCATATGACATTTATTACATATAGGTTAGGATAAATTAATTATTATAACACACCATTCAAATTATTCACTAATCATCTAGATCTGTGATACCTAGTGAACAAGATGATGTTGGGAGGATGAATATCATGTTGGCTAATGATTTTTCAAGAATTTTACTTCTAGATTAATGTCAAACTAGGTTGGGAGAATGTCAGCCTGGATCATCTCAACTAGTTTAATAATAGTGGGGAACCTGAGGAACTCCAAGATGAATCACTAGATGCACACCTATTCAAGGTGACTATGATTATGGAGCAACTACAAGAGATCACATAGTTTCTAGAATAGGGAACACTCCTAGAACACTATACAGAGAGAGATAAGAAATAACTAATCATCAGAGATTTTTTGTATAGTATTATTAAATGATTTTTATACTACTTAGGCCAAGAAGAAGTAATATGTAGAGTGGCTCTAAAGCATGAGCATGCATAGATAATAGATGAAGTGCATCAATGATTCATAGGAAGTCACTTCATAGGAGATGAAACTATAAGGAATATATTACAAAGTGGAATCTGGTGGCCCTATATATTTCATGATACGTAGATAGTATGATAACAATGTGATGTATGCCAAAGGATGGGGAAGCCACACCAATGGGATGAGATGTATTTACAACCCATGCTAGCATAAAAACCATTTGAATAGTGGGAGATTGAATTTATAGGATGAATCAATCCTTCAAGTAAATGCAACAATACAAGGTACATAATCACTATGAAAGCCTACTTTATAAAATGGGTAGAAGCTTTTGTGACTCCAAGTTATGGTGTGAAGAGCACAACCAAGTTCTTATATGAGAACATCATCACCAAGTTTAGTTTCCTTATTAAAATTTTAAGTGATAGGAGAACTCACTTTATGAATAATACCATCAAGACCCTCATGAAAGAGTTCATGATATCACATCATAAAAGCATATCTTATCATCCAGAGGTGAATGTCCAAGATGTAGCTGAGAACAAGGTGATATGTAAGATGCTTACTAAGATTTGTGATGTGAAGCAAGATGACTGGGAGGATAGGCTTACAAAAGTCCTATAGACTTATCACACATATTATAAATGTGTGACAAGGTTTACACCATTCCAATTAGTCTATGGGTTAGAAGTAGTGATGCCTATGGAATATGTGTATCCCAGTGTATGAGTCAAAAATTTGCTATGAATGGGTGATCAGGAGTCGATGATTAATAGGTTGATAGATTTAATTCACATGGATGAAGTGAGATGAAGAACAATATAAGACTAAGGGATAAACAAGCATAGTTAAAAGGCATGACATGATAAAAATATATGAACAAAAGAATTTTAGGTAAGTCGACTTGTTCTTTCATATGATAGTAGTTTCATAGCTTTCCCTAGAAAGCTTAACATCAAGTGGAAATGCCCCTACATCATCCATAAAATTTTATAGCCTATAATAGTGGTCCTAAATTTATAAGGACATGTCTTACTAGGGTGGGTAAATGGCTGTAGTTTAAAGTATTACCACCATTAAATTAGTACATGAAATAAATATGGTATATCACACCAAGTAGATGGTAGTCATTATTGGAAGCATTGATTTTAGAATAGTTGGGGTTTTGTGTTTTTTTAGCATGTGTGAGGGAAATATAAGAGTGTGTATAGAGGCAAGGGATAAGATGGATCCAATATTAAGTAGAAGGTTCCATTACCATGGATGCATTGAAGGAATGAAACAAATGGACAAATGAGTACAATGTATACAAATCAATTAAGTCTAAGAAGGACACAAACATCTTAATCTTGAGCAGTTAGTGGAGTTTAATGGTCAAGTCATTTTAATTTGTGATTAAGTATGGGGGTAGATTGATAAATCTAATAGAAAAGTGATGGGTTAGTGTCAGAAATAGAATAATAGTGTACAACTGAAGCCCAGTTAAAGTGATAGGTCAAAAAACATCAATCACCATCGACATCAAATGTTGAATCAGTGAAAACAATGCCACATTAGCTATAATGAATCCACTTCATTCAAAGCTCATGTGTGAAGGATTGAGTGATAGTGCAACTAATTAAGATAACAAAGCATAGAAGGCAGTGCAAGAAGCTATAAATTTATCACTAAGGTGGCTAATTTCATATCCAATACTATGTATAATGAAGTGCTTACAAAATTTCAAGGTAATTATTACTCTCAGACGAGTCTATACTTTACACATATATGACATTTGTTTCAGAATCAAAGTAAAATATGCCCAATGGCTAGATTTGATAGATCACAACTCATCAAAGGATTCACCAAAGCACAAAAATAGGACATAGGCATCGATGTTGTATTACGAAAAACATGATTTATAGACCTATATGTTTATGAGTTTGTTTGAAATGCTAAGCTAATTTTTTTTGTGTTAGATGCAGTTGAAGGGGCACAACCATTAACATTAACACTACCACACAGACTCGATAACATAGATGTTGAGAAGTTAATCTAATTGCCTACTTCTAAGAAACTTGGAGATGTAATAGAGGTATCACTTAGTTGATATAATGAGGGAAATATTTATCTTTTCCAAGAGATAACCATTCACATCAATACGACTGTGATGACAAGGGTGACAAGAATGCCTATAAGGGGGGATCTATAACCCATTAAAAATCAAGAATGCCACCAATACTTCTAGAGATTTAGGAAAATTACTCCCAAAGCTCATGAGGAATTCCATTAGAGGACATTGATAATGTGTTAGATCACATTTTGGTAGAATGCATTTCACAAAGATTTTGGTAGACAACCAAAGATACCAAACATGATAAAAAGGGGTCATTGATATTGCCCATCAAATGATCAATTAGAATGAGGAATTCAACTGGCTTGAATTCTTAGTGAGTGAACTCACTCTGAATATTGATAAAGTGTTGGTGAATCAAACTTTCCAATACCAATTTTTGTTATTTCTATTAGTATTTACATAGTGAAAATTAGCAAGGGTGAAGCTCATCTGATGTCAACGTCTAGTTATATGTGCAGTTTACAAACCTCACCTAGACTTGAGAAAGTACCTATTTTAGGCACCAAGTCAAGTTCACCAGGTGGTGGAATGAGTTGGTGGAGGTAATTATATCCAACCTACGTATACCACCTGATGTCACGTATTATTTGAGCTAACATGCAATCATCATGAAGTTACCAAAGGACATTACCATCAAAATTCATGAACTACCCAAGGTATCGGGTCCATCACTCCCATATTTTATTGACATATAGATGACACAAATTGAGGCAACAAAAAAAAGTAATTATAGTAATGAGATCAAACCCATTATAGACGTTACCACTACCTATTCCAGACCCTACAACTACAACTATGTAACCATCAATAATAACTGCACCAATTAGAGATATAAGAAAATACAAGGTGCTTGAGTGTAGAAGATATTTGTCTCTTATAAAGTGGAAGAATTACAACTAGATCACCTAGTTGGATGACCCAAGCATACCAATTTTTTTTAGGATCTATGACTTGTCACATATGGGCACTGATGAATAACAAGTCTATAGAATGAGGATGGCCAATATGGCTAGAGAAAATTTATGAGAAGGAAGAAAAATAAGACTTTTTATAGAAAGTAGTGTGTACCATCTAGGTGCAAAATAGATTTCCAAAAAATATATGGATCAAGTTATCGATCTACCCTACTTCTATCATCATTAATATAGTGGCTAAAAAATCCAAATTAAATTACATTTGATAAATGATGGAGACAAGAGGAACAACTATGAGCCCATTGCAGTAAAAAACTATAATTGATAGCCCCATAGAACAACTTATACAATATATGCTGACTCCATGTAGCCATCAACAATTTGGGATAGACACCTCACCTATTCCTATTCAACCTATTGGAGAGTCAATGATGGTAAAGTGAAAAACATAGGAAGCTAACACCCCAAAACCAATAAGATGGTTGGTTCACAAGAGGTAGATTTTTTAGGCAAAAGTGAAAACCACTATCTTTAGCTCCTCACCATCACACTCTAAAGAGGCTAAGATCGACATCAAGGAAGTAGAATTTGAAGATAATATTATGAAATAACATCAAGTTACATGTGAGAAAGTGTAGATATTAGTTGAGCATTGTGTGCATAAAGAATAAAAGTACAGGGATAAATAGAAGGTAGAGAAGGAACAATAGGAATAAGAGGAAGCCTAATGACAGGCCAAAGAAATAGAGGCTTTAAAGTAATCTAAGAATGATGAGGCATATATATAATAACAAGAGGAGGAAGAAAAGATGAACAATTAGCAAGAAGCTATAGCTGTAGAACAAGCCAAATAATAACAACAAACAATAGAACAATAATGCAAGGATGCTAAATTGGAAATAAAGCATAGACAAAAGGAAACATCAAAGTAATAAAATAAGAACAAGTTTGTGCAAGAGTAAGCACATAATTAGGATGAGTTTTAAGAATGACACTATTAAGCATAGATAGAAGAGGTTGCCAAGAAAGTACAAGATGATGCTATGAAGAAAGTGAAAGAAGAGGCTACCAAGAAGGCACAAGAAAATGATACAAAATAGGCATAATAGGAAGCTATTAATAAGAGTACTGAGGAAGCCCAAGTAGCTGCTACAAAGGCAAAATTTGCACAAACTTAGTCAAGTTCTATCATAGTTTAGACCTTTTAAGAGACACCCCAAATGTAGGAAGGAGGCACTATGGTTGCCTCATAGAATGACAATTCTCCATCCAGCCAATCTAACACTTTGTTATAGGATGTGCAAGGAAACTATACATGATGAACCATTTTTTATTTACCAATAACCCCATTGAGAATAACACCTAAAATTACACCAATTATATGACTCAACCTGTGACTCCTACCATAATAGAAACATCTTTGGATGTTTCCTAGCTACTGTTGTCCAAGCAGTTTGAAGGTGCCACTGCATTCTAGGAATCTATTTTGTAGAAGGTAATTGCATTAGAGAAACAAGTAAAGGAGATCATAGATAAAAATTTTGAAGTTAAGGAATATATATGCATTGCTAAGAAGACCATCAAGGATGCTTGCCCTGACCTTTACACATAAGTCACTTTGGACCCCTTGCTCCTAAATAAGGACCATATTTCTCTTTTACTAAATAAGCTCAATATGGATTATTAGACCTTCAATGAGATGAGCATAATTAATAAAGGGAAAGACATTAAATCCAAGACTAAGGTCATATGGGAGTTGTTAGCTAAGTATCAGGGCACCATCGATACTACTCAGGATCAAGCTACACAACTTATACTTTAACTGATAGATTGGAAGAAGCTGTTGGATAATGTTTGAACCACTACACAACCTAAATTTTCCATGACTAAATTCACACAAGCTACAACATCAATGCCTAACACAACTCTTATTACCATAGATGTGCATTACAAACTTGAATTGTTGTAAGGGATATAATCATGTAGAGTTTGTAGACCTGGCAAAACCAAATGTTTAGAAACTACTTTGCTAGTGTGTAAGTGAAAAGACACATATATAGGCTAGAAAAAATCCATAGATAAATCAAAACTAAGGTCAACATGGTGAAAACTTCTCTACTTGAGATGGATAACATGAATATTCACCAACCACTAGACACTCAAGATCCACTATGCAATCTTCTATGTAGTTCTTAAGAAGCTCTCCTCAAATAGAAGTCATACAAGGATGATTTGGTCCTCATCGACATAAGCATTTCACCATTGGTTGATGAACTCAAGATCATTATACCAAAATAGCTACAACATATCATCTAACAAAGAAAGAGTATCATTGATCAATCAACACTACCACCTGCCGACTGATGCTTGTGTAGGTTTATAAAATTTGAAAATTTGGTCACTTTTTTTGTAATTAGAAGATTTTATAATATTAATCAAAGATAAGAGGTTAAAAAACCATCAAGGGCATCTACATGGTCATGCTAGTCTATTGAAAACTTTTAAGGGTAGTAGAATAGTATGTTATTTAGTTAAAAACCCAAAAGGGTGATGAAGTAGTGCACAAGGGATGAAAACTAGTAAACTGGCACCTTAAATGAAGTTTACAACTAATATGCACTTATATATTTTTTCACCTTTTCTTAGTTTTTGGATAGATTACCTCTGCAACATTATCTTAGGATGAGCCAACCTTTTAATTTTAGGAAATTGTTAGTGGTAAAAGGTAAACATAAAACTGTTTGTATGTATGAGAATGTCCTACAAGAAATATAATTATATTTAGTTTGCAGGTTGTTAGGAGTTGTTATGAGAATTTCTATGTTGGTCAAGACTCAACCAAATACGATATGGATAACTATTATCAGCATTGTAAATCTAAAAGTTACAACCATATGAACTAATGCCTATATGTATTTGTAAAGAATGCAATAGAAGGATTGAGGAGTGAGTGAGTAAAAAGAATAGTGATTGTTATTTTGATCTGAGATATTTCACACAAAATATTGACAGAACTAGACCTTGGATCTATGGAGGTTCCTTGTTGTAATCCTTGGTACTAGATCCTCTATTATGAATTCTAAGCACTTGTAATCTTTCATGGTATGATCACATAGTTATGTATGCTATTTTGAATGTTTCTCATATTATTCTACTTAGTTATTTATTTTTTATATATCTATAAGTAGTTTACATTGTATATTGAGCTATTAAATAAGTGTATTTCTCTACAATAAACATTGCATATGTTTCAAAGTCTTGATTAAACCATCATGTAATATTTTAATGTAACTTCATACACTCTATCCCCATAATTAGCATGTTCTAGTGAAAACCTAGGAACCTTTGCTAACACATAATCTCTAAAAACTTCAAGGGCACAATGTCTTTTTGAAGCAACTTGTCTTCATGTGCTAAAGGCACAAGTCTTAACTGTAACAAGAAAAGAAGTATCATGCTTTAAATTTGTAAGAATTTATAAACTAATCCATTTAGGTGATTCATTTGAATGCTAAACTAGCCTCCTACTCATTAACAATAAAATAATTTGTGCTCATTTTTTGATGAAGCATAATTGGAATTGATGTTTTTTAAAGGCATACAAGGCTTCATAGTACAAGTATAGAATAAAATTATAATAGGAAATTATAGAACTCTAATTGAAATAAACATATTTCAATTATAATCTAATCCTAGTGGAAATAGTACAGTAGTCATATTTTAAAACTAAAAGAGTATGAAGAATGTAAATAATAACCCAAAAAGGAATGTCCCTTGGTATTCCCTATAAGACTATTCTTGTAAGGAAAAATTGAACAATGGATTTCATAAATGGGTATGATATTTTATCAAATTGGATCCCCCTTTTAATCCAAATATTTATAATGAAAGAGAAAAAAATATGCAATAAGTGAAAACTAATGACAAATTATAAAATTTTGAATTTTAAATTTGAAAAAAATGATATACATATCGATTGGACCGATCTAGAAGTTTTAGGCAGACTCTAAATATTTTTTGCTATCATTAATGAACAAAGATTTTTGGTGATAGGGTTGGAATTTTAGTGTGGAAGCTTTGCCAAATTATGGATGTTAGAAGGTGAGGTACCAAATGGGATCAATTTGGAGCTAGCATTGAACCTTGTCTTGCTATTATCATAGCAATACATTATAGATTTTTGTAAGCTTGTGTTAGTTTCATATTATGTCATGTAGATGCGGCCCCCAAAATTACATTTTTGAATCTAATCGTTGTATAGGTCTAGATAATACAATTGTTTCAAAATATCAAGGCATAATAAATTCTTGAAAATGTGTTTGCATATAGAATCTATGTTGTTGTTGTAGCCTATCGAAGCTATAGGTGAATTGTTATGTAAAACATGAGAGAGAATGAGAAAATGACTATATAAGTGTGTCAAAATAAGGGCAAAGGGGATATTCATAAGTGGTGCCAAAGCCACCACCTGAAAACCAAGGCAACTAGTTACTTATGCAACTAAATCATTTCTTAACCAAATAGTTGTACCATCTAATTGAGTGACACCAAACACCATTCAGTTACATTATACAACGAACTAACAAAGGTGGGAATTTAGTTGCATTATAAAAAAAAATGGTAAGTGATGATTGGTTGCACAATGTAACCAAATGACAACCTTCACCATCTGGTTACATAATGCATTAGAATGATAACCTTTATCAATTAATTGCATAATGCAACTGATCGACAACCTTTACTATTTAGTTACATTTAGTAACTATTTGGTACTCATTATAATTTTTTTTCATAATGCATCTAATCAGTTATAGCTATCATTTGGTCCCATGGTGCAACTAAATAGTTTTATGGAAAAAAACCTAAAAAATTCACCAACACACCTTAAAAATTAACCATGCCTATGAAATAATTATCTATAGATTCTCCAATGAAATCTAATGGGATTTATGATAAGGGATCTCAAAATTTACCTTGTATGCCACAAATAATAGATGTGAAATAAAATCATGACCCATAACACATCATAATATGATGTTAAATGAGTTCTCTTTCCCATAAAAACACTCATGCACGATTCAAGGCATTTAATCAATTAGTTAGGATATTTTAATTGCTTACATGTTAAATTATAATAACACTTCACATGAACTTCACACCTCAAATACTCTATGAAAAATTTATAACTCACAAGATCAAGTCGTAATGATTCATAAATAAAATATACACATAGATGCTTATGGATGGGCTATGTAAGATCCTCACCAACGTACCACTACACATTGATGTTTCCTCATGATATATCACAAGCTTTTCAAGACAAAGCTACACATTGATGTACTAGAATCACAAGTTTTAACCCTTACTTATCTATGTATAACTCCTTACACTTACAGAAAGACATCCAAGGTAGTTTGTGCAAAGGTTCACAATTTCATTGAGCATATGTCCTTTGCCACTTTACATTATAGGTTGCACTTACTAAAATGGTTGTATGAAAGTAACACAACATGCCCACACATATTCTACCCAAAACATCCCCAAAATATGTTCACTTAAAATAACAAAATTATGCATAAATACAAACTACTTATTTCTACACTAAGTATTTTTTGTTTAATTTAGAATTACTTGTGAACTTGGATGATCTTGCATCAAATTTTATATAGGATTACTAGATAAAAATAAAAAAATAGAAAGTTTTTTATTTTATTTTACCATTTTAATAAATATTTATCCATGAGTTGAAAATATAGAAAGAAAATCAAGATAGAAAGGAAATTAGTTCTTAAGATCACACATATAAATCCTCACACATTTAATAATATTTTTATTACTGGGTGAAATTTTTATCCTTATATGTGAATCCATACATTAAATTTGAATTGTATATTCTTCACCATAGATTATTTTAGGTTGAAGAGGTTGATTTTCTAATTTAAATGTTAAGTGGTTCTTTGAAGGGTTGTAAACTTTAGAGAGACAACATAAAAATAAAAATAAATTAAGAGCTTGTGAAAAAATTTAACTAATCTCAAGCAGTAGGAGGACACTCAAGTTATGTGGAAACCATGTGCAAAGTTTTTAATATGATTTATCCCATATTATGAGGAAAAAATTAAAATTCCAAATAAAATTTCTATTTACATTTAAATATATGTAGTGAATACTTTTTTATAATATAAATAAGGGTTTTACGACCCAAGCCCTTTATATATATAAAAACATTATTTTTATTTGGGAAGATATATTGGGTTATAGATATATTATTATAATAAATAAATCCATATAATAACTTGAAAATAAAAATAAAAAATTGAATGAATGTTTCCTAACCACCTAAAATAAGGGCTTTAATATACAAACTCATAATATTATTAAGTGATAAGAATGACCACTAAACACGAGGAAACCTAATATCTAAATAATATTTAGGAGGAAATGACATATTAGAAAGTTATTTGTATATTTATAATGTTTCTTTGAAAATTTATTAATAAACTTAAAATATCTTCCACCTTTTGTCCTACTTCCATTTGCGTCTTTTCTTATAGTTTTATTCTTCAATTAGTTTGTGTTTATAATCTATCTTCATTTGAAATAAATTTTATATCAATATTGTTGTTATCTCATTTATATTTTATTTATTTTTAAATAATAAAGTTTAATTTATAATTTTTCATATTCATTTAGTTTGGAAGAAGAATATTAATTTTATTTAAATCCAAGAACCTTTGTCTCCATATACCGATTGGGTTTCCTCAATTCTCACTTCATTAGGATGAACATGTTGTTCTTGGGATCTCAAATTATGTTAAGGTATGTGGCCTATAACTTCATTTATTGTCATTTTAATTCTCCTTGAAACATTTTATGCCTATTAGTTGTGCCCCACCCCTATTACTATGAAAAAATATTGCTTTAATTAAGCTTTTTCATGTTGATACATATTTTAACAATTGAAATGTTTCTTACATTTTTACACAAGTTTCTTGGGTAAATTTTCCCTCCTTTAGGTTAACTGCTTATAATATAGCAAATGGATTAATCTCACACATTATCTCATGATCAATATAATTTTAGATATTTTATTTTTTGACACTACTCCTCATTATTGTAGACACATAAATTTAATCACTAATCATTTGAAAATGATTATTATTAACATCCTTACCCTTAGTCTATTCACCATTTTTATAACTCACATTCTATAAGAGAGCCTTAAATATCTTATAAACACTGTAAATATCATATAAACATCCATATTTTAGCTACATTCATCCCTATTTAGCCTCCAAGATCCTGTCATACCTATCCCAATAGTCTCTAGTATTCAAGGACAAGTCAGTGCTAGTCAAATAGGGCCACACTGTGGCTGTGTCCCCTACTTTCTAACAACCACTTTTTCAAATTGAGATGTTTCATAATGGCTCTCCCATGCATTTGTTGAATTAAGTTAGCAAAATTATTCCAAATATTCTCATATAAAATCACATCAAAGCCACTTATTATTCCTCCACTAGGTTTATCTAGCATTTATACTACACTAATAAAAAGAGCACTATTTCTTTCAAATTTAATTTTAAAACACTCTAATAGTCATAACCCAAGTTGAGATATTGTTTATTATAAGTCAATATCATCCATTATCAAGCATTTCATATCAATCTTATAGTTATAGTCATTCTAGTTTCATAATCACAAATCACACAATCACCCTAGGAGGGAGAACTACATTGGCCAAAGGCTTATTTAGGATATGTACGCAATGCTTAGTTACAAGGGTTTTTTGAGACCAAATTGACCATCCTCACTAACCCATTTTCATTATCTTTTTTGTGTAATTGTTATATAGTGCATGTGCAGGATTAGGGTTTTATCTTTTGCAAGTCTTCTACATGAAAACACAAAAAATAAGATTTGTAAGTCAACCCTCATAAATAGTTGCATAGTCCCATATCAATAAATTAGACACACAATCAAATAGGACATAGCCATAATCAATATATAAGGTCATAATACACCCCTATTTGCCTCTTATGGACTTTTTCTTATAAATTGAGGATTATTGTTTTCTGATATGACTCTGTTTGCAGGTCATTTCACATAGTTTCAAGTTACAATAAGCTTACATAGTCAACGTTTGATCTATTTTGGAGAGGTTTGCACATCCTTATGCTCATTCACTATTTTTAGATTTTTTTTTTTAATTTATGTAAAATTTTGTAACATAATGCATTTTAATATCAGATCAATACATATTAAAATTTCTATTTTAATAGTTTAATTGCATTAATTTAAGTCTTCTAAATTAAAAGGGTTAAACAATTTGGTGAACCTGATATTTTTAGAGCATTGCTTATTATTTTTAGTGATTTTTGGGATAGGATTTATTTTAAATTTCTATAAATTCCTGACACTAAAATAAAAAATATCTTACCTTGGATTAAATCTAACACAATGATTCAAATTCTTTAAACTTGGATTAAATTTGACATTGAAGAAATTGTCTTGTCACCTTGGATCATTCTGATACTAAAGCTCTTTCTTTTGACCTTGGGTTGATATTTTATTTATTTCTGAAAACAAAAATATTTTAATATTATTTTTTCTCTTTATTTCTTATTTTCTTTTGCTTATTTTAGAAATTATGATCTGATAGTTTTTAAACTTCTTAGTGAAAATAATGAATGGCTACATTATGTTATGTTTATAGCATCATGGAATGATGGGTTTACCCAAATAATCATAGCCATAATAAACATTAAACACAAAATTTAGTTTCTACATGCCTCATTGTATATCAAAAATGTCTAGGGTCCTTGTTTATACCATAAGAACCCTTTTTTAGTCATTTGATTTATGGTGTAACTAATAAGAGCATATTACCTAGGGAAGTTACTCTCATCGTACCCATGAAACTAGGGTTAGTGGGCTATAAACATAGTTATAACTTTGTAGTTAGTGCTATGAAACATTAGGCCAATGTTAATCAATAAATAAGTGACTATAATCAAGAGCCTACAAATCATTCAAACCCTTACCTAGATATCCTTCATACCTTGATTTTTGCTTGTACCATATTCATAGTCACTAACATTACTTGATTCATATTTTAATATATTTGTAATAATTAGCATTACTTGATTCATATTGTATTTTATTCATATTCATTAGAATTAATTGATTATATTGTATTTATCATGGGTTCAATGAATGAAAGTCTCTATTATATGTTACATATGATTTTCGGTTATCAAATCTTTTCTTACTTTCCAAGATGCTATCTTTTTTATTTATAAATTCTTAAGATTTGATATTTTTCAAAAACTTACTTTAGAGAAATCTCCATTATATTTTACTTCATATTGTTATGACATTCAAAGAACATGTATATAATTTGTTAAAAATCTTTAAAATGTTCATTACATATTCACATGGTTTAAAATGCACTAATGTCCAACTTCATGACCTCCTTATTTCAAACCATTGCAATATTATATCACATGATATACCACATTCATTTAAATCATCCATAGATTTCAATTGATATGGTTTCATATTTATATATTTACTAAAGTATAAATATATTATTGAATAAGGATTAGGTAAGTATGCTAAAAGAATTACCCATTGTATTGTTCTTTTTGCTAACAAGGGGAAAGCAAGTCTTGGGTATAATGTTATGTCAACCACTCATGGAATAATTTAGGTCAAGACATCTTTCAAGATAATTTTTAATAATTATACTTATTGTTATAATATCCAATCTGATAAGACTTAGGATCAAGAGAAAACATGTATCATAAATCATAATAAATGGGACACTTCAAAAGATCTTCCATTGGTTACTTCACACCCTATTGAAGGGCACATCATGGATATTATTTTTGAATCTAACACTAAAAGAAGAGAATTATGGTCTAAAAGATGATACAAAATTCACTTATATCATTGTGATCATCTCAAAAAAATTGATTCATTATTATACATGGATAGAGATGAACACAAGTATGGAATCCAAGATAGATATTCTAATGTTACTACTTATACTATTGCATTTATTCAAATTTACAATTCTATATCACCATATCTTGGTTTGGGAACATCACTTGGTTTCCAAAATTTATCCATGCCTATGTCTACTCATGTTACTTACACTTAATTTTTCTCTTCAAATGCCACTCTAGAACATACAATCCTTGCATTACTCTAAGTTGACTCACATTGAGTAATCCATTTCTTATGTTATCCCTTCTATGGACTCATGATCCTTATTACATAACCATTTGGAACTCAAAATCACATCTTTATCCATTAACATTTGGCTTTGTGGCTCCTAAAATTCTTTTTTATGAAGGTAAAGGTGATCCTAAATAACATTTATGTGCTTTCCATGTAGCTTGTCTAGACTATATAGATAATGGTAAATTGTTGACAAATATTTTTATAAGAATTCTAAAAAATATACTCTTATATGGTTCTACGATCTTCCTCTTCTATTAGTAAAGGCTTTCAATCCTTTGGAAATCTACTTTTAACACACTTTTCTATCAACATTAGCGAATGCTCAAATTGTAAAGCTTAAACAAGGGTTTAATGAAATAATAAATGAATATATTCTAAGGTGTAAGACTATACTTTCCAAAATGACAAATCAAATAGATGACAATGAGATTTAATATATTTTTACACAAATTTTACTCTTTCCTCTTTAAGAGTCCATTATGTTTGATAAGTTTATATCCTTTGATATGCCATATTGTCAAATAATGAGAGGTCAAGTTGATTACTTTGAACATGCTTAAGTATTTTCAAATGTTCCTTATACCTAAATGTCAAGTTTCAAATCAAGCCAAATTATAAAATAAAATCAACTAAAATAAAGAATGAAGCAAATTTTATAGTTAATGCTATCTCACATCCACCTGAGGGGATTTAATTACAAGGTCCACCAAGGAGGAAATTTTAAAAATTGCCATAAACTCTTCATGTTTTGTTGCAAAAAATCATAGAATACAATGTAATCACTCTTCCTCCACCAATGGAGATAGATATGTCTAGACGACAATCTATAAATTTTGACGGTAATGCATATTGTGATAATCATATATGTATTGGGAATTTTAAAAATAGATGTCTCAATATTAATCATAAGATTAGATATATCATTGATATTGGTACACTTATTGAATAGGCTAAGCCATAATAAAATGAGGATGCAAAGCTAAAAATTTAGAAATATCCTTTTCCAAACCATAAATCACATAGAAAGGATAATTATGAAGTAAATTATGCATATAATGCTCATCTTCCTCCTCATACATGTGGATATATAATTGATAACTTTATTGATATAATTATAAGAAAACAAGAATCAGGTCTTATGATCACATTAGAGGATAGCAAAATTATTGATGATGATTTAGATAGATATGCATTGTTTTTCAAGCATATGTTAACAATAAATCCATATGTAGTGTCGTGATAAACCATGACAAACAATGAATCAAGTGAAAATGTGTGCATAATAACACTAATTTATTCTCATGGTTATACAAAACAAGAATAAAAAAATACTTATAGATTTGTCCAAGCCTTTCATGGTCACACACAAGATACTCTTGGGCATATAGGGATACCTTTATAAGTGGGCCCTTTCATATTTAATAATACATTATTAGTTATACCTAGCATGGGGTTTTTTGATATGATATTAGGATTCCCTTGGATGTAAAATATTAGATAAATACCTTTTATAGTGCTTAAATGCCTCAAATACATTCATAATAATCAAGTGATCAAAATTTAAGGAATACAATATGAATATCCTTTGGAGCAAATTATGTTTACTTATTATATAGAATAATTACTTGGTAAAATTATTGAGCAACATGGTAATGAAATAGTTTATCAAAATATTCTAGATCATGATATACAACTTATAAATCACATTAAATTTTATTCATTTATTAGTAAGCATGATCATATTATAGAGAATGAGAATATTCAAGAATATATTTTTCCATATACTTATGAGCATGATATAGTTACACATGAACATATTCAATTTGCTTCATACAACATGGTACATCCTCCTAAGTAGAAAGTGGTACATAAAAAAATGGCTTCATATCCTAAGGCACAATAGGTTATTTATAGGGCTTCACCTTAGGTACATGTACATGTACATGTTGTTATATCTTCTTCTCATACACATGAAGATACATGTCTACATGAGCATATGAGTAGTGATTAAAAATTATATATTAAAACATATGGATCTTATTCATATTTAAAGACATATACAGCTGGAAATTATTCATCATAAGAAGTTGATCCTTCATAAAATATAGTTGGGTATACCTATGTGCATCTTATTGATGATATCTTTGGTTGGATAGAGCTTCTTACTTCCTCCCAATGCACTAGTTGGGTTGAGTCTCTTGATTAGTTGAATATTTCATTGTACATAGATTATTTGATTTTTCCTTCCTATTTATTCTATCCCTTATTCAAGAATTATTCTATCCCCTGCCTTTACTTTTCACTTTGGGTACTTACCCTCTTAATTTTAAAAATGATTTGAATAATCCAAAATAATTATCTCTATGGCACTCCATTGGTTTACTATTGATGGAACTTTAGTGTATCATATTGATACTTTTTACATGAGCACATTTAACCCATTTCCCATTGAGGAACATGTACATTCATATATATCTTGATCATTCATGCTACATTGCTATGACTCAAAGATATAGAAACATTGGGGCATAGTTCTTTCCTTCCTTTTTATCATACTATTTTTTTTCACCTTGTTAAGGATTGTTATAATCCTTCATACTTACGCCATTTTTAAAGCCTCGCTTATTAGCACCTCTTTTCAAAATTCAAATATTGTCAAAAAATCTAAAAACATGCATATATTTTAGAAAAAATAAAAATAAAAAATATTTTCATAAATTTAGAATTAGGATCTAAAACATTTTCAAATGTTATTAACTTAACTCTTTTTCATATGTTATTTATTATATGTTAAGTAAATATCATATATCAAATTTTGATACACAATGATTCTCAAAAGATACTTGAATGTGATACATAAAATACTTTCAAATGATTATTTGATGTCGATATTTCTTTATTATCCAACAACCTTTCTAAGTTTAGGGTATCTATTCATTCTCTATGAACACTTTCACAGGTTATATGTATCCACAACTTCTCTTTCCCATGTTTTACTACATATCATTAAAATGTTGTTTTACTCACTCACACTTTACAAATCTATTACATGAAATACACTACTTTATAAAATTCATATTCATACATATGATAGATCTATACTCATCTCATTTTTTACATACTTTTATTTACACTATTATTTTATTACATGATAGGTTAGACTTGCTTGCTTATTGTGTATATGGCCCTTGGCCTTGTATGTTTTAATTATTTCTTGTATGATATCATTATGCCATTTGTGTGTGGCCCTTAGCCTTGTGTGTTATGTGACATATACATGTCCCTTTTATGTGCCCTCTTAGGCCTTATGAGTGACATATTATGTAAATTACATGACATGTTATGATATTATTTGTTTCCTTATTCATTTCTTGTTACTATGGTGCTATGATTCATATCATGCATTCTATCTATTTTACTATGGTGTTATGATTCATATCATGCATTATATCTATTTTAATATGGTTCCATGATACATAACATGAATAAATCATATAATCTATTCTTAATCTAGTGCCATGATGTATGTCATGCATACATTGCTTATATGGTTCAATGATAATTCTCTATAACACATGTTTCATATGAAAATTCAATGTTATATTCAATACTAAAATGCAATTAGTTTCACACATTCAAAGTGATAATACATCAATATATATTTCACATGTGATTTATTTTGAGATAAGTGACTTGTAGGATACATATCTCATCTCAAAAGGAGGGTATCATAATGGGATTTATTGGAACATTCAAGCCTCATAAGAAACAATTTCAGATTTATGGAAATATACAATTTTTAAAAGGTAATATGATTTAAAAAATTTAGATTTTAGAGGTATATGGCATACATGTACACTCATTTAAATAGTTAAAAATTATATGTTTCAAACTATTTCAAAAGGTTATAAATGTGGAAAAATTCAAAAGTTTCTAAGTTGTAAAGTTTCAAAAAATTACAAGTTCAAAATAACATTTTAATATAGTACATATACAAAGGGCATGATATTCATTCATGTTCACATTTATACTATTAAAATTTAAAAATCATCAATTTTCAATATTCAAAGTTACAAAGTTTCAAATATAATCTAGATCCATGTGCAGTGGTGTGATTCATGTTAATGTTGCAAGTGGGCCATGTTAGAGTCTATTGACACTCAATATCTATTGTTACAATTTATTCATACGTAGTGGGTTATAGTTGGTGTTCCCACCCATTCAAATATTTTACATAGAACTATATATAGTCAAATGGGAGTTGGAGCATACAATCTTTCCAACTCAAGTGCATTCAATGGTTTTTAAATTAAGACTTGAGCACTCTCAATTAACCACAGTTCAATAATTTTCCAAATTTCCCAACAAAGGGTATGAAATTTGATATCTATAACTTACAAGGTAATTATATTGCATATTATTTTTAGGTGTATAATTTCCATGATATCTTTTCAAATTACAAATAGTGAATTTCAATTTTTCAATTTTCAATATGAGCAAAATAATACTTGTAGTGGAATTATTTTAGCTTTTTACACTAAGGCATCTTGCACAATCAAGCTTCATATCCAAATATAAAGTGTGTATACACACATAGGTTCACATATAGTTTATTCTAGTAATTTTACTTTTTCATCACTAGAATAAATTGAGGGAAAATATAGATGTAAATTTAATCACTAAACACTTGACAATGTTTATTATTAACATCCCTACCCTTGGTCTATTCACCATTTCAATAACTCAAAATTTATAAGAGAGCCTTAATTATAATATAATAACTAAAAATATCATACACAAATCCATATTTTAGTTAAAATCATCCCTTTTAAGCCTATAGGCTGCTCCTAGACTTATCCTAATAGTTTATGGTATTTTGGGACAAGTCCATGCTAGTTTAGGACAAGCCCATGCTAGTCAACAAGGCCGTACTTTAGCTTTGTCCCTTAATTTCCAATAGTCACTTTTTTAAATCAAGTCATTTCATAATGGTTATCTTGTGAATTTGGTAAAGTATGTTATAAAATAATTCTAAAGATTATCCTATAAAATAACATCAAGGTCACTTGTTATTCCCCCACTAGATCTCTCTAGCAATTATATTGAATACTAACCAAAAGAGCACTAACTATTTAAAATTTAATTTTATATCACTCTAATCATTATAATCCAAGTTTGAATATTATTTATTTTAGGTCAAGGTCATCCATAGTCAATCATTGCAATCAATATTCTAGCTATAGTCATTATATTTACATAATCACAAATCACACAATCACCCTAGGAGGGAGAACAACATTGTCTTGAGGCCCAATTGGGAATATAGGTAGTGGTCAGTAACAAGGAGTGTTTAGGTCAAATCAACCATTCTCAGTAACCCATTTTTATTCCCATTTTTTTATCTAATTAATATATAGTGCATGTGTAGGAATAAGGTTTTATTTTTTATAGGTCTTCTACATGATAAAAAAGAACACAAAATTTATCAGTCAACCCTAATAGGTGGTCGCACAAAACCAAATAACAAAAATAAGAAAAAAATCAACCATTATGTGGTTGTAGTCAATAGACAAGGGTATAATTCACCCCTATCTACCTCATGTGGACTTGTGATCTATGTGTAGACATTATGCAACTAGACACACTCCTCATTTATTCTACTACATAAAACTCACACCTCTCATGTAATCATATGCACTCCTTTGCCTAAAGTTTTTTGATAACCTCATGAAAAATTATAACACTAATCATATGCTTTCATACATTAATCTCATTAGATCATAGTCTTTGCACCTCATTGCACATCACACAACTTATAGTCTTGCTCACCTCACCAAAATTTATTTGCAAACTTCATTGATCCTTTGGGATCCACTTTAGCAAAACCATGTGTTGGTAGGCCCTAAATGAATGGATAACTCAAAATTTCTAACTAGCTATTGTTCCCAAAAGATGATCTCAAGATTGGGAGTAATTGGAGACAACTTAGACATTAACTATTCTATCTGTTACCATCTACCACATATGACACATCTAACATGCCATGAACTTAATCATCAGTAACTACATAATAGTTATCACTAATCTTTTATTATTCATGTTATATATATGTAACATATGCATATACTTAAAGGAAAACTAGATTAATGCCATTTACATAGTTGTAACATAGTTAACTTTCTCTATGCATCAATTTTGTATACACACAATGTAGACATTTTAATCTAAATTCACTATTATTTCATTTATGAATATAAGTTGTATTTATTACAAGTAATACTTTCATTCTATTGAATATATGTTTGATTGTTCTATCTGAATACTCTTTGTACATTCACTCTACATAACTAAAACTTGGTTGTCCCTACACACTCAATCTTAGGCCACATGGTACATATCACTAGTATTATATCTCTTAGAAGATTAGTTAGTAGATTGGTATCAAGAGATTATCTCTCTTATCCATTATATGCATGTAACCACATTAGCATAATGAGAGAGACAAGGTTTTTTAGTTGGTCCTATTTTAGAAACTGTAATAGAACATCATAGCAAAATCAATATGGTTGATACCTAAAATCAACTTGAGGTAGTACCATAAATTTGAAAGCTCATCATTGATACACTAGAGACATAACACACTAATATTTTTTATTAGTTCTATGAGTTGATGATGAAACTAAACCTAATGCCCTTCTCTTCATCTCAACAACACACTCCCTAATAGTTTCAAAAATAAACCCCATTCAAAGTACAATTCAATATCAACATCCCTTTATTCGAAGGCAAGATCGATGCCAAAGTATTAGATGCCTAGATTTGATAATTCAAGCATACTTCTTAGTCAATTGATTAACTGATGCTGAGAAGATCACTTTTATAGTGATAAATATGTCCATTCCAATTGTTAATTATGGGGAAAGCTTTAGTGAATAATGTGAATAGGAATGCATTCTAATAGAATCATGAAATACTTTTGTTGATGCAATGAAAGAATAATACTAACCTCTTTGATAGTTTAAAGATTAATACATCAAGTTCCAATAACTACATCAATGCAAGGATCAGTATTTGAAAGACTACACCAATGTATTCCATGACTACTCTGTGTACCTACAAAAGAATTTGAGTGAACAACATAGGGTGTTGAAGTACATTAGCTAAATCTCACTTTATATCCATGTGAATCTAGAGTTATTGAATTCTAACACTCTGGGAAAATAATATCACAAGACCTCTAAGATTAAAACCAAAGAAAATATGAAGTAGTAGACCACCTCTTCATCTAACATAGTGTGCAAGGCCCAACCCTGGCACAACTCCACATCATATCCCATTGTGAAGAAACATTATTCTTCTTATCAAAATGAGCATCCTTATAAGACTTCACAACAATCAAAAGATATTTCACCTTCCACTTCAGACAAAGGTAAGAAGAAGTTTGGTGATAATTGGTGACATTACCATTGTTCATCAACCCATGATGACTCTGAATTCCATATGAAACAATCCTTGCCCCCATAATCTAAATTAAGACCCACACCAATGGATAAAATTAATCTAGATGCCTCTTGTCTAAGTACCAACACCAATATGATTGACATATCTAAATAATGCAAATGTATCTTCCACACTAAGTTTTGGGTGAAGGGTCAGCGTCTCCACATCATCATCAACACTGATAGTTAGAAAAACATCATTGCATAATAAACAACCCAAAATCATGGTCTTACCACTAATACACACCCTAATTTATATTCTCTAAGGTGGTTATATTAGGGGAAGGATATATAGGTCTGACAATAGTGTAATTTTTAGTATAAAGTCAAGCCTATGGAGGAAAATGTCTCTTGAAACATTGCACATCTGGAGGTCTATGACATCTTATTGGGAAGACCTTACCTATGAGACCATGAATCTATATATAAATACAAGCCATAATGTTGGACTATACATTAGTAAAATCACTTCTACCACATGTTTGAGTCAATTAACATGACCAAAGTCACCTTGTTCTCTACCAAATAATATTACAAACTTTTCTTGCATACACATAAGTTCATGTTACTCATGGTTTACCTTGAAACACCTCTATAGTAGATGAAAAATCACAAATTGGTAGTGTATATCACTCATACATCATCACAATAGTTCCATCTCATGGTCAAACATAAGAAAGGGAAGGATAACAAGGCAACATATTACCTTAATTGACTATAAGTTCATGCACTCATCATAGTGTTAGACATGTGCAGCCACAATTTCATAGATTGGGTACCTCTCTACTTAAATAACTAGGACTGAAAAATAAATTACACCAACCTAAAATAAGGTAAACAAGTTTAGGAGTTCTACTTGTCCAACTAGCTTATCTTCAAGATTGGACATCTCTATGCTCCTAATGGTGTACCTCACCAATGACTCATTTGAGAGGTGCACTATGAAAATACCTCAATAACTTTGGCATGATAAATAATCTAGACATATTATAGTAATAATTATACTAGATATACATGTTCATAGATTTGGAATGCTGCATCAAGTATTACATTCTTTGTTGCATGGAAAAGCCCCTGAATAGGAAGCTAAGACTTTACACACCTCTATCAATTCTATGTAGATAATGGGAATCTATCAACAAGGATTTCATGACTAGGTTACCTATGATGAAATGAAAACATGATGTTGTGTTCATTATAGTGGATAGGTTATCTAAGATGGCTATTATGGTTGCTTGGAAGAAAGACATTGACACAACTGGAAATGCACAAGCTTTATTTAACCATGTTTGGGTTTATTTTGGGCTTCAACATCCATCATCTCTGATCGATATTTATGAGTTGTGATTCATTTTTAGAAACCATTATGGGACTTAATGGGCATGTAAATAGATCTATTGATGACCTTTCATAAACAAATAGATGGGGAAATTAAAGTGGTCAATCACACACTTGTTCATCTTCTATAAATGTACAACATGCACATGTTCACATTTGGGATGATAATCTATTATACATTCAACATAAATTTAATATATCATTTCATATCTTTATGGGTCACAGTCCATTTTAGACATGTCTTGAGTTTTGACCTTCAACACCTCTAGACATATCCTACCATGTCCCATATGACATTGAGTTACACACACAAGAATGGGAAGTAGACAAAGCTAAGAATTCTCTGTGACACATCCAGTATGTTCATCAATAGGTTCATTAGATACTTTATCACACCTAAACAAAGTAAAAAGAGAACCATGATGCACATCACACACCTCATGCAATCCAAGTTGGTGATAAAGTCTAGTTACACCTTCAAAAGGAGTACTTCAAAGGTCCACATTAGAAGATCAAACCTATGCACTATGGTCTTTACACCATTCTATATATAACTATCAAGAATGACTTCATTATTGATCTACCTCAGTACTTGAGCATGTACCCAATATTCAACATGTAAATTCTCAAGCCTTACACTTTGCCACTTCTTGAGCCAACATTGACACATCCTTTTAATTTAGATCCCAAACACTTGCACCCAGTAGAGAAAGACTAGAACATTAAAGTGAAAAAAATGCACACCCACCATAGAAAACATCAACTTTTATAAGTATTCAATGTTAGATAATATGATGATAAAGCTAAGTGGTACACTTATAAATAACTTCAAGTGTAATTCCCATAACTATGCACTGATGTAATGGAGACCATTAATCTTCAAGAAAGGGTGAATGATTTGTACATAACCACTGTGTAGCTGAACACACTCCTTGTTTGTTCTACTATGTATACCTTGCACCTCTCATGAAATCATACACACTCCTTTGCCCAAAGTTTTTTGAAAACCTTATGCATAATTCTTGTGCTTGTGCATAGACTTTTATACATTTATCTCCTCAAATTTTGGTCTATGCACCTATAACTTGTAGTCCTACTCACCTCACTCGTACTTGTTCACAAACTTTCTTACTCATTTGGGCCCCACTACATCATAACCACATGTATAAAATCCATAATTACATGGCTAATTCAAAACACCCAACTAATTATTACTACCAAAAGAGGATCTTAGGATTGGGAGTAGTTGGAGACAACTTGGACATTAACTATTTAGTCTGTTACCAACTACCACATCTAACACATCTAACATGCTGCTAACATCATCATTGATAACCACATAATAATTATCACCATTATTATATTATACATATTATGTATGTAACATATACATCTGGTTAAAGGACAATTGGATCAATGGCATTTACACAGTCATAACATAATTAGCTTGCTCTATGCATCTACTCTATATACATACACTGCAGACATTATACTCTATATTCCCTATTATTTCATTTATGAATAAAATTTTCATTTACTAAAAGTAATAATTCTACTCCATTTAAAGTGTGTTTTATTGTTCTATTTGAATATTATCAATGCATTCATTCTACACAACTAAAACTTAGTTGTCCCCCCAAACTCGGTCTCTAGCCCTGTGATGCAGATCAAATTGTCCTAACAAATTTAAGATTAATATTTTCTAATAAAACTATATTTATAAGTCATTTAATATAGTTTTAAATTATAATAATCTTGCACAATCAACATTTGATTTATTTTATGGAGGTTTACACATCTTTAGGTTCATTTACTATTTTTATAAAGTTTTTGATTTCTGTAAAATTTTGTAACTTATTGTATTTTAATACTATATCAATACATATCAAAATTTCTATTTTAATAGTTTAATTCCATTAATTTAATTATTATTAATTCAAAAGGGTTAAACAATAACTATAATCCCTATGATCCCTATATCATATCGCCTTTTCATAAAGTTATCCTATTTGTCTAGTCATTAGGATGATATTTTCCAATAAATGATAATATTTTAACATAATATAATAAGATAAGTTATCATTTATATGACATGTATAATTTTAATGGAATATATTATAATATGTGCTAAGTCTAAGCATTTCATGGAGGACAATCCAAAAAATAACAAAGAGGTAGATTTACATAATTGATATACGAATTATGTTAAATGTGAAATGGAAATGAACTAAAACATGTGGAATCACCATTACACATTAAATAGAGACAAAGGATAGAAAATAAATCTTTTATAATCATCATTAACATGATATGTTACATATGAGTACAATGTTATTCTTGAAATCCAAAGTTGTGTTATTACTATAGGACAAACCATTTGAAATATTGTATGGCATCAATAATATATAAAGGGATGGAATTTTTGCATAGCATTAATCTCTTATATTTCTTAGTATTGTTAAAAATTGAGGAGATAGAAAGAACATAATATATAGTCAATTATAAGAATCATTGGTTACAAAAGTCATTTGTATTTCAACCATTCCACATTCCTTGGTCATTACTATATGTGCAAAATGAATTATTATTTGAATAGAATATGTGGACCCTATTGATGTTTCATTTATGTAGTGTAGTGCATGTGGGTCCTATTGGAATAATGTGTGACTCATTGTACTCTTTTTAATAGGTGCAAAGTTTGTAAGCCATAAGACTATGTTATGTGAGGTGTGAATCATGCAAAGTCTTCTTGGGTAGGTGTGAACCCAACTCAAATGTTTTTATGCTTGGACCATTTACCATTTATTGAAAAAAAATCATCCTCATTTCATGGGTGGTCATTTTAGGAAACTAAGCTTGAAACTAATAAAATGTATGATAATTTTATTGATCTACACACTACCCCTTCTTCACAAATTGAAATAACTAATTATTATCATGGTCAGTATGAGTTGAGGTGGTGTCAATGAGTTCATATTTCTCTACTATATTAAATTGTGTAAGATAAAATTTAATGGATGTTAGACTATGTAAGTCTCAAGAAGAGGTGTTGTATATGGCTTCAGTGGTTCAACATTGAACATAAGACACATGCCAAAGTATGAAGGAAGATGTAATACGAATGTGTTATCACCACTGATGTAAATCATGGTGTAAGGATCATATTAGATCATAATTAGATATCATGTTAATGACATTGGAAAAATTATTTATATAAGTGTAATCAAACTTTTTTCACCAATATAAAAAGTGTGTGTCATCCTATGCGAAGCATATTTCTCCTTGTACTTATATTATTGGTGAGTTAAAATTTGTTAAACCTCATGATGCACTTGTTGAATGTGTTGAAAGTATTTATTCATGTTATTAAGTCCTTGACCATCATACTAGTTTTAGAACTATAGTGTTGTGAAAATTAATGTCAATAGGTGTCATATGTTGGAAGCTATAACATATATGGAGTGGACTATGCCTAAAATAATAATGAATAACTTTGTTGCATGCATGTTGAATGTGTGTTATCATCCCAAGTATGAGGATGGACATTTATCTACATTCATAAAAAAATTTAAAAGTGCGAAATTGACCACTTTAGTTCTTATATCAGTTACTATATGATTTTTTTAAAAATCTACTTGTGTATCTATCAATTCTCATAAAGCTTGCTAAAAAGTGATTTAAAAACCTAGGGTCTCAATTAGATACAATGGAAAAAGGAACCAACAAGTGTTTTTGAATTTGTTGGTAGAAGAGTTTGATTATCTTAGGCATATTAATTGTATTATTTTATGAAACCATGATTTCTATCTTTAATAAAGGATTAAAAAAAAAATTGAGTCATGTTGATGGTTTGTCATCAACATACCATATAAGAAATCCATGCTAATAGATTCCCATGGTTTAGATAAAACTGGAAGAGGTGTATACATACCCAAATTTCAATTAGGTATTTTGGATATGCCATAAAAAAGACAATATTTTATGTTATCCTCAACATATTTTCACATATATGGCCAATATAAGTGGTTTGAATGTAGCCAATGTTTTGGTGTCTCTAAAATGACCATTTTATTTGGAATAGTGTGTTTGCAAAATGAGTCTACTAAAAGATGTGCCTAAAGAAACACATATATGTACAAGATTCTAAATATTCTATCCCTAAAAACAAAAATATGTAAATTATTATCATTTAGAAATGGAATCATAGGTAGGTGTAAATTTTGGATCTAGAGAGTATTGCCAAACCTAAGCCTAGTTGTTTTGGCCTTGATTATTGAGTATGGTAAGAAATGAAGTGACAAGAGGCCAACTCAAGTAAGTTAATTTATTTTTATTTCCCTTTTTTTTATTGATCACTAGATGAAATCATTATATCTATGTCATTGACTTCATATGACTTGTATTCTATATCTTATTTTATGTATAAATAAACTAGACAAACTTATGATCAAAGTGAATGATGATATCCTTACTTAAGAAACAATGTCACCATTGCTTTATGATTTGAAATATTGGGTAGAGATCCTTCCCATGGGTAAACTACATTCACATGGAATAAATTATTTTTTCTCAATGTTATGTAGTATGATTTCCATGCTAAGTGAGTATAAAATGAGTGTGAAATTAGATTCATTGGTCTCAATTTTGAATAGTTGATTGATGTCAAAAAATATGAGGATAAATGTAGAAATAAGTTTTGAGTTTTCCAAATGCTTGATGTTGTGTGCATGAAAAATTAATTGTTGACTTATATTCTATTATTTTATTAAATGTAATAGATGAGAGAAAATCCCAATACAAGCCCTTGATAGAAATTGAAAAGTCTGAGAAAACTTAGTAGTTCTAAAAGGTTATGAGGAATTGGAAAACATTTGATGATCATTATCCTTATTTAATCTTTGTGAATTTGTTTATGATCAATGATGAATCCAAAGTGTTGAACCTAAGTAAAACCAAAGGTAAATAAACCAAGGTTACATGTGCTTAATTTAGATTACAACTCATGGTTTTTAATTGTATCAAGAACCTTATGAACATGTGCAATATTCTCCTCCCATGTTTTTCCATAAATGAGGATTAAATTTAAGTAGATAATGATTAATATGTTAGTAAAGGGTAATAATATATCATTAATAAGACACATTAAGGTCATAAGTGAATTGTTCAAACAAAAATGCATTATTATCCACTAGTACATGCATTCCTTTATCTTGAACACAATCTTCTAGGTTAACTAGAATTTGGTGATCACCAAACTTTAGATAAGATTTTTTGAAGTTTATGTAGCTCAAAGATATTCCAAGTTATCACCAATTAAGGTAGAGGATATTTGTATTTCATAGTGGTATTCTTAAGTGTATGATAGTATATAATTAGTAACCATAAATCATACTTAGGTGTGACAATTATTGGACTACCATAATGTGAGGGACTTGGCATATTATTTCCTTTGTCAATGATATCCTAAATTTTCCTATGTTTCCTATCATTATCCCAAATTATCTCACAATAAACAAGTTTTTTTGAAAATGGATATCCAAAGATGAGATCAATTTAGTGAGTGAAGGAACACTTATGAACCCTTCAAATATGACTCCATATTATTATAACAAGTTTTCAAGGAGTTATTGTTGAGTTGTGCGAGTATGATTCTTCCCTATGTTTTACAATAATAAATTTAGTTAGACCATGAGTGGTACAAAAATTTGAACATGAAATATGATATTATATCATTTATTTGTAGATACCAATGAGATGTTATCATTTAGAAGGGACTCAAATATTTGAGACAAAGAATTGTTGACCTTGAAAAAAATGTTATAGCTTACCTTTGTAGGTAGCATATTCATCATACAAGTATGGAATGCTAAGGAAAAAATTATAGATTTAAAGTGGCATGAATTATAAATAGATAAATATTTTATGGATTTGATACCATACAAAAATGTGCAACACTGAGTGTATACACATAATATTTGTAAAATTTATCAATTACTTATTTTTTGTCTCTTGTATGAACCCATTGAGTCTCAATCTCTCTAAATGCATGCCTTAAAGGGTGCACTGGGAAAGGGGTGGGTATACCATTGGTGATTTACAAGATTATTATCCATTATACCACCACTTACCATCTACACAAATTTCTCCTAAACACTTCCCTAAAATTTGCTTCCTCCTTTACACATTCTCCAAGTAATTCACCACCTTACTTATCCCCTTTCTAAGCCCAAAACCACTTTTTGATAGTTTAAAGTAAACTATTGGTTTAGGATGACCCTATATTTAATTTTTTTAAATCATGTTATAGGATGACGTAAACTAAGACCTAACTTGTTTATATCAAATAATGATCTATAGTTGAACTGGGCTGACCCTATCAACTAAAATTTCAGAAAGGTTTAGGGTTAGATTCAACTATATATACACATTCATTTTGCCATTTCTTAGAGAGACAAGATTTAATTATTCATTTATGCTTCTTTACAATATTCTCTTCGACCATTATACTTGTGGAGTTATTGTTTAGGGTTTATACTTGGAGAATAATCTTGTTTTGTGGAAAAGTCTTAGATGCTTAGCCTTTATTAGTGATCCTTAAAAACCACAACAACCTCTTATAAAGCACTTTTGGCCAAGGGAGTGATTGAGTCTCAACAAGTTCATCTTCAAGGTAAGTATCTCTAACTTTACTCCTCTATTTTATTAGATATAAGTAGTATAAGTAATGGATTTTAAATATATTACTCTCTCCATGTAATAGGTTTTTATCTATACATAGATTAATTAGGATTCTCTTATGCATGTTTAATTTTAATGTTTATTACCCCCACTTTTTACCATAAGCTTTGTTGAGCATTAGATTATATTTTACTTTCATTTGAATTTACTTAGTGAATATGAAAACATAGGACCTATCTAGGGTTATTACATGGTGTTG
The DNA here is from genome assembly GCA_037957365.1 of Torreya grandis. Classification (NCBI taxonomy): domain Eukaryota; kingdom Viridiplantae; phylum Streptophyta; class Pinopsida; order Cupressales; family Taxaceae; genus Torreya; species Torreya grandis. Next base: position 375,632 of record JARHVA010002996.1, on the reverse strand, counting down.
GTTGACTAAAGGATTTAGAACCCTCTCTAGTAATGTTATTATGGTAAGAGATCCATTGGTTAGGTCTAGTAGATCCATCTTAGTCATGACCCCAAATATATAATATATCAATAATCAAGAGTGTAAGTATGATTTATCTTATCCGAGATAAGATTGATTAAAAGTTCAGTTGTATTTTCCTTTTTATGCAATAAATTACCTTGAGTTCAAGTGAGTAAGGATAAGTATGTGATTCCATGAAAGGTCTAGATATTTCAAAACTTGGTGTCTAATGATGTATTAGTGGATTAACTATTGATTATTACATTGATCATTTTTCCAAATTCTAAAAAGAATATATGAAAATTATGTTCTCATTATTTAAAATCAATGGATGTTGGTTAGGCATTAATGTTCAATCAGGTTATAACATCAATATTGGTGCGTTGCTCTTTTTCAATAATCAGTTATGAAGTTTGAGTGAGAAAGTATTTTGATAACTATGTTCTATCTTCATGGTTTTAAACCTTGTGAGGATACATCATTTCTTTCACTTTCCCTTTTCTTACTTTGAGGTAGGAACTTTTATTTTCATAATAACTAGTGGATTAGGAGATGGTTATCCATTCAGAGGTTATTATTATGTGATGCAAACTTTATTATTTCCTAAAGCTTTTTTTATTGAGCAAGGGGCCATAAAAGGTTGGGTCATTATGCTTATTTTTTACTCATTCCTTGAACTTGATGGCATGTTGAAAATAATCTCCCATTGTTATGTATAATAATAATTCCATAATAACTTGTATATAATGGTAAATGCTAATAGTGTACTTCATAAATTTATTTATGTCTATTTTGTAAAGATCAAAACATGCATAGAGTTCATAGAACTTGATGGTCCTCATTTTATCTCAAAAATTATAGTTTATTTAATGCAACATGTTAGTGTTTGAGAGGAAATTATTGTGAATGTAACACCTCAATGAACTTAGAATGTTTGTCAAGAATTTTAAATTCCCTTTATTTCTTAATACTAAAACTAATTCACCAATAAAAAACTATATTTGACATCTTGAGTGTTACAAAAATCATATTCTATGCATCTATGAGCTTATTTATGGCATAACAATTCTTCAATTTTTGATTAATTTATCTAGTGCATTGGTGATTTTTTATTAGAACACCAAGATGTCAGGTTGAATTGCACATTGAATGAATTTTCATGTTTAAAGGAAGAACTAATAACATGTTTTGTTGTTGTTGAACTTATTTGAAGCATTATGTCACATAATTGAAAGAATATATCCGTTTTAGGTTCTTCCAAATCTTCCTAGATGAGATTTTGGACTTATGTTATGTCTAGTTTCTTCATATCATCATACACCTTTGCATTATGTTATCTCTCTTATGCACAAATTTAAATAAAACTAGGTTATGTACCTTATTTTTGATACTACAAACAATTAGTCATGAATAATTAGAATTTATCTGATATAATGATATTTTTTGAGCCCTGGCAGTCTATGGAGGATAATCCATAAACTAATTAAGGGATGGGTATGCTTAATTAATGTGGGAATTATATTAATCATGCAATGTAAATAAATGAATAAATAAAAAAACAATATGACATTTTCAATAGAGACATGATAGAAAATAAATCTCTTCTATTCATCATGAACATCATATGTTACATATGTGTATAGTATTAAACTTATAATCAAAGGCCATGTTATTATCATGGATATAATCTTGATAAGGATTATATGGCATTGTCTAAGCCTAAATTTATAAGTGGGGTATAGGGTGAATAATAAATAAATAGTTCTAACACAAGGATATTAAACTAATCTATATCATGCTAATTAATAGAACACTTGGATAAATAATATTCTAAATTTATACAACTTGATTTTGCTAAAAATAGTAAAGTAAAACTCTTGAAAGATATTATAATAAATAAGAAATAAAGGTAGTTAACTGGTTTACTATGTATAGATAGATTTAGATAGGAAACATGTGTAGAATATGTAGGATCAATATTTTAGATCAATCATCAAATTTTGGATATTATACTTTTGTGGCTATGGACACTACTATTAGATTTGGAAACTGCTATTGATGCTAATGTCTAATTATGACATAGGTGTCCAATATGGAATAATGACTAGATTTGGATGAGACCAACTTTATTATTTTGGGTTTTTTGTCACTTTTATGTTGATGTATCCATATCTAAGATACATTTTGTTACTCTTCACTAATTGATCAAAATCTAGCACTTCAACCTTAGAATGAATTCCTTGAAAAATAGGTTAATGGGCTCATGGTGTCAAGTTACCCCAAAGACCCCTCTATCAATGGGTGTTGCCTATATAAATAATAATCCAATGATGGCCTCATAACTATGTAGTTATCCCAAGAAAGTGTGCGTAAACATGGGTGAAATATACTATATGAATATGCATGTAATGATCTAGCTTGTAATTTGATAAATATCACTCACAGGTTGTTCTTTGAATGCTTCAAACATGTAATATGACTACTCCTTTTCTTGATATGAAAGTAGGGATGAATAGGGCATAATAGAGTGCTTGTGCTATTGATTTAGATTTAGTAGGTATTTAACTGGTATTTTATAGATGTTACATGATACACATTTCCTCATCGTAATAAAAAAATAATTATTTATCTTAGTGCCTAAAGATGAATCTCTTATCTACCACATTTAATTTGTCACTAATTGAAAAAATATCATGATATAAAGACAACATCCAATTTATAAAACAATAAACTTATCCTCACAAGGATGATTCCAATGAAAATACTAGACTTTGTAAGTAAGCATTTAATTTTGCTTTTAGACATAATATCCTTTATTGTCATATCACTTAATGCACCATAATAGTTTGTGTTATTGAATAAGAAGTTCCTTATCTTATTGAACAAGAGAATGGGGCCATTTATAGTTACCACTATATCAGACATTATATATCTTAAAAATTCATATGAATGGATTACTATTAGCCTACCTTTGAGAATTATACTCTCTTTTGTAAAAAAATGTAGTCATTGCTAGCTTCATGATGATATTATTCATTCTCCTATAGAAAAAATTAAAACCCTTGAATCTCATTGGCCATTTTTTATGTGGGTATTATATATAATTATAAAGTTTTCTCGATCACAAGATTTCCATGTCTTCATTATTACTACCACCAAATGCTTTACCAAGTGGGTATATTCTATGCCTTTTTGAATTTAATGGTTTTCAATATTTCTAAGTTTATTCTTAACTAGATCATATGTTGTTTTTGGAATATTCACACCATCATAACTGATAATAATGGTAATTTAAATAATGAGATGAATAAAATTTGTGTAAAATTAAAAATTATATACAAATTTTCCACACCTTATCATCCTTAGTGTAATAGCCAAGTTGAATCGACAAGAAAAATATTTAAAAATATCTTGAAAGTAGTATTATGGATTCTCATTTGGATTGGAATCTCAAGTTTTATTCTACACTTTAAGCCTATCATATTAGTGTTTGTACTACCATTTCAGAAACTCCATTTTCTCTAGTTGATGTATTTGAGGCCATTTTGGCACTAAAAGTGGAGTTACATATTTACACATTTCTCTTCACATCATCATCCTTGATGAATAACTTTGTGAATTTTATTTTCACACTTTAAACCTACTGAGATAATTAAAAATGAGTGCATTCTTGACAAATCATCATTAGAAAATTTGAATTACTAATACAATAATAAATTCAAAGTTCAATTTTTCAATGTTGGATATTTAGCATTGAAATTGGATTACACCCACAAAAAAGAGGTTTTTTTCCCAAAAAATGGTGGATTCCTTACATTTTTAACTAATTCTTGGACCTAGCCCTTGTATAATGAATAAAAATGAAATACATATCTTAAAGAATTAACCAATACATAATGTTTGAGGAAATATTTGGTTTGACCTATGTTCTTCTTAGTTTATTTTTAATTACAATTTTCCATTTTTTACAAAAATTACTTGCATGTTTGTAGTTAATTTATATTATTTTCATCTAACATTTTTTCAAGTTCTACTTTGAATCTCTTATTTTTCAACTTAGTGTTACTTTATCTACATGTTTGTGTTCCTTAGAATCAAATCTACTACCTATTTTTTTGTCCTTGGGTCTTTTGTCATATTTACACTTATTCATGTATCAACTTTGTGATTTTTATGGTAAGACCTTGAGAATAAACCAACCCTTCCTCAAAAAAACCAATCAAATTTATCTTTATTTTTACAGTCACTCATTTTCTATTGTTGACAATTTTTATTTTCTAATTATTTGGTATTATTTATCTTTATTTCACCCTTTGTGAGTTTTGATGTCTTTTATATACTTCATAGATTTCAATTTTATATGCTTCATTGATTTATATTTATTGTACCTTTTGGACATTTTTAGTGAGTTTCACTATAAGGCATAGGGAATATGATAAAGGCCTCCTCATAAACACCCTTAATTATTCACTTCACTTCTTTATTTTCTTTTACTCCCAACCTTAGCTAGGTATATTATTATAAAGATAAGGCATTGTTCAAGAGCTGTGTTTTATCACTTAGAGTTAGTCATATTTTATTATAGTAAAATTATTTTAGTCTATCTACATGCCCTCATCCACATTTTACCTTATCTTATGATTATGTTTCAAACTACTTGTCATTGTACCATCTCCCTTTATACATTTTTAGGATAGGGGAATCTCAGTCATTTTATACTCACTTCCATGACTTCCAAATTTTCACTTCTTTTTGGGATCACCAAGGTCAGTTTCAAGATAAAAATCATTTACAAAGTGGAATTCTATGAGTATTTAGGAATCATGGTCTCTAGGTTTCCCTCTCTAGTACCTATGTTTAATCTCTCTTGTCTTATTCATGTTTCACACCCGTGTTTGGTTTTTATGAATCTATATGAAAGAGTAAAATATAAAAATAAAAAAGATTTAATATCCATAACATAATAAAATTAAATTATAAAATTCAAATATATAATATAAAAGTTAGATCACACTAAAAAGTGATCTTTTTAACATTTCCTATTATATTTGAAGTGATAGTGCGAAGATCTATTGGGGTGTGATAGTCAAGTAGTCTAGGGTAAAAGATCTCAATGTGTGTGTGTCTATATATATATATATCTATATCTTTATACATTATAGTGCCACCTACTTTCTCATGTAAGTACCCAATCTTCACATTAGAATGATAAATCTATAATGGGTTTTGAGGAGCAGGAAACATGTTTTTGGAAGGTAGAATCATTTTATTATTCAAGCATACTAGCCTTTATACAATAAATTTTATACTTCACTAGTTAGTCTAAGATTATGTTTTCTAAGTGAGGTTATTTACAACCATTGATGTTGAAAACTCTTAGTGTTTCCAAAATGATTAAAATGTCTTATTTTTGGTAAAGACTAAGTTATTGCCTTCGTGATGTCTCCTTTTAACTCCCTCTATTTTTTCCTATTCACAGGCAAGTTTTGTTCTATATCTCTCCTATTATATTTATTTCCTATTCATAATCTCTTTCAAACATGTTAGGATTATGACAATTTTAGCATTTTATTTTTAGAATAGAAGTTACATCTTTGAGTTTTTACTATATGTTATCCTTGTCATTGCCTTATATTTTTAGGATTCATCTTAACTATGTTTTGCACCTTTATTCTTATATTTTATTTTTACAATCCATTTAACCACCTTTTTCCCTTTCATGATTTCATGTTTCCCCCCCTTTTTTGGGCCATTTAGTTCTATTTATACTTTTTATAATAATTTTTTGAAAGTGGTTTCTATTTATCCTAAATTGATATATATACTATTAGTCAAAATTTATATGTGTCATTTGAGTTTACAATTATTTTACTTTGGATGCATTTCTTAGGTTTTTATCCCATAATAGCCCTAGCTTGATGGATCACCAACTTTCCATTGCTATTTTTTGTTTCGTTGGATATTTTGTTTCAAATTTAGCCTTATCGATCTCAACTTGATAGAGTTTAATATTTCTTAAATCATTTCTAAGAGTTTTTATATACATCCATTTATTGACTATCTTGTATAAGCATGTATTGATTTATCCATTTATAATCGTGTATCCTTAGGGTTTATCAAATGCACTTATTGCACACTCTAAAATCAATACTATGTTGTTTACATGCATCATTTATGTGGAAAGTTAATTCAAGTATGAATAGGTAAATTTCATTCATTAATTCATTTATCATCATTTATTTTAATTTATGCTCTTTTTTTATTTCTTATGTATCTATCCTGAAGTAACAACTTGGGTCACACTATTGTGACACGTGATGATATTTGAGTGGGGAATATGTATACACTATTTTTTTTCACCTTATCACTTTACTAACACTTTATATTATATGTGAGTTTTAGTTCATTAATATCCTTGAGTGATGTCCTAAGGAGTGCACTAGGAATGCAGTGGGATAATCTCATGGTACTTTACTATAGATGTTTGTATACTATTTATTCATACATTCATTACTATTAGTTTTACCTCCTTTGAGTCTCTTTCCATCTTACCTCTTTGTATATTTTATTTTAAATATTAATATAAACCCTATATTCATACAATATCAACTATGCTAATACAAACTATTTCATTCTTATATTTCCTTATATTATATTTGTGCAGTCGATACAGTTTTGAGTCATGTCTCTACTAGTTGTATTGTATATTAATGGATGATATATTTATATGTAAATTGACATCATTCTACATCCTTCTAACTATATCATATTGGATGATATCATCAACTTAGAGTTCAAGGTTATTTTTTTTGTATTGGATTCATATATATAAAGGTAATATTATTATAAAAAATAATATAACACATTGATTTTCTCTAATTATGGTCCCATTTATGTTATTAATAATTTAAGGGAAGTGTTAAAGGTTAAATTATTATCTTTGATGTCTACTATTTATTAAAGGTCTTTGAATCTCAAAATGATGAATCATATCGAAGAGTTATCTTATTTTTTTGAGTCCTGAACTATGGATATCTAGGTCTTCTTATTGCCATTTGAGGTCTTCATCCTCCATTTTTTTTAAAGTGCCACTTGAGCCAAATGGATATATTGATGTGATGATGAGTCCAAGGTAAATATCTCTATGAATATTATATTTCATTTATTATTTAGTAGATAAAATTGCTTTGTTCATTACTATAGTTTATGTATGCTGTTAATCCTTATGATTCTCGTTATAATCAATAAGCTGATAAAACTATATGGTTTCTTAAGATTTCCATTATTAATTCAGGTTTCATATACCACATGTTAGTTTACCATTGCACTACTTACCTTATTATTAATTTAGTAAGTTATAGCTATCTTGGATCTAGGTTACACATATTCCTTAGTTCAGTGCATGTGGTACTATTATTATATACTTGATACTTCCACTTTGTTACCATGGTTATAATCATTGTTAAATATTGAGGCATAGTAAGAGCCACACCCCATATATTATAAGTAAGATGTGTAACTCTATCCTCTTGAAATTTGAGTGCAGATTTACCTCTAATAAGTTTATGGTTATTCTATGTCCTTACCCACTCTTCCAAGTGTATGCAAGATATATCATTATGACCTTGTTTGTATCTTATTCTATTTAGAGAAAGAGGATATTTAAAGATCATCCTAGCCCATGCATACACAATCCACCTTGATTTTTAAAAATAAAAAATTAATCTTATGTTTGTAATATTTTTAAATCCCTCAATAGGCTTAGGGTAAAAAATAAATGGTAAACAAGCAAAGTAATCTAATAAAGTAAACAAATGAAATGAAAATAACTCCTTAATGTGATCCAAGTATTGAATCCATGCTTCAAGACATGGATCATTACCTTCAAATCCATTCATAGTCTAAGGAGGATTAGGAATGAGGGCCATGGAAGGTTCATCCTATCATTCTTATTTTTCTCATCTTCTCAACACTCTAAGTTTTTAATTGAAACCTCTTGGGAATAGATATCCCTTATGTGTAACTTTATAAAGATGATTAGTGCCTTATTTAGGGGTTTATAATTGTATAGTTTATATTAAAATGATCCAATGGTGGATATTGGATCCTATACTATTTTAAGGGAAGTGTGATTTGAATTTAAAATATATAATATTTTTCTCTTTAACTATTATTTATTATGTGAAATTATGTCTTGAGTGGGGTCATGTGACTTAAGTGACATTCCTATGAAACTAAATGTTGTAAATTAGATAATCCATTTCTATTTAAAAATTTGTAATAACTAAATCAAACATTATAAATAAATAACATTGGTGGAATCATGTTGGACTTAGGGAATGGGTGACTTTGCGAACTTATTTTATGTGTGGAATCCTTTCCATATTAAATTAACTTGATCCCTTATAACTTGGGATTTAAACCAATGAATATTTCAGTCATATATTACCTTAGAAATATATGGCTTTATAAATATTAGAAAAATTTAATAAAATAATTACAAAGTTTTCATCAAAATTTATGCACGTTTACTATAATAAATACATTTTGTTCATCTCTTATTTTATCTTTATCTCACCTTGTGCTTTAGACCATTTGTGTGTTCCCATTTGGATAATTTACCCTTATCCAAATCTTTCTACATTTTTAAGTCCTATTTTTTGGAGGTTATCATGATGTTTCATAATGTTTAATTTGAATTTAATTGTCAACTATATGTATACATTTGATAGTATACTTTTTAAAACTAAAATGTTATATCATATAATAGATTTATGTGAAGGACATAAATGGTATAAAAATTAGTAAATTATAAAAACATTGTGATGAAATATGAAAAAATGTCTTTTTTTTTGGGGCTACAGCTACATGGAAATTGGTGGAAAGTTGAGGTTATTAATTTTATTTTATATTTTAATTTGTCTTAGCTCGATAGTTGCCTAGGTAGACATAGAGTCTGACAATTTAGGTAGGAAAATGCCATATTTCAATTAAAAAAATATATTTTAGGCTTGTTGCTTTATCAAAGTTGTCTTTATATGCATTCTAGAGATTTTGTGTATTAGTCAGGAGCTACCTAAAATAGACTGGAGCCAAATTACTGTATTATAAATCCTAATCTCAAAATGTTTGGTGCTTGTTCTAATACTAAATTTATATGATTAAAATAGTCTGAAGCAAGACTTAAAGTGTCTAAAAAATGATTTGAATTTGATTTTGCAATTGGATGTTTATTTCAAAACTTTAATTATCATTACTCAATGGATGGTATAACTTGCTTGTTTTTAAAAATATCATATTATCTATTTTCAAATAAACTATTAATCAATATAAGGGAATAAATAACCTAGACCACATTATCTCGTAGACAAAAACTAAAAATTAAAATATACACTATAATTTGCCTTAAACAAGTTAAAATATCCTAAATCACACCTAAATCCCCTTTTAAACTTAGAGTTCATGGAGGAGAAAAGTTCTACTTGTTTTCTATAGATGAGAAAAAATTGTACTCTTATCATCTCTCCTTGATTTAAGAACTTGCAGGACCTCTTAAAAATTATCTATATCTTTGGATATTTATGGATTCGATGAGTCTAGTGAAATTTTAATCCTTTGTAAAATTTTTCCAACTATTAATATTGTTAGTTTCAACATGCCCTTTGTCTTAATTCTATTTTTTGATTCCATATTTTAAACTTTTATAGGGTTTCTCAAAAACCATGTGCCATGAAGGGATATATACCAAGAGAAAATGGGGCCTATATCTCATCCCAATCCATAATTTCATTCTACAATTGAGCTATTATTTTAACAAGGTTTTTAGCCCTCTTGAGTGCCCATACTAAGGTTGTTTAGGGAGATTAAATCATTTTTACTTAAGGATTCATTCGCATGTAAATAACACCTAAGAATTTTTATGTAAAGATAGACATGCATACATTAAATACATCTTCAACTTATTCATATTGTTCAACCCTAAAATGGAAAATCTAAGTTGGTTGGAGTTAGCCTTATATTAATATTAAAGGGGTATATACAACTATGCTAGGCATAAGGGTGATAATTAGATCTATAATAGGCCAATTAGATGATAAACTTAGATATAAACATAAACTAAATTTATTATAATTATAAAGTCTAAATATGGAAAGTATCACTATGCTATATATATAAATGATAAATAAGTGATCTACTTATCTTTTTCTAATGTTAATGTAGTTATAGATCTGGAACAAGTAGAAAGCAAGCTGGAAGGAGATTCTAGAACAATCATCAGATTCTACCTTCGATGTTTCTAATTCTTTAGACAATATTGTTAGCTTGGGATAGTTGCATTAACACTAATATTTAGGTTAGATGTTAGTGTCTTGTATGGAATACCTACTAGAATAAGATATAACCACCTAGATGCTTTTGGGTTTTGCCTTGATTTTGCTTTGGTGCATTTAGATATGGGTCATGGACTATCATTCCTTGTGAAATGGAAAAATCCTAGTTCTCCTTCTTCATAGTGAGCTTGGGGAAAAATGGGTTAGTAGGTAGATTGTGTCAAGATGACCCCAAAGACCCCACTGTTAAAGGGTGATACCTACATAGCCAATAATCCATAAGAGGCTTTAGATTGATGTGGTTCTCCCCTACATGTTGGATTGTGTGTGAATCATACAATATATTCAAATAAAGTAAAATAATGACCTATCTTATAACTTGGAAAATAGAGCTCTTAGGATACTCCTTTAGTACTTAAAACTTGTAGATGTGTTATACCTACGACTGGTATGGAAATAGAGAAGCTTTGTTTAATTGACTGCTTGATAATGATTTTGATAAGTTGCCTTGGTATCTTTGGTATTTTTATAGGTGAAGAATTAATTAGGATTGATCTTGTATTTATATCAATCCCTTTGGATTAATAACTCACATTAAATCACTCATGTTGATCATTAGGATACATTTCATTTGCAAACTAGATGACTTCAGGGCACTAGACACTTGCGTCAAGACATGCCATTAACATCAATGCTATTATTTGTCCTAGACATTAGTGTCTAAGGAGAATAAAAGTAGGTACATGTTCTAAACTTGTAGAGATGGAACTTAAGTACATTTTAAGCATTCTAGGAAAGATAAAAGGCCTAGGTCATTAACATAAGACTAGTCAAACCAAGAGATATAGGCCAAGAATATTGTAGAAAAGTTATTTTGCTTAATCCATTTCCTTAGTCAAACACTTATCTAGTTATCCAAGTTAGTTCTAGATTTGTTAAAACTAGGTGCAAACATGGACTAATATTATAGCACTTAACATTTATCACTCAACTATACTAACATCAATTCACATAAGCTACAAGCCTTATGCATTCACCCAAAGTACGTAGAGAGAGAATTGAGGCCCACATTGGGATAATCATGCCATGGTATGACTCATTATTCAATGGGATTGGTCATTACCATAACAACATTTGTAAGTTTATTAGCACAAGCCATTCTAGGTGATGTCTGACTGTTTGTAGGTGTAAAGTCTATTTGGGGAACTCATTATGGGAATAGGGGTACAAGCCTATATTGGGCTAGTCCTATGTTCTTAAGGGTGTAAGCCTTTGTGTTACTAATATAAGCATCATTCAAGCACTTTGGTGGATAAGGGAATTGCTTATATCAAGGGGTTTATTCTCAAACTAGCACTCCATTATAGGTGTCAAAGCTTGGGTGCATGCCCTTTCCTACACTTAGGCTATTTCAAAGTTTAGGTCAATATCATTATTTAGAATAGAAATTCCATTAATGACTTAGAACAAAAATTTAATTAAAAACACATTCTTATATCAAAATTACACTACTTTAACTATTGCATTCTAGTCACATTCAAAGAACCTTACCATAACCATATAAAATAGATCAATACATAGATAGGTGCAACACCATTATTCAATTACCAAGGTTAAAATAATAGAGTTTATATGAACAACAATAGAGCACATGATCATATAGATAACTATCAACCTAGAGGTTCATAGGGGAGATTAGGAGGTACAAAGTATATCTTCATAGGTATCTATGCTAAAACTATGTTTTAATGGCAATTGCTTTACTAGGCATGGAATCAATTCTAAAGAGCTTCAATATCTCAAAGTTGTATCTCTCTATTTAATAGATCAAGGTTGGTTTTATAGAACTTGGGAAAATCTTCTCACTAGGATGGACAATGCACATCAGATGCTAAATTGGAGCCTTAGTTGATCATTCAGTCAGCTCCATCACCTTGCACTAGTTGCACTTCAGTTTCCACATGTAGATACTCATGAAGATACCTCAAAAAATATGGGTGCTAGTTAACTACTTGACAACTGACACATTATGAAAATTGATTCCTATAGCTAGCATAAAAGATACCAAATACTAGTAATCATTCTACATGATTGCCTCATGCTAAGATATCTATTGAGTTATCATAGGTCCAATCTTAGTCAAAAAGGGGCCCAACATTACCCCATAAAAAAATTCTAGTTTATCCTCAAACTAGTCTTTCAATGCCCTAGGCACACAAAACTCTAATTTATATTACTTTAATTTAGTGCTGAAGTTCTCAAAGCCCTTGATGACAAGCTTGATTTCTTCAATGGTACTATCAAAATCTATTGAGGCAACACTAAGCGTGAGCACATCAATTTTCTCTAACTCTTTTTTGAAGGCTTATAGCCTTTCTTTTGCCCTATTCACTCCTCCATCTAAGATTACCCCTTGATCATGGGCCTTTGTTTGAAAGGCATAGAAGATTTCTTCTAGGTTCTATTTCTAGTTCTTAACCTAGGTGCTCAAGGTATTAAACTTTTCCATTATCTATTTGCACCCGATCTTGCTAATAGTGTACACTTTTTCCATCAAATATTCCTTCTCCCCCTTTTCCTACTTGAGGCATGCATCAATGATTAACATTTGGTTGGATAAGTTCATGAAGATGGTATGGACTGCTTTTGTGCCTTTTTATAGTTATGTGAAGAGGTCTTTTACCTCTTAGAGCTTGTCTGCTAGCTCCTTTTATAGGATGGTGGAAGGGTCTTCCTCCTTTTCTTTCTAAGCTAGTTCTAATTTAAACCTTGGAAGTATATGCTCCACTATCATGTAAACCTTATCAACCTTTGAAATATTCAAAATTTTAATGCCATCCAAGAGGGATGGCTCAGCTTCCTCTACACGCTCAACTAGTTGTTGCATTTTGAACTTCATGGCCTTTACTTCTTCTACTTCTAGTGTGATCTTCTTCCATCTTGAAGTTATAAATTAATTAATGATGTTATTACACACTAATTTAGAGGCCATCTAGATGATTATGTTGGTTGACCTAATTGGGTTCATTATCTGGGGGTTTATAAGAAGGGAATCATGCCCTTCTTTTGGTTCCTTTGTGCCTAGTATGGCCTTTTGTGGCACCTTGAAATGAGGCTCATCCATATAACTATCAAAGGTGAATGATATATTTTGGCATGTATTTGTTATGTCATCTCTAAGGGGCATGTACTCAAACATATAGTAATATTAATTGGTTCACCCCTTCTATGCCTTTTCCCTTAAGCTTGGCTGGTCACTTTTTTCCTCAATGAAAACCAACTCCATATATTCTCCTTCCTTTTCATCAATGCTAGTGATCTCTTTAGTGCTTCCCTCTGACGTTCCTACCTCTTGTTCTAATAGGGGTTATTCCTCAAACTTGTCCCCTTGGTCTATTTCTTCTTTTACCTCAGTGCCAACTTTGCCCTCTTATTTTTGCTTGGTTTTTTTAGTGCTCTTCATTTGCTCTTTCAAGGAACCAATATCACCTTCCTTGTCTCTAGGAATCCCTTCACTACTTACGTGTGCTTGTGGTAAAAATTATTCTATTTTTATGGTAGAGGTGCTAGGCACCTTTGCTACTTTCTCCTCCATTGGTTCTATGCTTTTGGCAACCTTCTTTTTTTCCTTTTATTTCTTGACCCTTTCCTCTTGGGCCTTCTTTTTCTTTGCCTTCCTCTTCTTAGCTTGCGTTAAGGCATTTTATTCTTTGGCCTCAACTTTCATAATTTCATCTTGGGTCATCTTGGCCTCCCTCATTACTCTTCTCTTTCCCTACATCTCCAATTCCATTCTTATTTCTTCTTCACTATGAACCATTTTACTCCGTGCACTTTTATTCTCCTCCTTAGTTTAAGGAGTTTGTGTGGAGGGGGTTCTTTTGATGGGGTGATAGGTAGCTTTTATATCTTTATAAGCATGATGGTAGTGATACCTTAGAAGGATTACTAAACTTATTTAGTTTTGGGCTTCTCTTCTACTACTTCTTCTTGGATAATGTAAACTTTCATCCCTCCTCCTCCTTCCTCCATCTCTTCACGTGCCTCTTACAATTCCAATTCCTTAGGCACCTCTTGTGCACCCATCTTTGCCAAGGTTATTTTGGACATTTCAACTATTCCCTTAGACTTATTTTTCTTCTTTCTTTACTTAGGTGAAGTAATCCATAACGTGAAGGCCATGTGATTCTTATTTAGTGTAGAGGGAGTTTCTTCATCATCAGAGGCTATCTTTAATAAAAGGAGCTCTTTTATCTCCTAAAGTGTCTCCCCCTTTTTCTTTTGGGGAGACTACTTTTGTGTTACTAGTATAAACCTCCCTTCATCACTAATTCAAAGGGGGAGGTCATCATCATTCTCGGTGCTCATGCCCTTCTTCCTTGGATTCATCTCATAATAAAGCATATGGATGTGCTCAAGAATAAATTATTTTTAGAGGGGATCGATGTCAATGTGATTTGAGTCATCCTCCTCATCTTTGGTAGCTTTCCTTCCTAGGTGCACATATTGGTACTACAAAATTCTCCTCTCCAAGTCTAACTCCTTCACTGGGACATCTAGCTACTACATATTAGGGATCTTTCTTATCTCCTCCCTAAAGTAGTTCATGGAGAATACATAAGGAAGCTTGAGCCAACCCAATCAGTTTCCATCTATTAGCACTAGACATACTACACATAAGTGTTTCATAATAGTAAAGGTCACTTTTCTAAACATATTTTAGGGAAGCTCCTTAGGGATGCATCATTCTAGCCTTAATGCTTTGATATACTACATACACCACCTAATCACTTAGGTATTGTTCTTTATAGAGAAGGAAGAGGGGAAAGTGAAGTCTTGGTATTTTTGTGCTGGGGAGTATTTGTGCTCTAGGAATACCCAAATATCATCTTCATTACTATTGGGCACATTGATATCCTCTATGTCTATTAAAATCAATATTGACCCCCACTTAAAGGTATCCCACATTGTATGACACTCTAGTGCATTCATTATCATTTCCTCTATAATTAACTTTATAATGTTAAATTTAACCCCCTATACCATGTGATAGGTGGCTTTGGTGACATCTGCCCATTGACTATCGAGGAAAAGTTTTGAAATCATGAGGCATGCCACCAACTTCATGCTGGGGTCCTTAATATCTTTTATAGGGAATGCAAATCCTCCCTTAAATCACTCAAATATTTTCATGACCCTTTCAACTTCAGCATCATCTTCCATCATCTGGTGGATGTCTACACCAGAGTGTAGGATCCCATTAATTCCACTTATTAGGCATACTAATATTTTCATGCACCTCCTCACAAAATAGATGTGATCTCCATAGACATGTGAAAGGAGGAAATGTATGATTTCTTCTAACTTCCTAAAGCATAGTAACTCATAGATCTAAGTTGCGTCAGAGGTCATAAGTCTATCTCGGATGGTGACATTGAACGACATCACCCCTGATTATATTTTGGCCCCATGTCTACCATCTAATATTACACTAGATCTTGTGCATAGATTTAGGTATGGTGGTTATATTATTTTAATCATTAGGTGTGTATGAAAGACATCTAATTCTCCCCTACCAAGACCTCCAGGGGAAACTACATCACTTGGAATGACATTTTTGTAAGTGCCTCTATGTCTAATTCTAAAATGCTTACTCATACAATGGGATATGCCTTGATCTTCACAGTAGCCATATCTTCTACTATCCACACCCTATTGGCATCCTTATATACCTATTATGGACTATAAATCATGTAGTTATTTCCCATCCTGAACTGGATAGTGTTTAATCATGGTTTGTTTACTTTACTGAAGACTCTAATTTTTGTTAGTGCTTCTCACTGTCGTGAGGTTTATGACTATGGATTCAACTCTTGAGCTTCACATACTATTAATGGTGGCCCCAATGTCACTCCTATTTTTTACTACCTATTTTTTGTATAATTAGTGCCTTACACTTCTCTATTCTAATCTCAAAGAAAATGCAATTCCTTTCTATACTCAATTGTTCACTTTTGGAGTCTGTGGTGCTCAAGGGTTCACTTTGGTAGCAATTGTTTGTTTTGGCTCTAGTCATTGGTCTACATTTTGGGTGAAAATTATCTCAAGGTTTGTAACCTTAATTAGTCAGTCTATCATTGCTTTATACCCTTAATTTCATCTACCATCTCAATTATAGGTGATTATTCATGTGGTGACATCTAGAGTTCTTGGAAATCATAAAATATCATGAAATTCATGAAAAACCATTACCACCTACACATTAAATATGTATCTTTGTGCCTCTACCATCACCTTAATAAATCCTTTAATGGTGTTTTTGGTGAAGTGACATGTAGTTCAAATAGTTACTTCCTGTCTCACTTTAGGTGGATCTTAGCATGTCCTGATGATCTTTCTCCTATGCTTTGTTCATTTGACATGAAATTCAATTTCCTTATGGAAAATTAGGCACAAAGCCTCAAATGCACATGAATAAACCTCCATGTTTCCATATTTTTTTCTATCTGCACTTTCATTTCAAACATGCTTTCCTATCTTGGTCAATTTCTATGTGTTCTCATCTCTTTGCCTTGGCCTATCCTAGCTCATACAAATCATTTATGTCAGACCTCTAGTGATTTAATATCCTCTTATATCTCTCTTGCATGATCATCTTGTGTGTTTATTTCTATCCATTATGTACTAGCATCTTGTGTGCCTTTATTTCATCTTATGTGCATGATCACCCTTTGTGCCTCTCTTTTTCCCTTGGTGCTCATATGTTCAAAGTCTATCAAACTCCATCCACCCAAAAATATAGGTTTCTAGCCTCAATCACTTTATAAATCATTTGTTCTTGACTCACCTAATTGTTTTTGTGTGTATAAGTTCTAGAATATTTCTCTTATAGGCCTAAAATCATCACTTATTCACTCTAACAGAATAATAATCACAAAATATAAGGAAATGTTTGGCTTGTTCCAAACATCATTCAGGTCAAACCAACACAACTAAATTGTGATCAAGAAGTTAGTGTCTTATGGTGCAAGCACCATCTTATTTTAAAGCTTTAATTGGTTACCATTAAAATTCTTAGGGAGCATTTCACTAGATAACATGTACAATTTTCATGCACCAGTTTCCAATATATTATGGATGACATATGGGCCCATCCACCTTATCTTTAGTTTTCCTAGTTGCTTAAGGTACTTGGAATCATAGAGAAAGACTAATGCTCCTTTAGTTAGCACCTTGTATTTAATATGGTTATCATGCTAGAGATTCTAGTGTACCTTCTTTATCTATTGGCTCTATTTTTCTTGAATGTGTACCTCATCCAACTACTCCAAGTTATCTAGCCTTATACTTAATGATTCTTGGTCATATAAATGACCAATTTGTGCTATGCACATGATGGCACCAATAAATCCATTGGGAGAATTTCCCCTATGCCAAACACTAGTTGGAATGGTGTAGCCTTATTTAGGTGCTTGTAGGTTATGCGGTATACCCATAAAACTGTCAACACTCGATCATCCCAATATTTTCAACCAACATCACATATTTTTGTGAGGCACATTCCAAGTATCTTTTTGAATGCCTTAATGATTCCATTTTCTTGGGGATGATATGGGGTGATCTTGTGTGTGCCACCATGTACTTGGCTAGTAGGATTTTCATAGTTTCATTGAGGAAGTGTGTTCCTCTATCGCTAGTTAAATTGAGTGGGCACCCATAGCAACTTATAATTTTCTCCCATAAGAACCTTGTGGTTGTGTATTTTTTAGTAGGCATTACCTTGGCCCACTTTGTAAAATAATCAATGGCTACCAAAATATACCTTACATCTATGCACATTATTGTGGAAGTGATTAGACCAACAAAATCAATGACCCATTTTTAAAATATCACCTTAGAAGGAAGGGGGATGAGAGGCATCTCATCCCATCAGTTTGTCTTACCTATGTGATGGCATATGTCACATGCCTTAGCATAATCCTTTAAATCTTGGAATAGGCTTGGCCATCACAAGACTGATTACAACACTTTATGTATCATTACATCTATAACACAATGGAATCTTGAAATCCCCTCATGCATCTCACATCGAATGGAGTCCCTTCATGTTCCAAAACACATTAGTGTAGGACTTCATCTTGACTTAATTTATATATCTCCCCATTAATGATCTAAAAGGGGGTGGTACAAATGATGAGTTGATTCTTCTCTTTGGTTGTCAGGGTCTGGGTTGTAAACATAGATGTTATAAATGTGGCTATCTCCAACAAGTATTTAGGAACATGCTAGAATATATAGAGTTACACATCTGGCATGCCATCTTTAATGGGCACTACCACATCACTAGAGTTGATATGTGATAAATGGTCTAGTCCTGAGTTTTGCTTTCTAGGTTTCCCCACAACTAAGAATTAGAATTATTGAAATAGAACTATCCATATACAAATATACCCATGGAGAATGGGATTATTCATAAGGTACTTAAGTGACTCATGATCAGTGAAAAATATGAATGGGGTCACCAAAAATTATTACTTGAATTTATAGAGGATGTAGACCATTGCCATGCATCACACTCGATAATTGTGTAATTTTGATCTGATAAGGCTAATTTGTGAGTTGTGAAAGAGATATGATGATCCATCTTACCTTCACTAGGTTGTGCCAAAATAACACTAATTTTAGATCTAAATGCATTAACATGAATGTGGAATGGAGTCATCTAGTTAGGAAACTAAAGGATAGGTGTGTTATCTAACTTGAGTTTTAGAGTTTCAAAGGCATCCTCTTGCGTTGCACCCCACTAGAATGGGCCATCTTTACATAACAACTCTTCTAATGATGTTATGATCCTTGAATATCTCCTTATAAACTTTATATAATAACCATAATGGCCAATAAAGGTGTGAACATATTTCTACATAGGAGTCTAGAGCTATAGAATAATAGCAATCTTTGTAGGGTCGATGAGCAGACCATCTTTATAGATGATGTGCCCAAGCAAGGTTTTAAATAGTGTCACAAAGATGCACTTCTTAAGGTTTAAGGATATTTGTATCTATTATCACCTCTCAAACATGAGGTGAAATTTATCATAATGGTCTCTCATGAGCCCATACACAGTCCAATCATCAAGTACACCTGGAAGAACTTATGGGTTAAATCCTTGAAGGCAGTGATGACCACTCCGGAGAATATGGCTGGCACATTTTTGAGCCCAAAGGGAATCATGTTATATGAAAAATAAACCCATTATATTTTAAAGGTTATCTTATTCCTATCCTCTTCTTCAATTTGGACTTAATGGTATCCATACAAACCATTGGTGAAATTATATATTTCATATCCTGTGACTCCATCCAAGACTTCATCAATGAATGGAGTCAGGAAGGGGTCAATGACATAAGCAACATTTAATAGTTAGTAATAAACATAAATGTGGATTCAACCATCCTTATTAATGATAATAATCATGAGTCTCACCCATTATAATTATTGTATGATGTAGATTACTCTTGTGGCCAACATACCATCAATCTCTATTTTAACTTTAGCATAAAGATTGGGGTTCATTCTATAGGGGTGATTTTTGAAAGGTCACATACCATACACTAGTTTTATAATAATTTTTATAAGGTGTGGGTGGGTTTCATTCATGTCCTGATAATTGTGTGGAAATAAATCTTAAAACTCCTTCAAAATATCCATAATTCATGCCATCTCTACGTCAGACTAATATACACCCAAAGTAGTCATCTTTGGTTCTCCTTATGAGATGGTATCAAATTGGGTGGTATTGAGTGGTATAAATTAGGGCTCATTTATCTCCTAATGTGTGTCCTCAACTTGCCTACTCCCCTCAATTGTTTTTATGTGGAGATGTGTAGGGTATTCCTCGTTAGGGGCATTATCATCCATTTGGTGCATGATCTTCCTCTTTCCTATCAAGGACGTCTAATTTGAAATTTTCCAAACATCATTATCTTCATAATTCAAGTTACTGTTGAGTACATATTCCTCAAATAATGTTTTGAGTGATAATCCTTTCTCATTGAACATATCTTGTAGGTGCTCCTCTAAGATTTTAGTGTCCTCAAACACTGCCCTTCGAATGACTTGCAATAACTCGATTAATTTTAGGTTATGTGAGGAAAAGGAAAAGGTGTACACAAAATTATCCTTAAATAAATCCTAAATAACTATCTCATAGAACATTTCATTGACCACATACCAAGCTTGCAACCACATATTCAAGGTTTTATAGAATATATGCACCCACGAGTTCCTTAAGGTATTTTCACTGTAAGTAGTCCATATTTCTTTGCATAAGCATATATGTGCCATTGGGTTTGAATCACCAGATTATGAAAAAATGTCTAGGTCCTCATTTTTTTTAATCTAGTGTAGATGGTTACTTTTACATCCTACCAAGTTGGCAAGCTAGGTCTCTACACTACCCACAAATGAGCAACAATGCTTCTCAAACTAGACACCAGTGTGCCCATCCTATCTACTTCCTTCAAGACATCATAAACATATTATTATATAGGATTGATCCCCTTATATCATAAGAGTTATAAAACTTTACCTTTAATCAAGTGAAACACTCTATTTCCCTTATTCCTATTATAAGGGACTCTTTATAATGTGCAATCGATCTGGAACCATCTAGTCCTAATAGGTTTGGCACCTTGGTACTCACTAGATGAAACCTATGAAAAGTGGTTTCATAAGTTCCTTCAAACCATTGGTCTCACGATACATTGATAATGTCTAAGGCTGACTATCCATCATCCCAAGAAATCACTCCTTGGTCATTGGGGTTGATAGTTTTGGTGTCTTACAATGTGATATTGTAGATATGGTTGATTTCATCTTCAAGATCAACACTTTCTACATAAGGGGGTCTTTGATCACTTGAAATGTGGATCACAACCCTCTCCTTGCCATTTTAAAATTTCATATAATGCTTCTTAAAGTGTATGTCAACATTATTTATGTAGCACCATGGCCTACATAAGAGTGTTGGATAATTATTTTGCTTAGCTAATTCAATCACTTTGAAGTTAGCACAGAAATTTACACCCATAATATATACAATGACACCCTTTAGAATTCTAATTGGTTGCATCTTGGATTTATTAGCCATGAAAATAACATGAGGGGAAGGCCTTAAGGCTAGCCTACCCATATTATCCCATGTATTTCATGTTAATGCATTAACCTCAAAACTTATGTCCATGAGGATTTTACATATAGACCATCCAGTAATGGTGGCATTTACTAGGAGATCTTGATTATACTCTGCATTCTATGTATGCCTGACCTCTCATGCTCTTTCCATGTGTGGTGTAGTAATTTAAACTTGCTTATACCTTGCATGATCTAAAATTAAATTCTTCAACAATGGTAACATCCCTTTTATTTTTAGGAGGCACAAGATCTCTATTAGCTCTTATACCTCAATCTCTTGGTTATCTTGCTTCTTGCAGGAGGTAAAAACTTGTGCCTCTAGATCTCATGCCATTTGGAGTTCTCCTTGTAAGTTTTGAATGATGATCATGGCCTATTACAAGACATCTTTCTAGCATGTAGGGTTAGGGTAAGGCACAACTTTGGGTTTTGACTACATGATGTGCTCAGTGTGATTCAATCCCCCATATTCCAAGCATAACTTTAGTACTGGTGAAACTGGTGACTGAGTGGTGAATCCACTATGAATGGTTTCTTGTGATTTAATTGGATCTATGTAGGTTAGTTGTGCCTTTGGAGTCTATTTCTCTACTCTAGGCTTACACCTAATCATTCTTATGCCTTTATGTATGATGGGTTAGCCTTGGGTTAAATTTTTATACAAGTCAGGGCATTATTCAACCTTTTTCATTTTTCAACAATACCCACACATTGGATGTGTTGGGTAGTTATGATGATAGTGCTCAGTTAAACCACACTTGTAACATGATCATAGTGGGAATATTCCTCTACTAAGTCCACTTTACCCTTTGGTGCCTCTTTGCATCCCATAACTTGCATTCTACTGGCCATAGCCCTCATTTCCTTGGATTACTTACCCTTTAGCTACTACAGTTACTTATTCTATGCCTCTCTCCATATTTTCATGCATCTTATTGATTACATGATAGGTAGTTATGGTATGAGTGTAGGCATCACACAACTAATGATATATGGTTGTGTTAACCTGACTGGCACATTATAATAAAGGATAGTTATGAAGATCATGCACATCATGAAAAACCTCACAACTTTGAAGCAATGTGCACACATTCCTTCGAGGGTAGTTATTTATGTTATGGCCTTCTATCTTGTAGTTGGTGCACCATAATCTACTTCGAGCATCTAGTGATGAACTAGCAATCAATTTTTAGAGTTGGTTGGCCATGGATGCAATTTGTGTTTTGATGAATGGGCTGATCATAGTGTTAGTACTTCCAACTACTTAGCTCTAAGCTTATCTTCAAGAACTTCTCAAATATCTGTGAATGTCTTCATAGAGAGCACTCATCTAAATGGTACTAACAATCCTCTAATGAACCATTGAGTGTGTTGAGAGGGGTGAATTTCATAAAAAAGCTTGGAAATAAGATTTTTAAACCTAACATTATATAGGTGCATGCCTTCTAAGATCCCTTGGCTAATTTCCTTGAGCACAACGATGATCTGTTGTTCAAACTCAAGAATGTCAAATTCATTCAAAATGCCTCCTTTAAGGTATCATAATCAATCATAGCCTAGTTAATATCAAATTTATTATACTAAGTATGAGCACAATCAAGTAGAGTTGTCTCGAAATAGGTTTCCTTACACTCCAACTAGGTTATACCTTGATCAACCATTATAGTTCACATTTTAACACATGCTCTATGGAATTTTCCATTCCATGGTCTTTTGGCAAGTGCATTTCGATCTCATATATATTTATAATGGGGGGGGTGATGGCACTTGAGGCACTTAACCCCCTAGTACTTGTCTTGGTGGTGGTCCTCTAATGCCTTCTATCATTGGGTTGGGTGTTGAACCCATTGTTGTTGTTGGTGCCATTGAAGTCAACAACATGATACTACTCACTTATAGCACTGAGCCACTTCTTATGGGATTTTTCCCAATTTGTGTAGTTGATATTGGCCAAACAAGAATGCTTTCACTTATATTTTGTGTTATTAAGCTATCACCCAAAGGTCTTTGGGTATCTTCACTTATCTCTTTGTAAGGAATAACTTATTCAATCAAAAAATTATAATCCAAGTCTACAAAATGGTCAAAGTCTATGTTAATAATAGGGTCAATTATCACTTTTCTTTCTTCCTATGGGGGATCCAATGCATGAGATTGTTCCATAGGTTTAAATGGGGTAGGTACATCTGACACATCTCTAATGGTCAAATTCTATGGGGACCCAAAGCATTCTCCACCTGCCAACTATGGAGCTCGATCTATGGCTTCAATGTTTCCCTACTCTTATACTACTACAATTTAAGAGACCCTTCCCCATGCCCTTCCCACTTACTATGGGTTATCTTAGCACTTCTATGTTATATATCTTCCATTAGTATGCACTTCCTTTTATTATAAGTTTGTCTCTTAAGTTCTCAAGTGTCAATCTACTCATCCCTTTCCATTGTACTTCACCTACACATCCCCTTTTTCCCCATTGTGCTACTCATACATGAAAATATTTTAGCCTTACATTCTAAAATTTTCAAATCCATAATCCACCATCAGTTTCTTAAGTTATATACTAAATTCTTTCACAAAATTACCTCTAGGATTGCATAATAATTAATACGCTGCATCTTCAGGGTAGGAGTACATCGATACTATAAACTCAAGAAAGTAACTATTCAACACTTCTTTCCACCATCTATCTACAACTCTATCCAAGTGCATCAAGGTTTTTAAGGTTTTCTAAGTTCTCCTTCATCCACTAAAGGCACTATTTATAGCTTCATATTCTATCAATTACATAGGCAGCTAAGTATGCACACACATGCTCAGGTAGTTAACAAAAGAAGACCTCATATAGAGCATCGTATAGGTTATTCTAGACCCACTTACTCAGATTCTATTATTTATAGGATGGATTATTCAATGAAATGTTGTCTTCCACCTATTCTAACCAGTTCTCAATGTTCTCAAGGGAAATATGGAGCATTTTTATTTTACACTATTGCAGTAACAAAATTTAACATGGGTCCCACCAATAAAACCAAAATATTATAGAAAAGTTATTTTGATTAATCCATTTCCTTAAGTGTTTATCTAGTTGTCCAAGTTAGTTATAGACTTATTACAACTAGGTAAAAACATGGATTAATCCTTAAACATTTAACATTTAACACTCGATTATGCCAACATCAATTCACATCAGGTGCAAGACTTATGCCCTCACCCAAAGCACAATAGAGAAAAAACTGGGGCCTGTGTTGGGCTAGTTATGCCATGGTATAACTCATTCTTCAAGGGGATTGGTAATTGCCATAATGGAATTGGTAAGTTCATTGACATAAGATATTATAGGTG
Source organism: Torreya grandis (assembly GCA_037957365.1). Taxonomy (NCBI): domain Eukaryota; kingdom Viridiplantae; phylum Streptophyta; class Pinopsida; order Cupressales; family Taxaceae; genus Torreya; species Torreya grandis. The sequence goes on along the minus strand of JARHVA010002996.1, from coordinate 350,721 downwards.
AAGTCTGACTATCTATAGGCATAAATCCTATTTGGGGAACTCATTCTAGGCATGGGGTAAAAGCCTATATTGGGCTAGTCCTAGGTTATTAAGTGTGTAAGCCTTTATGTTACTAATCTAAGCATCATTCAAGAACTTGGGTGGATAAGGTAATTTATTATATCAATGGGTTCATTCTCAAGCTAGCGCTCTGATGTAGGTGTCAAAACTTGGGTGCATGCCCTTTTCTACACTTAAGCTATTTTGTAGTTTAGGTTGACATCATTTTTTAGCACAGGGATGCCATTAATTATTTGGATTTTTTTTTTCTTAAAAGCACATTCATATATCAAAATTACACTACTATAGCTATTGCATTTGAGTCACATTTAAAGAACCTTACCATAACCATATAAACTAGATCAATACATAAATAGGTGCAACTCCATTCTTCAATTACCAAGGTTCAAATAATAGAGTTCATATTAACAAAAATAGATCACATGCTCATCTAAACAACTATTGAACGAGAGGCTCATAGGTGAGCTTGGGCACTACAAGGTAGATCCTCACAAGTATCCATGCTAAAACTAAGTTTTAATGGTAGTTACTTTGCTAGGCCTAGAACCAATTCTATAGAACTTCTTTATCTCAAAGTCATGTCTCTCTACTCACTAGATCAAGCTTGGTTTTATATAACTTAGGAGCATCTTCTCACTAGGGTGGAGGGTACACAATAGGTGATGAGCTGGAGTATTGGTTGATAATTTCACCAACTCTATCACCTTGTTCCCATTGCACTCTAGTTACCACATGCAAATACTCATGAAGATACCCCATAAAATCTAGGCACCAGTTAACCACTTGGAAGTTGGCATAAAATAAGCATTGATTCCTCTAGCTAGCACAAAAGATACCAAACTAGCAATCATTCCACATGATTGCCTCATGCTAGGATGTTTGTTGAGTTGGTGTGGGTCCAATTTTAGGAAAAAAGGGGCCCAACAAAGAAGCACAAAGATATATCAAATGTGATACTTGTGGAAGTAGGAAAGGTAAATAATCGAGAGGAACAACCAAGGTCTAATTTTTCCAAGTGCACAAGACTAAGGTGTTGTATAATCATAAAATATCATATACATTTACCCCCCTTTAATCTAGTAATGAAATTTCTAGTTTAAAGGAAATGAATGCATACTTGGGTGTGTATACACACCTTATATTTACATGTACCCAACTTGAGCACTTTACTAGTAACTGAGCTGTAATGAAGAACATGTTATAGTATAAAATCAATGCATATAATCTAGGTTGAAATTACTTGAAATAGATTTAAATTAAATGAGCAAGGTTTAGGAGTACACTTATGTCTTAATGTAATTGCATTTCTTATTGGCAAGTTATTTTGAAAAATATGTATAATTGTAATGATTTTAATTTGAGATTAGGACACACACACACACACACACACACACACACACACACACACACACACACACACACACACACACACACACACACACACACACACACACACACACACACACACAGAGGCACATGCCCCCAACTTTGGAGCAAAAGTGAGTTGCCACTTGGTAGTTGAGATTAGCTCAACTATACAACCCAATGATACTTATAAGCTAGTGAGAATATATGATCAATTCCAACCTAAAAAATTAGAAATATTGGTTGATTTGATCACCTTAACCATACCAAAAATCAAACCAACTATTGTAGTAGATTTTCTCAATAAAAGTTTGTAGGGTATCAATATGAAAAAGTCTATGATGTGGTAACAATGCATAAAAGAGTTTTAGAATATGAAAATGATTTGTATTTTAAAATATTAGGCACATGTTGCATAACATATGCACCTTAGATATTTATTATGCTAAAACTGTGTATAATAATAGTACCCATGTATAAAATTCTACCACAACTATTAATCTAAATCATATAACTGTGTGATTTGGCCAATTCAGATAACTATGTAAGTGTGGAGGACATAATTCCAAAGCATTCCCCCACTATATATGGATAAATATGAAAATTTATATAATTACTAATATGGAGGCCATGTTGCCAAAACATGCTTCCACTGTAAATTGGTGAGGTTGACTATTGACTAGGTCTAGAGAACATGCTTCTAAAACATGCCCCCACTGAATCTGAGAATCGATATAAGTACCACGTATTGAATTGATGTGGAGAAAATGATTCCAAATCATGAAACCACTAAATATAATAACTATGAATGTGTAAAATCCATGCCCGTATGACATGCCCCCATTGAATTTGAAAACTGATATAAGTACTATATACTAAATGAGTGTGGATAACATGCTTCCAAATCATGACCCCACTAAATTTAAGAACTATGCCAAGTGTGGATAACATGACTCTATGACACGACCCAAATAATATTTCCCTCCTTTGATGTAAGATAAAAATAGGAACTAGTAGTTACCTCACCTTAAAAGGACAAGACAAATGTATAATCAGTGAATGAAACCATGTAGCATATAGAAGGAACATGTCTAGGTACATGTAGAATTGCAGTGCATAAAACTAATGTGATCACATGTATGCCTAATATGCATGATAAATATCATATAAATACCTAGAAATTAATAGTAAAAGATCAAAAATAAAATAGACAGACACACATAAGAGCACTCAAAAGCAAGACAAAAGGCAATAGTCCAAGGAGACTACAAATAAGGGGCATGTTCAAAAGTTGCACAATCGAAGGGACATGACTTAGTAAAATATTAATAAAATGAAGAATGACATATGAAAATGTTGATTAAATCATACATAGGCATGGGGGACATAATTAAAGGAGCATATTGAAATGCTTGAATAAGAAATACAATAGCAAGGTAGGACACTCAAGGAAGTGTATAAAGTAAAGCATAAGCAATTGGCATAAAAATGTCATAGTAGCCCATGGATCCAATGTGTTATCAAAATATGTAAAGTGTATAATATATAAATTACCCTATTTAAGATATAATTATGGGTCATAGGCATGTGTATGTAAATATTTAAGCTCAAACATGATAATGTAGAGTGATCATCAAATCATATAACCTGTGTGTATCAAGATCAAGTAAATGGATAACAACAATGTTTGTATTACATGAGTAAAAACAAATCCCAACATTGAACTATGTGTATCAAGATCAAGAAAGTGGATGCTCCCAATGTCTGTATGACATGAGTAAAAGGAAAGCCCAACATATACAATAGGAATTTATCATGTATATATGTATGTATGTATGAAACTCAAGTAGAAGAGTGATACATATGTGTTTTGAACTCAACATACCACCACTCTCAAGATTTTTTTCATATATGGGCCCAATTCAGCCTAAAATGAACTATTTATGATGATGAAATCATTTATTAGTATTCATTAGTACTTAATAAGATAAGATTTCCCAAAATCCTTATGTCTAGGTTTCTTGTTAAGAATATGTTCATTCTATTATTAATAAAGTTTCCATTTTCTTGATTATCCAAGTTTTCATTTCTTAATTTATTCTAGTTAACCTTTTAATGGATTTTATAAGTTTCCTAAGTATGAAGGTTCTCTGAAGTTGCATCAAGTACATTTACCTTAAGTGTTTTTTCCCTTGACACTCTCCTCCAACACTTTCATTTGGCATTTTATTCAGCACATAATTTCTTAACTTTTGTTCATTGGGTATTATGCACCAAATCAGATCTCTTATGTCTTTGTTACCTTATACCTATATAAGTCTTTCTACCTTGGTGTATTTTACACTCAGATCTTCTAAAAATTGGTGCCATGTGGTGACAACCTATTAACTTGCAGCCATTCAAATACATATAAACTTTTAAAAGACCCCCATGGAAAATGAAGCACTATGATGATGCCATGTTTCATAATACCACTCATCCAGTGACTTAAATGATTAAATTTTCAATATACAAAAGTTCCAAGCAAGTAGAGTAGTGATAGCCATCCACATGTCATAATCTCATAAGCTTACTACCATTGAAATAATATAATAAGTTTTAAGTCTTTTGGTAAAATAGAGCGTCAAGATGATGACACATGTCATCATCCCACTCATCCAAAGCCTAAAAAAATATGAAAGATGGTATGATACTCTAAATAAAAGTGAGATCATAAGATTTTTCCAAGTTCCATAATCCTGTAGGCCCAAAATAGTAAAAAATAAGGATCAAGATAGAAAGAATTGACCAACTAAATACATTCAATTTAGTAGATCTAGTGAATCTAAGAGGAAATATATGAAATCAGCCAAGTCAATTAAAATTACATTACCATTGAGTTAATAGTTGTAAACACAAATTTGATCTCTTTCTTGACCAAACAAAATTCTATAGTTTTAGAGAACTAGAGCTTTAGTGCATAACCATGGATTCTATTTCACACCTTTAACCTCCCCCATCTTCATATTCCATTGCAGGGTCTGAATAGTGCACTGATACAAAGTTTGACAAGGTTTTTTTCATTCATTACTTCAAACACTACTCATCTATATGGGATGAGGTTTAGGAAATAAATCCCTATAGCTCTGAAGAGAAACTCTTGACATTTATGTGAAGATACAGATAGGACCTAGTGGAAATTAAATTAATGGGCCTAAATGATGTGACAATAAAACTAGAGGTAATGCCCTACATTGACCTAATCTATGATTTATTTACAAATGGCCAATTTTATAAAAAAATTATACATTTATGTCAACACAACACACCTATGGCTTATGCTAGCGGGCCTACCTTTGAGAAGTACTACTAACTCCCTGGCCCCAAATCACCCTATAACTAATCCCTAGTCAAATAGTGAATGTCTACAAATAATATAACCAATAATTTATAGGAATGGGTAAGTGACCCAGCCACCTTCATAGTCAAGGGGATCATGTTTGCTATTCCAATTTCCATTTTCAGGCCAGGGATTATAATTGCCATGGACTTGTTAAACAAAATATATGGTTTCCCAAACATAACCTACACCAATGAGGTTTCGATTCCCCTACTAGACACCATCCTCACCTCCACCAAGATCATTGCCATAGGAGAAATCATTAGTGATAATTTTATCCACCAAGTTAGTAGTTCAGATAATCAATCGAATGTCAATTTCTATATGATGTCTTATCTAGTGGATGCTATAACCAGGATAGTCCACTCATATTTTGAGGAACCTTAGGAGCCATCCTTTGAGTATCCTAAGAACTAAATTTGTGATGAATTCAATATTATTAACATCCATAAATTTAGGAAGACTATGACTAGGTTGATAGATACTTTCTATCTAATGCTATACCAAGTCATTTATGGCAAGGATATGCCTAGATTGTTTGACCATATCAAAAAAAATATTGAAAATATTGGTAATTATTGGATTTATCTAGATTGCATAGTTATTAGAATAGAAGGAACCAAGGACCTTCCCATGTATCTTCCTTGGTTGGTACCATATAAGGTGGTAGAATAGGAAGTTGTAGCTCAATTGGAAAATTTTATGTATGTTACACTAAGAAATGGTATATAGGGAATAGTCCACCCAAATCCCATTAGCATCGATTGAATTCAATATACCAAATGGGAACATTTTCACCTAGTGGGTAGGACTAGGACATCTTATGACTTCAAGTGGGCACCCTATAGGTAGTTGGATCCAATAAAAATAGTTAAGAACCACCCAAATATAGTCAAAGATAGGGTGAATATTGACTATGGCCATGTGTCATATCCATATGGTGAGGTATTTATGGATGCTCTGAATGACATAGAGGTTAATATAAGGATGGACAAAGTAAATATGTCCATGGTGGTGTCCAAAAATATTCATTATAATCCAAATACCAATAAAGAGGATGCTTAGATAATTGAGAAAAATTACTAGACTTCAGATCCCCCTCTAGGACCCCTATCACAGGTTGGGATTCAAGGACAAGTAAGTCTGGTCCACATAGGTAGGCATTTATGATGGTATAATAAGATATCAACCAAGCTCCTCCTCAACATCCCACCCCTGTGATCACCATTGTACCAATCATGGTGGTGTCTACTTCTCACTTGGATTCCACTACATTGAGTACTACAAGTGTAGCTCATTTTAGTTCACCATTATCCATTTTACCATTTCTTCCACTCACTACATTACAATAGGTAAGTCTCCCATATTTAATCCCCCCTATTTCTAGTTTGGACCCATTACTATCCCCAATCCAAACCCTTGTACCACCTCCTCCATCAATTTATCCATCCCATAGACCAATTCCCACTCTTCCAATTCTCCTCCAACAATAATTGTTGCCCTCACCTCATCACCACCCATGACCCCTTTAGATTCACTTGCTTATAATTCACACTTTTCAACACCAAATTATACTCCCATTAGAACCCCTCTTGTGTATAAGAGGAAGTAGAATGCCCATTCAGTTTCTCCTTAGAGCACACCAATAAAGGACACTCAAGATGAAAAAGCATGGGAGGAAATGAATAATTAGAAAGGTTCGAAAGAATCAAAACCCTTCAAGGCATTAGAAAATGATGAAGAATGGTCTACTAAAGAGGAATGGGAAGATAAAATAGAAACATCATTGTCTGAGACTATTAGTGAGACCACTAAATGTGATCCTAAAGATGAATGGTTGTGAGACTAAGAAACTCAGTTAGTAGACAATAAAATTTTAAAGACTAGTTCAATCTCAACTAAACTACTATAGAATATAAATGAAGATAAGGGAGATGAAGCAAAGTCTAAACCCATGAATTAAACATAAGGGAAATCAATGAGTATATCTTTATCACCAACACTACCTAACACAATAATTTTGTTTGCAGTAACATCCCACACAATTATTACTACACAAGGGATAAGTAATCATGATCTTCATTCCCCATCTATTATTACAATTGATACTATTTTAGTTAGTATTATGGTAGCTAATTACCATATCATAGACTCTAAGACTACCCAAGAAACTACAGTGCCAATTTTATAAACCCCAATCCTAACCCTTATAACCAAGATTGTGTTATCCCCTAACCCACCTTCCATAGGTTCTTATAGGATTGAATATACATCGATAATGGATTATTTACAAAATTTGCTTAGTACCCCCTTCACTTATTCATTCTTTGCTTCCCTAATCCCTCATCCCTCTAGGCATAATAAATAGGTGCACTTTGAGAATTTAGTCTCCTCCACCATTTTTGATTCTTTAGTTACTCCTCCCTAGCCATCCACCCAATTATACATGCCAATTATGTTAGAGTATTTGCTCATGCTTACTAGGTTCTATATATATTTTTGTCTTTTCCTAGTTTTGTCCTTTATGTGGATTTATACCACATTGGTTAATTAGGCTTGTTTATAGTTTTGACTTACCTACTTATGCAAGTTTTATCTATTATACTTACATTTATTACTCTAAATATTTTATGATATATCTCTTATTTGAATATCAGACTTGATGTGATGTTTTTTTAGCACTTGTGATATTTGGATTAGAATGATATAATAATTGTTCCTATTATGTAACTAGAGCCTTGGAGTGTCGAAGACTTCTATTTGTAAGAAATATTTGCTACATGTTTTTTTATTTCATATTTATAGAATTTATTGTGTGTAAAATTCAATAGGTGTGTTGGAAGAGATTAACACAACTTAGAAGATAGTGTGAGAGGTCATCATGGAGAAAAGGAAGACCCTTAACCTACATATTCTCTTCTAGCCTATGCCTTTTTTCCATCCTTCTCTTGCCTATATTCTTGACATCCAACTTCATGTTAGGACTGTATTGGAGGTGGCATTGGATTTTTCAAGAGGTTAGCATGGGAGATGGAAGGGCTAGTGTTAGTTTTTTATCACCATATATTATTGCATTTTTTTCTTTCTAGTAGGTGAATTTATAGGTTAGTATGGGAGTGGAAGTTGCCATCAGATCATAGCACCAATAACTTGCTAGACATCACCCTCTCTACTTTGCATCTTCTTGATCTATAAATTAGTGTGTTAGAAGGAGAAATAATCTACGTGTGGTTTTTAGAGTCTGAGACTATGTTAGAAGGTGGCTAGAAGATATTCTTGTCTATAGACCATTCCTCTTTTTAGAGAGGTTTGAGAATTTATATAGAGAATTGGTATCCTTTCTTTCAGTTGGGTGACATCTCTTTTTGCTTGCATAAAGGTCTTATTTTTAGCTTGTATTAGAGATCAGCATAGGCCTACATTTTTTTGGGATTAGTGGTTAGTTATCTATGTGGATATATTCCTAGGTAGGCATCAAAATTTACATAAGTGTAGTGGACTTTGTGGATCTACTAGATGCCTTCCTCAAACGCTCCATTATCTCCTCTTTTGGTTTGTGTGGAGCGTTGGGTACATGAAGGTGGCATTGGAATTTGGGGAACATGTTTCTTTTCACTTTGGTGTCTTATCTCTCCACTCACACTAGCTTCCTTGGCATCTAATAGGTGAAATACAATAGTAATCCACTTCTCCTCTCAAAAATAGTTATTCATTCATTATTTGTGTTAAATAGATGTATTTTTTGTTTAAGAGGAAACATCTTTTGTTTACACACGCAAATAGGGGTTATCAGAAGGATATTTTATAATTTTTTTTAGGTTTGATGAATTCTTGGTTAAATTATAATTCCAATTATTTGTTGGAAAGCTAGTTCATTTCTAATTTATTCATAAACATTCACTTGTGGTGTAATTTTTATTAGTTTTGACCCAATTATGAGAATTCATAAATCCTATATCTTTTGAATCATAACTCAAAATTAATTTTAGTTTCTTTAAAAAGTTTATGGTTTTTAATTATATATAAATTAGTGCCATCTATGTGTAAAAAATTACTACTTTTGTAAAATGCCAAATTTGGGGGGGGGGGCTCAATACAAATATTTTGGGGGGTTATCTCTATTAGAGGTATAATCACCGAGGGGGGGAGGTGAATCAATGATGCAAGATATTTCAAACTTAAATTTTAATCCTTTAAAAATTCTTAATCAATGACCAAAAGAATTCATAAAGAATACAATATGTTCATAATAATGAATAAAAAATATGATGTAAGATCACACACATAACACAAGATCTATATGGGAAACCCTCTTAGAGAATAAAACCCACTCTCAAGCTTGCAAGCACATGGATTGATTTTCTTATAAGATGATAAAAAATAAGAGATATTTTAGTGAAGCACCCAATTCACAAGTAACACCCACCCCTAAGTATGAAAAAGCACCCACACAACACATATGAAATCAATATCTCTAGAACTCTAATTACCTTTCAATTTGATGGAGAAATAATGTATAACACCTCTATTTCAACTCTTCATTACACACTCAAACTTGATCATACAAGTAATGAATCTAAACACCCCTTTTGGAACACTCTAGGATTCTTCTCTCATCCTTAATCTACTCTATACTTTAGTCCATCCACTAAACACACTCCCTATGATCTCTTTCCTTCATCTCTATCTTCTACTCTCTCAACACATTCACATCAAGCCCCTAGAAACCATTGCCTTGGATTTCACTCTTTATAAAGTCTTCATGAATATAAACTTCTAGGTCATCCATAATACTTTCCTTAACCCTTAAGACATCTATCATGCTAATACATAGCTCAAATTCATTATCACAGGTTGTCCATAACATCTATGGGTCACACTTAAGAAACTACACCTTTAAATTAGGCCTTAATAGCCCTTATAGGTCTTATGGATACCTATTACCCTTTCATCACTTCATCAAATAAAATAAGAACACAAGATCACTTTCAAATACATGGGTCCACTCTATATGACCTCTAAGACATCTTCAAGTGATTACTCCCACCAAAACACTCTTTTGATAAATCACAAATTCAACAATATTACGTATACAGTAACACCATGAATGATCAAATAATAAAATTTGAGGCTCTATATCTACACTTTTACAAAAATTCAAACCTTATAATAAAATTTTCTATATTTACCTTGAATTCCTCTTCATTTTTGGTTTTTACACCACCATGAAATTTGTCCTGGATCAAAAGATATAGCTCAAAAACTATAGACTAGTTTTCCCTCATTAATTTGAATATTGAAATTCCAATGGTCACTATGTTAATACTAACGATCAGACACTTTGTCATCATCTTGTTCTCCTTGGAAACTTTGAATAAATACACACCATCTATCTCCTTAGAAGTCTCTTGAATTTAACTTGCAATTGTTCACCATTGATCTTATATCCTCATTTCTATGATAGTGCCACTTGGTAGCTCTACATGCCTTCTACACACATTTAATATTTGAATCAATGCACTCTATTGATCTCCATCTATATGAATTCTCACGTGTCATTGATCTTATATCAGATCATCAAGATTGAGACACATGTCACTAACATGCACAATTTTAGGAATCTTTAACGAATTGAATTCACATGTGCCATTGATCTCTATCTAATAAGATAACACACTCCATTAGATCCTTATCTAGTCAAATAAATTTCTCACCATTATATCTTTGATTTGATTTAACTCTCACCATATATTTTCAATATCAATTTTTTTTCTAAGTATGGGAACTTAGTAAATTATGTCTAAGAACCCAACTTTACACCTTAATAACTTTTGATATGTTCCATGTCCAGATCTAAAATTTGAACCAAATGATAACCTTTCAAAGGGGAATCTATCCATGTATCAAAATACTCCTAAAACCTTCACATGTATGAAATATAATGTCATCAAATTGCTTACTCAACATTATCTATCAATATGAATACTTGAGCTTAGACATTCATATGACTATTATGATGAAATCCATTCACTTTAATAAGCATTATAAGAACTCATAACATCCCATAGGGTCTTTGAAACATGTCCATACAATTAATATCATACATTAATTACCTCACTAAGTCAAATAAAATCATCAATCTAATCACATTATCATTAATGCACTAGTATCACATGATCTCTTTGACATCAATGACCATGATAAACAATCTCCCCATTTGTCATTGATGACAAACCACCCTTATAATGAATTCATTTCAAATCCTTCATTTTGATCTTTCTCCTCCTTTGACATTAATGACAAAGGGTCTCTTCCTCAACATGCCAACAATCATTACTCAACATCATGCGTGCATTCAAATACTATCTAAGATGCTTAGGATACTTACATACTTTCAAGAATATGAATCAATTGATCCTCCTTTGACATGCAAAAATATGAAATTATACTTCTTTGATATTTAGACCTAAAAAACTACTCACAGAGCTTAGAAATCTCCCCATAACATTAAGTTCCATCTCATGTCATCTATTCTTTGACATATACCAATATGAACTTGGGATTTTTTAATCCTTGAACCTATCTACTTACAAAACTCACAAGCTCTCTTTGCTCATGCATGAAGATTAATTTCCTTTTCAAAATACATGACTTGGTTTGATCAAGTCATCATATCAATCTTCTTGAATTCACAACTGTAGTAGACATCTTCACTCTTATATCATGACTAAAACATCTTCATATATGCTCCCCCTTACATCATGCATAACTTATTAAATCCACTCAAGATAACTAAGTTAGCTCCCCCTTAGACAAACACATCTTGAATATTATCAAATTGAAAAGAACATACCTTTGTATTAATTGGCATTTTGATTATTACCTAGAGCACACACAACTACTTCCACACATGAAAGATGTCTCCTAAAAAGCATAGGTAAATACACCCACTTTTCATAGAGGGAATAAAGATACAAAAACTTAGGAGACTCCCATATCTCCATGATCTTACTTGACTTGCAGTCCTTACTCATTTTCAAATTGATTTTGAATGAGTTTTCAACCTTATTATTTTCTTTTATCTCAAGATCATGCCTGATTTCCTTATCCATTTGGTTAGATAAGGCTCGTTCCTTGATACTTAAACTTGTTCCCTATTTTTTCATGGAAAATAATCCATTTTGAGCCTTTTTTTCATTTACCTTCTTATGCCTCCATTCACTATGGCTCCTTCTCTTCATGTCAGGATTGATAATTTTTGAAGTAGAATACTGATCATTCTTACATAACCTTGGTATGTGACCTCTCTCATGACATTTGAAACAAATAAGGTTTCTCAAATTGTACATACCTTGTGACTAAGATATAATTATTCCTTGAAGTTTCATGAATTCATTTGTAATGAAATTAATTCAACAATAAGGTTGAATAGCAAAAATAAATCTAATTATGACTAAAATATATTAGAATATATGATAATAGACAAGCCACTTCGAGGGGGAAACCTCCACAAGTTTTAATAAGAGTAGAATTCACAATATGATGATAAACAATTACCCACTACCTCCTATATATAGTCTATTTAGGCCATGGTTACTCCATAGGCTGATCTACTAACCAAATAAATGCATCGAGAAATGTGATATAACATCAAAGAGGGATAAGTAATCCATAAGTCAGATATTCCTATCCTAATACATTAGATAGGTTAGGGGCATAACATGCTCTTCCCCTTCAAACCAACATTTTCCTCAATGTTGAACAACTCTGGATGTTGTTGTAAAAAATATTCACCTTCCCAAGTTGCATCTTTACTGCTCAGGTTCTTCCACTTGATCAGATATTCCCTAATCTCTCTGGTTCTCAACCTCTTAGTACATGTTTGGAGGATCTTCTCTGGTTCCAAAATGACTCATCTTTCTTCATCTAGTTCTGGGAGCTCTGTTTGGGCTGAAACTTTCTATGCAATGACCTTCTTCAAATAAGAAACATGAAATATTGGGTGTATGTAAGATGAATGAGGTAACTCAAGATTGTAAACCACACTTCTAATTTTATATAGAACTTGATAAGGGCCATAATACTTAGGAGCAAGTTTGTTGTCCTATTTTTGTTGCTTCACAAACATCTACTTATAATGCTGCAAAAGTACAAATACCTAGTCACCCACCTTAAAATTTCACTCACTACAGTGTTGATCTACTTGTTCCTTCATCTTGTTTTGTGCCAAGGCCAAATTCTCTCTCAAACTAGCCAAAACCTCTTGTTGATGCTGAATGTGCTCCTCCACATCTCAAACCTTGGTTTTCACCTTTAATGAAGAAGTGATGGAAGGTGGATGGTAACCATATAGTGATAGAAATGGAGACATTTTAGAAGAGGTATGGAAAGATGTGTTATACCACCATTCTGTAAGTGGTAGCCATTTAACCCAATGTTCCTATTTATCTGATACAAAACAATGGAGATACCCCTCTAAACATTTGTTAACCACTTCTATATATCCATCAGATTGGGCGTGGTAAGATAATCTATGAGATAGCTGAGTACCCAAATAGGAAAATAGTTCAATCCAAAAATTATTAGTGAAAATAAGATCATGATCACTTACAATTATTTTTGGGGTTCCATGTAATTTTAGAATTGCCTCTAGAAAAATAGCTGCTATTGTACTTGCTAAAAATGGGTGTGAGAGAGCACAAAAATGGGAATATTTTGTAAGCCTATCCAAAATGACCAAGATAACATTCTTACCTTCAAAACAAGGTAACCTTGTGATGAAATCCATAGAAACCTCCTCCCACCTTTGACTAGGAATTGCTAACGGTTGTAACAGACATGGGGTCTTAACTATCTCACCTTTATTCTATTGGCATATCAAGCATTTTGCCAAAAAAATTTGTACATATCCCTTGAGTCCTTCCCAAAATAATTCTTTCTTAATTCTATGATAAGTTTTCAAGAACCCCGAGTGTCCCCCAATTGGAGATGCATGCAACTCCGCAAGAATCTTATGCTTAAGCTCTGAATCTTTGCACAAGTATAACCTACCCTTATACCATAGGACATTACCTTTCCATTTAAATTTGTTAGAGCCTAAAGTACCTTGTTGGAGATTCTAAATCAGAACCTGTGTATCCTTGTCTTGATCCCATTCTAACCTAGCTTCATCCACCCATTCTGCTAAGAACATGAACATTGCACAAAGTAATGCTTTTGTGGATGTATTCCATATAGATGGTGCATTTGCTACTATATTATCTTTACCCTTCTTATAGGTGATTTCAAAATCATAACCCAACATTTTAGTTACCCAATTTTGTTGTTCCTCAGATGATAATCTTTGCTCCAAAAAGTATTTGAGACTATCATGATCCATTTTCACCTTAAATTGTCTACCCATCAGATAGGGCCTCCATTATTTAACTACATGAAGAATAGCCATCATTTCTTTCTCATAGATAGGTTTTTGTAGATTCTTACCTTTGAATTGATGACTCTCAAATGCAATGGGTCTTCCTTCCTACATTAGTAATACTCCAAACCTGGATTTAGAAGTATGACATTCAACAGTGATTGTCTTTGAGAAGTCTAGAGTAGCCAAAACTGGAGTGGTGCACATAGCTACTTTTAGTTTCTCAAATGCTTTGGTGGTAGCATCATTCCAATGGAAGGCATATTTATTTAGCAATGCAGTGAGTGGAGCCACTATGCTACATAACCTTTCACAAATCTTTGGTAGTAACCTGTTAGTCCTAGGAACCCTCAGAGGATTTTGAGAGTTTTTGGCATGGGCCATTCCATCATAGATTTGATTTTTTGGGGATCAACTTTGACACCTTCATGGGAAATAATGTGACCTAGGTACTCTACCACCTGTACTCCAAAAGCACGTTTGGATGGCTTCACATATATCTGATGTTTCTCCAAAACTATCAACACTTGTTTCACATGTTGCAGATGTGCTTCCCATGTTTGACTATAAATCAATATGTCATCAAAGAAAACCAACACAAACTTCCTTGAAAAAGGCCTAAAAATAGTGTTCATCAAGCTCTGAAAAGTAGATGGTGCATTTGTAAGACCAAAGGGCATTACCAAAAACTCATAATGGCCCTCATGCATTCTAAAAGCAGTTTTATGAACATCTTCATCCTTGATTCTAATTTGATGGTACCCCAAGTGAAGATCCAATTTTGTGAAATAATTAGCACCATGTAGCTCATCAAGTAAATCATCAATTACTGGACTAGGAAACTTATCTTTGATGGTGTACTTTTTGAGTCCCCTATAATTTGGGTATATCCTCCATGTGTCATCCTTCTTCCACACCATGACCATTGGTGATGAATATGCACTTTGGCTGTGCTTGATGATCCCTGCCTCCAGCATCTCATGGACCATCTTTTTGATTTCACTCTTATATGCATATGGATATCTATATGGTTTGATATTTGGTGGTTGACTCCATGGAAGTAGTTGAATGCCATGATCATGTTCTCTTTTTGGTGGTAGTCCTTTTGGCATGGCCCCAAAAATAGATGGGTGGTCATCAAGAATCATCTATAGATCAAGATGTGTAGATGCCTGTGTGGGTTGAACTTCTATGGAACATAATCATGAAATAATTCCCTATACCCCCTTTTTTAGTATCTTAGTCATTTGATGTGAACTAGTTAATTGTGGAGATTTTGCCTCTAATCCACATAGTTCAATTTTCCTACCTTCAGATTGAAAGCGCATAAATAGTTCCTGGAAGTTCATCTCAATGGTACCCAAGGTTGTGAGCCATTAGAATCCCAAAATAATGTTTATGCTACCCATGGGAATAACAAACATAGGAGAATCAAGCTTGTACTCACCCATAACAAGATTAATACTATGGCATTCGCTTGAATAATTAATTACACTGCCATCTACAATCATGACCTAAAATTCTAGTGTTGGGTAGATGAAATAGTTCAATCAATTGGCCAACTTATGGTTAATAAAGTTATGTGTGCTCCCCGAATCAATCAAAACTATCACCTTCTATTTCTTGAGGAAACCCACCACCTTAAGAGTTTGTGGAGTGTTAATACCTATAAGTGCATGACAAGAGATTATAGGTTGGGAATCTTTAGGTACCTCCTCTATCTCTTCCTCATCATCATTGGAGGAATCATCATCTTATTCATCTTCATTGGGTCCCTCAATGTATAATAAATTCTTCTCATCACATCTATGTCCTTTTCTCCACTTGCTGTCACAACCGAAACATAATCTTTTTACACACTTATCTTCAATTTGATAAGGGGTCAATCTGGTAGGTGGAGGAAATGTTGGTGTCAATATGCTATGATCTTTGAAATGAGTGAATGGATTCTTCTTGTTGGATATGAATTTTTCCTTAGCTCTGTATGCCATGATAATAGAATTATAAATCTTAAGTGGATTAAACATGCGTACCTCATGTTGAATGTGGTCCTTGAGTCCACCCAAAAATAGGTCATTCAAGTTCTCTTCAAAAAATATCTCCACACATAAGGATAGGTTCTAAAAATGATGAATATAATCCTTGACAGAGCCAATCTATCACAATTTTTCTAATTGGCTGAAGTAATACTCTATCACACTATTGCCATAGTGTAATTTTAGCTCCTCTATAAAAACTGACTAGGTGACACTGGGAGTCATCTTTTTCTTTTGAGCACACAACCATTGATACCAAATGAATTAATCAGGTTCAAGATACAAGGATGCCATGATAACCTTCTATCCACCTAAGATCTGATGTAGATTGAATTTTTTTTCATTTGGTTGATCTAATTGAGTGGATATTTTCCATCAAATTTGTGCATATCCACCTTTGGTAACAGGTTCCTCTGTGGCAATGTAGTTGGATTTGAAGTAGACTAATTGGGAGAACCACCCTGGTGGGGTTGTGAAATAGTGATAGCTAGATTATTTGACTGATTATTTTTCAAATCCATCATGATATCTACCAAAATATCTTGTATGGATTTCATATTAGATTGTATGCCTTGCACCTCACTTTGAATGCCTTGCACACTATAGTCAAACTGGCTCACTTTATGATCTATGTTAGAGAACCCTAGTACAAAGGATCTAGTAAATCCACTTTATGACTATATATCTTCCTTTTTAGGTGTTTTACCTAGAGTTTCATCACCTTTTCCTTATCCTTGATTTTATGGACCTGCCATAAAAGGGCTTTACGATGTCGACCCTGATTGGCACTTTTGACCCACATTGACCAAGTGATTTTGGACTTATGTCAGCCTCAAATAAAAACATATAAATAACATACCCTATCCAAATTTTTCTAATATTTCCAAAAATGTAAATAAATTAGAAAAAATCTTTGAATTACGCACTATAGAGCAATTTTATTAAAAACACTAAAATAGCGATAAATATTGTAAAAAATATTCAAATGAGCTAAAATTTTAATGGAAGATTAATTTAATGATTTATCACCTCCTTTAAAAAAATTGAAGATAAATTAGCAACATTTTTTTAGATATATCCAAATTTAAAAACTTAGGGTTTCACCCACAAGATTGCCCAAATCGCAGCTCTGATACCACTTGTAATAAAATTACTTCAAAAATAAAATATAATAGCAAAAATAGATCCAAATATGATTTAAATATATCAAAATATATGATAATAGACAAGACACTTCAAGGGGGAAACCTCCATAAGTTTTAATAAGAGCAAAATTCATAATATGATGATAAACAATTACCCACTACTTCCTAAATATAGTCTATCTAGGCCATGGTTACTCCATAGGCTGACCTAATAACCAAAAGAATGCATAGTGAAATGTGATATAGCATCAAAGAGGAATAAGTAATCTAAAAGTCAGCTATTCCTATCCTAATACATGTGATAGGTTAGGGGCGTGGCATCATTCATGTACCTGACCATTTGGTCTCCTGATGAAGATATTATAGAACTTTGTAATATGACCAAACCCCTAACACTTGTAGTTAGTGATGTTATTATTTCCTTATGAACATGTTGAATATCTTGAGTGATAATGTTATTCATGATTGCCATTTTCTTGCTCATAATTCCATACAATTTCATTTTTTGAGGATCTTTTACAATCTTTTAACCTATGACTAAACTAATTATAAGAGTAATAATGACCATTGAAATTTGCATACCTCATAACATTTGGTTGTCTGATCTGATTTGTCTTTATTCTACCAATACCTTCATTCCTTGACTAATGATTAATCTTAAAATTCTGATTGTCCTTGTTCACATCATCCTTTATCTTGTCTTAAGTTACATGCTTTTGTTCTTATTTGTATCCAAGACCAGATTTATCATTAACATGCTTTTGACTACTTAGAATATTGTCAAGATCATTTGAGCTCTTTTCATACTTCACAAATGACTTCACTTTTTAATATGTCTTATCTAACTCAAATTTTAATGACTCAATTTCAATCACATACCTTAAGCACTCATCTTCTTTGGCTTTTAGGCTTATAGACATAGTTTCTAATTGACTATTGAGAAGTTTGATAGTATCTTCATGTTCCTCGGTGTCATAATTCATTCTTTATTCAAATATACTGAATTTATCTTCATAGTATTTGATTTGTGATATCATCTTCTTATTCTTTCTCTTCTTAATATTTAGATCTTCAAGAGCATTCATCAATTCATCCTTATTATCTAAATCATCAGTGTATCTCTGTTCATAGCATGATTTAATTTCATCTGTAAAGACTTTATCTCTGATTGATACATGATACACTCTTCATCCTTAATATTTACTTATTTAGTAAAAGTATAAACATTAGTTTTAAGCTATTTTGTGATCTCATCATGCTCCTTGAATTCATTACTCATCCTTCCTTCAAAAATTTCCAATTTGATCCTCATAGGATTTGACCAAGGATTCTTATTTCCTATTCTTTCTTTGTATTATCTTCATTTCTTCCATAGTATCTAGATATTTATCTTCAAGAGTGACTTTTTCATCTTCTTCCTCTAAGATATCTCCACCAAAGAAATATTTGATTAAAGAACATTCACCTTCATCATCACTAAAAGCCATGAACAATGTCACCTTATCCTCATTATGAAAAGAATCATCACTGTCAAATGTGTTTACTTTTTCTATAGATGAGTTATTATCTTAATCATGGTAAAGGCTCTTATTACCTTTGTATGATTCCTTCTTTCCATTTTTATTATTGAATAACTTTTTTTACTTGATAGGACCCTCAAATTTCTTGGGTTCATCATCATGAGATTCATTATAAGCTTCTTTATTTTCAAACTTGTCTCTACCTGGACATCTCATTACAAAATGACCAACTTTACCACATGAAAAACATTTAAAAGGAAGTTTTCCTTCATAATTGATCCTAAATTCAATTTTCTTACAATCATAGGTTTAAGTTGATCTTCATTAAGATCAAAATATTCAAGACTTAACTTGTTCTTCTTAGCTTTTATCTCCTTGATCACTTTGAAGGATACTTCCTTCTTAGGAGGTCTGTCCTCATCAACTCTCATCTCATAAGAATTAAAGATTCCATGTAGTTCATCCATCTTCATTTGAGTGAGATCATGATTTTCTTCTATAGCTAAAACCTTTGAATCAAACTTGAGTGTAAGAGTCTTCTATACCTTTTATACTATATTAGCTTCATAAATCACCTTTCTAGGACTTTTGATCAGGTTTACTACCTTATCAAACCTTAGAAGAAAGGATACCACAATATCTTCTTCCTTCATTTTGAGACCTTAAAATTACCTTTAGTAGGCCTACAATTTAGCTAATTTTTCCTTTGAGTCTCCTTCATAGATAGTCTATAATTTATCTCAAATTTCCTTGGTAGACTTGCAATAGATCACTTTGGTGAAATCAGCTTTAGATAGACCACAATTGATAATATTCATATCTTTAAAATTATTCTCACTCAACTTATTGTTAGTAGCACTAGTTGGAGGAGTAGAAGGTGTAATATAACCTTCTATGATAGATTACCAATTATCAAACCCTAGAGACATGATGTATGTCCTCATCCTTGCACTTCAAAAATCATAATTTACCCATTAAACAATGGTGCTTATTTTGTAGATAAACCCTACTTCTATTGACTTGACATATTGTACCTTAGATCACCTTCAAGTGGTTAAACTTATAATGAAGGTTCTGCTCTGATACTAATTGTTAGAGGTCAAATCACTGAGGGGGGGTGAATCAGTGATATAAGATATTTCAAACTTCAATTTTAATCCTTTCAAAATTCTTAATCAATGATCAAAAGAATTCATAAAGCATCTAATATGTTCATAATAATGAATAATAAATATGATGCAAGATCACACACATAACACAAGACTACATGGGAAACCCTATTGGGGAATAATACCCACTCTCAAGTCTATAAACACATGTACTACTTATATTATAAGATTATCATAAATAAGAGACCTTTTAGTGAAGCACCAACTTCAGAAGGAGCACCCACCCCTCAGTATGAACAAGAACCCACTTTTTTAATATGTCAAGCACCCACACAAAACCTATGAAATCAATAACATTATAACTCTGATTGACTTTCAATATGATGGAGAAATAATGTATGACACCTCTATTTCAACTCTTCATTACACACTCAAACTTGCTCATATAATTAATGCATCCAAACATCCCTTTTGGATCACTTTAGGATTATTTTCTCATCCTCAATATGATTTATACTTTAGTCTATCCACTAAACACTCCCTCTGATCTCTTTCTTTTTCTCTCTCAACACATTCACATCAAGCTCCTAGAAACCATTGCTTTAGCTTTCACTCTTTATAGAGTCTTTATGAATATAAACTTCTAAGTCATCCATAATAATTTCCTTAAACCTTAAGACATCTAGCATGCTAAGACATAGCTCAAATTCATTATCACAAGTTGGACATAACATCTATGGGTCATACTTAAGAAATTATACCTTTCAATTAGGCCTTAGTAGCCCTTACAGGTCTCATGGAGACCTATTACCCTTTTAACACTTTATCAAGCAAAATAAGAACACAAGATCACTTTCAAATACATGGGTCCATTCCCTATGACCTCTAAGACATCTTTAGGTGATTAATCCCACAGAAACACTCTTATGATAAAACAAAAATTGCTTAAACAATATTTTGTACATAGTAACACCATAAACGATCAAATAGTTAACTTTGAGGCTCCATATCTACACTTTTACAAATATTCAAACCTTTTAATAAAATTTTCTAGAGTGCATTGAAGTTATCTTCAATTTTTACCATGAAATTTGTCTTGGATCAAAATAAATATCTCAGAAACTATGGACTAATTTTCCCTCATTAATTTGAATATTCAAATTCCAATGGTCACTATGTAAATACTAAACATCATACACTTTGTCATCATCTCATGCTTCCTAGAAACTTTGAAAAAATACACATCATTGATCTCCTAAAAAATCTCCTAAATTTAACCTATAATCTCTCACCATTGATATTAGATCCTCACTTCCATGATTATGCCACTTGGCAACTCTGCATGCCTTCTATGCACACTGAATATTTGACTCAATGTGCTCTATCCATCTACATTTATATGAACGCACATGTGCCATTGATAGTTTGTCAAATCATTGATATTGAGACACATATCACTAGCATATGTAATATCAAGAACCTTTGAAAAATTGACTTCATTCAGACCATTGATCTCTATCTAACAAGATCACACACTCCATTAGATCCTTATCTGGTAGATAAATTACTCACTGTTAGATCTTTGATTTGATTGAATGATCACCATAGATATTTGATATCATAAATTTGGTTAAGTATGGGAACTTAGTAAATTTTGTTTGAGAAGCCAATTTTGCACCTTAATAAAATTTTCTACGCTCCATGTCTGGACCTAAAATTTGAACCACATGATCACTTTTATATGGGAACCATCCATGTATCAAATTGCTCTCGAAACCTTCACATGTGTGAAATATAACATCATCAAAATACTTACTTAGCCTTATCTATCAATATGACTACTTGAGCTTAAACATTCATATGACTATTCTGATGAATTCCATTCACTTCCATAAGTACTCTAAGCACTCATAACATCCCATAGGGTCTCTAAAACATTTCCATACCATCAATATCATCTATTAATTGACTCACTAGGTAAAATACTCTCCAAACCATCAATCTAATCACTTTTTCATTAATGTGCTAGTACCACATGCTCTCTTTGACATCAATGACCACCAAACATCAATTACCATGCTCAATAATCTCAATGTCAATTTATGTACTCTTTTTCATTCTTTCTAATCTTTGGTGATTTGATAAAATGGATTATTCTTTTATTTTAGATCAATGTGAGCCTTTGAATGCACATAATTACCATACATGGAGACCTATAATGAAAATAATCATTAAGTGGAGAGGATTATGGTCCCTAGTAAATGAAGTTCAACCACATTTCACTAAAGAATATGAAAAATTTCAGCATTAATGTAAATTTGAAGAGTGTATGGGTTTGATTGGGGGTTATGTGAGTGAAAGTATTTTATTTCATTTGGATGGATGTGATTATCCATTCAAAATATGGGCTAAAATAAAGTGTTTATTTAGGAAATTAGATAACATAGAGCCATGCAACTTGAAGTCAAAATTAATTCTCTCAATCCTAAATATTTTCCCTCTATTGTATACTATCTCACTAAGTTTAAAAACTTATTGACATAGTTGAAGGGGAGTGGATGAGATAAGAAAGATGAGGAGTGTGTGTACCTAATTATATCCAAGTTAAAAGTTTCATTCTAAATCTTTGTTTCTACCTTTTTCTCTAGCATGGATGCCTTGGGTATCACACTTCAAATGCTTGATTTTGAGTTGTTTTGTGAAATACTTAGTAGGGAAGAATCCAAATTATCTCAAGTTGAGTCTTTCAACTCTCAAAAAGCATTAGTAGCATCTATTCCTAAGAACAAAGTAAAATTAAAAATTTAAACCAATAACACTCCTCCATCTTAAAGTGGCTCTAAACCACATAATTATAAACCCAAGTCATATTCCAAATCTAAGAATAAGTCTAGCCTTTCATGCTCTTTTTGTGGGGGGATTGGTCATGAAGAATATAGGTGTTTTAAAAGAATGCAAGCCTTGGAGTGTAAAGTTTAAAAACACAAGATTTATATTTCCACTCAACCCAATGGACATGGCAAAGAACTTGATGTTGATGGGAGATCTTAGTCACCTATTTTAGATAGTTGGGTCATAGATTCTGGTGCTTCTCACCACATGACTTATTCTAAGGAGTCTTTTGTATCTCTTGGTTTGATTTATACTTCCAACATTGAGGTTGGATATTCTTCCTTTATTTTTGTTAAGGGAAAGGGTGATATGCAACTTGAGGGTGGTTGCATTAATGATGCATTATATGTCCTTGACATCACTACAAATTTGTTTTCTATTTATTAGATTTTTCATTTTGTTTAGGGTAAGATAGTGACTTTCACATCATAGGGGACTAAAGTTAGAGCATTGATAGATCCTCATACTAGGGTGTTATTGATCATAGTTCTCAACTCTATTACTTTGAGGGTTTTGATGATACTCCTCCCATAGGGACATGTTTGGTCTCTCATAAAAATTCTGAGAGTAAGATTTGGCATGAGATATTTAGACATCTTAATTATAGATACTTGAAGGAGTTGTTAAGTAATTTTAGTATAATAGATGGTATTCCTATAATTTCATGTCTTAATGGAGTTTTCCTTGGTTGTGTGTTAGGTAAAAAACACCAAAATTCATTTCCTAAGGGTATGTCCAAGAGATCTTCTTCATCACTTGAGCTTGTCCATAGTGATTTGATGGTCTTTCTTACTTCTTATTTCAATAGAGCTAAGTATGAACTTAATTTTATTGATAATTTCTCAAGGTGTACTTGGGTTTATTTTATCAAGTATAAGAGTGATGTTTTTTCACACTTCAAAGTCTTTAATTCTTTGGTTGATAAATAGTCTTCTAGTTGCATCAAGAAGCTTCATACTGATAATGGGGGGGAGTAATTTAGTAGAGAGTTATATAATTTTTTGGTAGCTCATGGTATTTTTCACTAGCATTCTATTCCACATACTCCATAATAGAATGGTGTGTAGAATGGAAGAATCAAACTTTGAAGGAGATGGATAACTATATGATGTATTCATGGGATTTACTTCCTATCTATTGGGTAGAAGTACTTATTTATGTGAATTTTATTTAGAATCACAAACCACATAGAAAACTTGAGCATTTGACTCTAGAGAAGGTTTGATTTGGAACCAATCTTGACGTCTCATTTTTTAGAGTCTTTGGGAGCCATGATTGGGTGTTTATACAGAAGAAAAGGAAAGCATTGGATAAGAAGAGCAAACCCTTGATATTTGTAGGGTATTATAAGGAATGATATCTTATTACCTTTTAGACCTTGATACTCATGATGTTATTTTTCAAATACATGTACAGTTTGATGAATGCTTAACTTTTCATGATTATTCATCTTCTTTCATGCCTTTTTCTTCTTCATTTGTTAATTCCTCACCTCCTCTTGAGGATTCATTATTTGAGTATCCAATTCAGGAGGCCCCTGAGGAGGATATGAATGTTGAGGATCATATTCCAATTGATGTTATCACTATGCCATTATGGGCTAATACTACATTTTTTTAGGTAACAACTTTTATACATGATCTTCCACCCACTAGACATCATCATGCACATTCTGTAGGTACTAAAATTTTATGTTAGGCATTCTATAGGGATCTAGTCTTTTTCATAGGCTCATGGGATATAGCATTGGGATTATGAGATGTAGATTATTATTCTTATTTGATAAAGAATCATACTTGGGATTTGATATCTCTTCCTAAGTGAAGAAGTTAGTTTGGTGAAAATGGGTATACCATACCAAGTACACAATTGATGGGTCCATTGACAAATATAAGGCACTTATTATCGTAAAGGGTTTCTCATAGGTTGAAGGTATTGACTACTCTAATAATTTTTCACCCATTTCCAAGATGGATTTTATTTACCTTGTAATTTCTCTTGCTGGATCATAGGGTTGGCTAGTGTATCATATGGACATTAAGAGTGCCTTCTTGTATGGAGATTTGTAGGAGGAAATATATATGGAGTATCTTGTTGGGTTTATTCATGATTTTTCTCTTGTTTATCAACTTAGGAGGTCTCTTTAAGGTATAAAACAAGCCCCTTAAGCTTGGTATGAGAATATGGATTCATTTATTCACTACCACTCTGATCCCATAATATATATCCAACATTATGGGGAGGAAATTGTTATATTGGTTTTATATGTTGATGATTTGTTTCTTATAGGTAGCTCCTCTTCTCAGATTTAGGATATTTAGTAGGAAATTTCAACATTATTTGATATGATAGATCTTGGTCTTTTGCAATTCTTCTTTGGTTTATAGATTTCTCAACCAGATTTAGGGATTCATTTGAGTCAGTATAATTACACCCTTAATATTTTTCAACATTTTAGCATGGCTAATTGTAATCCAAGTCCCTCTCTTTTTTAGTCTAGAGTCACTCTCACTTATACTTGAAATAATCCTCTTTGTGATCATATATTGTATAGGTAGATGGTTGGGAGTCTTATGTATTTAAACCATACTCATTGTGACTTTCATTTTCAATTGGGTTTGTATCTAGGTTAGCACATGTTCCTCATGATAGCCATTGGAAGGCTGCCAAGAGGATTTTATGATATCTATGAGGCATTACCAATTTTGGATTATACTACACCAAGCATTATACTTAGTTGGTTGGTACACTGATTTAGATTGGTTAGGTTCTCTTGATGATAGGCATTCTAATTATGATTATATTTTTTATCTTGGTTCTTTTCTAGTTACTTGGGAATGCAAGAAGTAACAAGTTATTACAATTTCATCTATAAAATCTGAGTATAAGGTATTAGTTATAGTGATTCATTAAGTTATTTGGATTAATTAATTATTGACAAAGTTTGTCTTCATGCAAGATTCACCCACTGTACTTTGGTGTGATAACTAGAGTGAAATTCACATATTCCACAACCTAGTTGAGAACCAATGGACCAAACACATTGATATACACATGCACTTCATTATTTAACACATTCAAGATGGAGTTATTTGTTTGGATTACATTTTAACTTAGCAATAGGTTGCCAACATCTTCATGAAGCCTTTTGTATCACCTCATTTCCTTGAGTTATATGGCATGCTTAGAGTTTTATAAAATTTCCTTGGGGGTGTTCATGAGGACATCTTATTTATTTATTTTAATGATTTATATTGTACATGAGTACCTCAGTAGGCCTTATTTTTGGTACTCATATTATGGATATGCCACTTTGTTTTTGGCTATTGTTATCCCCTATCTTCACTAAAGGGGGGTGTTAGAGTAATTTCCCATGCTTAATAGGTTATAGATATATTTTATTCTTTTTCTAGTTTTATCCTTTGTGTGGATTTATCCCACATTGGTTCACTAGGATTGTTTCTAGTTTTGCCTTACCCACTTATGCAAGGTCTATCTATTGTATCTACATGTCTTATTCAAGATATTATATGATATATATCTTGTTTGCATATAGAAATTAATGTGATGTTTTGTTAGAACTTATGATCTTTGTCTTGGAACAATCTAAACATAATTGTATGAGACTATTAGTGAGACCACCCAAAGTGATCCTAAAGATGAATGGTTGTCAAAAGAAGAAACTCAGTTAAGAGACACTAAGGTTTTAAAGACTAGTTCAATCTCAACTAAAATACTATAGAATCTATATGAAGATTAGGGAGATGAATCAGAGTCTAAACCTATCATTTAAATACAAGGGTAATCAGTGAGCATATTTTTAATTCCAACACCACCTAACACAATAGTCTTGTCTATAATAACATCCCCCTATTTACTACTACATAAAGGGTAATTACTCATGCTCCTCATTCCCCATTTTTTATTGCAACTGATACTATTCTAGATATTACTATGATAGTTATTTCCCATATTGTAGACTCTAAGAATACTTAGGTAAATATAATGCTAAATTTATAAACCCCAATCCTAACCCTTGTAACCAAGATTATGGCATCCACTAACCAACCTTCTACAAGCTCTTTTAGGATTGCTTATACATCGATAATTGATTATTTGTAAAATTTACTTCGTACCCATTTTACTTATTCATTCTTTACTTCCCCAAGCCCTTAGCTCTCTAGGCATAATAAATAGGTGCACTTTGAGTATTTAGTCTCCTACACCATTTTTGATTCCTTAATTACTCTTCCCTAGCCATCCACCCAACTTAACCTACCAATTGACCAAGTAGCCAAAGCAAAACCTACTACTATTACATTAGTAAAAGGTTTAGAGAAAGAGAATCCAATAATTGACATAGTGGACCCCAAGAAGGTAACTGGATGGAGGATATCTATTCCCCCTTTTCCCCAAATAGGAATATCCTCCCCTAAACCCATGCTTAACCTTAGGTAGTCTTCATATTATAACCCTATAACATAGGTAGATCCCTCACCACAACTAGTCACCTTGAATGTCCTAGAATGGATCCAAAAAATGCAACAAGAAGAAGGTAGGTAGGACCTAATCATTGTTGAGTAGCCAATAGTAAATTTTCATTTCAATAAATAAAATTTGACTATGAGGAAGATCAAAAAGAAAACCATAATGTCTAAAGGATAGTGGGTGGAACTAGAACCAAGAGAAAATGTGTTCTCTTTGACTAAGAGAGGAACTCTCCCTTCTAACTTGGGTGGTCATAGAGAAGACCCATACACCTTTGTGGACTCTATATGGGGAGTAATAAAGGAAATGTTTAGAGGATATGATCAGTGTTTAGAGGCCCTATAATAAATAAATACCATACAACCTCTGAAAGACCTCATAGGAAATATACAAGGAGTACCTTGAAAGTTGCATGATACCCTTCAATTGATAATAGATGTAAAGAGGGAGTCACAATCCAAATGGGGATATGTATCCTCCCTTACAAAATATATGAATAAGATGGAATCCAAAATCTATTTCTAATCTGAGTAGTTAGGGACAAGGCCTATAGTCACTTGAACCTAATAACTACTCTAGATACATCATGTTCCCAAAAATATGTTATAAATAAAAGAGATGAATTGATATAATGGCATCAAGATATGAAAAATATACTACAACTCATCAGAAACAAAGGGTAGGCCATTAAATTTTTGGGGGAAATGAGAATTACTAGTGTAATTAACCAAAGTGGGGAATTGGTCCATAGAGCCATATTTGAAGACCTCCTCTAAAAAATAATTAGAAAATTTAAAGTAGAGGTTAAGGGCATAATATATAGGACCCATGATGACTTGAAATAGTTGATAATTTTTTATAAAATTAGGGTCCTTAACATAGAGAATCTATATGTGGAGATTAGGGTTGCATTGAAAACACATAAAAAATTGATGGATAGATTCCCCTAGCTCTTCAAAAGACCCCTATTGGACTTTAGGACAATTGAGATAGTTTTTCAGGTGAGCCATGCCCTCTACTTATAAATTCAAGTGAACAATCAGGATCTAATGACTACTTTAGTTACAACCACTTCTCAATTGGGAGGTCTAATCATAACTACATTTTTGATTACAACTGTAATGACTACAAAAACACAAGTGTTAAAAATGACAACCACCTCCTCATAAGAAATTTCCTTTGTAATTATATTAGTTGTTTGTAACATATTTTCATTGTAACTATTTTTGTCTCTTGTGGATAGTTGGCTATGTCATGTCCATGTGTGTAATGATTTATTCTTCATGATTTAAGTTAAGGGTAGTAAAAACTTGGAACATGGCTTGAGGTATGAAGCATACCCATCCCATACCTATGTGTGTGTGTGTGTATCTCCCTCATTCTAGAGGGATGAGACATTTTGATATTCATTACAGATAGAGACCTTCTGGTTTTTTTGAAAAAATCTATGTTGTATGACTCACTCTCGCTCTCTTTCATGTTTGTGTCATAGTGTTTATGTGTTTTGATCTAAAAAGTAACTTAGTCTTTATTGATATATGCAATAGTAGTTTCAAGTAGCTTGTAGATGATTAGTAAGGTTTTATCAATTGAAATGTGCATCATTAATTTTAGGTTGATGGATCTTGTTTCCTTGTAATAATCTAGATAAGTTACTCTTTAAAATTTGTGTAAAAATACCATTTGATGGAACTTCCTAGATTAAGTAATAGCTAGTCGAAGGTGTTCTTTGGTATTAAGTATAATATTTTATTAATAAATGCCATAGTAGTCTTAATAAAAAACAACCTTTAGTTAATAGCTTATAGTTAATTACATTGTATCCCATAGACCTCTTCACTATGTTTTTCAGTTTTGTGTTAAATTAGTAGTTTGCAAGCATTAATTCCTTAGAATTTATCCTTTTTATAGAGATGGTTAGAAAGAATTCATGTTCTTTGTTTTCATACCTTATTTTTTGCCTTACCCTCCCCTCCTTTTTTTAGTTTATTATAACTCTACCTTCCTTAGGATGAATTCATCTTCATCACCATTTAATTCAACCCAAGTGCAATCAGGATACATATCCACATTACAACCATCTAGGTTGATAGTTGCTTTGCTCATCACCATTCTACCATTGGTCATTTCAAGACCCAATACTTGCAAGTTGTGCCCCTAAGTAAATTTAATATTCATTAAGAGGTTACCTCATAAATATTTTTTAGTGTTTATAGAACTTAGAACAACATAATTTGGTGCTAGAAAGAAGGCCCATTTAATCATATATACATAAATATCACTTGATTTTCATTGGACATATATAAAAGATTAACCAATTTCACCTATGTAAATATATTTCTACATCCACCATTGGAGATCCATATAAAGGTTAGGTCGAACAAAGGTATTCTAAGAAGATCTTGAGCTCAATCATATTATCCAAATAGACAGCCCCTCCCACATCTAATGGCCCAACCTTGGTTGATTGGTTTTGATTTTAACATTTCAAGAGATGTCTATGATTTACCTAGAATTCTCAAGAATTACCTTTTTTCCCCCTTAGGAGGTAGGACCATTGAGGAGTATGTGAAAGCCTTTAGGAACACAATACTAATATTGAATGTAGTCTATGAGGATGTAATTTGTATGTTCATTCCTTTCATAATAAAATATGACACCTATGATTGGTTTCTTAATATCATCTAGGGCTCAATAAAATCTTGTAACAAGTTGTAGACCACCTTTTAGGATAGTTCGGCTAGGTGACTAGTCCTAGTATCATGTACCAGCTCTTTGGCAGCATGAAAAGAGAGCTTAATGAACCCATTAGGGAATTTAATGATTTTTTTTAGAAAATGTATATCTAGATAGATAATTCATATAATCTAAATGTTGTATTGGCTCTTGAGATGTATAAGAATGCTCTAGATCTTAACACTGTAATGTTTTTGCATAAGGCAACTAATGATATTGATTTATCACAAGATTATGTTGAGGCCATAAAAGTTGATACAAAAATGAACCCCTAATTTCAAGGTTAATAAGGTTAAATTTTTATTAATCTTACCAAAAATTAAATCTAGTCCCAAATTATAATCAAAATAATGTATCTCATAGTCAGACCCAAACCCATATGTAGTTGCCCCTATCTCATACTACACCTAACCAGAGTTTAAATTTATTGAATACTCATGTCCAAGTACCTCATCCCCATAGAATTCATAACATTAAATACTTAAAATACCCAAATAAATATTATTGAGTCTAAAAAGGTAGATATTGGCTCCATCCATAGGATGGTATAAAAGTTAAGTACTGAATTCTTGACTATGCAGAAACATATGGAAATGCTAGTGGCTAGAACACCAATTAGAACTTTGGTTGCCAAAGGTACAATTGAACCTTTAACAAAGTGGGGAATATTAATGAGCAACCATCTAAAAATATTCCAAAGATAAAAATATTAGAGGTTGCATTGCCTAATTGGTGTAAGGTTCATATCACAACCAAACATGGGGAGCTAGATTGCATAGAATTTTGTACAACCTTTGAAATATTTCAAACAGAAATGGATAGACAAGAGACACTATAAAATCTACTTGAGCCTTCTTCTTTCAATAACCCTAACCACTTAAACACTTATATGGTATTTGATGTATAATATTTTCCATTTTTAGTAGAAGATGAAAATAAACTAGAAGATGTTGCAAATGAAGTCCATGCCTTCTAGTAGTTTTACATAAATAATTACAATCTAAGGAACATGCAGCCTTTCACTACTTCCACACCTCAAAATAAAAATGGTACCACTCTTCCAAATATAATAAGTAACACTAATCCACCTCTCCCAAAGGAGAAGGATCCAATTCAACCCATAGAGTCACATAGTAGAGGAGGGTACATTATTATATAGAATATGAAGAAGATTAAAGCTAATATCACCCTGCATGAGTTAGCTCAGATAACTGAACATAAAGAGTTGCTACTAAAAGCCTTGAATTGTAGATCTTCTATAGATAAATATTAGAATACCCAGGTGAATGTAATAATTTATAAGGATAAACTAAAGGTCCCACCCTTCTTGCAAAAAATCAAGATGTTCAGTAAGAATGTTCAAAAATATCTAGTGGACTCAAGAGCATTAGCGAATGTGGTGCTCATAGATGTATACAAGAATTTGGGGTTAACCCTAGACAAATAAAAAAGAGTAATCCTATAGTTAGACAAATATATAGTACCTTATGTCAGAGAGTTGTTTAATGTCCACATATAGCTAGCCTCTGAGACACATGTGCAATTATAAATTGACATATTGGTGGTTGACATTTTTGAAGCCTATGGTCTACTACTCAACTAGGATTGGTTAAAAACATTGAATGGGTATGTAGCCACTAAATTATCACATATGTGGTTACCATGTAAATGTGTGGCCAATCAAATTTAGATTGACTAAAATTAGAAAATGAACTACCTAATCACTGAGTACAATGCCAAAAATGATAAGGTCAACTTCACATCTTCACATGTTGGTGTTTACATGTTCACAATAGCAAGGAAGCCTCATGAACAAGAATTTGAAGGTCCCTCACAACTTTAGACTCTATATTTTTATGGAGAGTAATATAAACAAAATTTTGGTGTTCGTGTGGCTTTGATTGATCCAAAAGGGAAACAATATTATGATGCATATAGATTGCAGTTCCCCTACACCAACAACTAGGCTAAGTATGAAGCCCTGATCTTAGGTCTCTAGTTTTCATTAAACCAGGTGTTAAATAACTATAAATATTTGGTGACTCTAAAATGGTGGTCAACTAGATAATAAATAAGTACCAATACAAGCTAAAATATTTAAATAAATACAAGTAAATAGCCTGGGATCTGATTAAATCTTTTGAGGATTTTAACATTAGATCTATCCCAAGAGAATAAAATTAGGTAGCAGATGCATTGACAACCTCAATAGTTATCTTGGCACCACTAAAATAATATAAAGAGCAAAGATTTTATATGGATCTAGTGCCTTGCCCTTTAGTACTTGATAATGTAGAATACTTTTAGGTATTTGAGGATGATCAATAGATTATCCAATTCATAAATAATTTTGGGTCCTTTTAGGACTAGATTATAAATGAAAAAACTTTAAATGTATGAAATTATAAAACCTCAAGGATGGTGGTATCATGAAGTTCAAGGAGATTTGAATCCCCATGGGAATGGTATCTTTAGAAAGGGTCTTTAATCTATACCCATAGGCCAAAGGGTAAAAACAATTGAAGATAGAACAATCTAACTTTAGCAAAGAAAATCTGAGAACTATCGAGTACCCTCAATATGTAAACATTGGTCTTGCCTATACTTATGTTAAAAATTAGAAGCTGAAGGAAATACTAATGGAGTATAAGGTCGTGATTGCCTATACCTATGAAGACTTGAAGAATTTTGATCCCAAACATCTTGTGTGCTGGTTTTAAAGGGATGATGTGGGTAATGACCCTAGGACCAAATATCTCTAGGTCATCATATGTCTAAGAAATGACATCCTTTTAGTTTGTAAGCAATCCCTTCATATTATGTTTTTCACTTTATATATATCTCAAATTTATATTCACCAATTAGGGAACTTGGTTAGTCCCTAAGTTTTCCTTGGTGAAATCATATTCTATGGTTTTGAGCTAGCTCTACTTTTGGACCTATGAGTTGATGTCAAAAGATATTTCCAAGGAACCCATGCCCAAGGGAATTCAATTTTCTTTCAGTTGTAGAACACCTTCATCACTCATATCTTTAGTCTACATAGGTTGGATATCTCCTTCATCTATTATCTAGGATTCAAAATATCTTGAATTATTTAGGAACTATATGATTTGCCTATCATCATTGAATACCTAAAAATTATCCACATTATCAGGGATAGAAGGGCATAGGACCAATGTTACTGAAAATTTCTACATCTTTGAGTCTTGAAGTGGTGCCAGATTGGTATTAAAGGCTACCAATGATTTAGTTGTTTAATTATTCTCTCTTAGGATGGCCTTGATGTTGAATGCCTCAAAGAATTCAATCAATTTCTAAGCTTAGTCCTTGTATTTATTTAGGTAGGCAAGCTTACATTATTACTTATTTTTGATCTGATTTATAACTAGTTTTAAATAACCAAACACTAATAGTTATTTGGCATTATGATTTAATATGAATTGTAGGCTTAAGATCAAGGCTTCATATTTGGATCAATTGTTAGAGTAGGGGAACTAAAACCTATAATTAGTGAGATTTTATTTACCTTCTAGGTGTGTAAGGGTCACACCTACTCTAGAACATTGTTTTGAATGAGTTCCATCAAAGTGTAGAGTCCATAATTATAAAGGACCTTAAAATTATTGTTCATATAATTGTTGTTTGGTGGTGAACATGTAAACACCTAAGTGTGTGGATATGAAGTCAACCTACTCATTTTTAGTGTTGTACTCAATGATCAAGTACTTCATGTTGGGCTCTCTATTTACCCTAATTTGGTTTGGTAACCCCTTCTAAGGTAGCTATTGACCAATTTTGTCTTTTAGGTCAAAATAGGGTACCCCTAGTAAAATTTTTCACTTTTAGGAATTTAAGTGGGTATAATATGTTTTTATAAAGTGTTTCATAGGTCAATTAGTGTCAATTGATGTTTTACTAACTTTGGTTAAGTGTTCTCTAGGTCCATTTATCATTTTAAGTCATTTTGAGGGGTTTAATGGTGCATTTAATGCTTTATATGAGTTTTTTAGGATTTAAAAAAGTTAAAAATGCTGATGTCATGTCTCATGTGTCCTTATAAGTCTTAGGAAGTTGAAATAAATGAATAAATGGTAGGGTCTTAAAAAAAGGGTAGTTTTCTCTACCAAAGAGAGAGAAAAGAACACTTGTACAACTCATTGGGAAGTATGCCACTTGGAAAACATAGTGGTGTGACTATCCACCTCTCCATAGGTAATTTCCATGTTTGGATTGAATATAATGCATAAAAAAATTCATCTACAATTCATTTCTCATCATTTTCACTTGGTAAGCTAAGGAAGAGCAACTTCAAGCACTTGGTACGAACTGTATAGGTAGAGTCAGGAAGAATTATTCTATAGGTGGATATAAATATGAGTGCACTTCACTCCATAATAAGAAATATTATATTGGTGGCTCATCCATGAATAATAAATTACACTCTAGGCAGATTTTTATGAAATTACATCCAAGAGGTGTATGGTTGTGCATCTATTTCTTATTTTAGGAATCCACAGAGCTGTGTGAGTTTGAAAGAGTGTTTCTAGGTTTAAATATACCCTCTCCATGGTGTTATCATCATCCAACACTTTATCTCTCATTTACCTTAAAGGATATTTACAAGTTTGCTTGTTTCTCAAGTTGACTTCTTCAGTTCACAGTCACCTTACTTGAGCTCCAGGAGGTTTGTATGAAGGTGTGAAGAATAAAAGCATGGTTGAATTCAATTTGAGGATTTAGCATGATAAAATGGTCTTATATTTCATTCCATGAAGATGAAAATGCTATGAAGTTGGATTTTCCCTTCAAGAGGATGAGTTTATTGTATTGGGCTCACAGTCCCTAAAAGTTACAAACAGTGGCCTATGATGTTTTTTTAGGGTCTCATTAAATACACTTACAAGGTGATATAGCCATTAATATTAGAAAATATTGTAACCCTATCTAGCTAAAAAAACTATGAAAATTTTTAGAAGCAAATGATAAGTGAAAGATGGAGTTTCAAGGTCTCAAAGTTGCCAAAAAACCATTGAAAAGAGGCAGTGAACATATACATGTATGGATGAAAAAGTGACTTTGCACTTTGATTTGTGATCCTAAGCTATGATATCAAGGGAGATAAATCATAAATGATCCAAATTGTAATATTGATATGAAATTATAAGATAAAGGGTGTATTTTGGGTTTTGATCACTAATGTACCCTCCCCTATCCATACACATGCTTGGGAGAGACCATCTACAACAGGGTTATATGACAATGAGTTGGGGGTTAGGTTATTTGGAATTTTTATAGGTTTAGAAAAGGGTTAAGATTTTTTTTAACCCCAAAAAATTCATGGGAAGTCAAAAAATCTCAAGCAAGCCTCAAATTTCCCCATGATCACCTATAAGTAGTCCAAAATGCATAAACATAGTCAGTCAAAGACCTAGTCTATAACTCCAAAGGCATACGAAGGTGTTTGAGGGGTAAATAGATAGGGATAGTTTTAATTCATCATGGGAATAATTAAGGATCCCTAAATTTCCTAACCAACCTCAAATTCAACCCCCCAAAATCTCCAAACCCAACCTATACCCTGCCTACCCTCACAGGCTACCTGCTCATAAGTCTACCTTGGGAATTTGAAGAGTTGGAGGGTCAAATGGAGGAGTTAGAAGATCAAATTTGGTATAAAGTACCATTATGAGTCAAATAATATTATATAATTGTTATTATATCAAGAATAATTTTTTAGACCCTCTTTGTTTTATCTCAGAGTAGGGGTAGTTTTCTCATGCATGAGGAGATACTTTGAAGGAAAAGTGGTGATATGGATGGACCAGAGGTTAGGAAAGCCCAAGTGATGATTGGATAATATGGAGGACACATAAAATAAGCTAAGAAACTTTTCTATAATATTTGAAATAAATCAAGATGCTCTAACCAAGAAGGGTTACATAGAGATGTTGAAGCCATCAGAAAAACTATGGACTCCATCAGTCTAGATTCAGATTCCTATAGAAAATATATGGACTCTATAAATATAGATATATAATCCTATATTATAATTATGGACTCCATTATTAGAGCTTTGTTACTTTTATAGGCCTTACATAATGCATAAGAGAGCTCAAAATTGTTTGGAGTGCTAGAAAATGGATGAAATGGACTAAGATAGACTCATGGAGCATAATTTGACCTATTGGAGCTATTGAAATGGATAATAAACCCAAAATTGATCATTATTGGACCTAATGTCATGATAGGGTATGCAAAGATAAGGGGTAAAATTGAGAAGGTCACTTCAAATGCTCATACCTACTTGGAAGCTTTGCATGGGATTCCAATAGGTTGTAGGAGGTTTAAGGGGGTCCTAAACAAGCACTTTTGGGTGTTGGTTTATAAATCTAATGTCATAAGTTTATGAACAATCTTTAAAGGGTCAATGCACTTGAAACCCTTCATAACCCCTATTTTGGGACTTGATTGGAGAGATGAGGTTCAAAATACACTCAGATGGAAGAATTTAACCTTAGGACCTGAAGTAAAGTTGTTGGTAACTCCATGAGGATCAGATCCATGGAGTCATATTGTATGGAATCCATATAGATGGAGCAAGGGACCAATTTATTTTAAAATTTATTATGTTTTATAGGTTTTGAAGATGATAAAAATATGTTAATCACTTGGGAGGATATATTGGGACTTGAATTAACACTCCATGCCATTTAAAAATCTTATAAATTGTCCTAAGTGTCTCTACTAGGCTTCTCACTTCAGCAAGTCTAGTGGGCAGATAGTGATCACTTGGTGAAAGAGAGTGAAACTCCATTTGGGAGGAATTTTAAGGACATTTTATTGAAAATGATGGTATGAGAAATCCTTACATGTGTCATCTCTCTTCCTGTATGGATCATATTGTAGAGGTGAAGAGTTTTAGGTACCAAGTGTGAAGTGTGCATGGAAAGAGCTCATTTTGGGACTATCTTGATGATTGTGCATGGTTAAAATGATATAAATGGTCAAAGGTTAGTATAATTCATGTGAGGGATTATTATTAACCCCTCCTATTCAAATTCACCATAAAAATTGATTATTTGTAGAGTTAGGGTAGTTTTGGAAGGCCAATCATGAGAGGCAATTTTCTATGCATAGAAAGGGGTTTCTTGACCATTTTATAGGTCTTGGATGATTAGAGATGAAACTTTTATCTTATTTACTATATGTCTCACCCCATATCTATTTATCTTGCATTTTTAATTGATCTTCACATTGGTGACACATGTCCAAGTGACTCTTGGACTCCCCTTCTCTATCTCTTCCCATTTCTTCTATAAATTGAGCCTTCCCAGCTATTTTAGGGATCTCTCCACTTGGGTATGGTGAATACCTACCAAAATTTTGACTTGAATCAATAAATATAGATTTTTTTACCTCATTCAAGAATTTTCTAAGTGTATGTGATGGTTATGGTCTTGTGCAAGTGTATCTTAGCTTACCTTCACATGTCAACTTTCTTAGTACCTTATGAGTTCAAAGACTTCTCTTTTCAGGTCAGCAAGAAGTTTCAAATGTATTTGTAGGTGTATTGATTATCTTATTCAATATTGTGTCTTATAATTCCTATTGTTTAAGTCTTTCTACCCTAAGCCAATTCCAAGACCCCATGTTGAAACATTGATGCAAGAGGGAAGGTTGTCATTAGATGGAGTGTATTTTAAGCTTCTCTTGGTTCAAAGTGAATGTCAAAGAGTTTGAGTAGAGAAAAAATTTTGTGTATCACCTCCCATAGAGTATGTTTAATTTCAGTCATCCTTAACCTTTTTCATCCCCCCAAGTGTTAGTAGTAGGAATATGAGCTTTAGTGATGGACCAAGGGGAACTATCCCCTAATCTAGAGATCCACCTCCCAATAGGGATACCCACAGCCCTAAGGTGGTTACATTGTGCCACTTAGATGAGGAGAGCCTTGGAATCTCCTTAAAGGGTATAAATCCAAGTGACAATAGTTTTTGGCATGCCTGGTGGGACTCTTGTTCCAAGAGATTAAGAGATTTTTGGTGTTATCTCTTGATAATCAGCCCATAGAGGCACATTTCCAAGCACCAATGGTGACTCTGAAGACATATCATCTAGTTAAGTAGCCTAAGTGATCATTTGAATAACTTTGGTAATGTGTTTCTTTATGTTCTTACTTGAAATGAAGTTTCATGGCTGCCTATGGTTATGAATTTTACCCTCTACAAGTTGGTGAGACATATCCATCTTTGCCCATCCCATACCAATATGAAAAAGTCCTTATTCAACCTTTCCATTATCTCTATCAACCTTCATATGACCTTCATCAGTCCCAATATGACCATTTTCAACCCTGTCATGAGTTGTATCAATCTTATAACCAACCTTCTGAATGTTTTACCTCTCCTAGTCAACCTAATCCTTTCTCCAATCAACCCCTTTCCACCTTCAAACAAGCCCTTTTGGGTTATGAAATATATATGTTTGAGCTTGATACTAAAAGGGGATATGGTCAAAATATTCCTAATATCTCCATCCATCAGGTGATAAATGCATTAAAGTTAGTCAAAAAAAAGTGGGTACCTATTGAGAGAGCCAATTGGAAAAAGCTCACAAGTGAGATGCTTGATATGAGTGGTTTAGTCTCTTCCTTAGAGGATAGGCTAGAATTTCATGAAAGTTAGCCTCACCAAACATATCAGACTTTATATCCAATTTCCAAAGTTCCACATCATCCATACATAACCCCTACTCATGAGCCAAATTAAGCCTATCAAAATTCCCCTTTTCCCAATCATTTGGAGGAGTGATTTGAGAAGAAAAACCTTATGTTTGAAGCCAATATTAATAGGCTAATTGAGTTGGAAAATTTGCATATGCAATAGTCCTTATTGGCAGCCAAGGAATTGGATTCCAAACCCTCATTTCCCTCTCACATTGCATTCCCATCACCCCAAAAGGAGACCTCTAATCCTAACATCATGAGCTGGAGTAAGGTAGTTGAGTCATGAGGAAAGAAAGAGGAGAAAAGCCTTTTAAAAGAATATGAAATTGAAGAGAAGCTTGATCCTATACAAAAATATCCTATCATTCCTCAAGAAGAGAGTTCCAATCCTAGGATCATGAGATGGAGTGAGATAGTGAAGTCATGGGGCAAGGAAGAAGAGAAGAGCATTGTCAAAGAGTTTGAAGTGGAAAATGAAGCTAGTCCTTCTCAAGTCCATCCCACCCTTCCACAAGAAGCTTATCTTAATCCATGGTAGACCTCATGTACTCCCCATATTCATGATAATTACTATGAGATTCAAGAGAGACATTTCAAAGAGAATCTAGCTAAACAAATTGAGGAATTAGAGGTAAGGATGAAGTTGCTCAATTAGGGTGAGATAGAGGGTGTAGACCCAAAATAGGATCATGTGCCTAAATACACCCCATCTACCTTCATCAAGAGAGTCCTCAAGATAATTTTGATGTTGATGAAATGTTGGTCAAGTGGAAGGAAGATAATCATATGATTTTGGCCCAAGGTCTACCTCCTCTTTCTCATGAGCTTTCAAAAGAACCCCTTACATATTATTTCCAATCTGATTTTGAGAGTCCTTATGTTAAATCTCTTTGCTTGGTTGATGAAGAATGTTTTCCTTGTGTTGAGGAACCTAGTTTGAGAGAGGCAAGTGAAGAAGAATATGCTCAATTCATGACTGATCAAGAAGACTTCATGAGTGTTTATGAGGAGGAGATCACCATAGGCACTTCCCTTAGTGAACAAAAGGTCAATTCACAAGCTTTTGAAGAAGGATGTTTCCCTTTTTCCAAAGAAGAAGAAATGATCATTAAATCCTTACTCAATTTTTAGGACACCATAGATGAACATGGATAAGTTCATAATCAGTCTTTATATGACTTGCTTGATGTCATTGGAATAGGCTATACTCCTCTTCAAGGAGGTTATCAGTTGGTCAAGGATGAAGAAGGTAGCATTGGGACTCAAGTAAGTATGCAAAGGAGAAACAAGCTTTCAAATTTATACTTTCAAGAGGTTTTTAAATTTGATAATGATATATTTGAAGTCATCAAGAGGGGATATCACCCTTTATAAGGAAATCATCAGCTCTTGAAGGATGAAGAAATATCATATTATCCTAAAGCTTCTAAGAAACATGAAATCAATCCTTTTAAAATCATGCTTATAAAGAGGATTGAAGTTGATCATAAGAAAGTGAATGGATAGAAACATGAAAAAAGTGATCATGTAAAATAAAATTTCATTTCCTTGGTCATATTGTTTGGATTTTCTTGGTTCTTAATGAGCATCATGCCAATGAAGTTGGTATACATTGTGAGAGGCATGAAGGTAGCAATGCTAAGAGACAAAAGGCTTCTTGACTCATCAATTCCTTCATGCCATGAAGTAAGAGGAATATCAATCTTACCTTTTGATCTAGGGGGAGGTATGTCTATGGTTATTTGTACATAGTAGTTATCCTTTGTTTCTCCTAAGTGCTTATGCACTTGTGTGTCTTGTGCGTGTTTTTTTTTCTTTGTTGTGTGTCCTTTTCCTTTGTGTGGTTGAGGTAGTCACTAGTTATCTTGATCAATGGTCAAGGTATATTATTTTTCTCAGTGCTTAGATGAATCCATAATCCCAATGGACTAATAAGGCTACTTTTCTATTTAGTATAGCAGGCATACTACCCCTATGAGTCTCCAATTTGTTGACCAATTTTGACTTTTAGGTCAAAATAAGGCACCCCTAGTATATTTTTTCACTTTTAGGAATTAAAGAGGGTATAATATGTTGTTATAAAGTGTTTCATAGGTAAATTAGTGTCAATTTATGTTGTAATAACTTTGGTTAAGTGTTCTCTAGGTCCATTTATCATTTTAAGTCATTTTGAGGGGTCTAATGGCACATTTAATGATTTATACAGGTTTATTAGGATTTTTGAACATTAAAAATGATGATATAATGTATCATGTTTCCTTATATGTCTTAGGAATCTGAAAAAACTAAATAAATGGTAGGTTGTTCAGAAAAAGGGCAGTTTTCTTTGCCAAAAAGAGAGAAAAAGACACTTGTATGACTCTTTGGGAAGTGTGCCACTTGGAAAACATGGTGGTGTGACTCTTCACATCCACATGGGCCATTTACATATTTGGATTGAAAATATTGCATAAAAATTTCATCTAAAAATCATTTCTCTTCATTTTCACTTGGCAAGCTAACAAAGAGCAACTTCAAGCACTTGGTATAGATCATA
Source organism: Torreya grandis (assembly GCA_037957365.1). Classification (NCBI taxonomy): domain Eukaryota; kingdom Viridiplantae; phylum Streptophyta; class Pinopsida; order Cupressales; family Taxaceae; genus Torreya; species Torreya grandis. The sequence continues at coordinate 309,312 of JARHVA010002996.1, read as the reverse complement.
TAGGTGGATTTAGGAATAATGATTCTACAAGTGGATATAAATATGAGTGAAATTAAAATACATAACAAGAAATTTCATATTTTTGGCTCCTCCTTCATGGATAATTAGTTACACTCTAGGTATATTTTTATGAAATTACATCCAAGAGGGGTATGGTTGTGCATTTGTTTCTTGTTTTCAAGAATCCATAGATCTATGTGAGTTTGATAGAGTGTTTACATGTTGAAATAAACCCTCTCCATGGTGTTATCATCATCCAAATCTTTCTCTCGCATTGCCCTTGAAGGATATTTACAAGTTTACTTGTTTCTCAAGTTGGCTATTTTAGTTCATAGTCACCTTACTTGAGCTCCAAGAGGTTTGTACAGAGGTGTGAAGATTAAAATCATGGTGGAATTTAGTTTGAGGATTTGACATGCTCAAAGGGTCTTATATTTAATTCCATGAAGATGAAAATGCTATGCAAGTTAGAGTTTCCCTTCAAGAGGATGAGTTTATTATATTGGGCTCATAGTCCTTGAAAGTTGTAAATAGTGGCCTGGGAGGTTTTTTGATCAGATCATTAAATGCACTTGTAAGGTGATATAGACATTCAAATTGGACAATATTATATCCCTATCTACCCAAAATAACTATTCCAATTTTGAGAAGTAAAGGATAGGTGGAAGATGGAGATTCAAGGTCTCAAAGTTTCAAAAAAACCATTGAAAAGAGGCAGTGAACACCTACAGGGTATGGATGAAAAAGTGACTTTGCACTTCCATTTGTGATCCTAAGCTATTCTATCAAGGGAGATCAGTCCTAAATGTTCCAAATGGTAATCCTAAGCTTAAATGATAAGAGAAAGGGTGTATTTTGGGTTTGGTTCACTAATGTACCCTCCCCTATCCATACACAAGCCTAAGAGAGGCCATCTACAATAGGGTTATATGATAATGAGTTGGGGGTTAGGTTATTTGGCCTTTTTATAGGTTTATAAATGGGATAGGATGTTTGTTGACCTCAAAACTGTCATGAGAAGTCAAAACATCTCAAACAAGCGCCAAATTTCCCCAAGATCACATACAGGTAGTCCAAAATGCATAAACACAGTCAGTCAAATACCTATTCCATAACTTCAAAGGAATAAGAAGGTGTTTTAGGGGTAAATAGATAGGGATGGTTTGAATGCATCATGGGAAGTATTTAGGATCCCTACATTTCCTAACCAACCTTAAATTCAACCCCCCAAAATCTTCAAACTAAACCTATAACCTACCTACCCTCACAAGTTGCCTGTTCATAAGTTTGCATTAAGAATTTGAAGAGTTAGAGGGTCAAATGGAGGAGTTATAATTTCAAATTTGGTATATATTACCCTTAGGAGTCAAAGAATATGATTTAATGGTTTTTCTATCAAGACTAATGGTATAGATGCTCTCTATTTTATCTCAGAATAGGGGTAATTTTCTCATGTATTAGGAGACAATTTGAAGGAAAAGTGGTGAGATAGATGGAACAGAGGTTAGGTAATCCCAAGTGATGATTGGATAAGCTAGAGGACAAATCACAAGCTAAAAAACCTTGTTAGAAGCTTTGAAAGCAAGTAAGATGCTCTAACCAAGAAGGGTCACATAGAGATGTTGAAGCCATAAAAAAAACTACATACTCTATCAATCCAGTTTTAGACTCTTATAGAAAAATTATTGACTCCATCAGTCTAGCTACAAACTCCTGTATTATAACTATAGACTCCATTAGTATAACTATGAACTCCATTAGTATATTTTTGTTACTTTCACAGGCCTTATAAAATGCACAAAGGAGCTCAAAACCATTTAGAGTGATATCAAGTGGATGAAATGGACTAAGATAGACCCATGGGGCATAATTTGACCTGTTGGATCTATTGAAATGAAAAATAAACCCCAAATTGATCATTCTTGGACCTAATGTCATGATAGGGTATGTAAAGAGAAGGGGTACAATTGAGGTCCTTTTAAATGCTCATACCTACTTGGAATCTTTGCATGGGATTCTAACTTTTTGGTGTTAGTTCAAAAATCCAATGTCAGAGGTTTATGAACAATCCCTAAAGGGCCAATGCACTTAAAACCCTTCATAACCCCTATTTTGGGACCTAATTGGAGAGATGGGTTTTAAAATGCACCTAGATGGAAGAATTTGACCCTAGGACCTCAAGTAAAGTTGTTGGAAACTCCATGAAGATTATAGCCATGGATTCATATTATAGGAATGCCATACAGATGGAGTAGGGGACTAATTTATTTGATAATTTATTGTGTTTTATAGGTTTATAAGATGATCAAAAGATGCTAATCACTTAGGAGGATAGATTGGGACTTTAATCAACTCCCCATTGCATATGAAAATCTAAAAAATTGTCCTAAGTGTCTATAATAGGCTTCTCACTTCATCAAGTCTAGTTGGTAGATAATGATCACTTGGTGAAAGAGAGTTAAACTCCATTTCAAAGGAATTTTAAGGATATTTTATTAAAACTAATGGTATGATCACTCCTTACATGTGTCATCTCTATTCTTGTATGGATTATATTGTAGAGGTGAAGAGTTTTAGGTACTAAGTGTGAAGGGTACATAAATAGAGCTCATTTTGGGATTATATTGATGATTTTGCATGGCCAAAATTATAAGAATGGTTATAGGTCATTAAAATACATGTGAGGGCTTCTTAGTAACCCTGCTTATTTATATTCACCATCAAACTTGATCAATTATAGAGATAGGGTAGTTTTAGAAAGCCAATCACGAGGGGCAATTTTCTATGTATAGAAAGGAGTTTTAAAACCATTTTATAGGTCTTGGATGATTGGAGATAAAAATTGTATCTCCTTTTGTTGTATGTATTTCCCCATCTCTCTCTCATGCATTTTTAACTGATCTTCACATTGGTGACACATGTCCAAGTGACTCTTGGACTACCCTTCTCTATCTCTTCCCATTTCTTTTATAAATTGAGCCTTCTTGGCTATTACAGGGATCTATCCACTTGGTTATGGTGAATCCATACCAAAATTTTGACTTGAATAAATAAATATATCTATTTTTTACCTCATTCAAGAATGCTCTAAGTGTATGTGATGGTTATGGTATTGTGCAAGTGTATCTTAGCTTACCTTCACATGTCAACTTTCTTAGTACCTTATGAGTTCAAAGAATTATCTTTGTAGATCAGAAAGAAGTTTAAAATGGTTTTGTAGGTGTAGTGAATATCTCATTTAATAGTGTGTCTAAGAATGCCTATTGTTTACATCTTTCTATCCTAAGCCAATTCTAAGACCCCATGTTGAAACATTGATGCAAGAGGGAAGGTTGTCATTAGATGGAGTGTATATTAGGATTCTCTTGGTTCAAAGTGCATGTCAAAGAGTGTGAGTAGATAAAAAATTTGGTGTATCACCTTCCATATATTAGGTTTAATTTAAATCATCCTTAATTCTTTTCATCCCCCCAAGTGTTAGTAGTAGGAATATGAGCTTTAGTGATAAATCAAGGGGAGCTATCCCCTAATCTAGAGATCTACCTCCCAATAGGGATAACCATATCCCTAAGGTGGTTAATATTTTTCCACTTGGATTAGGAGAGCCTTGGTATTTCCTCAAAGGGTGAAAATCCAAGTGGCAATAGTAGCCACATGTGGGAAAAATATATGGCCATGTACCCATTTATCATTTTGGACCAATCTTGACTTAATAATAATTCATATGCCTCTAGGATATCAATATCTAGGATATCAATAGTCTATTGTACATGTGGTTCTAATGATATATGTATGTGCATGTTTGTTAATTATTTATCACATGGAATTGAGTATTTATCCAACTATAATACCAATTTTTTAACTTATCATGAGTCTAAACTAGCTTTTGGTAAGCAACTATAGGCATCACATTCACTGATGCCCTAGAATCAACCAGGTACTTATGTACATTTTTATCAAACATTTGAACTATTAGTATATTTGATAGTACCTTAGGTTTATCCTTGTATATCATTATGTTTGCATGGGTAGTCTTGGACTTGTCAAAAGTCCTTCATGTTAGGGCCTTGAGTTGTACCTCTCTTTTTTTAGTGATCTGAGCTAGTTGATGAAAATTGATGTTGGATTTAATGTTTTTCATGTCTTCCAAAATATTTTATCCTCCATTACCCTAATGCTCTAATTTTTGTGACTAATCCTTTTGATTAGGAGGTGGTTGATTATCCCTCTTGGGTGGAGGTAAATTATCTCTCCTTGGTGGTGGTAGATTGTTGTTAGAATTCAAATCAGGATGAGTAGTGACACTATTATTGGGAGGTGTCAAAGAAGTCACAAGTTACTTGTTCCTCAAGTTGTAGTTGTTCTTAACCTACTAATAATGTTGGAAATAATGAACCTCATATGTGTTATCTTTAGGTTCATTATCATCTTTCCCTAGAAAGGGGAAGTTGTATGTGTCAAAAACCATATCCATGTTAGGGTTAACTAAAGATTTTGATGAATATGGATCTTGCTAAATTGAAAAATTTTCTTGCCTTTTAGCTTCTTGCTAGAAAATTTTGAAAGTAGTACATAATTTAATACAGTCTAGTTCCATGTGTTATATGGTTTTATGGACCTAACACTAGTTTGAAGGAGATGCATCCATAATCTTAATCTCTAGCATCCTATTAGAAGGAACCTAATTTTCTTGATTATTCCCATACATGTTAAAATGCCTATTGTACATTTGAAACCTAATTGTTTTGGTTGGAGTTTTATCCACCTATATTACCCATATGTTTCTAAATGTGAAGGAATTCATTACTCAATGTTTTTACCATTCTCTAAATGGATTCTATCTTGGTCTTGTTGGAGTTGGGATTATTGTCTTATGTGGAAGTATTATTAACTAGTACAAAAGGTTGAATCTAGCCTTGATGGTTAGAAGCATAATTATTCAATAAATTTACATGTTGATTCTAGTTAACATGGATTAATGGCAATTGATTATGGACTGAGGTATAGTTTTACAACACCTAATTCTAGGTTACATTAGGTATTAGATTAAAAGATGGGTATAAAGGTCCAATACTAAGTGGAGGCAATAATTTTAACTAAGGCTAGAATTGTTTGTCTACATTAATTACCTTTATGTAGGCTAAGGGTAAGGTATTAATACTAATAATCCTACGTAAAAACATAATAGTCATTAAATTTAAGGCATTTTTATACATTTCTAGGGCCAATGGCTTATTAGGCTAATAAGTAGATTTCAATCTACTATAAATATTTTGAAATCAAGTGTTGAAACTCATATTGGCTCATTAGGTTCTCTTCTCATACTAAAAAAGTGTTAATAGATAACCCTTACAATCGTAACTTGGCCAAACTAGGATAATAAGGTATCTTAACATTCTATCTAGGTTTTGATTGACCTTTATATAATATTTAGAAACCAATCATAGGCTGCTTCTTACAAAGTGAAATGGAAAAAATCTATAATCCACCTCCGCATGAGTTACATTTAGTATCCTTAAGGAAAATTTGAAGGCCTTTATATGTTCTTACACCATCCTTCCACTTGAGGGAGAGAAAGAGGGGAGATACTTCTCCAATTTTATAGATAAATCATGTACTACTCCTACTACATTGATAGTCAATCCAATCAACCAAGTTGAGGCTTGAGGTGGGGGATTAGGCTAAAGTGGAAGATTAAGAGGGGGGTTCTAGATATGGTCCATCAAAACTATTGGAAGGTGAATCTAAGTTATTAAAGATGATGAATTTACCTTGGTTCTCCTAGAAATACCTCTATTAGACCTAACCTTTATATCTATTTATAAAGGTGTTTTTAATAGGTTACTATCTAAGGCTGACCTTGTTAATCATCTAGGTTCATCTAATGCAAATCAAGTGATTTTAATCCTTAGGATAGAGGTGGAGGCTGACAGGTCCTCCTTCTAACACCAATTTGAAAGATTTTGTTGATGTGGGTTTTATACACACCCTCATAGTTCTTTATGAGGTTGCCTCTAACATTTTAGGATCAGTGAATAAAGTCACTCCAAGGCACGAGTTTTAGGGTATTCAATTTTATAACAAACCATTGGTGGAATAGTTGTCAAATGACACAACTTGTTTGCCATGAGTGGAAGGAAGATGATTTACACTTGGAGTGGGTGGAAGGAAGATGATTTATAATTAAGATGGGTAGGACTATAAAAGAAACCATAAAAATAGGGAAAAGTAAGGTAAAAAAGGAAGGTCTATGGAAAATCTAAGGATGAAGCCTTTCAAGACTAATATTTGATCTCAAGTAAGATAAGGTATCTAGATCAGTAATTTTTGTAAGCTATTGTAGCACAAAAAATAATCAAACATAGTTAAAGAGTCAAAGGGAATAAAACACAATATACTCAAACATGCATACATTAAAGGTTGCTTGATTGTCAAATTTATATTACACATCTACAAGAGGATTATGATAAGCAGGCAAAATATTCTCAAATCAACTATTGTTAAAGGTGAAAGACTATTAAAAAAAGACACCTCCTACATAATTTTAAGAACTAATATACCATAATGATATAACATCCAAGCAATACAAAAAATTGGAGAAGAATAAAGATTTTCATATTAAGACCAAGTCAAGTAGAACTTTTTTGAATTTATTATTAATCTTAATAACCAAAATTATCATCCACTTGTGACTAAGAGGTCTCTCTCTCTCTCTCTCTCTCACACACACACACACACACACACACACACACACACACACACACACACACACACACACACACACGTGATTGGGATGGGTAAGGTCTCATCTCTTCAAACTTTACCTAATTTTACAATTCTAAAAAAATAGAGCCTTAATTTTAGAATTCATGCAAGAATGCATGTTACAATGATAACAATCAAAAATAGACTTTTCTTGAAAAAATAAATTATACATGTAAAATAATAGATGGGGAACCAAAGTCCCACTTTCATAAGAATCATGAAAATACATAATTGTTACAAAATTAGAATACCGATGCCATGCCACTTGAATTAGTTGATGAAGATACTATAGTTGCAACTGTGGTGTAGACTGAATATTCTATGAGGCTAGGAACACTAACTAATAGTTGCATGCATTGTGGATTTGGAAGTTGCCTCCTTCAACTTCAATGATTCACCCAATGCATATGAATTATCAAATTCTTTATATATAGCCTCAAAATTCTAAAGTGAGGGCTTCAAAATCCTGACATCTTCTACCATTAATCTATCTTGCTCTTCCCTTGAGATTTTAAACTCAACCACTAAGGCTTCATATGTTATGACCCTATCTTTAGGAAAAATGAACTACTATATTACCTCTTAATTGGTCTTATATATTACACCTTCCAATTATTATTTGAACTCTTCTACAACTAAGTAGAGTAGGTTATCAAAGTTAGGTCAATTCACCAACTCCCCTATCTGGGTGATCAACCTAGTTACTTGCATATTGACCAAAATTTGTATATCTTTAGATTCACGACTTATAAAAATACCCAAAAACTTCTTCATTGATCTATGATAGTTTAGGGAGGTATCCCTTTTGGAAATCAAATAGTTAAGGCACTAGGAAGCATCCATGTTGGTCATTAAGTTTAGTTTATCAAATGCACTTATTATGGAACACTAGACCAATAAGTTCAACCTTCTTTCCTTGTCCTTAATGTTATTTTGTAGTGTGACTATATCCACTCTATGGGTATTACTAGCTTCCATAGATATTATAATGTTGAGCAAGATGTCATACAAATTTTTATCTACACTTTGAACCTTAGCTATTACTTCTTGAGGAGCCTACATGATGTTCATTTGTTTCCACCTCTTTAAGGTCTCCTCAATGCTCTATGGGATTTCATTCAATGTCGATCAAGTATAATAAATAAGAGTATTAAAGTATTCAATGTACTCTATAGGGTCATTGGGGTTCCTCTTGGGTCTATTGGCTAGTGTAAACAAATTATCCCTTTGCTTCATCTCTCTCTGTACCTTTGTCTTTCTATAAATTATGTGGAACTCAACCATAACTATGTTTTTCCTTTGATCCTATAGATTCGACATCTCCTTTACCCATTGAGGGTTTATCAATTCATGTGTATATTTTACTTAGGTAATTTTTAAGGATGTAGAGGGATAAGAGGTCATAGGAATGGAAGTGTTTATTGGAATAGATATGGATGGAATTGAATAACTTATTTTTATGGGCACTTGTGGAATATTTTAGCCCACTAATTGCCATGAAAAGGCTTCCTTTATTAGTTTCACCTCATCCAAGAATTTGGTTAACCCAATTGTTATTTTCATAGTAATAATTACTTTTGGAAAATATTATGATTGGGGCATGAGAAGCTCAAGATGGGTAACTTTGTTCTTGGGGTTGGTGGTTTATTTAAAAGATACACAACAATCAAATTCTCAAAATGGGCTACTTTGGGAGCCCTAATTGAAAGAATTTTTGAATTTTTAGTAGTAAATTGGGAAGTATAAAATGTAATACTAGGTATTATTGGAGGAAGACTCATAATTAGAACTTGCATACTAGGTACTGAAGAAATAATAGAATAAATTGCCTCATAGACCTTTTGAGTTTGATATGAGGTAAACTCAATTCGAGTGTCTCCTTCCTATGTCCCTAGACTCAAAAATTTTTCCTTTTCAATCTCAAATTCTTCATCATCTGGTTGTGATTTCCTAGTATCTAGGTTTTCTTCTTCTGATGTGTAGTCAACTTGAGATATTAATTGCTGGTTCATCCTCTTCTTCTAGTTCCATAGCATATTCTTCCTCAACAACTTCTTCAAGAACTAGGAGACTAAGAGATGACATCTCTTCCATATTTATTCTTAGGGAAGAATTAGGGGAATCCTTGGGCTTCCTATAGTAGGTGAAGATAGGTGGAATGAAGGGTAGATGAGATGGTACAGGGGTTGTGGTAACAACTATAGTAGGAGGTGGAGAGGTATTTACTGAAGTGGAGGGTGTTGAGAGTCCAAGGGTTTCCTAAGGAGACCTAAGAGATTTAAGAGACCTAAGAGGAGTTGGAATTGAAGCAAAATAAGACTACAAAAGCTTAGGTAAAATTAATTATGTAATAATCATAAGAGGAGGCAAAAGAGTAATCACAAGGTTGATCTTACTTTGGTTTGATGGTGTAGTTGCTAGCTTTTCAATAGTTATAGATATTACCAAAACTTTTTCACATGAGGATGTGGAAGGAATATGAGGACCAAGAAATCCTCTAAAAATTTCCTTTCTTAGTTGGGTATTTGACTCCCTCTGACTTCCAAGTTGATCTCCCTCTTCTTCTATGGCTTAATATTATAGAGATGGAGGTTGGTCTAGTTATTGAGAGCATTTAGGTGGAGAAGGGCCATTGTTAGATCCATGCATTTTGGGATTCTTCCTTTGTGGCTTTAGGATTGTATTGTAGAGCTTATGTAAATGTAATTACTATATTATTATCCCTCATCTTGATCCATACCTGGGAGTCATTATAAACATTCAAGAAAACATGGTCATGATCATAGGTTTGATGACCATAAGAAATTTGAACCTTATTATTCTCAAGGATGGTCTTCAAATAACTCATTATCCTTTTCTTAGGGTCTCATTATATGAATGGTGTTAGATACAAATTATAGGTTATCATGGGCTTACCAGATGATATAAAATGTGACTTAGTCACATATTGATGTTGTCAAATGTTATAAGGTGTTTTGAGATAATAGGCCAAGTGTTTCTAGCTGAGTTCATCAATGCTATTAAAATATTATTATCTATCTCTTTTTCTACAATGTGATAAAGAAAATGGTGAGATAGCAATGGAGGGGTAGTCCTTATACCCTCTACTCGGATGATAGTCATATCTAGGTAGATCTAATAATCACCCATCTTAGTGAGCATATTTTTATGTTATCAGATAATTTGGGCATTGTTATGCACTACATATTCTGGTAGATATGAGGGTATACCTCATTGCTTATTCTCTTGATGTCATTTTTGTACCTATGAATAAACATGAATGAGAAGTCTTCTCCAACCCTATTCCCTAGATACTCTATGGATGGTTAACATTCTTGGCCATAGGGATTATACATAGTTACCATGATCACATCTATTAGATAAGCATAATGTAAACATTCCCATCTTTAGGTCTCCTATCGGGGTAGTGAATTTGATATTTCAATATTGTGCTTATAATCTCCTCAAGGGCTAGAATGTCTAGTAGGGGTACCCATTTGAGCTAGACATATGCAATGCTCAAGAATCCATATAATTTATTTAGTAGTGCCATTAAAATGGAAATTCTAGGTCTAAACTTGAAAATACAGTTGGTGTAAATTTACCCCTTTGGATTCAACCTTTGGCCCTTTACCAACCACTGCTTCAATTTTCCTTCCATAGTATTATGCTCAAGCCACACATTAGCTGGGACTTGATTGTATATAGTTTTTGGGAGAGGGAGCCTATGGTACCATTCAAATTCCCTCCCTAATATGTAGGTAGAGGTAGTTTTAACCTTCTTCACATGGATAATATCACCCATAATAGTCCCATTGATGAATAGAACCTTTAAGAGGTCAATGCATGGAATTACCTCTATTTCAGCTACAACTTGGTGGAGGGCTTATTCCTTGATTGGGAACAAGTCATCTATGTATTTTTTAGTTTTAGGGGAGAGTTTTTCCTCATTATAATAGGCCTAAATTGACTCAACCTCTTCTTAAAGTGATGAGGGGTGTGGGAGTTTAATATTCAAAGCACTCATTTCAAATTTTGTATCCCTATATTTTGTTGATCCCACAAATGAAAATGGGGATGAGATTAAGCTCTTAATTTTTTTTGATGTCAAATCCATTATTATTGTGTAGTCATTATAATTATTGTGAAGTTAGAGGCTGGTTCATTTGGCGCTCTATGAATGAATAAAACTAAGACTCACTAGACACATAGGAAACTCGAGAATACAAATGCTTAATGATCAGAGAAATAACAAGGTGAATGTGATGTTCATAAATTTTGTATATATCATTCACAAGATTGTTTATTGATTGAATTTGTGTTTTGAATGTTGATAATGAACCTTTACCTTTAATTCTCATTTTGATATGAATATGCTAGTTAGCTTTGGTGGGTGCTCCTTATTTTCCAAATGGAATTATTTCATTAATTATTCATGTATAGTCACCACTTTAAGATAACTATCAACTATTCATTAAATTTTTTCTTTTCCATGTTATTGCACCTTCATTCTTATGTTTTAGCTTTACTTTCCACAAATAGTGCTACATGTCATGCTCTTATTAACTTGACCCTTTGAACTTATTTACTATATTTGGGAGGTCCCATAGTGGTGAGTTAACATGATTGAGCCACATGACATGATCTTAAATCACTACAAGTATGAAATCATAGGGAATTAGATGGGTATTCATTTTAATGACAATCTCTCTATGGTTGTGGGTCAATGTGATCTATACATGAAGCGTGATCTTGGGAAGCTCAGATACTTAGGAGATTAGAGAATTAGGTAGGAAACCAATAGACCATTTAAATTTTTAGGCCACATGTCAACCACTTGAGGCCCTAAAAGCTTAAAATATTGAGACATGAGACTGTAGAAAAAATAATCATTCAACCCTCACATAATAATGAGTTAAACTGATTGAGACATGTGGAGTAAACAAGGAAGATTGGAGACTCAAAAACTCAAATTATTAAGTTTTCTAATGAACAAATGAAGTTCTCATAGTTTTAGTTTAGCGTGGGTATGCCACATGGCATGTTTGCATAGCCCAAGAGACTCAAAAGACTTAATCTTTTGTAAGCATCCAGAATTCCAAATGAAGTGAGAGCAACACATGACACCACTATGTGAGATATTAATTATGGGCCTGATTTGGAAGTTTATGGTCTTCAAATATTAATCCTATGATCAACATGTACATACTAGGACATTAAAAATTAGATTTGTTAGTTTGCAAATCATAATAAAGTAAAAATCGATAGACAATACAAGGTTAGAGATGACTTAAGATACCTTTAGATCTATTTTGAAATGTTGGATTTTATATAAATAACCCTCATGATAAATGTGTGATACTTAATTCATATTCATTTAGGCTATTAGTTCCTTAGGTATGGGTTTTTCAATAATGGGTCCCTATTTTTCAAATTTTGAAAATGGGGTGTGGGTGTTAGGGAACAATAAATGGAAACTCATGGGAAAAAATACTCCCAAGTATTTTGAGAACCCAAAATTTTAGAAACATATTATAATATAATCTTTAATTTTAATCAAGATAGTATAAGGAAATAAAAATTATAGAATAAAACTCTTAATTTGCAATGCAACAAACTAACCTTCCTAGTCCTTGGATAAGTGTGTGATCTTGTGAAATTAATTTCCCTTAGGCATGAATATTTTTATAAAGGATAAAATAAACACTATAGGTTTCACCTTGACTTTAACTTTGTAACCAATGAAAAAATAAATCTTGGGTATTGCTCTACTGCCAGTTAGACATCCATAACCTTGATAGAGATACCTCTTATTCCAATTGAATACTTACTCTAATTTTAACTAGGCATCCATAGACCTATTAGATTTTAATTAAATAACCGATCCTCTATCAATTTTTCATTTTTTTTTAGATAGAGGAAGGTTTGGAACCACTTTTGGTTGAATGCATGAAACTACTTATTTGTCAACATGTCCATGTCAGCATATATCTAGCCTTAGGTTTATCATCTTCTAAATAAGTTTTAACATATGAGAGTGTAATTCATATTTTGAAATGGGAAGCTTTTATTTAATTTATATGAGTATATCAGAGCATGTGCCAAAAGATGAGCATGCCTATTCAGTCTAAAATAAAACTAAAATTTAGTCATAATACATACCTTAATTCTAGAAGGCCTAGTACTTGTCATAATATATTTTGGTGGGTACCGATCATGCTCCTTTTTAGTATCATCCCCTTTTATTTTGTTATTTTCTCTTGGATTTAGTTCATGAAATTATTCAAGACAATTATGCAACTTTTAAGAAAGTAATATAGAAATCATGAAACTAAGCTATCAAAAGCAATAAAACTAATCTAAAGGAAAATAAATGCAAAAAATATGAAAACTAATCTAGAAATAAAGAAATATAATCTAATCCTACTGTAAACCTCCATTCATAGTTCACTTTGATACATTCATAGTTGGATTAGCCATGAATTAATGCTTCCAAAAATTGTCAATTGATTGGAAAGGTCAGGTCCTTACCTTGGAGGTGTTTTAACCTGAAGGCATTATTTCCTAGGATTTTAGATACTTGGTATTATCCAATATATAATGGAGTTAATTTGTCATGCTACACTTTATTTTCATGTTATTTTCCCCAAAGGAGCACTAGGTCTAAAATCCTGAAAGCCTTGATCTTGGATCTTTTGTCAAACCAACGTTTGACAATATCCTATTGTTTGTTGAAAAATGTGTAGTGCTTTAGTTCTTATATATTATAATTTCACTATCTCAAGTAATTTGGAATTTATTCTCTCATATTCTCCCATATACTTTTATATGAATTGTTAATTCAGTAGCTTGAGAGTGATGAGGAAGACTAGATGCCATCCATACACTAATAGAAAAGGTGAAGTATTGAGAGCTTTCTTGTTCCTAGTTTGGTTTGCCCATAGTACATATTTTAATAAGATATGTCATTTTCTCAATTTATTTTATGAATATTTCTAAATATAATCTACTCCTACTCTAAACCTCCATTCATAGTTCACTCTGATACATTCATAGTTGGATTAGCCATGAAGTAATGCTTCCAAAAGTTGTCAATTAATTGGAAAGGTCAGGTCCTTACCTTGGAGGTGTTTTAACTTGAAGGCATTATTTCCTAAGATTTTAGATACTTGGTATTATATAATCTATAATGGAGTTAATTTGTCATGCTACACTTTATTTTCATTTTCTTTTTCCCAAAGGAGTACTAGGTCTAAAAGCCTGAAAGCCTTGATCTTGGATCTTTTGTCAAACGAATGTTTGACAATATCCTTATGTTTGTTGAAAAATGTGTAGTGCTTTAGTTCTTATATCTTCTATACACTATCTCAAGTAATTTATAAGTTATTCTCTCATATTTTCCAATATATTTTTATATGGATTGCTAATTTAATAGCTCGAGAGTGATGAGGAAGACTATATGCCATCCATACACTAGTAGAAAAGGTGAAGTATTGAGAGCTTTCTTGTTCTTGGTTTGGTTTACCCATAGTGCATATTTTAATAAGATATGTCATTCTCTCAATTTATTCTATGAATATTTATAAATATAATCTACTCCTACTCTAAACCTCCATTCATAGTTCACTCTAATACATTCATAGTTGGATTAGATATGAAGTAATGCTTCCAAAAATTGTCAATTGATTGGAAAGGTGAGGTCCTTACATTGGAGGTGTTTTAACCTGAAGGCATTATTTCCTAGGATTTTAGATACTTGGTATTATCCAATCTATAATGGAGTTAATTTTTCATGTTACACTTTATTTTCATGTGATTTTCCCCAAAGGATCACTAGGTCTGAAAGCCTAAAAGCCTTGATCTTGGATCTTTTGTCAAACCAACATTTGACAATATCCTAATGTTTGCTAAAAAATGTGCAGTGCTTTAGTTATTATATCTTCTAATTGCACTATCTCAAGTAATTTGGAATTTATTCTCTCGTATTATCCCATATAATTTTATATTAATTATTAATTTAGTAGCTTGATAGTGATGGGGAAGACTAGATGCCATCCATACACTAGTAGAAAAGATGAAGGATTGAGAGCTTTCTTGTTCCTAGTTTGGTTTGCCCATAGTGCATACTTTAATAAGAGATGTCATTATCTCAATTTATTCTATGAATATTTATTTATGGAGTCCATCAGGTTATTATTATTCAACTTATCTACACCATTTCCTTATGGGTAATAATTTGAAGAGAACTTGAGGGTAATATGATTATGATAGGCCCATTCTGTGAATTTAGTAGATTGAAACATTGGAACATTATCACAGACCATTGAAACATGTGTGTCGAATTAGGTGAATATATTCCCCTCTAAGAAATTGATGACATCTATGGATCATGAATTATTGGTAGCAATATCCTTTATCCACTGAGTATAATAATACATAACTGTGAGGATGAATTTGTGTCCTGTTGAAGAATTTAGATTTATTACCCCAATAAAGTCTAGCTCTTATTGGGAAAAAGGGCATACTTAAATGACTAGATATAAAGGCATGGTAGCATTTACTTATATTTTTAAAAATACCTAGTAATCATGGTAGATTATAACATGGTTATGGGCAAACTTGAAGATTATAAGCCAATAGTAACCTATCTTCATATTCTTATGGGTTGTAGTACTGCTAGAATGGTGTCTATTGCCAACCTTTTGATGTAGGTTGTCTAGGATGTCCTTAGCTTCCTAATTTGAAATGCACCTTAGTTAGATGCCTTTGTATTTCCTTCTATAAAGGACCCATTTCTTGATCATGAAGTGATCCAATTTGATCATGAGGGATCACTTTGGGTCTTTGCTCAACTCTAGAGGGCAAGTCCCCATAATAAAGTAATGAATAATATGTGAATACCACTCTCTTCCTAGTACCTAGGCTTCATTGATTTATTTGATGTGGATGCATGGGTAATTTTGAGTTATAAGATAGATTAGGACTTGATCTATTACTATTTTAGCTATCCTAATTTCAAGGTCAAACTCCTAAAGTTTGCCAACCATTTCCCTCTCCTTTCTTCCAACTCATTTTGGCTAAGCATGAGATTAATGGCTAGGTCAAGGATAATGGCATGTGTCTTATTTATTAAAATATAATGTCTAAATTTATTAACTATATTGATCAAGGTGTATATACTAATATATGATGGAGTATTTTATTTCTTCATCCTTCAAGTTGGTACTCATGAAGGCAATGGGGTAATCATTATCTTCTACCTTTTGTGTTAATACCACAACAATAGTATGTTATGAAGTGATTGGGGCTTGATAAATCAACATTTTAATATTTTGGAATGATTTATTGGATTTCATCATCCACTCAATCTTGGCATCCTGCTTTAGCATGGAATTTAATGGTTTGACAATTTTTGCAAAACTAGAAAATAACTTTCTCATGAAGTTCATTTTACCAAAGGACTTCAGCTCTTTGATATTAGGTAGGATTCACTTAGACATAGCTTGAATATAGTCTGAGTTGATAGAGATCCCTTCTTTTTTGATAATATGGCCCAATAGTTTTCATTTAATCACCTCAAAAATGCATTTCTTGGGGTTTAGATAAACTCCATATCTCCTGCACTTGTCTTAGACTTTTTATATATGGCTTACATGGTCATCTATGTTCTTAGAAAATACCAAAAGATCATCTATGTATATGATGATACACTTACCCACTAATATTTGAAAGGCAAAATCCATCACTCTTTGAAAAATTTCCCCTGTATTAATTAGGACAAATGACATCCTTTTATATACAAAGTTCCCCAATTTGGTGGTGAAAGTGGCCTCCATCATATCTTCTAATTTAACCAATACTTGGTTATAACCTAAGAATCCATCCAAGAAAGACATCATCTTTGAGACACTCACCATCGATATAACTTCATCCATGGAAGGTAGAGGATACATGTCCTTTTATGAGGCTCTATTAAAGTTCCTAAAATGCACACACATCCTAATTTTATCCATTCTTTTTATTGACTGGTACTAAATTAGTTACCTAGGTTGAGTGCCTAATCAAGGAAAAAATATTAGCATCTATGAGTTTCTATACTTTAGTCTCTATGCGTGGTTCTGGGAACAAATTTAATAGCCTCTATCTCTACCTGAATAGACTATGTTATAGTTTTAAATGGATGGTGTGGGTAATGACCATAGGATCAAAGATTTTTAGGTCATCATATGTCCAAGAAATGACATCCTTATAATCTATAATAAATCCCTTCATCTTGAGTTTTTTACTTTCTTTACAACTCAGAATTATAGTCACTAATTGGGGAACCTGGTTAGTCCCTAAGTTTTCTTTGGTGAAGTTAGATTTGGTGGCTTTGAGTTGATTCTACTTTTGGTCTTGAGGGTCAATGCTCAAATATCTTTCCAAATAAACCATGCCCAAGGGAATTCAATTTTATTTCAACTGTAGAACACCTTCATCACCCATTTATTTAATTTACATAGGCTAAGTGTCCCCATCATCTAAAATCTGGGCTTCAAAAGCTCCTAAAATATTTAGGAACTATATGATTTGATGATCATTATTAAATACCTAGAAATTATTCACATTGTTAGGGACAAAAGGGCATGAGACCAACTCCACTAAAAATTTCTACATCTTTGAGTCTTGAAGTGGTGCTAGATTGGAGGTGGAGGCTGCCAATGAATCAACTATCTAATTCTTCTCTCTTGGGATGGATTTGATCAATTAATAGTCTTGGTGCTTATATATATTTAGTTAGGTTAACTTGCACTGGTACTTATTATTGATCTAATTTACAACTAGTTTTGAATCACTAAAATAATAGTTATTTGGCATTTTATTTTAATGTGAATTGTAGACCTAAGATCAAGGCTTCATATTCAGCTCAATTATTGGTGTAGGGGAACTATAACCTATAAGAAATAAGGTAATATTTACCTTCTAGTTCCATCATGGCCACACCTACACTATAACCTTACTTTGAATGAGCTCCATCAAAGTAAAAAATCTAGAATTATGAAAAACCTTGAAATTGTTCATGTAATTGTTATTTGGTGGTGAAGGTGTATACACTTACAGGTGTCGATATGAAGTCAACTTGCTCATTTTTAGAATTGTACTTATTAATAGGGTACTGGTGGTGAATGTGTACACACTTACATGTGTCGATATGAAGTCAACTTGATCATTATTAGCATTTTACTTAGTGATCAAGTACTTCAATTTGGGCTCTCTATCTACCCTAATTTAATTTGGTACATATTCCAAGGTAGCCACATATGGGAGAAATTGATGGCCATGTACCTATTTAGAATTTTGGATCAGTCTTGGCTTAATAAGCCATATGCCTTTGGGACATCGATGACTAGGATATCAATAGTCTATTATACACATGGTTCTAATACCATATGTATGTGCACATTTGTCAATTATCTAACATATATAACTAAAGATTTATCCAACTATAATATGACTCTTTTTGACTTATTAAGAGACAAACCTAGCTTTTGGAAAATAGTTGTATGCTTTACATTAGATGATGCCATAGAATCAACCAGGCAATTGTGTACATATTTTATGAACATTCAAATCATTATTAGGAATGGTGGTACCTTATGTTTATCCTTGTACATCATTACACTTGCATGGGCAATCTTGGACATGTCAAAAGTCCTTATTAGGGCCTTAATTAGTAACTCTCTTTTTCTAGTGATCTGAGCTATCTCATGAAGATTGATGTTGGATTTAATATTTTTTTATGTATTCCATAATATTGTATCCTCCCTTGCCCTGATGCTTGAAGCTTTGTGACTAATCCTTTTGAATAGGAGGAGGTTGATTATCCCTGATGGGTAGAGTTTGATTCTCTTTCCTTAGTGGTGGTGTATTTTTGTTAGCATTTGGATTAGGAGTGGTGGCACTAGTATTTGGAGGTGTCAAAGAAGTCATAAGCTATTTACTCTTTAAGTTGTGGTTGTTTTTGACCTGTTGGTACTGCTAAAAATCATGAACCTCATATGTGTTATCTTCAAGTTCATTGTCATCTTCCCATGGAAAGGGGAAGTCATATGTATAAAAAACCATAGTTGTGTTAGGATTGCCTGAATAATTTGATGAATATGGATCCTACTAACTTGCATAGTTTTCTTGCCTTTTGACTTCCTGCTAGAAATTTTTGAAAGCAGTGTAGAATTTAATATAGTCTAGTTCCTCATGTTGAATAGTTTTATGGACTTGACACCAGTTTAGAAGAGATGTGTCCATAATATTAATCTTTGGCATTTTTTTAGAAGGAACCTAATCTTCTTGATTATTTTTAGACCTACTGAAAGGATTGTTGTACCTTTGGAAGCCATAACCTTGATTATTCTAGTTGAAGTTTTATCCACTTGTATTACCCATATGTTTTTGCATGTTGAGGAATTCATTACTTAGTTTTTGTACCATTATTTAGATGGATTCCATCTTGGTATTTTTCAAGTTTGGAGCATTTTCATGTGTGGAATTATTATTAACTAGTATAGAAGGTTGAATCTAGCCCTGATGGTTAGAAGCAAAAGTATTCAAGAAACTAGCATGTTGATTCTATTTAACATGGGTTAATGGAAATTGATTATGGACTAAGGTCTAGTTTTATTCCACCTAGTTTAGGATTACATTAGGGATTAAACTAGAAGTTGGATAGATAGGTTTAATACTAAGTGGAGACAATGATTACAAATAAGTATATAATTATTTGTCTACATTAATTACCTCCATATAGGCTAGGGGTAAGGTATCAATACCAACAAACCTACATAAAACCATAATAGTCATGTAATCTAAGGCATTTTTATATATTTATAGTGCCAATGGATTGATAGGATGATAATTATATTCTAATCTGCTATACATATTTTTAAATCGAGTGTTGAAATCTCAAATTGGCTTGTTGGGCTCCAAACTATTGATAGAAAAATGTTGATAGATAACATTTACACTGGTAACTTATCTAAACTAGGCTAAGAAGTTTATTAACGTTTCATATAGTTTGTGATTGACCCTTATAGAATATTTATAAATAGTCATAAACTACTTATTGTAAAGTGAATGGGAATAGTCTGCAAGCCACATCCTCATGAGTTACATTCAATATCCCTAAGGTAGATTTGAAGGCATTTATATGTTCTTATACCATCCTTCCTCTTGAGGGAGAGAAATAGGGGAGATACTTCTCTATGTTTCTAGGTAAATCATGCACCACTCTTGTTACATTGATAATCAATCCAATCAACCCAATTGGGGCTATTGGCAGTTTTTGACCCCACAGGCCAAAAATGCCACCCTTACCATTCAAAACTTTGCAACTTCATGCTAATTTTACCTTGAATATTTTTTCATGTTGCTCAAAGTAGTTCAAATAAGCAAGAAAAGGGACTTCAAGCTTACCCTAATTGATGACTTTGGTTTTTTTAGGAGGGAGACTTCATGTTTCTCAAATCAGTTGCAAGAAGTCGCAAGTCCAAAGTAGGCAAGTGTGGAAAACCCGATCAAGTAGAAGCTAAATGCAAAATCTCATTTTTTTACTTGCACTTTTTGGACTTTTAGTGTCAAAATTATTTTAGAATTTTGTCCAAAAGAAAAGTTTTGAAAGCTTGTTTTCTTTGAAGAAGTGTCCAAGCAAAGTTTTATGAAGGATATTTTTCAAGTAAAATGTCATCTACAACTTTCCTGAAAGGTTAATTTCTTAGGAAAGTGGTCCTTTTCAAGAGATTCCAAAGGGCACTTGTGAAAGAAAATGGTCCTTTACAACTTTTTTGAAGGGACATTTTTGGGAAGAAAGTAATTTTTAAGAATGCAAAAGGGCCAAAGGGCACTTTCTCATCAAAAAGGGCATTTCCATAAGTTTAGAAGGGTACTTTCTGTTTGAAAGGGACACATTTGAAAAATCCAAAAAATGACAGGTAAAAATCCCATGGATGATTTATTTTGGTAAAAGTTTTGATATAATTTTTTTGAAGATCTAATTGCTTTAGGAAAATTGTCTGCACCAAAAAGCTAAGTCAAATTCTTTCAAACTTTTATCTGATGTAGATAAGCCGAAAGAAAAAAGCCTGTGGAAAAGGTTCATTATCAAAGGCAAAAGGTTCACTTCAAAAAATATAAAGGGTATGTATCCTTTGAAAAAGGTTCATTTTCAAGTTTGTCAAATGGTACTTTCACTTTGGAAAGACCATTCCAAAGATTCCCGAAGGGTAGTTACCCTTTAGAAAAGTTCATTTACACAAGTCAAAGGGTCTTTTTCTCAAGGAGTGGTCCATCACAACTCTTCTGAAAGGTATTTTTTCTCAAGGAAAAGGGCACTTGAAATTTTTTGAAGGGGCATTTTTCACTTTTCCAAAAGGAATTTTCAAAAGAAGTGGTCCTCTTTAAATTTTTTTGAAAGGTACTTTTCAACTTTTCTGAAGGGTATGTTCCTTTTGAAAGAGCCATTTTCAAAAGTTTCAAAGGGAATTTTCACAAAGGAGAAGGGTACTTTTCAAATTTATTGAAGGGTATGTTCCTTTTAGGAAGGTCTCTTTCAAAAATCCGAAGGATTTTTTTAGAAAAGTACCCCAAGAAAAAGTCTAAAGAATTTGAGCAAACAAAAAGTCTAAAGGAATTCATTTAGGAGAAGATGTATAAAAGAAAAAACTTGAAGGGATTACTCTAAAGGATTTCCTTTGGGAGAAAGTGCTGAGACAAAAGTCCATAGAAATTTACCAAAAGGAAATGTTTGAAGGAAATAACTCAAGGAATTGGTAGGCCCACAAACATCAAGTTTGAGCCTTAGAAAATAGCCATTGGGGTTCAAATATTCCATGACTTGCCTATAAATGTCAAATTTGAGCCCTTGAAAGTAGCCATTTGTTTTTGAAAAGCCTAGAATGTTTACATAGATGTCAAAGATAGGTCTCATAAAGTAGCCATTAGTATTCAAAATATCAAAGGGTTCATCAAGATTACTATGAGCTTGACACTTGTCAAGATCTAGTCATCAAATCTAGAGGGATAATCAGTTAGGGACAAATGGCATAAGCCCATCCAAATAGAAAGGAGATCAACAATTCATGGGATATCAATAGCCAATCATTTAGACTTGGTGGGAACATGAAACTACCTCTGACATGGCTCTATCAGTCCCATAGAGAGACTTGAATATATGAGGGGCTTAGGGAGATTAGCAGTGACCTTAGATGGTTCATCTCATGATCAAAGTGGTGCCATGATTTTAATGCAAAAGGGAGATCAAGTAGACCCAAGTTGGACCAGATGCATCAAAATAATTAGACCCCATCATTAAAGGTCTTGAAGAAAACAAAAGAGTTGTTCACACCCACTTGTATAAAGTGGGTAAATAACTTGAATAAAGATGTAGAGCCATGCTTCCAATCATACCATTGAAAAATAGCCACCTAGAATAGGTTCAATAATGGAGGTCTCATCCTCACAAAAAAGAGAATCAATGTAGTCAGGGGCTTGAAAAATAAATGGATCTTTAGTCATTATGAGCCCCTCTCCATCCTCTCATGCAATGTCCCCTCTTCTCTCATCCCTTTATATTATATATATAGATGTTTAAACCTTAAAAAATATCCCCTGATTGGTAATAGAGTTCCTCTATCAAAATTTCCTTGTAACACTCTCTTGAAACAATATAAGACAACTTTATAATTTTTTTTGAAGTCAAGTGTGCATTATTAGAGTTTAACTTGTAGAATGTATATTTTCTCTCATCATCTATGATTTATCTACACACCTCACTATAGTTTTCTTGGTTTCTTCTAGGTTGTGTGATTTGTCATCCTTTGGTGCCTTTCTAAAGCATTACAATTTATAGTGTCTCTCTTGTAGACCTATTCCTTCCTACCCTTCAAAGTGCATCCTCCCCTTTGACCTCCACAAAAATACTCATGTCTATAGCTTTGAAATAAGATCATCTAGACTATGTCTTGTTTAAGTTTAGTAGTATTCATTAAGGTTCCCAGTCTGAATGTAGATCACTCTCTATTTTGTGCATCACCTCCCTTAGCTTAGATTTACTTTTTATATTATCCTCCTATCCATTTTCCTTAGTCAACAATAGATTTTAGCATGGGAAATAAGAGTTGAAGTAAAGCATATGAAGAACTAGCCTCATTAAAAATCCTAGAGGTTCAACCTCACTATAGGATACCCACATTCTAAGGTTGTTCAAATTCTTGTAGCTAACACAAAGGGTGCAATTCTAGCCTACAACAGTTTTTAACATGCCTAGTGGGACCATGTTATTCACTTAGTGAAGAGTTTTGGTGTTCTCTTCATCTAAATCAGCCTTTGGAGGCATGTGTGCAAACATAATGGTGAATCCAAGTATTTTTTAGCTGATATGAGTAGCCCAGGTGCCTAATCATTATTTTTTCATAGTGATATCTATTCATCAGTATTTAGTGACTCTAGGATGTGATCCAAAAGGCTTTAATCTGGTGGTAGATAATGCTTCCTTTTATTCCAAAAGTAAATATAATATTAGCTTCAAAGGGTACTCCTTTTCAAGATTTTTAACTCCCTATACATTTAGCCAAGAGATTAAGGTTCGTTAGTACCTTTCCATATGTAGGAAACCCTTTTTCTAAACTAGTCATAAGGTTTTCCTATGCAAGAAGAAACCCCTTGATAGTCCCTCCTATTACCGTGATTCCCTAAAGAGATTTTTTAGGTTTCAAAATCCAAAGTCCTTTGAATTTTCCACAATATGATCCTATGCCAGTAGCATCCCTCAAAAGCATCCCATATTTCATAGGAGACTAAGCCGTAACTTTTATTAAACACATCATAATAGAAAATGTAGTTATCAGACTATTGGCTATATCCTTTAAGGGAAAGGCTTTAGATTGGTATAGAGGTTTAGCTCCTAACTCTATTAACACATGGGATTAGCTGGGAATAACATTATGTAAGAGATTTATAGACAAGAATGATCATTTGTCACTAGTAGAATAGTTGACCATAATCAAGAGAGCTCCTCATGAAGTTAGGCAAGACTTCAACATAAGATTTAAAAAAAAATGGGATAGAATTCCAACCACTGTTAGACCATCCCCTAAATTTGCATTCTTACACTATTTGAAGGCTCTAAATAGTGACATATTAGTAATGATCCAATCCATGGGAGGAGATATATTACCATACGCTTACAAGGTGGCTATCAAAGCTAAAAATTGTCTAGTTTAGGTTGACATGCTTACTCCTAGGCTCCTAATGCCTCTTTTATCTGAGATCAGACCACCTCTTACAATTTTTCCCCACCTAATTTTATTCTTATAACATTAAAGATTGCCTCTATACCTTCACCCAAGTAAGAGAAGGCCTCCATTAGTAGATCTAGTGACTCCTAAGAGCAAAAGAAATACTTAGAACTTAAGAGCATGCTCCAATCCTTGGGGAATGATGTGGTCAATGTCAAGAGACAACAAGATTAAAGTAAGCCATACTAGGCTCCATATCAATTTTATCGACAATCTAATCAAGGTAATACACCACCCTTCAAGGGAAACTTCCAAGGTCAGACTAGAGAGTAAGGGCAAGGGCAACATGGCTATATTAAGTAGAATAATTACTATTCAAATGTTGTAGGATATTCCAACACCTTGGTTCCTATTCAAAATAATATGGCTCAAGATATAGAAGGAACCATGCCTTGGGATCAATATTTTGGGAAATCTATTATCCCAATTAGTGGTTTTAGCTAAGTATTTAATTACCAATGGTAGTAAGCTATTGCTTATAGATATAATCAAGCCTTAATGGATCAAAGCATGGAGACTCCCATGATGAAAAAAATAAAGCAGTCTCCATGAGAATAAGGATCAGATCAGGTACCAAACCAACCAAATGCTACAATGGTCATTCATGAGTAAAAAGAGTACTATGCATCTAATCAGCAGGCTAACTCTAGTCAAGATCATGTCCCAATGACAACAAATATAATATTTTAAATAAAAAATATGGGTGACAACTAGGGAGAATTCAAGGAACCTCCTGTCACCACTTATTCATTGTCTAAGCCTAATGAGTCTACTATTACTCCAAAGGTCTTGACACCTCCACAAAGCTCACAAATTCAACAAATAATAGTAGTGGCTCCCAAATCACAAGAAAATGTTAGTAGTACACAAATTAACATTATTAAACAAATTAAAAAATCCAATGTGAGCATACCAATGTGGGACATGCTTTTCATGCTCAGTCAATTGGATAACCTTCAAGAAGGTTTGTCCAAAATAGGTGTTACAACAACTATAGGTAAATAACCAAGCAAAGAAGTTGAGGTCTCACTAATGTAGCCAAGGGTCCAATGGGAGAAAGGTTGAGTAATGTGGTCAACCTCCTCCCTTCTACATTTCATTAATCATTAGTGATTCCTTGGTGCATAATTGCTTAGTAGATAGTGGAGCTATCACTTAGGTAATGCCAAAGTCCATAGCTGATTAGTTGAACTTCAAATATGAAACACATGCCAAGGGAGTTCTGTAGCTTGATAGTTCTTGTATAAATCCATTTGGTATCATCAAAGATTTGAATATGACCTATTGACAATTTTGACCCCATAGGTAAAATTGCAACCCCTATCATTCGAAACTTTGAATAATCATGCATTTTTGTTTAAGTGTCAGGAATTGGTCTTTGCAATTTTCCCAAAGGGTTGTCTTCAACAAGTCTAAAGGAATTGACATTTTCAAAAATCCTAAAAGGCCTTTTTAAATTTTTTGAGGAAGGGACCAGTTTAAAATTTTAGAAAGGCATCTCTAAAAGATTGAAAGGTACAATTATTTTAGGAAAGGGATTTCTTCAAAAAGTCTAAAGGGTCATTTATTTTGGTCGAAGGTTCATTACAACTTTTCTAAAGGGCAAGTGGACCATTCTAATTCTTCTGAAGGGCATTTTCAAATTTCTAAATGGTACATTTTAGAAAAGATAAAGGGTATCTACCCTTTGAAAATAGGTATTTTCAAAGACAAAGTGGACCATTCCAATTTTTTTGAAAGGTACTTTTCACAAGAAATAGTCCTTGTCAAAAGTTTTAAAGGTCCTTTACAACATTTTTGAAGGGTTATTTTCATTCAGAAAAGTCCTTTACAACTTTTTCGAAGGGATAATGGACCATTCCAATTCTTTTGAAGGGAAATTTAATTTTTTTTTGAAGGGTTCTTTTTTTCAAAAAAGTTCATTTCAAGATTGACAAAGGGTTATTTTCAACAAACAAGGACACTTTCAATTTTTCTAAAATGGACCATTTCAAATTTCTGAAGGACCATTACAAAAGTTTGAAGGGTTATTTTTAGAAGTCAAGGGGTTTTTTAAATTTTTTTGAAGGGCATTGTCAACTTTCCCAAAGAAATTTACAAGAATTTTTAAAGGCAATTTCCTTGAGACAATTTTTCTAAAGGAATTGTCCATTGCAAAAACTCTAAAATAAAAGTCCTAAGGCCAAAAATCTTGAAACAATTCCTTCAAACAATTTGTCTGAAGGAAATGAATGAGAGGAAAGGTTCTGAAAGAAATAAATAGAAACAAGTCCTTTATATAATTTATCTAAAGGAAATGAAAGAAGAACAATCTAGAAAAGCCTAAAGGTCATTTTCTTTCAGTCGAGGGTCCATTGTACATTCCTAAAAGAACATTGAAGAAAAGTCTGAAGATAGATTTCCTTTAGACAAATTATTCAAAGGAAAGGTTCATAAGAAAAGTCTAAGGAAAATAAATTTAGGAAGTGTTCGTGGGAAAATTATGAAATGAGGAGGACATTATAAAGATCCCAAATAAAAATCCCACAATAATTGGCCAAAACAAAGAAGGGTAAAGGAAATTGAAAGTTACCCAGTGAATCTAAAGGACCAATTAGTTGGGGACAAGTGGCATAAGTGCATTCAACTAGTAGGATTTTAATAGCCAATTAGTAGAAGACAACGAGGACTTTCCATTTTGACTCTAATGATGCGATCTACGACTCACATTCAGAGCATGTGAAGTGGGCCAAGAAAGATTAGACTATAGTAAAGAGCATGCCAAATTTTTAATTTAATAATCAAATTATTCAAACTTAGAAAATACATGTATCTACCTTTAAGCATGGCTATCTCAGTTCTAAAAGGGAAACTCAAATGCATGAAGGTCTCAAAGAGTTTAACATTGGAAAGCTATTCAAGGAGAGCTTAACTAGAATTTCATGCATGCACTCTTGTTTATCTTATTAATCAAATCCTTTTCAAACACTTCCAACTCAGCTTCAAGTGGAGTTTTCTCTTTGAATATTGGTGCAGTATCATGCATGAAGAGAATTGAATTATTGAAGATCTATGCACGTTTGAAGAATTTAATCTTTATTCTAAATAAGGATTAAGAAATGGGCTCACTATCATTTTTAATGACAAAGAGATTTTCATGCAAGGTATAAGACAAAAATATATTATTTGAAGGCTTGGTTATCTTGGCATAGTTGGATTTAGACTTGAAGTGGTGTGGGAGTTGATCTCCTCTTCTATTTTTAGTGCCAATCTTTTGAATTTTGTATGTTTTTCTATATAAGCTAGCTTTTTTAGTCATTTTGAGAATCCCTCTTTTGGCAAGATCAGACTCTATCAAAATTTGAGTTTTGTAACCTTTTTAGATAAATAGGAATTTTTTTAGATTCAAGGATGTTGGTATAGTGTATTTGTGTCAGTGATTTTCATATGTGACATAATTTTTCTTCCTTTTCAAGTCTTGATTCTTACCTATTTACTAGTTGATTAGATTAGACAGGTCATGTTTTATGTTTGATGTCTTTTGGCTAAAGTTACAATGGATGTAAGTGGCTAGCTAGTGCCCTGAATTAGGCCTATTCCATAATTTCACTCATGCTTTGATCACTAGATATAACCTTTTCATGAAATAATGATGCATAGGAGTCAATTGGAATTGAAAGTTTAGTCTTTTTCTTATCTAATCAGTGTTTTTAAGATCTCAAATTAAGTGGATGAACCAAAATTAAAGTGTATCACCATCATTAGATAGGATTTTTCCTTCAATTTTCTTTCTTCCCTTTTCTAGGTAGTTTATAGTGTAGAGTAGAGATCCTAATTGATACACCAAAGGGATCTAGCCCTTAAAATCTAGAGGTTCAATCCACTAATTAGGCCACCCACAGCCTAGGATTGTTTCCATGTTTTAGTAGACTATGAAGGCATAAAATTACCTTCATAAGGGTGTGAGTCTAATTGAAAATACTTTTTTCCATGCTTGGTAGACATTGAAAAAATTATTTGCATATCTAAAGAAGTTTTGCAGCAGAAGAAGATATTCATTATCATCAACATCCAGTTGCGAAGCTCATAACATCATTCAAGAAAATTTTTCATGCCAAAGGTTACCAAAAGGTTAATAAGTAAAGGTATTCCTTTTTAATTTATATCATATAAGATATCAAGGTTTAGAAGGGAAAATCCATATCCTTAAAATAAATATTTATCGTTTGGTTATCCTATTGTTCTAGGCACTATAATCCCCACTATCCAAATGGCCATTAGAAACCAGGTGTTTATTCCATTAAATGGAGGTATTACACTAAATATAGCCTAATTTTATGACATTATTATGTCTTCTCTTAAAATTATCCCATTCTTCTTAGGAGAAAATAAAACAACCCTTATTGAGCATACTCAAGATGTGGCTAATTTTTGTTCAGTCCATAATGTTGTTGAGAATAATATTACTATTAGATTGCTTATTGATTCCTTTAAAGGAAAAAAATTTCAATGGTATAGAAACCTCCCACCAAAATCCATTTCCACCTGGGATAAATTAGGTGCAGCCTTAGTCAAGCAATTTGAGGATAAATCTGATCACCTATCTTTAGTTGAGCAATTAACTACCAAAAAAAGAGCTCCTCATGAGTTCATGTCTAATTTTAACCTTAGATTCAATAAGACATGGAAAAAAATACCTATTTTGATTATGCCATCCCTTGAATATGCATTTCTATACTATTTGAAAGCCCTTAACTCTAACATTAGTGTGATGATACAATCAATGGGTGGTAATACCTTACGAGATGCTTATGAGGTTGCAATAAGGATAGAGAATAGTTTGATACAAGCTATTAAGCTTTATAAAATACCTTTAATACCTATTTTTATATAAATAAAGTCCATACCAACCCCTAAAATTCCTTATATCCCATCCTTAGCTCCTATTCCACCACCTCAAGCTCAAATTATAGCCCCTACTAGTCAAGCTAGTGAGATAAGAGAGTTGAAAAGTTTGTTACAATACTTTGGGAATGAAATAATAGAACTCAAGAGATAAAAATATTAGGCTAATATGCCCTATCAACAACAAAATTAGACCACCTATCAGCCCTTAAAAGATCAAAGGCCTCCTTATCAAGGTTTTAGAGAGAATAGACCACCTTGTCAAACACAAAGAGCCATAACTCTAGCTAAGCTTTATGCTTCCCTTGATCCTAATGCTCCTTTCAATTCAAAGGATATTTTTCCTAACCCACCTCAAGACAACTCGATGCAGAATTCAAGTTAGCAGTCCTCAAATTTCAATGATGCTCAAAACCATGCCTTGGTATCACAAAACATCATTATGCCACAAATGACACAAGAAGAGTTTTATTTTCAAGGAGGTCAATAACAAGATACATGTTTGGTATCATAAGGAGAGAATCAAAAATTTTAAGGACAACCTAATGCCATTAATGTAAATTGGCAAGTGGATGATCATGTTGCTTTTACTCAAGGTGTTGAAACTAACAATATGAGTGGTCAAGTTGTAGCTATAAATAAAGAGCCATTGATGAATTATAGGAGGTTAAAAATGTTTTAGTTACTCCTAATTTTGTTTTTAAGAGTACAAAAGAACAACTTGTTTCCCCCATAACTTATAAAAATCAAAATATAGAGGTTAGTAAAGTTTATTGAATACCTCTAGTTCGTGAGCAACCAGTTCTTCAGAAGTGAAACCTAGGGTTGGTGGATCTCAATTTAGTATAATGGATCAGATGAAGAAGTATAATATCAACATTAACATGTGATATTCTCTTTCCATTCTAGGACAAAAAGATATGCTCATCTAAGAGCTTTCAACTCTCAAATTATCTCCAAAATTGGTTGACAAAGGAGTTGTCTTAACTAATTCAAATCAGCCAACTAAGCAACAAGTACAGTAAGTAAATAAGATGGAAAAGTGGAAATAAATAAGGAAAAACAAATAAAACTCCTTTCTACCTTTATTTTATAGTAGGTGATACTTTAGTTCATAACTATATGGTGGATAGTAGAGCTAGTAGTATAGTCATGCCTAAATAGATTATAGACAAGCTCGGCCTTGTTTATGAGCCAAACACTAAGGGGGTATTACAACTAGATGAGTCACCATAAAATATGTTAGGCATAATAAAATATTTTAAATTTACATTACATGCTTGTCCTAATGTTACTATTCAGTAAGATGTTATTGTGGTAGACTTGCCTCCTTACTTTGATATGTGCCTTTTAAGGGACTTCAACTCAAAGATTGGGGGATATTTTTTAGTTGGTTGGACTTATTTATTGTTCAAAACTAGGTATGTTACCAAATTAAAAATTCATCATGAACCTATTTCATGTTTCCATATGGAGTCATATATGCCAAGTGTTGTGAACACTACCTGTATCATCTTGGATGATGTACTAGAAACTAGTGGAGTAGAAAATGGATCACCTTTAGATGGATTTCCAAACTTTTTTCTTGATGAGTGGGCTTCCATTTTGTATGATCATGATCCTTATAATTTTATTGAAGAAGAAGGACTTGGTGTGTATTTCCTTCATGAGAATGATGTACCAATTCTAGCCATGGTTAAGGATGATGAATCTAGTGAAGGTTTGTGGCAATTGTACTTTGATGGATCAAGGAATAACATGGTACCAGATATAGAATGATGTTAGTTTTTATAATAAATAAAATTTATTTATCTTCTATTAAATTTTAGTTTTGTTGTTAAAATAATGTTACTGAGTATGAAGCACTAGTTCACGGTTTGTAGTGGGCTAGGAAGATGAAAGTCAACACCTTGAAATTTTTTGGTGATAGTGAACTTATAGTTCAGAAAGTAAGAGGTTTGAATGTATGTAAAAATTTATTTCTAGAATCTTACAAGTATAAAATATGGGACTTAATTGAATATTTTCAAGCTTTTAACATTCAGGCAACACTAAGAGGCAAGAATAAACATGTGAATAGGTTGGCTGCCATTAGGTCACAATTTAGTATCTCAGATGATATAAAAAGTGAGAAAATTTAGTCACATATAAAGGTGGTTGTAAAGTATTTTGTTCTAAATAATCATGAGAATTGGCAAGTTTTCAAAGATGACAATCAAACTATGAGATTATTGTAAGAGGAGGTTGATTTTTCTTCAAGAAACCAGTCAAAGCACTTGCAGTAGTATGGTGATAAGATTGTGAAACTAAAACAAATAAGTTACCTAAGGGATTGGTCACACTAGAGAACATTTTTAGTGGTGATGATGAGTTAAGGAAGGAAAAGTCATCCTTTTCAACAAAATAAGAGCATTATGCCAATGTAGAGATTGATGCTGGTAAGATTTTGAAGTTGGGTAAGGTATGCACTCCTTTAAAAAAATAAGCTTTGATTGAGTTATGTACAAGTTTTGCTGATGTATTTACATGAAAATATAGTGATATCAAGGGATTTGATCCAAGTTTAGCTCAACACACCATTAAGTTAGATGTTGAAACTAAACTAGTAAGACAAAGACAAAAGGCCATTAACCCTAAGATTGAGCCTTTGATGAGAACTGAGCTTCACAAGCTCATAGAGTTAGATATTATATTTACAATCAATCACTCAAATTGGGTGGAAAATCTTATTCTGGTATGGAATAAGAATGAAAAGATTAGAATGTGTGTTGACTTTCATGATTTAAACAGGGCTTCGCTTAAAGATCACTATCCATTGCCATCAATGGAACAAATTTTATAGCTTGTTTCAAGTTCAGAGAGGTTTTATTTGTTGGATGGATATAGTG
This sequence comes from Torreya grandis, assembly GCA_037957365.1. Taxonomy (NCBI): domain Eukaryota; kingdom Viridiplantae; phylum Streptophyta; class Pinopsida; order Cupressales; family Taxaceae; genus Torreya; species Torreya grandis. Next base: position 277,448 of record JARHVA010002996.1, on the reverse strand, counting down.
GTTACAATCAGATTTTGGTCAAATAATAGGACCAATTTAAGACAGCCTTCACAACCAAGTGGGGGACATTTGCATACAGAAAGATGCCATTCAATTTATCTAATGCTGGAGCAACCTTTTAGAGAGCCATGGATATGGCATTCCAAGGCTTTATTAAGAAGTTTTTACTTATCTATTTGGATGATATAACAATGTTTTCAAAGAGTATAAAATATCACATGGTTCATCTCAATCAAGTGTTTGAAATGTGTAGGCAATTTGGAGTATCTCTAAACCCCCCAAAAAAGTGTCTTCTCAATTTATGAAGGTAAGCTTCTTGGACATGTTATTTCAAAGAATAGTTTAAGCATAGATTCTGAAAGGGTAGACTCCATTCTTGCACTTTACTTTCCTAAGCACAAAAATGCTATGCAAAACTTCTTTGGAAAAATTAACTTCATAAGGAGATATATTTCATATTTTCCCAATTTAGCTAAGCCACTTACAACCATGCTAAAGAAGAATTAGAGTTTAAACTAGTCTAAAGGAGTAAAAAGTTTTGAAGATATTAAGAAGGCCAAAAATAGTGATCCTATACTTATAAATCTAGATTTTACAAAAGATTTTATTTTGTATATATATATATATATATACTAACATGATTATTTTGTATTAGAAAGCCTGAAATGGTGTCCATGTTAGTGTGTGTGTGTGTGTGTGTGTGTGTGTGTGTGTGTGTGTGTGTGTGTGTGTGTGTGTGTGTGTGTGTATACACACACTAACATGGACACCATTTCAGGCATTCTTATACAACAAAATCATGAGGCTTTGGAGCATCCAATAGCCTGCTTTAGTTAAGGCTTGGAAGAGTATGAAACAAGGTAATCTTTTGTTGAAAAATAAGTACTTTTATTTATAAGCTCTCTTAAAAAATTTAGGCACTTGTTGTCTAACATTAAGATACACCTAATGATTTCTCATCTAAGCATCAAGAAGTTCCTTTTGAACAAAGATATAAATGAGAAGAGAGCTAGTTGGATAACAAAATTGATTAGAGGCAAATGACTTTGTGAGCATTTATCTCAAGACTTGCAAGAGACTAATGAGGTTGTTTTTGTGTCAAATGATGAAAAGGTTGTAGCTGGTCATACATCACCTTCTAGCTGGTTTCATGACTTGGTAAGCTATCTCCAAAATGGTAGTTATCCCTCTAATCTAAGTTCTTCAAAAAGATGATATTTTAGGTTGTAATCAATTCCATTTTTGTTTATTGATGGTGTTTTGTTTAAGAAAGATATCAATGGCATGTTGTTAAGGTGTATAGAGCCAAGCCAAACTTAGAGATTGATTGAAGAATTCCATGATGAGCATGGTGGAGGAGATTTTTCTACAAGAACTACAACCCTTAAGGTCATGAGAGGTGGGTACTATTGGCCTAGATTATTTAGTGATTACCATGCATGGGTAAGGAAGTGAAAACAATGTGCTATGTTTGTGGGAAAAGTGAAACTTGCAGCTTTATCTCTTCAACCAATTATGGTGTATCAACCCTTTATCCAATATGGATTAGAATTTATTGGTCTCATAAATCCTCCTTTAATTTTAGAACATAAATGGATTCTAACTACTACATATTATTTCACACGTTAGACATAAACAGTGGCATTAAAAGAAGCAAATGAAACCAATGTTCTAGATTTCTATGAAGGTTTGCTTACTAGATTTGGAGTTCCTTCAAACATTATTTATGATAATTCAATGGATTTTGTGGGAACTAAGATTAGCCAATGGGATCTTGAACATGGAATTTATCTTAGCACTTTATCAAACTATTATCCACAAGGTAATGGCCTTGCTGAATCTATGAATAAGAACCTATTAAAGATCATAAGAAAGACTATTGAATATAATCAAAGGTCATGGAATCTCAAGTTGAAGTCAGCTCTATGGGATGATAGGATCACCTAAAAAATATCAATAACCATCTCCCCATATAAGCTGATATATGGTAAGGAAGTAAGGTTACCCATTTGTCTTGAATTTCTTACTTTAGAACTAATTCATCAACTTGAATTGTTGGAGAATGAGCCTATGGAGATTAGGTATTCCAAGCTTATGGAGTTTGAAGAGATAAGAAATTAGTCTATGCTAGCCATGGAAATTCATCAAGCACAATTGAAGAGAGTGTTTGACAAAGGAGCTTCTTCAAAAAGTTTTGAAGGAGATATGGTCCTCAAGTGGGATGAGAATAGAGCTAAACCAGGAAGGCACATGAAGTTTGAATCCCCTTGGAGTGGTCTATACACAATATCTAGCTGTAAATCCCATAATGCATTCCAACTTGCAAAGATGGATGGTAAGGAGCTTCCCATCTTAGTCAGTGGGATACATTTCAAACATTGCTACTGAAGATCTTGGATCCTTGTACATAGTTAGTTTATTTTCCTTCAAGTGTTGTTCAAGCACATTAATTTAGTTTTGTTTTGTCCCAAATAAATGCTTTATTTTCACATTTGCTTTGTTTAGTTAGTTAGGTCAAAAGAGAATTTATAATCATGGATTATATTTGCCATTATTTTATGAGTTCAAATATCATGTATATGGTCTAAGTTCTTAAGCATAGTAGGCATGCTTCCCAGTTGAGTTACCAAAATGCTGATAATTTTGACCCCATAGGTTAAATTGCAACCCTTATCATCTAAAACTTTGCATAACCATGAATTTTTGTCTAAGTGTCAAGAATTGGTCTTTGCAATTTTCCCAAAGGGTCATCTTCAACAAGTTTGAAGGAATTGACATTTTCAAAAATATTAAAAGGCCTTTTTAACTTTTCTAAGGAAGGGGCCAGTTAAAATTTTTGGAAAGTCATCTCCAAAATATCAAAAGGTATAATTTTTTTAGGAAAGGGACTTCTTCAAAAAGTTTGAAGGGTCATTTCTTTCAATCGAAGGTTCATTAAATTTTTTTTGAAGGGTAAGTGGACCATTCCAATTCTTTCAAAGGGCATTTTCAAATTTATGAACGATGCATTTTAGAAAAGCTGAAGGGTATCTACCCTTCATAAAAGGCATTTTCAAAGATAAAGTGGACCATTCCAATTTTTCCAAAAGGTACTTTTCACAAGAAATAGTCCTTGTCAAAAGTCTGAACGGTCCTCTAAAACTTTTCTAAAGGGTTATTTTCCTTTGAAAAATTCCTTTACAACTTTTCCAAAGGGCAAGTAGACCATTCCAATTCTTCCAAAGGGACATTTACATTTTTTTTGAAGGGTTCTTTTTTTCATAAAAGTTCATTTCAAGATTGTCGAAGGGTTATTTTTGGTAAATAGGGACACTTTAAATTTTTACAAAAGGGACCATTTCAAATTATCGAAGGAAAATTACAAAAGTTTGAAGTCTTATTTTGAGATGCTGAGGGGTTTTTTCAAAATTTTTGAAGGGCATTGTCAACTTTCTCAAAGACCTTTACAGGAATTTTGAAGGGTAATGTCCTTCAAACAATTTGTTTGAAGGAATTATCCACTGCAAAAAATCTAAAATAAAAGTCCTAAGGCCAAAAAGCCTGAAATAATTCCTTCAAACAATTTTTCAAAGGAAATGAATGAGAGAAAAGGTTCTAAAAGAAATAAGTAGAAACAATTCCTTCAAAAAATTTGTTTGAAGGAAATGAAAGAAGAAGAACATTAAAAAAAAAGCTTGAAGGTCATTTTATTTTAGCTAAGGGTCCATTGCACATTCCCAAAAGAACATTAAAGAAAAGTCTGAAGATAGATTTCCCTCAGAAAAATTGTCCGAAGGAAAGGTTCATAAGAAAAGTCCAAGGAAAATAAGTTCAGGAAGCGTCTATGGGAAAATTTTGAAAGGAGGAGGACATTACAAAGAGCCCAAACAAAAATCCCACAGTAATTAGCCAAAACAAAGAAGGGTAAAGCAAATATAAATTTACCTAGTGCGAATCTAAAGGACCAATTAGCAGGGGATAAGTGGCATAAGAACATTCAACTAGTGGGATTTCAATAACTAATCAATAGAAGACAATGAGAACTTGCCCTTTTGACTCTGATTATGTGATCTATAACTCACATTTAGAACATGCAAAGTGGCCCAAGCAAGATTAGACTACAATAAGGAGCACACAGAGTTTTTAATGTAATAATCAAATTATTTAGACTTGGAAAAGACATCTAGTTGCCTTCAAACATGACTCTCTCAGTTCTAAAAGGGAGACTCGAATGCATTAAGAGCTTGAAGAGTTTAATGTTGGATGGTTGTTCAAAGAGAGATTAACATAAAATTTCATGCATGAACTCTTGTTTATCTTATTAATCAAAGCCTTTTCAAACACTTCCAACTTAGCTTCAAGTGGAGTTTTCTCTTTGAATATTGGCATAACATCATGCATGAAAAGAATTAAATTACCAAATATCCATGCTTGTTTGAAGAATTTAATTTTTATTCTAAATAAGGATTATGAAATGGGCTCACTATCATTTTCAATGCCAAAGATGTTTTCATGCAAGGCATAAGACAAAAAGATATTTTTTGAAGGCTTGGTTATCTTGGCATAGTTGGAGTTGGACTTGGGGTGGTGTGGGAGTTGATAACCTTTTCTATTTTCAGGACCAATCTCTTGGATTTCGTATGTTTTTCTATATAAGTTGGCTTTTTAAGTCATTTTGAGAATCTCTCTTTTGGAAAGATTAGACTCTACCAAAATTTGAGTTTTGTAACCTTTTCAAATAAATAGAAGGATTATTTTCAGATTTAAGGATGTTGGTATAGTGTATTTATGTCAGTGATTTACATATGTGATAGGATTTTTTTTCCTTGGTAAGTCCTAATTCTTACCTATTTACTAGTTGATTAGATTATGCAAGTCATGTTCTATGTTTGATGTCTTTTGGCTAAAGTTATAGTAGATGTAAGTGGCTATTTAGTACCTTAAATCATTCCTATTCCTTGATTTCCCTTAATATTTGATCACTAGATAGAATTTTTTCATGAAATACTGATGCATAAGAGTCAATTGGAATTGAAAGTTCAATCTTTTTCTTGTCTACTCAGTGTTTTTAGGATTTCAAATTGAGTGGATGAACCAAAATTTAGGTGTATCACCATCATTAGATAGGATTTTTTCTCCAATATTCTTTCTTCCCTTTTCTTAAGAGTTTGTAGTGTAGAGTAGAGATCCTAATTAATACACCAAAGGGAGCTAGCCCTTAGAATCTAGAGAGTCAATCCGCCAATTAAGCCACCCACAACCTAGATATTTTCCATGTCTCATTAGACTATGAAGTCCTAAAACTACCTTCATAAGGGTGTGAGTTTGATTGACAACGTGACCCTACATGCTTATCCTAGTGTCTCAGTGGTTCAAGATGTGATGATCCTTGATGTAACTCTTCACTTTGCATTATGCCTTTTTAGAGAATTCATAAAAAAGATAAGAGGCTATCTCTCATTAGATTGGTCATACATGGAATTAAAAATAAGGTATGGAATGAAGTTATCAATCAAGACTAAGCCCATTACCCAATTTCCCATTGAGCCCCATCAACTAAATAAAAAAACCTCAATTACACTATTCTTGATGAAGATGAATTTGTAATTGGTCAAGAGTTGAATACTCATCCTGAGGAGATTCTAGATTTGTTCTTAGATGAGCTATAGGGGGATAACTAATTTATCAACCCTTTGGAGGGTGTTAAAGAAAGGGACATGGGGGTCTATCTACTACATGAAGAAAATCAACCCATGCCTTCCCTCATTAGACCTAAAGAAGACCTCAATGGCATGTAGAAGTTATTATTTGATGGTTCAAGGAGAAAAAATGGAGCAAGTGCAGGGGCAATATTGGTTTCCCCTTTAGGTAATAAGCATTTCTCTTCCTATAGGTTCTATTTCAGTTGCTCTTCTAATGTAGTAGAATATGAAGCCTTGATCTGTGTTCTCTAATGGGCCAATAGGAGAGGAATCAAAATGTTGTAAGCATATGGAGATAGTGAGCTTATATTAAACTAAGTCAGAGGCTTAAAAATTATGAGGAATCTTTTGATGAGGTCTTAAAAAAATAGAGTGCGGGACCTAATTAAATATTTTCAAGCCTTCAACATCCAAGTAGTGCCAAAGAACCAGAATCAACATGCTGACAGGTTGGTAGATAGGTAGCTCAGTTCAACATCCCAAGTAAGATGAAAGAGGCTAAGGTTTAGCTACACATCAAGGTGGTGGTGAGGCCATCAGTTCCAGATAATGAAGTCCATTAGCAAGTTTTTGAAAATGACAAACAAATTTCTTATTTCTTACATCAAGAAGTTGAGTTTTCCTCTACCAATCAGGAGAAGTTTTAACAATAGTATGGGGAGAAAATCATCTAATTAAAATCTAACAAGCTTCCCAAAGGACTAGTTACACTTGAGGGCCTTTTCCATGAAGGAGACCATATGAGAAAAGAAAAGGTGGTAATGTCAACCAATGAAGAAAACTATGAGAGAGTCCTCATCTTCAAATACAAACTTCTCAAGACCAGGAAGGTAAGCAACAAGGCTAAGAGGCATGCTTTCATAACACTCTGCCAGGAATATGTAGACATCTTTGCTTGGGAATATAGTGACTTGAAAGTTTTTGATCCAAAGTTAGCCCATCATACCATAGAGTTGGAGGCTAATGCTAAGCCTGTGAGGAAAAATAAAAGGCATATCAACCCCAAAATAGAAGAGCTTATGAGGAAAGAACTAACCAAGTTGATTGAATCTAAGATTATCTTTCCCATCAAACAATCCTCATTGGTAGCCAATTTGGTGCCTATAAGGAAGAAGAGTGGGGAGATTAGGCTATGTGTTGACTTTAGATATTTGAACAAAGTCTCCTTGAAGGATCATTCCCTCTACCATCTATGGAGAAACTTATTCAAATATTTGTAGGGTCAGAATGTTTTTCTCTTTTGGATGGATATTCAATTACAACCAAGTATTGGTAAAAGAAGAAGATTGGTATAAGACTACCTTCACCACCAAATGGGGCATGTATGCATACAAAAAGATAACCTTTGGTTTGTTAAATGCTTGGGAAACTTTACAAAGAGCCATGGACATGGCTTTACAAGGATTATTGAAATAATTGTGTTTGTCTACTTGAATGACATCATGGTTTTCTCCAAGAATGTTAGAGAACACATGGACCACCTAAGGCTGATCTTTGAAAGATGTAGGGAGTATGGGATCTCATTAAATCCTAAGAAGTGTGTGTTTGTTTTATATTAAGGTAAGCTATTGGGCCACATCATTTCAAAATAAGGGTTGTCTATTGATCCTAAAAGGGTAGATTCCATCTTAGCACTTTCTCTCCCCAAGTATAAGAAAGGTGTTCAGAGCTTCCTTGGCAAAATAAACTTTGTAAGAAGCTTCATATCAGGTTTTTCAAGATTTTCAAGCCTATTAATGCCATGTTAAAGATAATTCAAGTTTTTTCTTAGCCAAGAAAAGGAAAATATGTTTTTGAAGCCATCAAACAAGCTATTTCCCAAGCACACTCGCTCATAAATGCTAATTTCTCTAAGGATTTCATGCTATACACCTTTGCCAATGTTGATAGCTTGTCAGCTATGCTGATACAAAAGAATGGTGAGGGAATGGAGTAGCCAATTGCCTTTTTAGTCAAGGGCTAGAAGGATATGAGGTGAGGTACACTTTTATAGAGAAGTAGATCCTTGTAGCAATGAGGAGTCTTAAGAAGTTCAGACCAATGCTATCTAAAAACAAGATTTATCTCATGGTACCCCATCCTAGAGTTAGGGATTTCCTCCTTATCAAAGATCTAAATGAGAAAAGAGCTAGCTAAATCACCAAAATCATGGAGTTTGATGTGGAAATCAAAGTGACCAAGCTAGTCAGAGGTAGAGGTTTGTGTGAACACATGGTGAAAGATCTTGAAAAAGATAAAGAAGTTGCCATGGTGATTCAAGAAAAATCATAGGTACAAGCACCTCTAATTCATAATAGATAAATCCATGATATGGCATATTTTTTGCTAATAGGAGAATGCCCCCAAGGTCTAGATAAGGTAAAAATAAGGTATTTCAGACTTCAGTCCATACCTTATGCATTGTTTGATGGGGTTTTATTAGAAAGGACCTCAATGGAGTGCTCCTAAGGTGCATAGATGATGGCCAAGAGACACGGCTCTTGGAGCAATTTTATGATGGGCCTTTAGGAGGCCATTTTACTCTAAGGAATACAACAACAAAGATAACGAGGGATGGTTATTACTAGCCTAGCCTCTTCAAAGATGCTTATGTATGGGTAAGGAAGTGTTAAAAATGTTCCCTCTTTATAGGTAAGTAAAGATTAGTAACTTTTCCTCTTAACCCAATTAAGGTAGAGTAACCATTCATGCAGAGGGGTTTGGATTTCATAGGAGTGATCAACCCTCAATCAAGTGTGGGGCATAAGTGGGTACTTACTACAACTAAATACTTAAAAAGATGGGTGGAATCCATTGTGTTAAAAGAATCTAATGAAAGTGAAAACCTAAACTTCTATGATGGCATTATGACCAGGTTTGGCGTTCCATCCACTATCATTTATGATAATTAATTAGCATTTCTTGGTCTAAAAAAATTGAATGGGCTCTCAAGATGGGCATCTACCTCAACACCTCTTCCAATTATTAACCTCTAGGAAATCAACTAGCTAAGTCCAAAAATAAGAATTTGATAAGAATCATTAGGATAACTATGAAAGAGAATCAAAGGACATGGCATAACAAATTAAAGAAAACCTTATGGGTTGACAGGGTGACTCCTAAAGTTACCATTGGTAATTATTATTATGTCTTAATATATGGAAGGGAGGTGAAGTTGCCCATTTATCTTGAGCTTCCTACATTAGAAATAACCCATCAATTGGATTTGATGGAAAATGAGCCCTTGAATGTGAGATTGACATAACTCATGGAGCTGGAAGAAACAAGAGACCTTATAATAAAGACACTAGATTCACATCAAGATCAAGTCAAGAAAGACTTTGACAAGAGAGCCATAACAAGGGACTTAAAAGAGGGGGATCTAGTCATTAAATGGGATTCAAATTAGGCCAATCTAGGAAACCATACCAAGTTTGATATCTTGTGGAGTGGCCATTATTTGATCCATGGATGCAAACAACATAACACTTTTTAACTTGCCCAACTAGATGGAGAGATATTACCCATCCTAATTAATGGGATTCATTTAAAGCCTTATTATTAAAAGATTTTGTAGCCATTGTATATATTTTATAGTTTTTCATGTTTTCTACTAAGTGCCTTTTACACATCCTTTTCAATTGTGTGTTTCCCTTCCCTAAGTGCCTTGGGTAAAATATTGCTTTATTCTAGTTATTATTATTGCTTCAAGGGGAGTTTCCAGATAGAGTCAACCTTGTCAAAGAAAGTAGTAACTTCATACCTAATGGATCAAATGAAGCATTGAGTTGAGTTCTTCAAGCATAGCAGGCATGCTTCCCTATGAGTCATGAAAATGTTGGTAGTTTTTGACCCCACAAGCCAAAAATGCCACCCTTACCATTTGAAACTTTGCACTTCATGCTAATTTTACCTTGAAGGTTTTTTTTTATGTTGCTTAGAGTAGTTCAAAGAAACAAGAAAAGGGACTTTGGGTTTGCCCCAATTGATGACTTTGGGTTTTCTTAGGAGGGAGACTTCATGTTTCTAGAATCAATTATAAGAAGTCACAAGTCCAAAGTAGGCAAGTGTGGAAAACCTGATCGAGTAGAAGCTAAGTGCAAAATCTTATTTTTAGCTAAGTTTTTCCATGCATTTTTTGGAATTTTAGTGTTAGAATTATTTCAAACTTTTATCCAAAATAAATTTTTTGAAAGCTTATTTTCTTTGGAGAAGTGTCCAAGAAAAGTTTTTTGAAGGATCTTTTTCAAGCAAAATACCCTATACAACTTTCCTGAAAGGTTCATTTCTCAAGAAAGTGGTCCTTTTCAAGAGTTTATAAAGGGATCTTGTGAAAGGAAATGGTCCTTTACAACTTTTCTGAAGGGGCATTTTTAGGAAGAAAGTCATTTTCAAGAATGCAAACGGTCTACTTGTAAAAGGGCCGAAGGGCACTTTCTCAACAAAAAGGGCATTTCTAGAAGTTCTAAAGGGTACTTTCCCTTTGGAAGGGACACATTTGAAAAATACAAAAAATGACTAAGGCAAAGATCCCATGGATGATTTCTTTCAACAAAATTTTTGATACAATTTTTTTGAAGACCTAATTGCTTCGAGAAAATTGTCCACACCAAATAGCTAAGTCAAACTCTTTCATACTTTTATCTAATGCAGATAAGCCAAAAGAAAAAAGCCTATGAAAAAGGTTCATTATCAAAGGCAAAAGGTTCACTTCAAAAAATCTAAAGGGTGCATATCCTTTGAAAAAGGTTCATTTTTAATTTTGTTGAAGGGTAATTTCCCTTCAGAAAGACCACTTTAAATATTCCCAAAGGGTAGTTACCCTTCAAAAAAGTTCATTTTCATAAGTCTAAAGGTCTTTTTATCGAGGAGTGGTCCATCACAACTCTTACGAAAGGTATTTTTCCTCAAGGAAAAGGGCACTTGAACTTTTTCAAAGGGCCATTTTTCACTTTTTCAAAAGGCATTTTCAAAAGAAGTGGTCCTCTTCAAAAAAAATTGAAAGGTACTTTTATACTTTTTTGAAGGGTATGTTCCTTTTAGAAGGGCCATTTTCAAAAGTTTCAAAGGGAATTTTCAAAAAGGAGAAGGGTAATTTTCAATTTTCCCAAAGGGTACGTTCTTTTTGAGAAGGACTCTTTCAAAAAGCTAAATGATTTTTTTGAAAAAGTACCCTAAGCAAAAGTCTAAAGAATTTGAGCGAATAGAAAGTTGAAAGGAATTCCTTCAAAAGGAATTCCTTTGAGAGAAGATGTCTAAAATTAAAAAATTGAAGGAATTCCTCTAAAGGATTTCCTTCAAGAGAAAGTGTTGAGATAAAAGTCCATGGAAATTGCATGAAAGGAAATGTCTAAAGGAAATAACTCAAGGAATTGACAGGCCCATAAACCTCAAGTTTGAGCCTAAAAAAATAGCCGTTGGGGTTCAAATATTTTATGACTTGACTACAAATGTCAAATTTGAGCCCCTAAAAGTAGTCATTTGGATTTGAAAAACTTGGGATATTTGCATAGATGTCAAAGATAGGTCTCATAAAGTAGTTGTTGGTATTCAAAATATCAAAGGGTTTGTCAAGATTGTCACAAGCTTGACACTTGTCAAGATCTCATGATAAAATATCAATGACATGCATGATAATAAAATAGTTAAAAAATTTAGAGGGTTAATTAGTCAGGGAAAAATGTCATAAGCCCATCTAACTAGCAAGGAGATCAACAGTTCATGGAATATCAATAACCAATCATTCAGACTTGGTGAGAACATGTAGCTACCTCTAAAATGGCTATGTCAGTCCCAAAAAGAGACTTAAATATATGAGGGGCTCAAGGATATTGGTGGTGATCTTGGATATTTCATCTCATGATCAAAGTGGTGGCAAATTTTAATGTAAAAGGAAGCTCAAGTAGACTTGAGTTGGGCCAAATGCATCAAAAGAACTAGACCCTGTCATTAAAGCTCCTAAAGGAAACAAAAAAGATATTCACACCCACTTGTACAAAGTGGGTGAGTGACTTGAATAAAGATGTGGAGCCATGCCATTGAAAAATAACCACCCAAAACAGGTTCAATCATGATGTTGTACAAGCATGGAGGTCTCATCCTCACAAAAAAAGAGAATCAACACAGTCTGTGGCTCAAAAAATAAAAGGATCTTTGATCATTATGACCCCCTCTCTATCCTCTCATGTAATATCCCATCTTCTCTCATCCCTTTATACTATATATATATATATATATATATATATATATATATATGTTTAAACCTTAAAAAGGATCCCTTAACTGATGATAGAGTTACTCTATCAAGATTTACTTGAAACACTCTCTTGAAGTAATACAAGACAACTTTTTGATTTTGTTGAAGTCAAGTGTGCATTATTGGAGTTTAACTTGAAAAATGTATGTTTTCTCTCATCATCTATGATTTTTATATGTACCTTACTTTAATTTTCTTGGTTTCTTTTAGGTCATGTGATGTGTTAGCCTTTAGTGCCTTTTTGAAGAGTTATAAGTTATAGTGTCTCTCCTATAGACCTATTCCTTCCTACCTTTCAAAGTGCATCCTCCCCTTTGACCTCCGCATAACTACTTATTCTTGTGGCTTTGAAATAAGATCAGGTAGACTATGTCTTGTTTAAGTTTAGTAGTAGTCATTAAGGTTCCCAATCTGAATGTGGATCACTCTATATTTGGTGCCTCACTTCCCTTAGCTTATATTTCCTTTTTATGTTATCCTCCTATCCCTTTTCCTTAGTCAATAATAGATTTTAGTGTGGGAAATAAGAGCTGAAGTGAAGCATCTGAGGAACTAGCCTCATTAAAAATCTTAGAGTTTTAACCTCACTACAAGACACCCAAATCTTAAGTTTGTTCTAATGCTTGTAGCTAGGAGTGAGAGAGCCTGAGAAACTCTCCCACAAAGGGTGAAATTCTAGCCTACAATAGGGGATTAAGGTGGGGGATTAGGATGAAATGGAGGATTAAGAGGTGGATTCTAGGGATGGGCCATCCAAATTATTAGAAGACTAATCTACCTTCTTGGAGATGATTAATTTACCTTAGGTCTCTTAGAAATACCTCTATCAGACCTAGCCTTTTTCTGGATCTCCAAAGGTGGTTATAATAGGTTACTATCTAAGAATAACCTAGTCAATCATTTGGGTTCATTCAATGTAACTCAAGTGATTTTACTCCTTAGGATAGAGGTAGAGATAGACAGTATTTCCTTCTAGCGCTAATTTGAAAGCTTATGTTGACGTGGGTTTTATACACACCCTTAGAGTTTCATATGAGGTTACCTCTAATGTTTTAGGATTAGTGAATAAAGTCACTCCAAGGCATGAGTTGTAGGGTATTTAGTCTTATAACAACCTATTGGTGGAATAGTGGTTGAACAACATAAATTTTTTACCATAGGTGAGTTGTCTATGGGTGAACCTAAATCTACTTGGAGAGGGTGAAAGGATGAGGATTTATAACTAAGGTAGACTGGACTATAAAATAAACCATAAAAATAGAGAAAAGCAAGGTAGAAAAGGAAGGTATGTAGAAAATCCAAAGATAAAACCTTTGAAGACTAATATTTGAGCTCAAGTAGGATAAAGTATCTAGACTAATACTTGTTGTAAACTATTGTGGCACAAAAAAAAATCAAATATAGTTAAAGAGTTAAAGGAAAAAAAGCACAATATACTCAAACATACATAAATCAAAGGTTTCTTGATTGCCAAATTGCTATTACACATATAAAAGAGGATTATGATAAGCATGCAAAAGATTCTCAAATTAGCTATTGATAAAGATGAAATATTGGATTCAAAATAGATACCTCATAAAAAAATGTAAGCAGTAATATACCATAATGATATAACATCCAATAAATCTATAGAATTAGATAAGAATAAATATTCACATCAAGGCCAACTCAAGAAGAAATTCTTTAGATTTCTTATTAATCTTAATAGCCAAAATTTTCCTCCTTTGTGATCGAGAGGTTACACTTGTATAAAATATTGGGATGGGGAAGGCCTCATATCTTCAAGCTTTACCTAACTTTACAAGTCTAAAATAATATAACCTTAAATTTAAAATTCATGCAAGAATGCATGAAACAATGATAATAGTCAACAATAAACTTTACAATGAAAAATAAATTATGCATGTACAATAATAGATGGGGAACCAAAGTCTCACTTTGATAAGAATCATGAAAATACATAATTTTTTCAAAAATTAGAATACTAATTCCATGTTACTTGAATTAGCTAATGAAGATACTACAATTGCAACTATGGTGTAGACTGAGAGTTCTATGAGGTTAGGATCACAAACTGCCAGTTGCATACATTATGGATTTGGAATATACCTCTTTCACCTTCAATGCTTCACCTAGTGCATATGCATTATCAAAATCTTAATCTATGGCCTCAAAATTCAAAAGAGAGAAATTCAAAATCTTAATAGTTTCTTCCATTGATCTATCTTGTTCTACCCTTGAGATTTTCAACTTAGTCCTTAAGATTTCAACTCTTGTGACCCTATCTTTAGCAAAAATAACCAACTATATTACCTCTTCATTGGTATTATATACTACACCTTCCACTTCTTTTTTGAACTCTTATGCAACTAAGTGGAGTAGGTTGTCAAAATTGGGTCGGTTCACTAGTTCTCATGTGTAGGTGATCACCCTAGTTAATTTTATATTAACCAAATTTTTTAATGTTTCAATTTCATGACTTATAAAAATACCCAATAATTTCATCATTTATCTATGCAAGTTTAGGGATGCATCCCTTTTTTAAATCACATAGTTAAGGCAAAAAGAAGCATTCATGTTGGTCATCAAGTTTAGATGATCAAAGGAACTTATTCTAGAATACTAGACCAATAAGTTTAACCTTGTTTCCTTATCCTTCATGTTGGTTTACAGTGTGACTATCTCTCTCTATGGGCTTGATTAGCTTTCCTGTATATTCTATTGTTGAGAAAGATTTCATACAGCTTTACAACTACACTTTGAACCTTGGCTATTACTTCTTGAGGATCCTATATGACATTCATCTATTTACACCTCTTTAAGGTCTCCTCATTTCTCTAGTGTATTTCATTTAGTGTCAACTCAACATAATTAAAAAGAGCATTAAATTCCTCAATGTACTCCATAAGGTTATTGAGGTTCCTCTTAGGTCTCTTTGCATTTGTAAATAAATTCTCCCTTTGGTCCAGCTCTATCTCTACATTTATCCTTGTATTTATTATTTTCCTCTTCCTCACTCTTTGTATGGTCAAAATCTCTCTATCAAACCTCATATAAATTATGGAGAGCTTATCCACAGCTAGATTCTACCTTTGATCCTATAGATTTTACATCTCTTTTACCCATTTAGGGATTATAAATTCACATGTATCTTCTCTTTTCTTAATTTTTGAGGATCTAAAGAGCTAATATGTCATAATAAGGTAATTTTTTATTGGGAGAGATATGGATGGAATTGAAGCACTTATTTGTATGGGAATTTGTGGAATTTTTTAT
This sequence comes from Torreya grandis, assembly GCA_037957365.1. Taxonomy (NCBI): domain Eukaryota; kingdom Viridiplantae; phylum Streptophyta; class Pinopsida; order Cupressales; family Taxaceae; genus Torreya; species Torreya grandis. The sequence continues at coordinate 262,256 of JARHVA010002996.1, read as the reverse complement.
CCCACTACCTACCATGGAGAGGCTTCCTTTATTAGTGTCACCTCAACCAATAATTTGGTTAACCTAGGTGTTATTTCCATAGTCATAGTTTATTTTGGAAAATCTTGTGATTGGGGAATGGTAAGCTCAAGTTAGGTAAACTTTATTCTTGGGGATGGTGGTTTATTTAAAAGAGACACAGTAACCAAATTCTTAAAATAGGCCATTTTGGGAACCCTCTTTTGAAATAATGTCTAAATTTATAGTAACAACTTTGGAAGTAGAAGATAAAATAGTAGGCATTATTGGAGGTAGACTCACAATTGGAATTTTCATAATAGGTACCAAATAAATAATATAAGAAATTACCTCAGAGACCTTTTGAGTTTTCTCTAAAGTAAGCTCAGTCAGAGTGTCTCCTTCTTCCTATGTCCCTAGACTCAAAGAGTTTGCCTTTTCAAGATTAGATGATTCATCATCTGGCTATGTTTTCCCAGTATCTAGGTCTTCTTTTGATTTGTATTCAACCAAAGATATTAATTACTTTGGTTTCTTCTCTTCTTCAGTTCCATAACATCTTCTATGTCCTCTTCTTTTTTAGCAACTTTATTAGTAATTGGGAGACCAAGTAATGGCCTCTCTTCTAAATTTATTCCTAAAGAAGAATTATGGGAATCATTGGGATTCCTATGGTAGGTGAATATAGGTGGATTTTAGGGTGGATGAGATGCTTCAGGGGTTGTGGTAAAAACTATGGTAGGAGGTGGAGAGGTATGTAATGAAATAGAGGGTGTTGAGAGTCTATGGGTTACTTGAGGAGACTTGGGAGATTTAAGATAGATAGGGGGAGTTAGAATTGAATAAAAAGAATACTATAAGAACTTAAGTAAACATATTTATGTAACAGTGGTAAGAGGAGGCAAAGGAGTCATCAAAAATCTTCTTTTCTTTTAGATGGTTGGGGTAGCTACTAAATTTCCATAGTTATATCTATTCCCAAAACTTGATCACATGAGCATATGGAAGGAATCTAAGGACCATGAAGTCCTCTCAAAATTTCCTTTCTCAGTTGAGGATTTGAATCCCTTTAACTTCTAATTTGATCTCCCTCTTCTTCTATGACTTGAGCTTTTAGAGATGGAGGCTAGTTTGGTTACTGAGAGACTTTAGGTGGTGATGGAGTCCATTATTGGATCCATGCATTTTAGGCTTCTTCCTCTATGGCCTTGGTATTGTATTATAGTTCTTGGGTCAATATCATTGATATCTTCTTATCCCTCATCTTGATCCATACTTGGGAGTCATCTAAGGCATTCAAGAAAACTTGGTCATGGTCATAGTTTTGATGATCATAAGAAACATGAACCTTTTTCTTCTTAAGGATGGTATTCAAATAACCCCTTATCCTTTACTTAGGTTTCCATTCCCTGAGTGGTTCTAGATGAAAATTATAGGTTTTCCTAGGCTTACTAACTACTATAATATATGACCTAGTTATATATTGATGTTGATCAATGTTTTAGGGTATTTTGAAATAATAGACCAAGTGTTTCTAGCTGATTTCTTCATTAATACTATTAAAAATTTGATAAGCTATCTCTTTTTTTCAATGTGATTAGGAACATGGTAAGGTAGTAACAAAGGGGAAATCGTTATACCCTCTACTTAGATGATAGTCACATCAAGGTAGAACTAGTAATAACCCATCTTGGTGAGCATCCTTATTAATGTTCTTAGATAATCTAGGCATTTTGTGCAGTATATATTTTAGTAGATGTGAGGGTATACCTCATTGATTATTCTCTTGATATCATTTTTGTACCTATGAATAAACATGAATGAGAGTTTTTCTCCAATCATGTTCCCCATATACTCTATGGATGGATGTCATTCCTATCCATAGGGCTTATACATAGTTACCATGACCACATCCAATAGATAAGATATCATGTAAAACTTCCCATCTTTAGGTCTCTTGTCAAGGTAGAGAATTTGAGATTTCAATCTTGTGTTTATAATCTCCCTAGGGCTACCATTTTGGTAGTGGTTAACAAAATTTTCAGTAGGGGTACCTTTTTGATTTGGATGTATGCAATGCTCAAGAATCCATATAATATATTTAATAGTGACATTGTAATGGAAATTCCAAGTCTAAACTAATAATATATTTGGTGGAAATTTCCCCCTTTGGATTCAACCTTTATCCCTTTTCTAACCACTACTTCAATTTCCCTTCCATAGTATTTTTCTCAAGACACACATTAGCTGAGACCTAATAGTATGCAATTTTAGGGAGATGGAGCCTAAGGTACCATTCAAATTCCCTCCTTGAGATGTAGGTAGAGGTAGTTTAAAACTTATTCACATGGATAATATCACCCATATTAGTCCCATTGATGAACAAAACCTTTAAGAAGTCAATGTATGGAATTACCTACAATTTGGATGTATCTTGGTGGAGGGCCCATTCCTTTATTGGGAGCAAGTCATCTATGTATTATTTAGTTTTAGGGGAGAGTTTTTCCTCATTAAAATAGGCATAAACTAACTTGACCTCTTCCTAAATTGTTGATTAGTGTGGGAATTTAAAATTCAAAACACTCCTTTTGAACTTTATATCCCTATATTCTATTGATCCTACAAATGAAAATGGGGATGGGATTAATCTCTTACCTTATTTTGATGTCTAATCCATTGTTGTTGTCTAGTCACTATTATTCATACAAAGTTAGAGGTTGGTTTGTTTGGCACTCTGTGAATAAAGAAATCTAGAGCTCACTGGACATTTAGGAAAGTTGAAAATACAAATGCTTAATGATTAGAGTAATAGAAATGTGAATGAAATGTTCATATATATATATATTATATATATATATATATATAATTTGTAAGATTGTGTATTGATATAATTCATGCACTTTGAATGATGATAATGAAATTTCACCTTTAATGCCCATTTTGATTTGAAAATGCTAGTTAGATTTGATGGGTGCCCCTTATTTTCCAAATATCATTCTTTCATTAATTATTCATGTGTAGTCACCACTTAAGATAGCTATTATCCATTCATTAAGTTTATTTTTCACCATGATATTGTACCTTTTTTCTTATGTTTTGGATTTGCTTTCCCTAGATAGTGCCACATGTCATGCTCTCCTTAATTGAACCATTTGGATTTTTTGTTGTATTTAGGAGGTCCTATAGTGGTGAGTTAACATGATTGAGCCACATGGCATGACCTCAGATCACTAGAAGAAAGAAATCATAGGACATTATTCAAGTATTTCTTTCAATCAAAATATCTCTATGATTATGGGTCAACATGATCGAGACATGTAGCATGATCTCAAGAACCTCAGAGATTCAGGAGCTTGGAGAACTAGGTAGGTAATTAATAGACCATTTACCTTTTTGAATACATGAATGAATATAAATAGTCCACATGTCATCCATTAAGGGCCTTAAAATTTCATAATATTGAGACATTATACTATAGAATGAATAACCATTTAACCCTCCTACAATAGTGAGTTAACATGATCAAGACATGTGGAGTGATCGTGGAAGCTTAAAGACTCAAACACTTAGAATCTTAGAGTCTCGAGGTACATGAAACTACTATGTTTGTTGATGAACAAGTTAAGTTCTTATAATTCTAGTTTAGCATGGGTACACCATATGGCATGTTTGAAAATCTTGAGAAACTCGAAAGACTTAATATTTTATAAACATTCAAAATTATGAATGATGCAAGAGTGACACATGTTAAAACTACATGAGATATTCATTATGGTCTTGATTTGGAGGAAATCAATGGTCTTCAACTATTAATCCTGTGATCAACATGTACATAATAGGACAAGAAAAATTAGATCCATTAGTCTACAAATCATATTAAAGTAAAAAGGGATAAACAATCCAAGGTTTAATATGATTTACGATACTAGTTTAAGATTAGATTGTCATGGATTTTACATGGGAAATGTTGGATTTTATAGAAATAACCCTTATGATAATGGTGTGATAGCCTAATCATATATATTTAGGTTCATAGTTACCAAGGTATGGGTTTTTCAATAATGGGTCCCTATTTTGAATTTTTTAAAAATGGGGTGTGTGTGTTAGGGAACAATAATGACCTTAATATATTTTATAAGAATAGAAAGAGTCATGCACACCACTTGAAAAAGGTTTTTGATAGATGCATAAGATACATAACGTCTCTCAACCCAAGTAAAAACATCTTTGGGGTCACAAATGGTAAGTTTCTAGGCCACATCATAACTAAAGGCAAAATTTATGCTGATACAAAAAGGATTCAAGCCATCTCAAAATGACACCTTTGAATACTAGAAAAGATTTAAACTCATTCTTTGGTAAGATCAAATTTGTGCACAAATTCATCTCTAGGTTTGTTAAAATTTTCAAACCATAAAATGCTATGCTAAAAAGAGATGTAAAGATAGAATGGATAGTTGAGGATATGAATTCCTTTTGAGACATCAAGATGGTAATTTCTTAAGATCCATTACTAGTTAGTCCCAAACTCACTAAATATTTCTATCTATATTCCATTGCTATAGTACTCACTCACTCAAAAGGTAGACAACAATGAACACCCAGTTGCTTTTAAGAGTACTAATGTAAAGGATGCTAAACAAAAATATTCAATCATAGAAAAGAAAATTTATGCATTGGTCAAAGTTATAAATAAGTTTAGGCATTATATTCTAAGAAAAAAACTTATGTTATAGTCTCGAACCTAGCTATTAAGGTTACGCTCAACCAAAATGAAATGGGTGAGAGAAGGTGTAAATGGATGGATAAGTTTCAAGAGTTTGATTTAGAGATTAGACCAACCAAGATAATGAGGCCAAATAATAATCCAACTAATGACAAAGATAGATCCACAAATATAGGTTAAGTAATTTGATAAAGTCAAAATGGCTAGAGGAGATTGGTATGACCAAACCATTCATTATCTACTGATGAGAACATGCCCCTTGAGTTGAATAGAGAATAAAGTCAAGCTTTAAGGCTCACATATTCCCACTACATGATAAAATAATGAGTCCTTTCCAAAAAAAACTATGAGGGAATCTACCTAAGATGTGTCTTAAGAGAAGAAGTTGTGGATATATTGGATAATACCAAAAATTGGGTCATGGACACTCTTTTGGGATTATAATAGCCCATAATATATTAAGAATGGGATATTATTGGCCCACCATTTTCAAGGATTCATACAACTATGTAAGGACCTACCATGAATGCCAAGTATTTAGGAAAAGGGAGATTAATGCTGCTATACAATTACACCCAGTCATTGAAGGTCATCCTTATGCACAATGGGGCCTTGATTTCATTGGGGTAATTAATCCCAATTCCTCAGTAGAATACAATTTCATCTTCATGGCCACTGATTACTGCACTAGGTGGACAAAAGTTGTGGCCACCAAGAACTCCTAAGCTTAATATGTTATTAAATTTTTAGAAGAATATATACTGACCAAGTTTGGTACTACCATATATCTAGTTAGTGATAATGGAAAATATTTTCAATATGATGAATTAACTAAATGGGCCTAAAATAATTAGATTATAATTAAGTTCTCTTAAATTTATTATCCCCAAGGGAATAGAGTAGCAGGTCTACCAATAATAACTTGATAGATGCCATAAAAATGTTAACCCATGATAAACCAATAAAATGGCACGTACTGCTAAAATATGCATTATGGGTAGATAAAACAAAGTAAAAATAAGCCCTTAAGACCTCACCCTTCTTACTAGTATATGTACAACAACCTATCTTCCCCATTTTTCTTAAGCTCCTAATATATCAATTTATGCAGGAGTATATGGAATAATATCCAAGGGTCCATTCTAGATTGTTGGATATAGTTCAACTAGAAGATGCAAGGACTGAAACACTATAAATCTTCAATAGACACCAAGACATTGTCAAAAGGTGTTGTGATAAAAGGTCCAAGATTAAAGACTTTATAATTTTGGACCTAGTTATTCTATGGGATAAAGCCCATGAGAAGAAGGGATATAATGACAAGTTCACTTCCTTGTGGATTGGACCATATTAAATGTTTTAAATCTTAGGAAAAAATGATTTACGTCTAAATGAACTTGAAAGTAAGGACCTGACCTTCCCAATCAATTGGTAGTATTTGAAGCACTACTTCAATGCTACTCCCACTAAGGATGTTTCTAAATGAAGGAAACAATGGTAGAGGTACAATTTAGATTAGGTCTTACTACTTTCATAGTTAATTTTCCCATTTTTTATCTTTGATTTTTATTAGAGTAGCTTTAATGATTTCTATATTAGACTTTCTTGCTTTCAGCATTATGTTTCTTTAGGTTAGTTCCTTGTTTTCTAGGTTAGATGTCTTTTGTCTCATAATAACTTGACTGACTCTTCCATAAGTGATCAAATTGATAACCTAATCACTATGATCCTCATGCATGACCTAAGATTACGTGATGCATACCCAAAAAAGAGAACATAGAGGTAGGTAGAACCTAAAATGGAGTACACTAACTATTTTATAGACAATTTTTTTTTTCTTTTTTACATCTCAAGGTTTGAGATTTTAGGATTCAGGTATGCAAAGAAGAATAGGTCATAATTATATCACATTTAAATACTCTTTTTAGGTGTGTTAAAGTTACTCTCATCATTTCATACAAATTAATAAAGTTTTCTCTTTCTTTGGATCAAACACACTTTCCATGCTAATACTTGTTTGGGATAATAATCATAAATACAGATGAAATTAATAAGGACATTATGGTAACTTGAATTTTCTATTCTACATACACCAACTCACAATAATTCTTGACTCTCTTTTCTATTCACATTCTAAAAAAAGAAAGAAAAAAGGAAAAATGCATCCCAAAGAGTGATCAAATAAGCCTAAAATAAAATATAAAAGTGATCAAAGAATCACATGATGAAACAAGATAAATGAATCATACATCATACAAGATTACGAGGAAAGAAAAAGGGGGAATATAAGGTATCTATGTTGGGGATATGAATGTCTAGATGGATGAAGATAAATACCTAAGCTTCCCAAGTTTTTATTTAAGCACTTAAAAAAACTATTGTGAAACCTATGATTTATGCCAAATCTTTGCTGAAAGTCTCAAAATAAGGGTAAAATAAAATCACTCAATCACACATAGATCCAAGGTATGATTAGAATTAGTATGTTGCATGTAATTTCTTAGGAGTCTGTTTTATGTTTTTAATTTGATTATTCTCTTCTGAAAGGATTCATGATTAGTTTGTAAGTGCTAACCAAAGATTATGGGTTCTTGAATACTCTAGAGTATTTCCCCTATAAATAGTTATTTTTTAACTCAACATACCCCCACTCTAAAGTTTGTTTTTTCAAATAGGGGCTTATTTCAGCCTGAAAGGAACTAGTTATGATGAGTAAATCATTTATTATTATTCATCAATACTTAACAGGACATGATTTCACAAAATCCTTATGTCCAAGTTTCTTGCTAAGAATAAGTTCATTCTAATATTAATGAAATTACCATTTTCATAGTTATCCAAATTTTTATTTATTATTTTATTTGGGACAACTTATTAATGGCTTTTGGAATTTTACTAAGCATGTAGGTTCTCCAAAGTTTCACCAAGTACATTTTCTTTCAGCATTTTCCTCTGACACTTTCCTTCAACATTTTGTTTAGCACATAAGTTCCTCAAAAAATTTATTCCTTAGAAATTATATCCATCAGGTATTATACACCACTTCAAATATCTTGGGCCTTAGTTACCTTCTACCTCTACAAGTTTTTTCCTTGATGTATTTTACACTTTGATCTTCTAAAAATTAGTGCCACATAATGATAATCCACTAACCCATGGCTATTTAGATGCTTATAAAATTTTAAAAGAATACAAGGGTAAGTAGAGAATCAAGATTATGAAATGTGTCATAATCCCACTCAATCAGTGACTGATTAGATCAAATTTTTAATATATAAAAGTTCTTGGCAAGTAGAGCAATGACAACCATCCATGTGTCACTATCCCACAAGCCCACTACCATTGAAATAGTCTAGGAAGTTTTAAGTATTCTAGGTGAACAAAGCTCTAGGATGATGGAACATGTCATCATCCTACTCACCTAGAGCTTGCAAAAATATGAAAAATGGTACGACACTCTCAAACAAAGTGAGATCAAGGGAATTTTCCAAGTGTCATAATACTACAGGCCCAAAATAGTAAAAAGTAAGGATCAAGATAGAAAAAGATTGATAGGTATTAGGATGGATAAATTTTTCCACTTATCCCTAAAATGACATGGTGGATAATTAATAGAGAGATAATACTTTTGGAATAAGTATCAGGATGAAAAACATCAAGTGGTAATGATAGAACACCCAGGGTAAAAGAAGGAAAATCCACCTAACAATGGGGTTTGCAAAAGGTAACACTTTACTAGACAAATTAAAAATTTGAAAATAGACAAAATAAAAGTAGGTAAAAGGCCATTGATATGATTAATCCACATGAATTTTCCAACTAAATGCATTTAATTCAATAGAGATAGTGAATCTAAGAGGCTATATAATAAATCAACCAAGTCAATTACAATTACATTTCCATTGAGTTAACAATTAAAAATGCAAATTCAAACTCTATCACGACCCAAAAAAACTCAATAGTTATGGATAAATAGAGCTTAAGTGAATAACCATAGATTTTATTTCATGGATTCCACCTCCCCCCTCTCCATATTCTATTGTAGGACCTGAATAATACACTGATACAAATTTTGATGAAGTTGCTCTCAATCATGACTTCAAACACTACTTAGCTATATGGGAGGACGTTGATGTAGTAATCCCTATGGATCTAAGGAGAAATTATTGGAATTTACATGAAGGTATAGATATGACTTGATTGAAATGAAATCAATGTGCTTACATGATACGACAGAAAAACCAAAGATAATGCCCTACATTGACCTAGTCTATGATTTATTTGTAAATGGCCAATTTTTTGGATTTTTTTTTCATTTTCATCAACACAACACACTCATGGCCTATGTTAGTAGGCATTTATTTAAGAATTACTAATGACTCCTTAGTATCAAAGCACCTTATAACCAAGTGCTAGTCAACCAATGGATGTATATAAATAATGTAATCAATAAGTTGTAAGAATGGGCTAGTGACCCAACCACCTTCACAGTCAAGGGGCTCATCTCTACTATTACAATTACCATTTTTAGGTCAAGGATAAAAATTTCCATGGCCTTGTTAAATATAATTTATGGTTTCCCAAGCATAACCTATATAAATGAGGTTTGGATTCCCCTACTAGACACCATACTCACCTCTACCAAGATCATTACCATAATATAAATCATTAGTGATAATTTGATTTACCAAGTTAGTAGCTCAAATAATAGGCTAAATGAATTTTTTTATATAATGTCTTATCTAGTGGATGATATAACTAGACAGTCCACTCATGTTTTGAGGAACCCTAAGAACCATCATTTGAGTATCCCAACAACTAAATTTGTGATGAATTCAATATTATTCACATCCATAAATTTAGGAAGAACATGACCAAGTTGATAGAGAATTTCTATACAATGGTATACCAAGACATTTATGGCAAGGATACACCTAGATTGTCTAACCATATCAAAAGAACTATTGAAAAGATTGGTAACTATTGGCTTTATCTAGATTGCATAGTTATAATAATAGTGGGAACCAAGGCACTTCTGTATCTTCCTCGATTGGTGTCAGATAAGGTGGCATAACATAGAGTTTTATCTTAATTAGTAGATTATGTGGATTTTATACTAAGAAATGCCAGACAAGGAGCAGTCCACCCAACTCCCATCAACATTGTCCAAATTTAGTTTACTAGATAGGAATATTTTCACCTAGTGGGAAAGAATAGGACATCTTATGACTTCAAATGGGCACCCTATAGGTAGTGATATCTAAGGAAAAGAATCAGGAACCACATAAATAGAGTCAAATATAGGGTAAATACTAACTATGGTCATGTGTCATATCTACATGATAATGTATTCATGGATGCTTTGAATGACACAAAGGTTAATAAAAGGATGAAAAATATAAATATGTCCATGGTGGTGGGCAAACATATTTATTAAAATCCAAATACCACCAAGGAAGATTCTTGGAGAATTGAGAAAGAGCAGTGTAATTCAAATCCCACTTTAAGCCCCCTCTCATAGGCTAAAATTCAAAGACAAAAATAGGCTAGCCCATCTAGGTAGACATCTATAATGGTAGAATAAGAGATCAGCTAGGATCCTCCTTAATGTCCCACCTCAATGATCACCATTGCATTAGCCATGGTGGTGTCTACTTCTCCTCATCTGACTACCACTATATTGAGTCCTACAAGTGTAGCTCAATCTGGTGGACTATTATCCATGTTACCATTTTTTCCATTCACTACGATAAAATAGGCAAGTCTTACATCTTTCCTCTTCCCTATTTTTAGGTTGGACCCATCACTATCCCCAGTCTAAACCCTTTCACCACCTTTTCTATCAATTTCTCCATCCCATATACCAATATCCACTCCCCTAGGTTTTACTTTAGTAACCATTGTTGAATTCACCTCATCACCACCCATTACCCCTTCAGATTCACTTGCTAATTCTTTACCCCTTTTAACACCAAATTCTAATCCCACTAGACCCCTTCTTATGTATAAGATGAAGAAAAAGTTTGCTTCAATTTCTCCTCAGGGCACACCAACATAGGGAACCCATGAGGAAAAATTGGAGGGAAATGAATAAGGATAAAGGTTCCAAAGAAGCATAACCCTTGTAGGTATTGAAAAGTAATGAATAATGGTCCACTAAATGGGAATGTGAAGATAAAATAGAAACATCATTGTATGAGACTATTGGTGAGACCACCAAAAGTGATCCTAAAGATGAATGGTTTTCATAAGAAGAAACTCAATTGGGAGACTCTAGGGTCTTAAAAACTAGTTTAGTCTCAAATGAAATACTATAAAATCTAGATGAAGATAAGGGAGATGAAGCAGAGTTTAAAACTCTAGCTTTAAAATAAGGGAAATTAGTGAGCATATCTCTAGCACTAGTACCACCTAGCATAATAGTTATGTCTATAGTAACACCCCCTAGTTGCTACTACACAAGGGGTAAATACTCATGCTCCTCATTCCCTATCTATTATTAAAATTTTTACTGCTCTAGATAGTAATGTGGAATTTGTTTCCCATATCGTAGACTCCAAGACTACCCAGGTAACCATAGTTCTAATTTTATAAACCCCAATTATAACCCCTATAATCAAGACTATGGCACCCCCAACCCACCTTCAATAGGCTCTACTAGGATTACCTCTACATTGATAATGAATTATTTAATTTTTTTTCTTATTATCCCTTCCACTTATTTGTTATTTACTTCCCCAAGTCCTTAGCCCTTTAGGCACAATAAATAGGTGCACAACTATTACATCAGTAAAAGGGTCAAAGAAAGGAAAATTAAGAATTGAAAAAATGTCCCCTAATAAGTTCATTGGGTGGAGGAGAGTTATTCCCCCTTTCCTAAGCCTATATTTCCCCTTGGGTAGTCTCCATCTTCTACCCATATAGCACATGCAAATACCTCAGCACAACTAGTCACCTTGAATGTCCTAGAATGGATCCAAAAAATGCAATGATTAGAATAGGACCTGGTCATTATTGATAAACCAAAAGTCAATTTTCATTTTGACAAAGAAACTAAGATTATGAGGAAGATCAAAATGAAAACCATAATGGTTGAAGGATAATAGGTGGAACTAGAGAAAAGATAAGACATGTTCTATTGACTAAGAGAAGAAGAACTCTCCCCTCTAACTTGGGTTGTCATAGATAAGACCCATACATGTTTGTGGAATTTATAGGGGGATTAATAAAAGAAATTTTTAGAGGATATGATTAGTCTATGAAGGCCATGCAAGAAAAAAGTACCATAAAACATCTGAGAGACCTCATAAACAATGTATAAGGAGAAAATTGAAAGCTCTATGATAGCCTCCAATTGATAAAAGATGCAAAGAGGGAGTCAAAATAAAAATGGGGAGATTTTTACTCCCTTGTATAATATATGAAGAAGATGGAGGTTAAACTCTATTTTTTAAGCCAAGTAGCTAGGGACAAAGCCTTTAGTCACTTGAACCTAATAACCACTTTGGATATATCATATACCTAAAATTATATAATAATTAGAAGATATGGATTGATATAATGGCATCAAGAGATGAAAAATATTGTGTATCAAATAATTAGCAACAAAGGGTAGGCCTTTGCAATCTTGGGAAAATTAGAATTAATGGTGTAATTAACTAAAGTGGGGAATTAGTCCTTATAGTCATCTTTGAAGACCTCCTCTAGAAAATAACTAAAAATTTTAAAGTAGAGGTCAAGGGTAAAATATATAAGACCCATGATGACTTGTAATAGTTCATGAATATTGTTATAAGGAGGGTCCTTAACATAGATACTCCCTATGTGGAGATTGGGGCTGCATTGAAAGCACATAGAAAATTGATGGATAAACTCCCACAGCTCTTAAAAAGACCCCAATTGGACTTCATGATAATTGATATATGTTTTCAAGTGAGCCACACCATTTAATTACAAATTAAGGTAAGAAAGTGGGCTCTACCATCTATTTCAATTGCAACTACTTCTTAAATGGTAGTGCTAACCACAAATGCAACTCTGGTTACAACTGCAATGACTACTAGAAAACAAGTGTCAAAAATGACAAATACCTCCTCATAAGTAATTTCCTTAGTAATTACACTGGTCTTTTTGTATCATATTTTTGTTTTAACAATTTTTGTCTCTTATGGATAATTTTCTACATTGTATCCATGTGTGTTATGCATGATTCTTCATGAGTTATTCTAAGGGAGGTAAAATTTTTAAACATGGCTTGAGAGATGAGGCATGCCCATCCCAAGCCTATACATACATGTATCTCCCACATTAAAAATGGAGGAGAAAATTTGATATTAAATATAGATAGAGACCTTCTAGTTTTTCTAAAAAAATATGTGTTGTATGACTCACTCTCTCTCTTTCATGTCTATGTTATAATGTGTATGAATATTGATCTAAATGGTAACTTAGTCTTTATTGATATTTACAATAACAATTACATGTAATTTTTAGTTGATTAGTAAGGTTTTATCAATTGAAATGTGTAGCAATAATTTCATGTTGATGGATCTTATTTTATTATAATGATATAGCTAAGTTACTCTTTAAAATTTGTGTAAAAATCCAGTTTTTGTAACCTTTGAGACTGAGCTATAACTAGTCAAAGGTGCTATTTGGTATTAGCTATAATCTTGTGCTAAGAAATGTTATAACAATCTTGATAATAAGCAACCTTTAGTTAATGACTTGGAATTAATTGCATCATATCCCTTAGACCTCTTCACTATATTTTTTAGTTTTGTGTGTTAAATTAGTAGTCTAGAAGCATAGTTGTTTGGAACTTATCTTTGTTCTATAATTAGTTAGAAAGAATTCATGTTCTTTATTTGTAGAACTTCTTTTTTACCTTAACCTCCCCTCTTTTTTATGGTCTATTTTAACTCTTCCCACCTTAGGATAAATCCATCTTCATCACCATTCCATTCAACCCAAGTGCATCACGGATCTATATCCACATTTGAACCATCCATTTTGATAGTTTCTTCACTCACCACCATTCCACCATTAGTTGTTATAAGACCCAATACGTACAATTCATGCCATATAGTGAATTCAATCTTCATTGAGATACTAAAACATTAAAGGTTACCTCATAAATGTTTTCTAGTGTGTATAAAACTCAAAACAATAATGTGTATATAAGAGTAATTGATTATGCCATCGATCAACTTGAAACTAACACATGGGTGCCAAGGATCTAATATAACATGTAGGTGCCAAAAGTGTTTTTATATTTTTGGAAGTTTTTGGCATATTTTTAAATTTTTGACATAAATTTAATCAAGTAAGTCCTCATCCTCAAAAGGTGTAAAACCACCTACAAAGTATTTTAAGCTTTATTTGTAATGATTTAGTGCCAACATTTCAATTTTTTTATGTAATGGGTTACTTGAAGCCAATGGTGTAGAAAAATAATCATGTCCACCATGCTATATGAAAATATTTTTACCCATATGATGAAATTTTACATATATGTTTGTAGTGTCTAGCTTAGCATTTCACTTAGCTAACCAAGTTTGTCTAAACTTTATTTTTAAATACAGTTCACATCAGGTTCACCAAATGTTTAACCCTAAAATAGAAAATCCAAGTTGGTTGGATTTAACATTAGATTACTATTAAAGGTGTATATAAAAATGAAATGGCACAAGGGTGATAATTTGATCTATAATAAGTCAATTAGATGATAAACTTAGATATAAGCATACCCTAAATTTATTATGCTAAGATAGTCTAAATATAGAAAGTATAACTAGTTAGATATAAAAATGAAAAATAAGTGATGTACTTAGTTTTTTTTGATGTTAATGTAGTTTTGGATCTGGAAGAGGTAGAAAGCAGGTTGGAAGGAGATTCTAGAATAGTCATCAAATTTTAGATTTGATGTTTCTAGATCTTTGAAAAATAACATTAGTCTAGGATGGATGCATCGACACTACTTTCGAGGTCTGATGTTAGTGTCCTATATGGAATACCTACTAAAATAAGATACAACCACTTGGATGATTTTGAATTTTACTTTATCTTTGCTCTGGTGCATTCATATTTGGGTCATGGACTGTCACTCTTTATGAAATGGAAAAACCATAGTTATCCATCTTCATAGTGATCTTGGAGAGAAATGGGTTAGAGGTTACATGGTGTGGAGTTGACCCCAAAGGCCTTTCTATCAGAGGGAACTACCTACATAGACAATAATCTTGAAGAGGGACTCAGACTAATCTAGTTCTCCCCTAAATGTTGGATTGTATGTAAATAATACAATATATGCAAATTAAGTAAAATAATGACTTATCTTGTAACTTGAAAACTTGAGCTCTTGGGTTATTCTTTAGTTATTCAGACCTGTATATATGCTTTACCTATGACTGGTATGGAAATAGGGAAACTTTGTTCAATTAATTTTTTGATAGGGTGTTTTTGATAGTTTGCCTTAGTCTCTTTGGTATTTTTATAGGTGAAGAATGAATGAGGGTTGATCTTGTATTTATATCAATCCCTTTGGAGTAATAATTCACATTAAAACACTTAGGTTGACCATTAGGATACATTTCATTTATAAATTAGATGACTTTAGGGCATTGAAAACTTACGTCAAAACATAATAGTAATTTTGATGTTATTTTCTATCTCAAATGTTAGTGTTAGGGAGAAAAAAATAAGTACATGTTCTGAACTTGTAGAGATAGAAGATAAGTACATTTTAAACACTGTGGGCAAGATAGAAGGTATGGGTTAACAACATAAGACTGGCTAGTCTAAGATATTTAGGCTAAGGGTCATAAAGATAGATTATATGTGAGACATACAAAAGTGGGAAAGGTAAAGACCAAGAGGAATAACGAATGTCTAAGTTTGCCAAGTGTACAAGACTAAGGTGCTATATAATCATAAAATCATGTTTACACATTAAATTACTTCACTCTTGGCCATCCATTATTTTTTTCCCATCATAAAAGCAATGAGAAATTGAATTCATTATTAATTAAATTATAGTTTTTTAGACTATCTATGTTATAAAACTATAATTTATTTGTATGGACTATGAAAGCATAAAATATCTGGGGATACTTCATTATTTTTAGATCTCTTAGAGATTTAAGCTTAATGTTTTTTTTTCAATTCATTCATTTTACCTTCACAATGCTTGTCATTGAACACCTAAATGAATTTTATAAATATATTAAAATTTATCTTTCATTAAAAGATATCTTTGAAATCAATGCCAATTTTTTGTATGGAAGGTATGTCACTATTCTAGATCATTTTCATTGTTCAATTTTATGATTAAGATCCTCACATCCTTGCTCCAATATGCCTTGTTATTCAAATGGATCGATACCCTGAATGGATATTAATTTAGGTAATATTTTTTAGAATTATTGAATTTAAGACATTCTATTATTATGAATATTTACCATGATTCTTATTTTTTAAATAAGATCCTATAAACTCTTCAAATCACTACAACTAATTGATAAAATAGAAATATTCTTATATAGTTCTCTGAGTTATTGTTTTAAAAGCATAATGTTTCAAGGTAAAACTAATTTGAGATTATTAAGAAGAATAATATTAAAGATAGGGAATAATAATATTATAAGGTTTTAGAGGGAAAATATCTTAGGAAAATGATATAATGCCCTTTAGGTATATTTTCTAACTTGGACCAATCGGGCCTACTTGGTACTTCAATTACTTTGTTGTCAAGAGTAGGGTTTGATTTATTTTGATTTTTTAATGAAATAACACCATTAAATTAACAATAAAAAAAATTGATCCAATCTTAATCAAACACTTTGAAAATTCTATAATATGTCCCTAAACAATGTTATAATAATTTTGCATATCAAATTTTATAATTATTAGAAAAATAAGTGAAATCAAGTACTTTTATTGGTTGGATAATGAAACTCGATGAAAATCAATTCAATGAAAAGAACCTTTGCATGTTTTTTCAATGAATTTCTTGATTATTATTAGAAAAGGGGAAAATAAAAACTAAATCACAGGTATGGTTGAAAAACTTACTTGATTATGCATGAATTAAATAAAAATATTATGAAGAGATCCTATTTGGCTTAGGAGGATGACCTACAAGTAAGAAAAAACTAAAGTAAACTTGTTTGTTAGACAGATAGTTGATTGGATTGCCTAGCAATAACTATATCTTAGAAGTGAAAACTTCTTTAAGGGCTATCAATCCACATGTTTTAAATAATTAGGCTTATAAATGGAATAAAATGTACTTGAATCAATAATTAAAAGGTAATAAAATTGAACACAAGAATGCTTGCTAAGAAATATTTTAGAAATGATTAAATTAGTGATAAACTAATTAATACTAGTGATAGAGGGTTGGGATTTGCTTCAAAAAATTAGAAAGGGGTTTGTCAAAAATTAGGGACATAAAGAATTAGGTTTGATTCGTTGCAGGTAGGTGAAATTAACTTGATAGTTTTTACTACCATTGTGACTATCAGTGGTTAAGGTGACCATCAATGGTTTAGGTGACCATCGATGATCAAAGTGACCATTGGTGGTTAGACAGAATGTTGATGGTTGAGATAATCATTAATAGTTACTATGTTTGGATATAGGTTGGTAAAAAGGTTGGTTGATGAGATCCAAAATATGGATTCTGAGAGATGGGTAGGCCTGGGTTAATTGTGAAATGAAAATAAAGTAAATGAATACTAGGAAACAAGTATTTGTCTTATCAGAAGTCAATTGGGTGGATGGTTGAGGTAGTTGACCTGGTTGTGGAATATATCTTAATTCTAATAGATTAACGATACCTAAGAACTTGATGGAGAGGTGATGTCAAGTTAACTCTCTAATATGACTATTGGATTACTATACTGCTAATAATGATTGACCTATAAAAATAAAATCTTGTATACACAAGATCTTGATAATAAATATAGATGGATTTCACCTTTAAACTCCTCTCTTCTTATAGGCATAAGAAAGAGGTAGGAGTGAAGGTTCAACTAGGCTATCTAATTATAAATCATCCATGTAATGGGTCATAATAAGATTTAGACAACTTATACTTATAAAAATAAGGTAGGTAGTGTATATAATCTTTGTTAAAGAGGTGGACCCTAATCATTGGTAGTCAAGGTGACCATCGATAGTCAAGGGTAAAAGGGTAAAAAGTAGGTAAAATGCTAGGTTAAGATAGTTAAGTCAAACTAAATGTAGGTTAGGTTTAGAGGGTTAAATGGTCCTAAGGGGGTCCTAAAGATACTAAGGGGTATTTCAACACTTGGAATCATGGTGTGTGTATTTTTTGTGTCTACATTTTCATCCTTTTTATTATGCAAACTATAATTAACTAGCTACAAAACAAAAATTGATTGCTATTCAAAGGTTTGTTGATTGCCTCAAGTATGGGAAGAGGTGTTCCCCCTCAAACTGGGAGGTGATAAGGTAAATCAAATATAGGTAGAGGTTTGACATGGATATTAATTAAGGTAAACATTGTGAAGGTGGGTGAGAGGTTGGTCATTAAGGTGTAAACAGGCATGTAAAAATTGACAAAAGGTGTGATAGCCAAGATCACACAAAGAAAAGGTTTTCATAGTTGAAAACAATAAAGGTTATTTTTAGAAAGACAAGTGAATAGTGTATCATGTGATTTCATTTAGGCATGGTGGCTAGGTACACCTGTTAATCACCTAGACAAGGTCAATGCTTATATGGGTTCCAAGGTAAGAAGTTTCTCATGGAAAACACAAATGGGTCAAGTGTCATGAGTATTTGAGGTAGGAAGTGCTCCCAAAAATACATAAGTATTTCAGGTAAGCACAAGGTGGTATAATTTTAAAAGGTAGTCAACATGGTGGTATTATCACTACAATCAAAGAACCAGGTAAAAAGTACCATAAAATGCATGCTAGATGGGTCAAAATGGACCAATGGTGAGGTGACAAGGTGGGTGGATAAGGTAGACTCTAGGGGTGGGAAAGTGGATGTTGAGTCTATGGAGAGATGGCATGCATAATGGAATAATGAAAAAATGGGGCATATTAACTATCAATGGTCAGGTTCCCCAAGGGAAACCATCGATGGTTAGGGTAATAACCCAAAAACCCACTAGGTAAATGTAAAAGTGAATGAATTTTTACTCACATCTACTTTTTTTTTGATTTTGATCCTAGGATTTGGAAATTTTGGTGTGTAGTGGTGAAAATTATTACTAAGGGTATTTTGCTTAGGTGGAGCTAGACAACTTGCTAAAGTAGACACATGAACCAGTTAGGATGTAAGGAACATGTGGGTATGGACAAGGATGATCAGGTTTGTAGGTGACTCTATGATAGAGATCATGAAATGAGGAAGGGGTATCATGAGTTTGATATATTTTGGATTTTGTGCATTTACATTAGGTTAGGAGGTCAGGGTAGGGTGAAATTCTTAGTTTGGTTTGCTATGCCCTAAGGAGGGTTTTTGTCAAATTTGGGTAGATAGATGGGTGAAATTAGGAATTGATCAAGTGGGTAAGTGAGTTGGGGTGGGTAGAGGGGTTAAATTATCTAATTAGGGGGTTTAGAGACCATTTGGGTAGGTTTTGGGGGTAGTCAAGGTTTAGGTGTTCTAGCCATGGAATGCCCATAGTGACCATCAACGGTCAGGGTTGACCATCAAAAGTTGACACCCTTAGAATAGAGCATGCCTGACCATCGATGGTCACCATGATCACGATGTTAAACTTGGTTAAGGAGAGATATGGAGAGATTTTAAATGCTAAGGCAAGATGATTACTGCTAGGTAAGTCTTGTATGATAGAAATCAACTTAGTGGGCATGGGGTAGATGGCTAAGAGGATAAGGAAATATGCTAGGTGTTTCAAGGGTAAGGTAGATAATAAAGGTGTAGGTAACTAAGTTATAATTTTGAATTAGTGTAGGCCAGGGAGTAGGTATAGATGCATGACTGCATGCCATGTATCTTTGTAGATATCCCATAGAGGATGGCCCTAACTGACTAGGCCCACATGGAGGAGGTGGGGATAGGAATAATGAGGCATTATTAGCATGTGCCTCAAGATGCATCTATGATCATAGTGTTCATCGAGATATGGGATCCTACTATGAACACCTTCCTACTTCTAGCTGGTGAGATGACCATCTTACTTGAGAACATGTATAGGATCATTCAACTTCCACTCTATGGGGATCCAATATACCACATAGAGAGAGAGAGGAGCCATATGATCATGTCAAGTTATTATATGAAAATACAAGTGATTAGGTTAGATGGCATGATGAGGGGTTCATGTATACTATACTATATCATAGGGTTCTATCTAAGATGAGACTCATGACCATGCTCATGATTATTGTGACATGATTTAAGCTTCCCAACTTGAGCAATATGAGATTTACTTATTTGTTATTAGGGGTTCTGGTTGAGTTATTACTAGGGTGGATGATATTTAGTTGGGTGCCTATTCTATTGGTATATATCTATAAGGAGCTATGGGGTTTTAGGGCCTATAAGAGGTATGTCATCAGTGTTATCCTAGTTCTACATTGTTGGGCTTATGAGCACATTAAGGTACTAAGGCCTATAGGGTTTTTATGGACAATCTTTACATACATATAGTTCCCTATTAACTTCATGTAATGGAGGGGAAAATTTTCTACATCAAGTGAAAGGGGTGGTGCTCATGATGTGGATTGGTTTAGGGGTGCACTAGGTGCACTAGTGATAGGAGATATCACATGGAGGCCATACGTCTAATTCCTAGTATGGCTAGGGTACATGAGATAGACACTCCCTTTAGAGCTATAGATGGATACTTGATAGGTGAGATGGGGAGGTGGAGCTAATTTTATTTGATAGGGTACACTAATAGTTTGGCTTGGTACAGGGTATCCTAAGTACATTCCCCAAGTATAGAAGAGGGGATTTAGATATCCTATTACCAGAGCCACATCTTATGCCTACTATGCTAGAGTATGAGGGGCTACCAACTAGGGCATTGATAGATGATGCAAAGTTTTTAAATGGGTACATGGCATGATACTAGCCCATATATGCAACTTCAAACAATGGTGGAGATGATGAAGGTGTGAGGTTGATGGTCATGGATCTATTTGACCATGATGGATAGGCAAGGGTGGCTTTATCCACTACATAGGGATAGGTGGCCATGTTGTAAGGCTAGATTGTCACACTATAGGGTCAAGGTGTGACGTTATAGGGTTAGCTTACTACCATTACAAGGGAGAGGGATTAGGCTAGGGCCTCTTTAATATTAGTGACCCAAAAGAGGGATTATTTGAGGTAGAGAAGAGGAGGAGCAAAAGTAGGATAGGTAATGCCACCAAATTTTACTCCTATAACATGATACCTAGCTTTGGTAGAGCAGCTATGATATTACAAGGCTATTATTCTAACATAGTGTCTAGATAAGCCCTGATGGGGTGAGTATAGAGCCAACTTAGTAGGTGGTACCAGTGTAGCAACACCAAGGTAGTGGGAAGTTTCTATATCTAGATAAATAGGGATAGCTAGGGGTTCAGTAGGCATAGTAGGTGGGTAGGCATTAGGATCTAGTGATGCTCTAGAAGGTAATGGTGCCCCTAGGGCATAGATATAGCTAGAGTATGACATTGTGTATATCATTTTGATTTTGACCTATGCCCTAATGTGGTGAGATGTATATTTTTTAGAGAGAGTCATATCTATCTACTTTTTACACATTATTGTGCTTTTTGACTCACGAGTTTATATATGTTATGGTTACTTATGCTCATGTTGATGGTTGATGGTTTATGGTTTGATGTTGATGTTTAATGATTTTGATGTGATGTGTACATGTGATCATGGATTATGATTATGTTATGGTTGACTTGCTAGATACATATGTTGACTTGATAGGCATGAGATAGATTTGATATATAGTTATAATTATGATATGCTAAATCTTAATGTGTATATGTTATGTTGCTTTATTGTATACTATAGACATGTGGTGGAAAATGGTTGATTGTTTAAATTCTCATATATGTTATGGTTTTATTATGTGTGTCATGGTTATGCTTGTTGTTATGGTTATGTTTGTTGTTATGGTTATGATTTGGATTAATGTTTATGAGAAAACACATGAGGTGGCTTAACTAACAACACTGGAGGGAATAATAAAGAACATAACCAAGAGATCAATGTTGCAAGGAAAATATCAACTAGTCATGATAAGATAAGAAGAGGGCACGATGTTTCTTCATTTGATAAGGACTATAATAAAAACAAAGTTAGATTGACTTAATGAACATAATCCCTTTGAATTCTTTGTATTAACATTCATTAGTTGGTTAAAAGTTATCTTGACCACATAATGTCAAGTAAGCTTGAGAATCCCTTGCATATAGTGTAAAGGGGAGATGGGTCAAAAATGGAATCTTCTTGCAAGACTAGCTTGCCTCTTCTATAGGTTTCTAAATAACTAGGATAAATAAGCCTATGTCAAATTATGTAGACTGATCAATGTGGGAAGTCTACTTATGAAAGCTGATTGTGGCTTCCACATTAATATGCTACTCGAAAGCTAATTGTGGCCTTCAAAATTAGTTTATTTTTGGTATGATTTTGATGATGGGTCCTTTGTTGATTGTGTATATGGGAAGCTGATTGATGTGGGAAGCTTCCAATAAATTTATATGCTTTTGAAAAATGTTTTACTCAATCATCCTTTAAAGGAGTGGTCTAAGTTTATTTTCTTTGCTTATGCTTTTTGATAGCTATCCTTCAAGGGATTAGTCTACCTTACGGTTGGTAATTTTAAATAAATTTTTGACAACTGTCCTTCAAGGGAGTGGTCTATGAATGCTAGGAATGACCCATGGTTGCTAGTGATAAGAATTTTTTTATTTTTATTTGATTTTACTTGACATAAAATTTCTTAGGCTATCTTAGTGGTTTGCCTTTATGAAGGCAAAACTATAAGTAAAAGAAGGTTGATTAGGTGTGAAGAGGATTAGGTGAAAATGATCATGGGCATCCATCCTAGGAGGGGGTGGAAATTACAATGAGAATTATGCCATGGGTAGATCCATGATACCCATTATTTAAGGTAAGTCTATATCAATGATATTTAATCACATGATTCAATTTTAATCAATTGTCCCTAAAATAGGGAGATGGAGTGTAGGTAGATAACAAGGGATGAGCTTAAGTTAGACAAAAAGTGAACGTGATTCCTCTAAAAAAAAGAATAAATGAAGATGAAAATCATTGAGGGGATCAATTTTTGGGTGGCCTTCAAGATAAAAAATTGGTAAGCTCCTAATCAATACTTGTGAGTTATGATATAAGGTCCAATCCAATTTAAAGCAAACTTGCCCCATTTGATTTTCTCCATATTAGTGACATGTTGGTTTTCATTTAGGATGAGGTCTCTAATATTGAATTCTCATGAAGTAAAGTGTTTTTTATATGCATGATTGATGCATTCTTGATAGACATGGATGTGTGTAAGGGATGCTAAATGAGGCTCATCGAGTAGCTCAAGCTAGGTTAGATGGTATTGATGATAATCACTCTCCAAAATAAGATATTAAAAAGATATGTGAAGAGAGGGTATTTGGAATTCAAGAGGTAAGATGGCCTCCAATATAAAGGCAAGGGAGAAAGGGGCATCACCCATATGGGTTCTAATTCTACTACAATATGCCCACAAGGTAAAGGGGATGTGCAAATGCTAATCTTGACTAGATGCATTGACTATTTTAGTTAGCATGTTATTAAGAGTTTTTTTAGAGGCTTTTACCTATCCATTTTCTTGGGGGTGATAGGGTGAAGAGAATCTTAACTTAATGTTGAATACATCACATAGACCCTATACTTGCTTGTCTTTAAAATATTTATCATTGTTGGTGATAATATTATGAGGAACACTGAAGCGATAGATGATATGATGGTTGATAAAGTTGACAATATTTTCCACTTTGGTTTAGCTTAGATGAATAACCTCTACCCACTTAGTAAAATACTTAGTTATAGTGATGATATATTGGTGTCACTGAGATGAATGGGGATTAATTTTACCAATGAGGTCTAGACCCCATTATGAAAAGGGCCAAAAATTGGTGGAAATGTGAAGACTATGGCTAGGTGCATGATGCAAATTGGCATGTTATTGACATTTGACACACTTTTTCATGTAATCAAAATAGTCTTGGTTAAGGGTAGGCTATTAATATCTGAGGTGAAAGATGTGTTTAGCTAAAGTGAGGCCACTAAAGTTTCCTCTATAGATACCATCATGCATTTCCTTGATAGCATCGGATGTTTCTTGACTATGTAGACATCAGAAGAGAAGACCACCAAAGCCACATTTATATAGAATTCCTCCCACAATGGTATAGCATGAGGTACACTAAATGAATTCTCTTTGAGCATTCCTAGAGAGAATAAAAGGAATTATGTCAAGGTTAAGATAGTTGAAGGTTTGCTAATATCAAAGGTCACTTTGGGTCTCCTCCAAATTGAAAATGGTGGGAAAATTTGGTTTGACATAGGAAGGCTAGGTGAGTCTATGGATTAAAAAAATAGCTTAGATTCTAAGGGTTCAAATGGTATCTAAGAGGCAAGAGAATCCATGGTGTTAGCAAACTTATTAGTAGATCATAGGGTTGATTGGATGTGGTAGTGTTCAAATGATGTCGAGATTTTGTCAACTAGTTACTTGTACTATTGTAAAAAATCATTCTTACATTGGTAAGAGCTATTGATTTAATTGACCACAAGTTGGGAGTCATGAAAGATATTGATCATTTTGACTCCTAGGGCTAAGGCAGTTTAAAGGCCTATCATTAGGGATTCATACTCAGCCATATTATTGGTACATTTAAAATCAAGCTTGAAGGATAAAGGAATGGGTTCACCATCAAAGGGGATAAGGATGATACTCACTCCCCCACCATAATAACACTTTGATCCATCAAATAACATTGTGACTTGATAGGTAAAATCTTCTTGAGAGAGGGTCACAATGGACTCATTAAGAAACTCAAGAAGAGGGCATTGATTATCTGCTAAAGGTGCTTCAACCAATTGGTTGATAATGACTTGTCCCTTAATTAACTTCTATTAAAATAACTCAAGATCAAACTTTTCTAAGAGCATAAGACACTTGGCCATATGTTGGTTTTGTTATGGCTTGGAGTGCATTTACTTGAGTAGGTTAGTGTTGGTTATGATGTAGGTTTTATGGTTAAGAAGGTAGTGGTGAATCTTGGTATCCACAAATACTAAGGCTAAGTAAAGTATTTAAGTGTGGGTATACAAAGTCTCATATTATACAAACATGTAGCTAATGTAGTATATGGCTTACTTTTTTTTCTATTCATGTTGATGAGCTAACATTGCCCCTAGGGAAAGGTAGATGGTAGAGATATATAGGTAGAAATGTTGATCATCCTTGGGAGGGGTAAGGATAAGTGGGGATAAAAGGTACTTTTAAAGTGAATCAAAGGTATTTTGGCAGTTTCTATTCCACCTAAAAGAGACATCCTTCTTTAGGAGGTGGTGAAAGGATTGACATCGATCTAAAAGTTGGGAGATAACATGATGAATGGATTACAACTTCCCTTATGAGCTACAAAGTTGCTTAAGGTTGGTTGGAGGAAGCATGTCTAGGATTGATTTGATTTTGGTAGGATCAACTTTGATTCCATGAAAGGAGATAATAAAACCAAGAAGATTTCCTAATAAGACCCCAAAAATGCACTTCTTGGGGTTTAGGTGGACATAGTAATGGATAAGGCATTCAAAGATGATCTTAATAATAGCTAAGTGATCCTTCCAAAGTTTGGATTTTTTGAGAAGGTCATCCATATAGTCCTCGATAATCTTATGGATGAGGTCATGGAAGATATAGGTCATGACACGTTGATAGGTTGCACCAGTATTATTTAGTCCAAAGGGCATGAATCTATAGTAGAAGGTTCTCTATGGGGTGGTAAAGGTAATTTTGTGCTAATATTTGGGAGAAATTAAGATCTGATTGTAACCCAAGAACCCATCCATGAGAGATAACATCTCATGACCAGCTATAAGACTAATTAACTAGTTAATTTTTGGTAGAGGAAAGTCATCTTTGGGGTAAGTGAAGTTGAGGTCACAAAAGACCACATAAATACGTAATCCCCTTATGGTTTTGGTGATAGGTATAAAATTTGAGACCCATTAGGGGTAGTCAAAAGGTTGAATAAAGTTGACAAATAGAATACATTGAAGTTATTTGATGAGAAGGGCTATGTAGAGATGCATGCATCAAAGCTTTTGCTTGATAGGTTTGACATCATAGTGAGTGATACGTTATGGGTAGTAATGGTGGGGTCAATCCTAGGCATATCACCATAAAATGAAGAAAAGGATATGTTACGGTCTTAAAGGAAAGAAAAGAAGTCCCAAAGTTCCTTAGCATTCAATGATTGGCTGATTTTGACAATGCAGGGGTTATCGAAAGTACCCAAGTTGATATCCATGGTAGATTTGTTCAACATGGTTAAAGACTCAAGAAGAAGGGTATTTGGATTGAAGAATCTGGGGCACCAAGGTAGGTGAGAATAGAATCATCATTTTGGCACTAAATAGTGTTAATGGTAGGGTAGTCTTCACTTATCATCTTAGGATAGGTCAAAGGGATGGTTATAGTCACCCCCTCTTTCTAATAAGTCAGGGGTAAAAGGCTAATCATGCTAATGAAAAAACAAGTTAGATGGTATGATGTCATCATCCTCACATGCAAGTAAAGGCAATGTCAGTGAGGAAGAGGTATCTTCTTCAATAATGGTAGTGATGGGTTGTTTGGATTTATTCTTGTTAGGTAAGATGAAACTAAGTCTATGCTTCTTGTGTGGCTTCCTAGTTTTTATGGTGACTAATTCAGGTGGGCCATGCTCATATCACCTAAGAATAAAGCCTTTCCAATCACATTAGTGGAGGTATGTCTTGGAAAAATTTGGTTTATCTAGGTAAGAGAAATTGGTGGTGAATGGCCTATGTAAAAGAGAGGTGGTATAAGTACTAAGGTATTTTTTGATTCCTCGATAGATAAAATGAGTATGATGATAGAGAGGTCTAAAAGGAATAATAGTCTTGATATTAGGGTCATATCTAGGTTGTTGGTAAGTTTCCCATACTCATGAGGAGTAGGAAAAGCACCAAGTGCTAAAAGGTGATACTCCCATAATGAAAGGTGATGGAACATGGATTCCAAATGGTCTATGGTGGGAATTTGGTGTGAAGGTATAGAGGAACTAGTTGATGCCTCATCAGTGGTAGGGGATATGATATCCACTTTGGTGGTTGAAGGTTGGATTTTAGCTATCAAGGGTGTATTAGATGGGGGTATGAGGACATCGTTAGGGTGATAGGTCATGTTTCATGTTGAGAAAGGACTTGGGTTAGCTTGGATGGTGATGATCTGGCCTTCATGTTCAAACTTAATGCAATGGTAGAGGGTAGAGGGAACAAAATCCATGGAGTGAATCCAAGGTCATTCATACAATAAGTTGTATAGATATTCACCTTCTAAATAAAAAAGTTTGGGGAGTGTGTGGGGTCTTAAATGGATATGAGAGACTATAATTCCCAAGGTAGTGGCCATGGTATCATTAAAATAGCAAAGGATGGCTGAGGATTTGCACATGACATTGTCTGGTAAGTTGAGTTGGTTGTTGGCATGAGAGGAGATGATGTTAATGTTATCTCCCCCATCAATCATAACCCATTTTATGTATGTTTTATTGATTTAGGTAGTGATAAAGAGAGGAGGATCTGGGTCCTTAGGATAGATTGAGGGTATTTCTAAATCCTTAAAGGTAACAAGGTTAAAAATCTAAAGGGCTCCAACAAAGGCTGGTAGAGGTTGAGGGTCTTTAGGTTGGACCTTAATAGATTTAAAAACATATATTAGTGCTTGGTAGTGATAGGGAGAGGTAGAGATCAACTCATACAATCTCATATTCACCAAGTTCTAATGAACTTACTTAAGGATAACTCTTTTGATGGATTTTGAGGGATTAGACTAGGAGGCACCTAAAATAGACACATTGGTTTTGGTGGAAGATAGAAATGGATGGGTGTAGGTTGATTATGAGGTTAAAGAGGGGTTTTTACAAAGAATAAAAACCTTAGACTTCCCCTTATCCCTTTTTTATGATCTTATGACCACATTGATAGTATGGATAGAAGAAGAGGTTGAATTGTAGGATTGGTCAAACTCATCTTCACTCTTAGGTGAGAGTGGAGGAGTAGGTGAGCATTAGGTGGGTATGGTTATTGGTAGGATTCGTATGGGGCTCATAAGATGTTAATCTATTAATATATTTTCCTCATTATAAATCTAGTGGATAATGGTTTGGAGAGATTTATAGTTCTTTGTATCATGGCTAGGTGTCTTGTGATAAGAACATACTTGGTGGCCATTGTACCAGATGGGTTTGGAATAAAGAGGGTCAAAGGGTCTGATGGAGGGTAAGGGTAAACAAGAAGTCTATAATAACCTATGGATAATGGTCAAGTAGGATTCAAATAAAGATGGTGGAGGTGCAACAGTCTTTACTTTGATGGTTAAGGTAGGAGGTTGCTTGGAAATAGGTTTGGTAGTATTTGTTTTGGGTAGGGTGGTGTATTTGGTTGCCAAATTAAATTTAGGAAAGGAGGTTGATAAGATAGACGTGGATTATTTAAAGGTAGGTATCATAGGTATTATTGGCATGGTGAAAATAGGTGCATCAAAGAAACTACGAAGGTGTAACCAAAAGAGGTGGTGGGGTTTTGGTAGAGGCAATTGGCTTCCTGCTCAAGGTAGAGGGGTGAGGCCCTTGAATGGAGGGAAAGGTTGAGGGTGGTAAAATTTTTGCCTTATTTCCTTTGTGTGGTTTTACCTCTTTGGTTGCTTTGGTCTAGTGTTTGGTTGCTAGTTTTGGTAAGGCAAGTTCCACCTTCATCTAGGGGTGACTAAGACTTGTTGTGGGGAAGGTGACAAGGTTCTTGATTGGTTTAGTTGGTTTGGTTTGATAATGTGATTAATTAACTTTGGGTTTAGGTTCCATGGATGGTTTAGGGATTGTTGGATTGGTAAAGTTTATTATTAGTTTGGTTGGTAGGGTCGAAGTTTGGATAGTGAAAGTGGTGGGTTGGTCTACCAAAGGTATGGTTGAAGGCTCTTGCTTGGTGATATAAAGTATCCCTAATTATTTCCAAAAGGTGTCTCGATCCATGTCAAGGTTGGAGATAAATTCTAATTTTTGCACTAGCCTAGAGAATGGTTTGTAGGTTGGTTTGATTCCCTAAATAGTGGATCTAAAAGATAAGCCTCTAGATGGAGATATAGGGATGGTAACCTCACCCTCTTCCTCAATAAAAATATTCAAGGTTGAGATAGGTGGTTCCTTAGTGGAGGAGTAGACATGGGGGTTTCCTCCTTGAGAATGATTTCTAAAGGGGGAGTGGTTTGCTCAGTAGTTAAAGGTGAAGGTGAGGTAGAAATGGTTGGTTATTTTGGTATATCAGTTAGGAGGCTAGTAGATCCACTACCTCAATAAGTGGAGGGAGAAATGATGGTATTTATTCATTTTGAGTATCCAAAGGAAGGGGAGGTAAGTCCACTATCTCAATAGGTAGTGGGGATGGAGGACCAAAAGATTGAGTACTAAGTGGTTTGGTAATGAATGCATTAAGGACCATGTTAATCATATGGGTATCATGAGAGCACTCAATGTTATTTCTCTCATTCTTGGTAAGAACATGGTTTAGGAAAGGTTTCCTAAATATATCAAGGGCTTGGTTTGATGGTGCATTGGGGTTGTCCAATGTAAGTTCCTCCTTGTTAATAAGGGATTGGAAAGGACTCTTGAAGGTGTTACACCTACTAACATCATGTCTTATAACCCAATGAAAGGCACATAAATCATTCTCATTGTACCAACTAGGTGCAAGATGAGAAGAGTCAAACCTTTGAGGAGGATTGATAGGAAAAAGTTGAATGATGTTGGATTTTAATAACTTCTCCAAGATGGAAGCATCAGATTCTTCAAGTGGAGTGAATTGCTTATGGTTGTTCTAGGTTTGGATCCTCATGTTTTTATTTAAGGAACTATATTGGTTGATGAAGGTGGTGGAGAAGATTTTAGGACAATTGCATTTGTGGTTCCCTTTCTCTTTGTGTTGGTATTGGACTAGTTGTTCGACTTGGAAGAAGAAGCCTCATTGGTTTTATAGGTAGTGGTTTTTTTGAGATCTATCTTTCCTTCATCAATGGCTCAATTATCTAACTTACGCACCATGGTAAAATCTTCATCAAAGCTTTAGAAGCTTTAAACACACAGTGTAGAGGAGATATGCTTAGCACATGCCTGAGCAAAGAGTTTTATGAGTTCAGGTTGAGGCAAGGAAAAGGAGATTCAGTTAATTAGGCTTTTCTAATGAGCCAAAAAATTTATAATGGACTCATCCTCAAACTGATAGATAGACTAGAGGTTGGTGATAGAAACTTTCTTAGAGATATTGATCAAAAAATGATCTAAGAAGGTTTGAGCTAGGGTGAAAGGGAAAATACAGTGCTTAGGTATGTCACTATACTAATCCAATGTCGAATCAACTAGAGACATAGGGAAGGTGTAGAGAAGAAGGGCATCATCATAGGTGATGAGATAAAAATCAAGCCTAAATACCCTAAGGTGTTGTTGGGGATCCTCCTTTGAAATTTAGAGAACTTAGGAAGTTCCCATTATGGAGGATATGGCCTAATATGTATGGATGGATGGGCTCATTACAGATTTGGTCATATGACAAGATGTTGTGATCACTTGAAATGGATGACTCCAAGGTGGTCATATTGTAAACAATCATCTTCATTAGGTTCTCTTAGGGTTGTGAACCTAAAGGGTTATAAGATGCATACTATTAGGATGGTTAGGAGACATACTGATAGTGAGTGGAAGGTTGGGAGGCTACCACATATTGGTAAGTGGATATCATTAGTTGGGTGAAGGATACATAAATGTAGGTAGATGTAGGTGGTTGGGTAGTGGATACATGCCCTTGTAGATTAGGGATATAGACAAAGGTTGGTCTAAGGGGTGCTTGTTGGATATGAGTGGTAGTTGGATTGTTGATCGATGGAAGGGTGGTGACCCTTGTAATAATCAATGGCAAGGTAGAGAGTATGGACACAACAAGGTTTTAAATTGGAGTAGTGTTTGATGGATTGGAGGTAGCTAAAGGAAGGTTGGTTTGGTGATGGGTTTTGCTCTGCAAGGTCTCTTCACTACTAGTGAGTGAGAACCATACAAGATAGGGGAAATATAAATCACAAATAACCTCGTTATTAAATAAATAAAAGATAAGAAATTGGTCAAATAAAATCAAATCACACTCTAAGAGATACACTAAGCCCTAGTGTTTTAATTAATCTCATTTTTGGCTTATGCCTTAAGAAGGTATGTGACTAAAATTGGCTTGTAGAGCAGGTACTAAAGAGGAAGTCTAAGGTTGGTTTTATGTTATGTTTAGGTTCTCAAAAGAAATATATAATAGAATCAATACATGGTTTAGTATTAGGGCTTACCCCCTCACTTCACACACCATAGTGATAAGGGTATCGGGTGCTTAGCCAATATATATTGAAATATAGAGATTATAATCAACTAGTGAGTTGAGTTGGTTCTCCCCTTGATAATGACCTCCAAGTAGGATTGTCGAGAAAGCGTAAGGTTATCTCTAGGTGATGAAATCCTAATCATGCCTTGTCTCAAGTTTGTTTGATGTTTAATTGATGAAAGTGATTTGGTTGAGTGTGTGCAATAGAGAGTGAAGATTTGATAGATTACTTTGCTTTTAAGTTAAGATATGTGAACTAAAATTTCAAGTAGTCGATGTATGCACTTGATTTTAAGCCCAAATAAACACAAGGGTCCCATCGGTCATGCTAGAATGTTTCAATGTTTTATTGCTTATTACTGGAAAAGGGGAAAAGAAGAAAATAAGTATGGGTATGGTTGATAAACTTATTTGATTATGCATACATTGAATCAAAAAATTGTGAAGAGCTCCTCTTTATCTTGGGATGATGACCTATAGGTAATAAAACACTAAATCAAACTTGTTTGTTAGATAGATAGTTGAGTAGATTGCCTAACAATAGCTAGATCCTAAAATTGAGAGCTTCCTTAGGAGTTGTCAATCCACAAATTTAAAAAATTAAATTTATAAGTAGAATAGAAGGTACTTACATCAATAATCAAAAGGTACTAAAATTGAACATAGGAATGCTTGCTAAGAAATATGATATAAATGATTAAATTAGTGATAAACTAATTAATACTAGTACTAGAGGGTTGGGATCTACTTAAAAAAATTAGAAAGGGATTTGTGAACAAGTAGGGACATAAAGAATTAGGTTGTATTTGGTATAGGTAGGTGAAATTAGCATGTTGGTTTTCACTGCTATAGTGACCATCAGTGATTAAGGTGATCATCATTGATTAAGGTGACCATCAATGGTAAAAATGACCATCAATGATTGGAGAAACCATCAGTGGTTGAGATAATCATTGATGGTTACTGTGTCTAGATTTGGGTTGGTAAAAAGACTAGTTGATGAGATCTAAAAGATGGATTTTGAAAGATGGGTAAGGCTTGGGTTGATTTCAAAATATAAATAAAGAAAATAAATACTCAGAAAAAGTACTTCTCTTACCAGAAGTTAATCAGGTGGATGGTTAAGGTAGTTGACTTATTGATGGAATCTATCTCAATTTTGATAGAGTAACAGTACCCCAAAAACTTGATGGAGAGGTGGTAGCAAGTTGACTCTCTGATATGACTACTTACTAGATTAATGATAATGATTGAACTAAAAAAAGAAACTCCTAGATGCACAAACTCTTGATAATGATTATGGGTGGATTTCACCTTTAGAATCCTCTCTTCTTAGAGGCACAAGTAAGAGGTGGGAGTAAAGGTTCAACTAGGCTATCTAATTATAAATCATTCATTTAATTTATGACAATAGGATTTAGACAACTTATATTTAGAAAATTAAGGTGGGTAGTTTACATTCTCTTGGTTAAAGAGGTGGACCATGATTGTCAATGGTCAAGGTGACCATCGATGGTCAACCTCATCATCGATAGTTGAGGGTAAAAGGGTAAAAGGTAGGTAAAAGGCTAGGTTCATCTAGTTAAGTCAAACTAATTGCATGTTAGGTTTGAAGGGTTAAATGGTCTTAAGGTTGCTGAGGGGTATTTCAACACTTAGAATCATGGTGTGCAGATTTTTGGTGTCTACACATGCATTTTAAACAAATTATTACTCAAAATATAAAACATACATGGAAAATGATTTAGGATTTGAGAAAGCTTTACAAACAAAACCTCTAAATCACAAGCCAAATATTCATGTTTTGCTTCCAATAAAATCAACAAAACTCAAGAATTTCAAAGCCTAAATTCCTTAAGGTGCATGAAGGTGATACAAAACATGATGGGTTTTATAACTATTTTGAGTTCTGTGGAAAATGATGACTTTATAAAATTATCCACATTAATTTTGTTGCCTCCATTTTTCTACTAAATTTGGTAGTCTATTTCTGTTTTACAAAATTAACGGGGTCCCAAATTGTCAAACATTCTATGTTTAAGATATCTACTGAGTTAAAGTCAATCAAATTTGTATTAAGTTAATAGTTTCAATAACTTATCGCCTATTATTATAAAAGTTTTCATCCTCCTAATTACAAAATGAATAAATACCTATCGATATTTGCACATAGATCTACTATATATTTGAAATGAATTCAAAGTGACATACTTAAGCTTTTTTGGACCAAGACTGTGTATGGTGTGCCATATTGATTTGAATAAAAAATATGATTTAATTGAAGGATTTTTGGAATATTGTGTGTGAGTTTTGTAATTTTGCTTTTTGTAATAGTATTGCACTAAGTTCATGCTATTTTAAGTTTTGCACTATCTTAAACTATTTACACTCCAAACTTTGATGTTTTTATAGTCAAATATTTATTTAAAGTCAATGACTTTATCACAAATAAAACAACTTTGTGAAATCTTTGGAATAATGTATGTGAGTTCCACACTTTCAATTTTTACAATAGTATCACACTTTTAAACTATTTTGAGTTCTACACTATCTAAACTATTTTCACTCTAGACTTTGACACTTTAATAATTAAAGCTTTATTCATAGTCATCGAATTTATCAAAAATAAAAAACTTTTTAAACTCCCTTAAAATTTAAATTGACATACTTAAAATTTTTTAAACCAAGACTAAGTATCGTGTGTCATATTAATTTGAACAATAATTATGATTTGATTTAAGTCTTTTTGGAAAATTGTCCAAATCAAATATCTCAATAGTTATGATGACAAGTAGGCCAAATTAATTCTTCTACCTATTTCATGAGTAAGGATAAGGTTTATTAAATGAAAAATTATCAAATATATATCAATATTAGCACTTATATCTATTATAACCATTAACATCTAGACCATAACATGAGTAAAAACATGGTTTATATAATGTGAAATGATGAAATGTCTATCAATATTAGCACCTAGACCATAACATGAGTAAGTATATGGTTTATTAAATGTTAAAGGACCAAATGTATATTGATATTAGCACCTAGTTCTAATATAATAATTATCACCTAGACCACAACATAGCAAAAATTTAAAACTATAACCGAAAGATGATCAACATATAAATACATTTATACTTTGGCAAGTAATTCTTAAACCATGGTTGGTGTATCATATATACATAAACTATTGGTATATAGATTTTAAAATTTCATTTAAAAATATATTACTTTATATTAGTGATATGATGGCTATGAGGAACTGATTTTGTTCTTAACAAACTCCCATCAGTTGATTTGATGAAATGGTGTTGGCCAGGCACTAATTTAGTTCTTAGTAATGTTTCAAATGTTTGATCAAAAAATTTCATGTCATTATAAAATGACTAGTTCTTCAAACCAATAATTTCTATGATCAACTTTACTCATCTTATCTAGTGAAACTTAATATATTATGTACTAAATTCCACATAGTTATACACTATAAACTATGAAAATCATGTAACTTTAATCTCTAAATTTGATATAGAAGCAAGGATGTGAGGACCTTATTCATAAAGTTTAATAATGACATCTAGAATAGTGGCAAACCTTCCATTTAATAATTTGGCAATAATTTTAAAGGGATAATTGAATTAATTTTGACAAAAATTAATATATTTCTAAAATAAATTTAGGTGTTTTAAATATAAGTAGTGTGAAGGTAAAATGACTTTTGAATTCATAATTGTACTATCTATGTCCTCACATGGTTGTTATAATTTAGAATTTGCATGTCCAATTACATTGTGATTTATATGAGATAGATTATATTCTCAAAATTTACCTTTGACTTAAAACACTGCAGGCCCTAGACCTACACATCGTCTCTATTTTTAGATTTAGGGATTCTAGGAGTGTAATGAATTTTTTTTTCTATGTAAATTTTCTCTAATTATTTTTTTGAAAATATTAGCATGCCCTTTATGTTCTATTTTGGTGTAAGTTTCATATATCAAAGTTTTATATGGGTTGCTTCCCATCTAAGTGACATGAAGGGACAAGATCTCCTTGATATAATTCTAACGCTTCTTATTTAGTTTCAAAAAAATAGAGTTACTTTTACCATTTCATGCTTATGAATTGTTGACATGTCATATGGTCAAAACAATCTAGAGCCAAATCTAAAGTGTCTTAAAATGCTGTGAATTTGATATTGTAACTGGATATTTTTTTACAAAATTTAAGTCCTTGATATTCAATGGATGATATGAATTGTTTAAATTTTTAAAATACCATAAGTTTCTATATTTTCCAAGGAAATTTTAGAATATATGGGATAATCCAAACCAACTATGTACCAATCCATATAGTTACACAATATAAATTTAATTTTTGACAAGCATAAAAATATAATCTCTAAATTTGATACTTGAGTAAGTGTGTGAGGGCCTTATTAATCTTTAAATTAAGCAATGACATCTATAATAGTGACATAATATCGATACAATAATTTGAAACTACTTTTAAAGGATAATTGAATTGATTCAGATTAAATTTAATATATCTATAAAATGCATTTAGGTGTTCAAAGATAAGTAGTGTTAAGTTACAAGGAATTTTAAATTTTAACTTATATTATCTATGTTCTCACATGATTTTTAGAATTATAATTTACATTTCTGACTACATTTTGCTTTGGATGAGACAATTTATAGTCTCATCATCTCTCCCTGACTTAATACTTTGAAGGTGCTATACATGCACATCATCTCTCTCTATGTAAATTTAGGGATTATTTGAGTATAGTGAAGTTGTACTCTATAAAAAAACTTAATTATTTATATTAGTATCAACATTCCCTTTGTTTTCTTCTATTTTATCCTTCCACCTTTCAAAGTTTTCTAGGGGTTGCTCCCCATCAAGGTGTCATGAAGATATGTAGTAATAAAAAATAAGGCTTGTATCTCACCCAAATCCATTGATTATGTAACTCAACTATTATTTTAACAATGGATTTGGTCTTCTTAAGTTCCCACTTAATATTGTTTGGGTAGATTACTTACTTTTTCTTGAAGGAGTTAGGCAACCCTTTCCATCTTATTCTACAAGTTAAAAAGGCTAAATTGAAGGTGCAACTTTTATACATTCTAAAACAATATATGCACTCTATCAAAATTTCATTATATTTATATTTTAGCTTAGGGATGTAGGAATGAGCTCTGAAAGATGAAACAAAATAGTTCGGAGTTGGATAATCATGCCTCATCATGAGGCCTACACTTTATTCCTAAACATCAAATTCTTTTATCACATCATCCCATTATTATTTATTCTACAATAGTGAAATGTAAGCTATAATTTGAAATTCTCCCACAAAAATATTTATCATGAAGTTTAAGATGTGTCCAAGGAGGAATTTACATAAAAATAATTACCATAATGAATTTTGCATTTGAGTATTTCTAGTCACATATGTCTCCATGAATTATTTTTCATCTTCAAAGTCATGTGATGGGATAAATGATATCCTGAATAACTACCATTTGAGGAACTATTATATTAATAATAGAGCATATAAATGGGAAGGATTTATACATCCAAGGATAATTTTCCTGATTTGATAGGTTGTAATCAATTTGCTTTCCGACACTTTATTTTGTTCTTTTAGTTTCTCAAGCTCATCCTTCAAGTTTTTATTTTATTCTTCCACATTTCTCAATGCATAACATATGTTTATCCATGGTTGCAATATTTTTTTCACTACTACTTGTGGAAAGACAAAATCAATTTTCACCATCTTATCCTTTTTTTTGAGATTTATAATAGCACTTTGTTCTACATTTTGTAACTCTTTAATTTTTGTTCTGGCATCAATAATCTCATGATGAAACAAAATGGCATTATAAAAAATTAGTGCCGCCATTTCAATACCAGTCTTCCTAAATATTTTATCTTAAGTTATTTTTCTTGAGAATACAATAATGCCTCTTGCATAGTCCTTTCTAATTACTAATTCAACTATTTGATTTTTTCCTCAGATGTAAGAGGTTTTAATTTTTCCTCCTCAAGTTATTGTTGAAATGAGAGAATAATATTATCCATCCCTTGGAAGAGTTTTCTTAAGGAATATATTTCTTATTGTTGCATTTTTAAGGAAAATTTAGCTTTAGATAAAGTTAGTACCAGAAGGGATTATGCATATTATTCAATATGACTGATGGTTTTCCATTTCTCTTCTATTTGCATGGGTGTTTTGACTTTATCAACTAGGCTTCTCAATTATGCCTGGGGAAATTTAGGTGAATCATCCTCCTCATTGAATTATTTTTCATGGGAAGTTATGGGTGGAGTCTCCATCAAGGTATCACCATTTTCATGAATGGTGTGAATAATATCAACTACCATGTGTTATTCCTTAGAGTCCTTGACATATGATGATAGGACAAGGATTATTATTTTATTTATTTGGAGGAGAGGGTTTATACATTTTTTTCATGTTTCTTTTCCATTTTTAGTTCTCTATAGTTAGAATCAAGGATCCTCGAGCCCATGGCTCTCGCTCTAGACTATAACTTTGGGCTATGTTTTCTTTTAGGTCTACTAGACTCTAAATTTATTTCTATTTATGACCTCCTTGTAACCCTTATTTATAAGACTAAGACTTGTGCAATAGGTGATTTTTTTAAGGAACACTCTTTCTTATTATGCTTGCTTGCTAAAAAATTGTGCCATTATTATACCCCATTTGGCTTCTCAAAGAAATGATGCTTGCATATCAATTGAAGTAGGCCATGACACTTGAGAGGCCCTAATGTTTATTTAAATTTCTTGGTCATAATTTTTACAAAAGAATGAAAGAGACTAAAAAAATTAAACATGTATTCTATGTTCCACTCTATATCTAATATGGTTCAACATTTTCATCCTGGGACCTAAAATAATTGCATGTTAACTATCACATTTTAAAAATTTCATTATCTATACAACTACCAATTACAATGGTTCTAAAAGTATATCTCTAAAACTCCATTTTATTTTCTCCTTTTTATCATAATGTACCTAAGGGGTTGGCTCTCCTTCTTTAGAAAAAAAAATAATTCATTATATGGGGCTCTGGTGTTAGCAATTTTTTAAAAATATATTTGATATGGTAAAATAAGTAGGTTTTATAAGGATCTTACAACCTAAGTTTAAATAGAATTAAAACATAGCAAAGTAAACCCCAAGGGCTGAATAACACCATAAATATTTCTAGTGTTGGAAAAATATTATTCCCCCTTTAGGATACCATAAATTTTACTTATGATGCGAGGACTTACTAAATTTTAATATGGAGTATTATTCATCAATTTTTCATGTAAATTCTTCAATAATTGCCTCTTTAAATCTTTTAATTTATCAACAAACTCAAACCACCCTAAATCTTTAAATATTTAAGTAACATTAGCATTTTTTTATGGCTTTTGGATAAAACTTGGTTCCAATTTCTTCTTGATCCCCACTATGATTTCAGGTTTTCTATTAAAACAATTACCCCAATCCACACCAACTTTAAAATCAGAGTATAGTCTTAGGAGCTATTTTAATTTTCAAATAATGAAGTAATAGTCAATAGATTATGTATAGGAATGAATTTAGGATTTAAATTTTATTAAAATGACTTTAGATTTATGTTGTGTACTTCACCACACCTTGCCATCATTATATATGTTTTAATGACGTGTACTAATAATATCATGTACTCATTATATCTTAATATTATATAGATATAATGTCATGCACTCATGTCTAGATATAATAATATGTTTTAATTATAATAATATTAATATATAATAATTATTATAATATATTTTCAGGTATGTGTGTGTGTGTGTGTGTGTGTGTGTGTGTGTGTTTTAATGTCATGTGCCAACTTTCAAAAGTGTTCACTTATTTTATGGATTCCAACCTAATATATTCAATTGCTTGGGATTTATTTTTAATGAGTTTCTAGATACATGTGGCATCAGTGTGAATATTATCTAAATTATATAGACCTATTTTTATTCTTATACTCAATAAATTGATTTCCAATATGTGAAAATAAAAGAATTAAATAATCATATCAATATGTAATTAGTGGAGATAATCTAAAATATTCTCCAATAATAATATTTATATGGTATTAGTTACAAACAAATAACATTCTTTCCCACATACATGTAAATTCCTGGACATAACATGTTGAAATTAGGTACAAACATATTTATGTTGAAAGGTTATAGTATCTTGTCACTCATACATCTCAAAATGTGATGCTTTCCCTATTTATTATTCATATGATGATGTAACTCCATAATCCTATACAACACAGGATTATTATTATTTAGATATAGGTAAATAAATGGGTTTTAAAGGATCCCATAACCTAAACAAAATATACAAATAAAAGAAACGCCAATGAGGACTAAACTATAACTAGCTTCCCAAAAAGAAGCCTACAAAACACCACATAGAACCAACCCAGAAACAACAAGGAACCCCACAAGACCTAGAAAAAATAAATGGAACAAGATTAACCCATACTATGCCTACCATCCCTCCAACAAATCAAGGACACATTCCTTTGGTCTTGATAGTCTTCATGATACCTACCCTACAAAGCATGATTATGATTTTACAACTCCATAATGATTCACCTTAATTTACCTCAATGTTCTTAAAATAAAAATTGGATTCATATATTAATATAAAAATTATATTGAGTCTCTTGTTATCATGTTCTATTGAATTTTTCAACAAAATGATAATGACCTATTTAACATTATTGTTCAAATATTACCTTAAATACTTGCCTTTAAGTGCAATTAGAATCATCACAAAATTAATAATTATTCATAACATGAATTAAAAATCAAAAGGCAAGTGCAATTAGAATCAGCACAAAATTAATAATTATTCATAACACGAATTAAAAATCAAAAGGAAAGTATTAAGTATTATCACATAGTAGATTAAACTTGATACATATATTATAAAATACTACTTCATAACTAATAACTATGATTTCAATAGAATAATCATGCCATAGATGGTCTAATTTACTATCACAATCTTGAAAATGCTTAAAATAATGAAAATAAGTGGTTTTACATACAGATCAAGTTTTAAAATAATTTTATTTTCAATTAATAAAGTATAAAATGATGTGATAATATGAATGGGAACTATTAATTTATTCTTAATTATTACACAAATTATAAAACTAAACTTATATCCATGCAAGCCCAAGTGTATCATTTTATATTAATGTAATTTTCACCTTATTAATGTCAAGGAAAATATAAGGTTAATTTAGCCTAGGTTAAAGGAAAATTATGGTATTATTAAATAATTATTATCTACCATTTTGATGAAAATAGTTCCATACTAACTATCAAGATAAAGGGTCAAATATGAAAATTAATTTATCATTAAGTTCTAAGATTTTTATCTAGTTAAACTCAATCTATTCATTACCTTTTAATTTTTTTTATATCATTTTCCTTAAATTAATATAAAAAAGAGTAGAGTATTATTTCCAAGGTAATATATGGATAAAACATATACCAATGCTCTAATCCTAAGATAAATATTATAAGCATTCTATGTCAACAGTCAATAACAACTCAAATATTCAATTTAATTTCATTAATTTATAGAAGTAAGAACTATAATGAATTAATAACATATAAACAAATTCATTTTTATGCCTAAAATAGATCATTCAGATAGTTTATTCAAATAACAACTTTTATATGAGCATACAAATTACCTTAAATTATTATGCACATAGTTTCATGCATTTTACCAATTTAGGTCAAGACACAATTACCACTTTAACATATAATTTATATTAATATTAAATTTCAATTCACCAATATAATATACCATTTTATGTTCAAAACATAGTTCTATTATGTTAGTGTAGGTATTTATTTTCCCAGATTTATTTATTTGAGAATATTATATTTGCTCACATGGAGTTTTCCTACATTTGGAGATATGTTTGTTTAGGTGGAGTTAGTGTGTCATAGGTGTCATAGGTTTGTATAGAAGACTAATATGTAACTCCTCTGACCACATTTCATGGAGAAGTTACACCTCTATTCTAATCTCCCTTGACCACCTTTTGTGGAGTTACACCTTTATTCTAGGATCCCTTGGCCACCTTTTATGGAGGAGTTACATTTCTATTTCAGGGGTGATTTGAGCCCCATTTAAGGAGGAGTTACTTAATCTGATATATGTATGCTCCACTTGACATTGATTCACTTAATAAAAATTTGGTTTTCTCCATTTTATTTATCTCATGTAATTCTTACTTTTATGATTTTAATTTATTACAACCCTTTGGTGGTGTGCACTCAATTCTTATCTCGAGTGACCATTTAACTTTTGCATTCACTTTATCCACAATGGGATCAAAATATAATATGGTATCAGAGAAATTTGATAAACATTTGTCTAGTCTTATTAGTTATTAACTTTCATTTGAAATCTTGGATTCATTTTATTTTCACTTAGATCTCTCAATTTATTTATAGTAGTATTTGCATGCTATTTTATTAGATTTATAAAGAATATTTGTATAGATATAAGGGTTTGGATTCAATATTAATTATGGTATTGAGATGTACAAGCCTTTGAGTGCATTCATCCTTTTATCTACTTATATGGGTTATGTCTTATCTGACCCAGTTATGAGAGATTATTACATTGACTTTATAGAATTTTGTCACCACCTAAGAGTCAATAAACTAGTACAAGATGTACTAGAGCTATCAACAAGTGCTTTGGAATAGATCCTACTCAAGGGAGCTATATAGTCTATTAACATCTTTATGTGCAAGTAAAACCACTATTTCACAAAGGGAAACCATCTCTGCACCCATTCACATAGAGGGAAGGAGCTTCACTTGGTTTGAATTTAATTTCATGAAGCACCAAGACCTTTGAGTCCCCTCATAAACCCTTTCTCACCACTCAACATCATCTGGTTCATTCTTCCATTACCTTGAGTCTTTCTCTAAGTTGGTTTGCATTTTTTATCCCTAGGTCAATAGTCTTATACTCATAAAGAAGGTTTTCTCAGAATTACACCACCTAATCTCCTCTCAAACCTCTAGTTAATAATTACAATATGTAAAATTTTTCCTATTATCACCAAATATCACACCCTAGAAGAGGGTGTTCAAGCCTCTTTGACATTTTGGCCACATGGGAACACTTCCAAGTATGTGGTTGTACCTATAATGGAAGTGAGCCTCTAGATTTAAGGGCTAGCTCCCTGGATGTATCTTGAAATGATCACACTACTTGACTAGTTTATTATGGGGAAAAGAGTTAGAAGTTACGTGAAATGAACCTAATCTAAAGGAGGTGATGCATTGATATGTATTCCATATGACCATCATACTTTTTTTCACTAAGAAACAAGGCACACAAACTAACTTTTGAGTTATATGCATTCTAACATGAGTATTTCAATATAGAGGTGAGATGCATGAGAACTATCTAAGGTAAGTGAACAATAGGCTAGTTATAGACACTAAGGCTCATTGCACACTTAAAAGATAGGCTCATACACTTAACAATAATTTATATGACCTATTAGAATAGGAAAGATTGTACAAACATGGAAGGATAAGGGAAGATAAGATAGATAATTATCACTTTACATCACCATACGTCACTTGTATACTTAGATAATTGTTAAAGAACTCAAAATCAGATTTGTATTAATGTTCAAAGGAAAAATATGATTTCATTCTAGTAGGGATTCACCATACATAGAGTGGAACTATTTTAAAATAGCTCAAAATCTATATTTATAGAAGAAAGGAAATAAGAGAAAGGGAGCCTTGGCACTGAAAAATGAAATCAATCAGTTCAAATGTCTAAACTACAGTTACAACTACTTCTCCAATATGCTCATTTAGACCTTTTGATTGATCCATGTCACTTTGAGTGGTTTCACAGTTACATACTCCCTCATTGATGCTCCATGATGGTTAAAATGATAAGATCAAGTTGTTTTAAGCTAGGTTTTGGTATCAATATAGTTATAATAGTCAGATCAAATTTTTAGAGCTTTGTCCTAGTGCTAACTGCTCTTCACTAGTTTGTCATGGCATGCAACAGTGGAGATAAAGGTCCCTTTCATACATTTGGTCCCATATATGAAACAATTGAATTTTTCATGTCTACCTCAGTGGCATCTTTTGAAATGTTAGCTCTGATCTAAACTGGACCATTCTCAAACTTGGATCAATGCCTTTTATTTACCTTGACCCATCAAAAATTACTTTATTGACTTTCATCTAAGTTACCTGGGCTCACCTTCATTTGATTGGTCATAAAAAAATTGGCTCAGATCATTGATCTTTTGACTCATCTCTCTCCATTAATCTACCTAATTTGTATGATTAAATACACTCTATTGATCTTCTATTAGATTGAACACGCTCATGCCACTTGTCAATCACACATTGATCTTGGGATCTTATTGTTAGTCTGCTACTTTACACACTTATGCCACATGGTGGCATCTCAAGCTCTTTAATCCTTTGAATCATCTCACACCATTGGATCAAGATGAATGTTACAATGTGGACGATCAAATTTTTTTGGACCCACCATTTGAACTCAAATGGCTATTTCACAAGGCCCAATTTTGACATCTGTGCACCCATTAATTGACATTTATAGGAATGTCAAAGATGTTTACATGACCATC
This sequence comes from Torreya grandis, assembly GCA_037957365.1. Lineage (NCBI taxonomy): Eukaryota > Viridiplantae > Streptophyta > Pinopsida > Cupressales > Taxaceae > Torreya > Torreya grandis. The sequence goes on along the minus strand of JARHVA010002996.1, from coordinate 218,124 downwards.
AATATTTATACCCTAATAGATGACTACTGAGCTTGATTTTGATGTTTTCACACCTGTCACCACCCTACTGGATCATAATTTCCAAAACAAATTGGTTGATGTAATTATGTCTTCAGGGAAATTGTTTTAGAATAATTTCCCTAAAAGAATTTTCTTGTTTGGGACTTTTACATCGGGCTATTTTCTTTAGGCCTTTTATATCAAATAATTTTTCCAACAAAAATGACTTTAGATTTTGATGAGGATCCTTTTTTTGGACATTTTACTCAAAATATTTGCCTTGTACCTTTTGTTGAAACTTTGTCTTTGGGATTTGTATATTGGATAAAATGTTCAAAATAAATGACTCTTTCAGAAAGATCACCTTGGACACTTTTTCCAAAAGAAATAGTCTTCAGGACTTTGGTGTAGAAAAAATGTCTAAAAGAAATTGACCTTTGGGGAAATTATCATGGGATAATTTTCCTGAAAGAATTGTGTCCTTAGTATTTTTCCATGGACAAAATGTCTGAAATAATTTACTTTTTAGGATTTTTGCTTGGCCACTTTCCTTGAAATGATTAAGTCTGTGGCTTTTTTTGTTTTGAACAAAATGTTTGAAATAATTTGTAATTAGCCTTTTCCCTTTAGGACAAATTCTCTAAAATAATTATTCCTTCAAGAAAATTTTCACAGATAATTTTCCTGAATGAATTCCAATACTTAGCCAAATAAAGTGGAACAATTTCTCTGAGAGAATTATGCATTGTACTTTTATTGCAGACTTTGTGTGGAATAATTTATGTGAGAGAACTCTAAATGATCTAACACAGCCAAAAGTTGAAATATTTCTTGAGTGTAAACTTAGGCTTTCTTGGACTTGTTCTTTCAACTGCTCAGTCACCATGAAAATCTGTCACTTGCATATATGACCCTAAAATGACCCCTAAGACACTAAATGATAAAAGGACTAATCTAGACTATGACCAAAGCTTAGAATGGCATATGAAATGACATAAAATGAGTTGAAACATATCCCATGATATTATAAAAAGGCCCCTATACAAGATTATGACTATAGGGGGTTGATACATTTTGGCCTAAGGGAAAAAATGGTCAATATCTTTGGTGATTTCCTATAGGTGGCATGCTTGTTATGCCATGACTAGTTGCCTAATCATGTCTATTAGGATATGGAGTCGTATGTACAATAGATTTAACATACACATTGCCTTAAACAACACACAAAACATAAGGAAATACAAAGAAGAAACAACACACCAGATAAGAAACACACATGTGCTTCATGAGCACTTATGAGACACAACACACACAAGAAAGGAAACACACACCTATGCACTAACTAACCAAAGATGAAAAATTCCTCCAGGATTAAAGGGGAAGTTTGAAAACTCTATTTATTTATGACATGAAGGGTTGAATGAGACATATAGCTTTTTAATCCTTGACATTGATGTCTCCATTTTCTTCATGGTATTTGCTAACTTCAATGACATGATGTTCAATGAGAACCAAGCAGCTCCAAATAGGATAGCTATGGAAATTAGCTCTTTTTACATCCAAATAGCCTCAATTATCTAATGTGGATCCTTAGTTATGACCTCTAATGGTGGTTGAACAAGACATACCTTTTAATTTTCCATGTTTCTCTTAATGAGGTTGGGCTTCTCTTCAACTGCAAGTTCTTCAAGCTCATCAAGGAGCTCTGCATAGTCCACCTAATCTTGGTTATTTTCCTCCATGGGAATTTTTTTTTCACCTTCTCAAGTACTTATCCCTTAATGTACAAGTATAAAAATAAGATAGTCTTCTTAGACTCATTTTTATCCTTGATAGATTGTACTTGATGTTTGGGAACATCAAGCTCTTCTTCTTCATGATCCAATATCTTTGGATATGGCTCAATATCAAGTGGGTCTCTTGACTATTCTTGAGGAACCTAAACCTCTACCTTGATTTCATCATCCATGTTCATAACTATTTGGGCAGAAATATCATCCAATGACTTCATGGTAATAAGTTATTGATCATCAGAATGACCTTCATCTTTATGCTTGTTAGTACACTCCACTTCATGTTTAAAATGGTCATATAAAACTTCATGATTAGACATGAAGTCTTCTTAAAATTACTCTCTCTTCAAGTCTTGGCCACAATCTTCATGGAAAACTACAAAAGAGTCCTCAATATGTTCCTCTTTTATATCAAACTTTGCACTAGTAGCTATGGTAGGATCTTCAATGTGCTTCTATTCATCCAATAAGGTAGAGTTGAAATTGTGGTAACCAAGGGGAGTCCATATGGTGATTTCATCCTCATAGTCACTCATGACATCTTCTTCTTCAGCCTTGGCTTGGATTTTCTCCTCTTCACTTACTTCTCTCAATATAGACTCATGTGAAGGAGATGGAATATGAGATGTGATAGGGGGTTGATGAATTGGATATGGAGTTTGAAGGTTAGGAGAGGTTTTAGGAGTGGATTTAGGAAAGAGGAATGCATTAGTAAGCTCATAGGGAAGTGATTTATTAGGCTAGTTAGAAGAACAAGCATATTTATAAGTAGGAGTTGCATCTTGTCAATAGTTTTCTTGAAATTGTTAAATAACAACATGTTCATTTTTTATCTCTTTATCCTCCCACATACTTAACCTATATATTGAGAATTGAAGGCATTTATTTTCCAATTCCATTTATTCTTTGATTTCACATTGATTTCACTCTAGCTCTTCAAATGTCTATAACTTATACATGTAACCTCAAGTAGTACTTATCAACTATTCCATGAGATGATCAGGGAGCACATCATACTCATCATCTCATTTACTCATTTTTATTGATTATCTAATAATTGTGGTATAGATTACAATAAGGACTTGATATAAGATGGAAAAAATGAAGGAAGAGGAGGTTAATGATGTGGATCAGGACCAAATTCATTTTGTTTCACTTTAATAGTCAAGAATATATATTGTGCCTTGTAAAACATTTGTGTATAATTCATGTAAACATTTGATTCCTCATGGCAAGACTCGTAATATAACTCTTGAGGTTCATAGGCATCATGGTATGGTTGATATGGCTCATATTGGGACTGATAGGGAGGCATTTACTAATAGGTATCTTGGTATCCTTACTCATAGGGTTGTCCAATAACCTCATGTCTGTATGGGGAGGAAAATAGAGGATTATAGGGCTACCATGTCTCATAGGAATGATAGCTATTTTGATAGGACTATTGAGGAGTATACTGTGGTTCATAACAAGGCTGATAAGGAGGTCCATGGTAGGGATATTCACCATATCTATTCATGTCAACCTCATGTATCAAAGGAAATGTCAAAAATTTAACTAAAAATACCTGGGCTGATTACAACTATAAATTATCATTTAGAGTCACCATTGGTGCTAAGTTGTCTACTTCCAAAATTTAATTAGAGGAAAGATACACCAAAAATATTTCTAATATCTTAGACCTTGAAGGAGTCACCAAGAACAAGACACTAGATTTACCTTGAAGGAGTCACCTAACACTGATTATCACACCACTTTATAGCTGATGTTGTCAAGACCAACATTCACCTTGACAAGTTATCTTGAAGACAATGCATCCTACCGGGCATGCTAGAACTATTGTCACCAAATCTAACAACCTAGAAGAGGGTGTTCAATCCTCTTCCATATTTAGGTAACATGGGAACACTTTTAGGTATGTAAGTGTACCTATAATAGAAGTGATCCTCTAAATTTTCATTATGGGGAAAAGAGTTATAATTTTCATGAAATGAACTTAATCTAAAGAAGGTGATGCACCAAGATGTATTCCATATGAACATCATACTTTCCTGCACTGAGAAACAAGGCACATAAACTAACTTCTGAGTCCTATGGATTTTAACATGAGTATTTAAATATGGAGGTGAGATGCATGAGAACTATCCAAGGTAAGTCAACCATAGGCTAGTTGCAAACACTAAGGCTCATTATACACTTAAAATCTAGGCTCATACACTTGAAAATGCTTCATATGACCTATTATAAAAAGAAATATTAAACAAACATGGAAGGATAAGGGAAGAAAAGATAGAGAATTATCACTTTGCATCACCATAAGTCACTTGCACACTTAGACAATTGTTCAAGAACTCAAAATCAGGTTTGCATTAATGTTCAAAGGCAAAATATGAAATCATTCCAATACGGATTTGCTATACATGGAGTGGAACTATTTTACAATAGTTCAAAATCTATATTTATAGAATAAAAGAAGTAAGAGAAAGGGAGCCTTAGCATTGAAAAAGGGAATCAATCAATTCAAACATCAAAACCACAATTACAACTGCTTCTACAATATGCTCATTCAGACCTTTTTATTGATCCAAGTCACTTTGAGTGGTTGCATAGTTACATATTCCCTCATTGATGATCCTTGATGGTTATAATTATGGGATCAAGTTATTTTGAGATAGGTTCCAACATCGATACAATTATAATAATTGGATCAATCTATTAGAGCTTTATCTTGGTGTTAACTACTCTTCACTAGTTTATTGTGATATGCAACAGTAGAGAGAAGGGTCCCTTTTATGTAGTTAGTCTTGGAGATGTAACTATTAAAGTCTACATATCCACCTCAATGGTGTATTTTAAAACATTAGCTTTGGTCCAAATTGGACCATGCTTAAACTTAGCTCCATACCTTTTATTTACCTTGCCCCATAAAAAATTGCTTTATCAACCTTTGTCTAAGTCACTTGTGCTAACTTTCATTTGATTGGTGATCATAAATTAGGTTCTAAAAAATGGTTTAAAGTTAGAGCTTCAATGGTGCCACACTGTAGAGCACATCGAGAGCTTTTTGATGATTTTCATGGTTCACAAAATAGAGTCCAGATGCTCAAGATATGGTCATTTGAAGATTTGTCAAAAAAAAAACACTTGTGACATTTGGCATGTGATTCAAAAATGTATCAACATTTGGACCTATCAGAGGTCGACACGTGGCACTGTTGAAATGCCAAGTGGGCCAATAGCCATTTGACACGTGGTAAAAAAAAATTAGTTGTAAAAAAATTGGCTTAGGTGTTTTCTATTCACATGTCTTTTGATTTTTTCAAAGTCCAAGGCACCAAAAAGGAGGGAAAGAAGAAGTCAAAGCGTTCAAAGCATGCATGGTGCCTAGGGAGGAGAGCTTGAGCGTGCCCAACAAGGAGGAGGCATTTCAAATTGCATGCTATGTGCCTAGGATGGTAGGAGGAGGTTTTGAACCCCTCACCTTGTGGCAAAAAGGTATGAGACTTAGCCACTACGCCACAAGCTTGCAACTAATTATAAAAGCACAAATGTGTATTTGTTTAAAATAGGTTTTGGACTATGTTTTATTTTAAAGGCTGAGACTTTGTAAAAGCTTTGAGAAAGATTAGATAATGGATTTTTATCCATTTTCTAGCCATGATACTCAGTCTTAATACTCTTTTTATCTAAATTGTATATTGGAAGAGTATTTTTAAGCCCATAGAGGAGATTTTTAAGACTTTTGAAGCAACTTTGCAGGTGTGAAGACTCACAAAATTCGAAGGTGCCAGGCTTGATTATCAGTCACAGTGAAGGTGAATTTTTGTATTGAGAGATCAACTTGCAAGAAACTTGTTTATTATTTCTAGGTTATTGAAATGCCGTTAATGGAAACGGTCCACTCCTTTGGAGAACCAAGAGATGTAGGCATCATTTGTTGAGCCAAACTCCATTATCAATGTCAGATGGTAACTTGTCATTTGCTTGCATGTTTTAATTTAGTTTTATAATATTTTAATTATGAAATCATGTAAAGATTAAATTTTGACAATTTATGACATTTGATGTAAAAAAACAAAAACTGGTTCAACAACCGAGAACATTTTATGCCAAAACATTTGCAAGTTCTTTTGAGTTTTTTGAGAATTTTGATAAGTTTTGAGAAATTTAGTATTCATATTTTAAACTTCACTTTGAGTTTATCAGTGGAGTTTACAAATCAAGTTGGTATCAGAGTGGTTAGAATGCAAGGGTTGCTTCTAGTTGTGTATTGACAATTGCTTCCAGAATAGTTGGATTATTAGTTTGCAGATTGATTATATTGCAGTGTGCAGTGTGGAATCAAGTGTTTTCAGGAAACCATGGGTAGGTTGTCATAGATTGAGGTCATCAAAGATGAAAATGCAATCTTGAGATGCCAAAAATTTGCACTTGAATTGCAAGTGGCAAAGTTAAAATCAGAGCTTGAATCCAAGGATGAGCTCTTGATTAGATTGCAATGTGGTGAGTGTGAAAAGGTAAAGCCTTCAACTTCAGATGCAAAAACTATGACTGAGTGCAGTGTAAGTTTTTCACCACAAGAATCTTCATCTTCTTCTACTATTTCAAATTCAGATTCTAGTAATATTGTTTTTGGTGATTTTGAAAGATACACAAAGGGCATAGGATCTAAATTGTTGTTTAAAATGGGTTATAATGGAGGAAGACTTGGTAGAGATAGCCAAGGTATATACAACCCAATTCAGGTTGAGCATAGACCTCTTCATGTAGGTTTGGGTTATACTAGTGTGTAGGTGGATGATGGAGAAGTTTCTTCCATGGCTAAAGGAAGACGAGCTTCCAATAGCAAAGGTTCTAGGCCACTAGTTTAAAGGTGTAAAGGTAAAAGAGGTATTGAGATTCCACCTCCTGATTCTTACACTAAATTTTTTGATCCAATTGATACTTTTAAGAAGTTTGGATATAATGGACAGAAGATAATGTAATCATTTCCATGCACTTTTTGTGGGATGAATAACCATAGTGCTAAGATTTGTTGGAAATGAAATGCTTTATTGAAGTAGATTGCATGTTTGAAAAACCATTCTCATGTTAAATTGGGAATTGGCAAAAGGGGACCCTCACCTAAGAAGGATGTTTGTACTCATTGTAAAGTGAGTGGACATAGGATTGATAGATGTTTTAAGCTTCATGCATCTTCAAATTCAAGTAATGTTATAACTAAGATGATTTACAAACCTCTCACTAAGGTTAATGAAGCTAATTCAATCCATAATGCAGTTGACAATACAACCCAGGATAAGGTAAAACCTACAAGTGAAAATCCATTTAAGAGGTTAAGTCAACAATATGTAATTGATAAGGAATCCACTAAGAAAATCAATTTCACTAGGAAGAAAGAAATGGTTAAGAGGATTATCACTACATTCTTTTTGCAGACCATGGTTAAGAATTCACCTAAGGGAATGAACAAGCTTTGATAAGATGTAGATTAGAGTTGGTGGGAACACTTCAAGACAGGTTTACCATATGAAGTTTTTCAATTCTCACTTTTTGATAACTCTAAGTTTTTGAATCTCCTTTTTATGCTGTGTGAGTTGTCTAGAGGACTTGAACTCATTTGATCAATTGGAGATAATAACAGAAAGCATGTTGTAGGTTGAGTTGATTCCTTGCAACACTTATTTGACTACTATTTTGAATGTATCTATTTGGGCATAAGAATGTATAGATGCATTGTTTAAGACTCTTTGGGCATGTTTAGATGTTAGGCAACATACACTTTAGGTTGTTTGCATTTGCTTAGCATAAAAGTCCCATACTAGGGCATTGTATTGCAACATGTCCACAACATTTATTGTATGTTGTCAGAATTATAAACTTGTTTTGCAGTTACATTGGGGATTGTTTCAATTTTTGGCAATTCACCACTTTATAGGATGTGACATTTGGGCAGGCAGTGTTGGTATGTTGTAATCACTTTTGCAATTGCAGATTCACTCACTCATGCCTTTGGATTAGGAATTTTTGTATTTTTATTGTGAATCATTTTAATGCAATTGTTTATACCTCTTGCTATGATTGGGTTTTATTTTCATGGATGCAGTAGACCAGTTATAAGATTTTAGAGGATATTGGACTTTTGGAGACCAAAAGCCTTCCATTGGGGAGGTGTGATCAGAAATTAGGTTCTAAAAAATGGTTTCAAGTTAGAGTTTCAATGGTGCCACACTATAGAGCTCATCGAGAGCTTTTTGACACTTTTTGTGGTTCACAAAATGGAGTCCAGATGCTCAAGATATGGTCATTTGAAGATTTGTCAAAAAAACACTTGCAACATTTGGCACGTGATTCAAAAATGCATCGACATTTAGACCTATCAGAAGTCGACACGTGGCACTGTTGAAATTCCAAGTGGGCCAATAGCCATTTGACACGTGGAAAAAAAAACTAGTTGCAAAAAATTGGCTTAGGTGTTTTTTATTCACATGTCTTTTGATTTTTTCAAAGTCCAAGGCACCAAAAAGTAGGGAAAGAAGAAGTCAAAGCATTCAAAGCATGCATGGTGCCTAGGGAGGAGAGCCTAAGCACACCCAAAAAGGAGGAGGCATTTCAAATTGCATGCTAGGTGCCTAGGATGGTGGGAGGAGGTTTTGAACCCCTCACCTTGTGGCAAAAAGGTAGGAGACTTAGCCACTACGCCACAAGCTTAAAACTAATTATAAAAGCACGAATATGTATTTGTTTTAAATAGGTTCTGGACTATGTTTTTTTAATTTTAAAGGGTGAGACTTTGTAAAAGCTTTGGGAAAGCTTAGATAATGGATTTTTATCCATTTTCTAGCAATGATACTCAGTCTTAATACTCTTTTTATCCAAATTGTATATTGGAAGAGTATTTTTAAGCCCATAGAGGAGATTTTTAGGACTTTTGAAGCAACTTTGTAGGTGTGAAGACTCACAAAATTCAAAGGTGTTGGGCTTGATTATCAGTCACGGTGAAGGTGAATTTTTGTATTGAGAGATCAACTTGCAGGAAAGTTGTTTATTGTTTCCAAGTTATTGAAATGCCATTAATGGAAACGGTCCACTCCTTTGGAGAACCTAGAGATGTAGGCATCATTTGTTGAGCTGAACTCCATTATCAATGTCAGATGGTAACTTGTCATTTGTTTGCATGTTTTAATTCAGTTTTCTAATTTTTTAATTATGAAATCATGCAAAGATTAAATTTTGACAATTTACGACATTTGATGTAAAAAAAATAAAAACTGGTTCAACAACCGAGAACGTTTTATGCCAAAACATTTGCAAGTTCTTTTGAGTTTTTTGAGAATTTGATAAGTTTTGAGAATTTAGTATTCATATTTTAAACTTCACTTTGAGTTTATCAGTGGAGTTTACGGATCAATTGGCCATAAAAAAATGGCTTAGATCATTGATATTTTGACTCATCTCACTCTATTGATCTACTTGATTTGCATGATTAAACATGCTCTATCGATCTTATATCAGCTTGAATGTGCTCATGCCATTTTTTAATCATGTATTGATCTCAGGATCCTACCATCAGTCTATTACTTTATGTGCTTATGCCACGTGGTGGCCTCTTGAGCTCTTTAACCCTTTGAATAGTCTCACATTATCAGATCAAGATGAACGATGCAATGTGGACCATCAAATTTTTTTGGACCCACCATTTGAACTCAAATGGCTATTTTATGATGTCTAATTTTGATGTTTTCACATTCATCAATTGATATCTATACAAATGTTAAAGATGTCTATGTGACCGTTAATATTTGTACTTAGCCTTTTTCCTTCAGGACAAAGTATTTGAAATAATTATACCTTTGAGAAAATTATCCCAGACAATTTTATTGAAAGAATTCCAACACTTAGCTAAATAAAGTGGAACAATTTCTCTGAGGGAATTATGACTTGTACTTTTATTGTGGGCTTTGTGAGGAATAATTTCTTTGAGAGAACTCTGAATGATCTAACACTTAGCCAAAAGTTGAAATATTTCTTGAGTGTAAACTTAGTCTTTCCTAGACTTGTTTTTATAACTACTCAATCACCATAAAAATCTACCAATTACATATATGGCCCTAAAATGACCCCTAAGACACCAAATGATACAAGGACTAAGCTAGAATATGACCAAAGCTTAGAATGGCATATGAAATGACATAAAATGAGCTGCAACATACTCCATGACATTATAAAAAGGACCCTATATAAGATTATGACTATAGGGGGTTGATTCATTTTGGTCTGAGGGGAAAAATGGTCAACACTAACATTTTCACCCATCATGGTAAGTGGTTTCAAAAACCACATCATGCAATTCATGGGATTATATATTTAAGTTTCCTTCTCAATTTTTTGAAGATTGTTTTATTTTAAAAAGTCAAAACTTAGTTTTTGATTGTAAGTTATATTGAGTAAGGATTTAAAAGTTGTGGGGTAGATTTTTTTTAAAAGGTTGAGAGTGTTTTTAATTTTTTTTGTTATAAAAGCAATACTTTGGGGATAGGTTCATAAGTGAGATTTATATTGCTTTCAAAAACATTTAACATTATGGGCAGGTAATTTAAAGTTTTTTTATTTTTTTATGTTAAAAAAAATATTATGAGTATTATTAGATGAGAAGTTTTTTTGTAATATTCCCTTCATATCTTCATTAGTTGTAGACTATAGGGTGAGGTCTAGTTTGGAAGGTGGCAAAACCCCCTCACATTCAAAACATTTATTTTTTCTCTTACTCACTAATTTTACTTGCCTTTCTTAGATGCATTTTTAGTTGATCTTGACATCTTCATCTCATTTTTGTAAATTTTGACACTTGCACTAATTGTTCAAGACACATTTTTGGTTGTTCTAGATGTATTTTGAGTGTGCATAGTTACAACATTAGGGGGTTCACAATTTCATAGTTTAGGGGATGTACTTTATTTTTTGGCACTTTTCATTTTATCTTGCAATTTTAATTATGAAATTATTATAACTTATGATACTACTACAAATACACTCAACACTAAAATGGATTCAAGTTTAATCAACCCACTAACTCCCTTTAACTATCACAAATGGAAAATCAAGGTGATAATCATTATAAGGATTAAGGGTTTATATAAGATAATCATGATTGATGAAATTGAACCTAAAACATATGTAGAGAAATTCAATGGTATAACTGTAGTGATGAAGCTTATGGGCTATTATGTCTTTTTGTAGCACTTGATCTCTTATTTCATGTAGATCCTGACAAATCACCCAATAATGTATGGACCATTTTGGGAAAGCAATTTGGGGAGAAATATGTGATGAGAGGTCATGAAATTGAGAATGAACTCATTATCCTAATTTATAGAAACTTTGACACCCTTCAATATTTATTCATTAAGTTCAAGTCCTTGAGATTGTAGTTGAAATAATATGGGATAAAAAAAGAAGATGACCAACTTATTCTTTCTATACTTTCTAAACTAGGTCCTGAATGTTTAGTCTTTGTCTCTACTTTCCATTCCACTAAAAGTGCTTTGGGTGCTACATGGAAAATGCCCTCTTTAGATGCTTTCATTACCAACTTAACTAAGGAGCAAGACAAGTTAATACAAATAAGAACATTGAAGTCCACAAAACCTTAAGACCTGATTATTGGGAATGGGAAAGCAAAGACTTCAAACTAAGAAAATAAGCATTAAAACCTCCTCTTCCAATGACAAACCTAAGAAAGAGAAGATTAAGTGTGTCTACTATAATAAAAATAGGCATGATTAACACAAGTGCATGAAGAAGCAAATGGATCACCTAACTCATCTCCTAGAGAAAAAAACATAGGTGTTCCTGAATCTATTAAGCAAAATTCATCAACTCAAGATTCATCCAAAGTAAAGGGCAAGGGTAAAGATAAATAAAAGGGTAAGTCTCTTGTATTAGTTATAGATTCTTCATATTCATGGGTTGTTTACTCAAGTACTTCTCATCATATGGGCTCTTCACTAGTTAATTTTTTTTCTTTAGGGACTTGTAGCATGTATTCTATCAATTTGGGTGATGACACTTTTGTTCTAGATTTAGAGAGAGGGTCTATTGAAATGGAAAGAGGAACATTCAATAATGGTTTAAATTTTATTTCTATTTCAACCAATATCCTATTAGTATGTCAAATCAATCATATCAACAAAGGCATGAGGGTTGAGTTTTTACCAAATTTGATTATCATCAGGAAGTTACATAGTGATTCCATAATGGTAGTGGGTAGGGAAGATCACCAATACAAGTTATACACCTTCTCACATTTTACACCTCATTATTCTCTAACTAAATTACTAACTCAATTAGATGGAGTTAGAAAATTATGGCATGAGTAGTTTGGCCATTCTAACTATTTATACCTTGAAAAACTTAGAAAAATTGAAATGGTCATAGGATTGCCTCAAGTCTAATTCTCTAAGGGAATATGTGAGGGTTGCTCTCTTGGAAAGAATCCCAAAGGAAATTTTGAAAAATTCAAAGCTTGGAGGGCTTCACAAGCATTGGATTTAATACACAACAATGTATTTGGGCCTTTTACAACTCTATGTTTTACGTCATTCTCAATTTCATTGATGAGTTTTCAAGGTACACATGGGTCTACTTCTTGAGATAAAAGTCTGAACTGTTTGAATATGTTTAATACTTCATGTAACTCATTGAAAAATAATCCGATAAATTCATCAAGGTTCTTCAAACTGACAATAGAGGTGAATATGCCAACAATATATTTGAGTAGTTTTACACCACTGATGGGATTGATTTTTAGTGAATAGTTACTTATATTCCTAAAAAAAATAAAGTTTTAGAATGCATTTATATATCCTTAAAATAGATGGCTATTTTTATGATTCACTCTAAGTCCTTGGCACTTCAGTATTGGGTCAAAGCCATTAACTATGATTATTATATTCAGAATGGCATTCCTCACAAAGATTTGAAAGGCATAACTCCTTTTTAAGCTTAGCATGGAAGGAAACCTGAAGTTAAGCATTTTAGGATTTTTAGATCTCCATCTATGACACACATGCTGAAGAAGAAACATAAAGCTATGAAACCTTAGTCCAAGCCTTTCAACTTTATAGGTTATCCATATGGTGTAAAGGGGTACCACCTAATACATCCAACCACACATGAGCTATTAATATAAAGAAGTGTTCACTTATAAGAGAGTCCTAAAGTCTTAAAACTTGAAACTTTTTTTTCATTAGACTCATTTAGACTTAATTAATATTCTTTTGACTTAGATCATCTAGAGCAAGTTCTTGAGCGAGGGTGTTTCTCTTCTTCTTCCAATTCTAACAATGAGGGAAGTTATGGGGATTCTTATACATCTACCTCTAGTCATGTTTAAGAAGATGAGTTAGTGCCTGACTCATCCACATATAGGCCCCTTTAGGCTAGGCAAACACTTCAGAGTGCAAGCACTTGGGCATGGGATCCAGTAGATGATAGGCATACTTTATCAGATTATGCGAGTGGTCCACATGCTTTGTTTACTTTAGTTTCAAACCTACAAATATTTTGAGAGGCTTCAAGCATACCTAAGTGGGATAGTGTTATGCGAGAAGAATATTTTTCCTTAATCAAAATTCATAATTGGGATTTGAATTCAATTTTTAAGGGAAGGAATATGGTTTGATGTAAGTGGATATATCAAAATAATTTTATATCAAATGGGTCAGTTGATAAGTATAAGGTGGAATTGGTCACCAAGGTTTTCTCATAGGTATCCAACATTAACTATTTAGATAAACTTACACCTATTATAAAGATAACTTTGATCTGACTCACACTATCTATAATCATAACACATAGCTAGGATGTGCACCAAATGGATGTGAAGAGTGACTTTATTCATGGAGATCTTGAGAAGGAGATATATATGAAATAGCCACTTGGGTTTATTCAAGATTCATCCTTAGTTTGTAGACTTAGGAAATCCATCTTTAGCCTCAAATAGGCTCCTCAATATTAGTAACCCAAGATGGATTACTTCTTCCTTGATTTAGGTTTCACTAGTTGTTATTTAGACCCCAATGTATACTTCTTATATAAGGATGATTCTTTAATGATACTGGTCCTTTATGTTGATGATATTTTGATCACTAGGAGTTCTTCATTGTCTATTACAGTGGTGAAGATAGATCTATATGATATATTTGAAATGATAGACTTGGGTTTTCTATATTACTTCATCAACATAAAGATTTCATAATTTGATTCATGGATTTCATTTGCACAACACAAGTGTGCTCTTGGGGTTTTGGATCAACTTCACATGGTTGATTGTCAAACATCTTCAACTCCCTTTCTCTCAGGAGTCAAGTTTTAGATTGACTATTCTACACCTTTGGTTGATGCCACTTGATATCAATAAATTATTGGTAGCCTCATTTATCTTAATCATGCTAGGCCTGATATTTCATATGTATTAGGCATTATTTCATGATTCATGTAGGATACCTATGAGATTCACTATCAAGTAGGCAAGAAGATACTCCACTACATTCAAGGCTCTTATATATTCAAGATTTAGTATATATTGAACACAAACATTGACTTGGTTGATTTTTTATATTTAGATTGGATTGGTAATATTCAAAATCATAATTCCACTTTAGGTTATAAATTTTATTTATGTTTTGATCCTATCAGTTAGTATAACAAGAAGTAAAATGATATTGTTATATCATACACAGAGGTAGAATACATTGGAGATATTAATGAATTTACTATGGATATTTAGCTTTAGGGGATTCTATTTGAGTTTGGCATTCCTTTCAAGCATCACAAAATCATCTATTGTGACAAGTAAAGTATTATACATATATGTAGAAATCTGGTTCATCACTAGTGAACCAAACACATTGAGATTCACATGCATTTTATCCAAGAGATTATTCATGGTTAGGTCATTAACTTAATATTTTATTGGTCTTCAGAGTAGGTTGTATATATATTTACCAAACCCTTCACCGAGAGTAAGTTCATTAATCTACGAGCTCTTCTTGGGGTGTAGTTCACATTATCAATAACATCATCTTTAGGGGACATGCCTTCTATCCTTTTTTATTCTTCTATATCTCTCTTTTGGGGGGGGGAGTTTTTTTCTATAGGTTTTATCCTTTTCACTAATTTATGAGAAATTAATTTGTACATGGGTACTTGATCAAGCATAGTTACTAGGACCCATTTTATCTCAAACTATCTACCTAAGTTGTGATTATGGGGGGTGTTAGTGTAGGTATTTTTCTTCCCAGATTTATTTATTTGGGAATATTATATTTGATCACATGGAGTTTTCCTACATTTGGGTATTTTTTTACTTAGGTAGAGTTAGTGTGTCATATATGTCATAGGTTTGATCAAAAGACTACATCATATGACCACCTTTTGTCAAAGAGTTACACCTCTATTCTGGGCTCCCTTGACCACCTTTTATAGAGGAGTTACATTTATATTCCAGGGGTGATTTGAACACCATTTTAGGAGGATTTACTTACTCTCCTATATGTATGCTCTACTTGAGCTTGATTCACTTAATGAAAAGTTGGTTTTCTCCATTTGATTTATCTCATGCAATTCTTACTTTTGTGATTTCAATTTACTATAGCTCTTTGGTGGTGTGCACTTGCTTCTTGTCTTGTGTGACCATTCAATATTTGCATTAACTTTATCCACACTGAGATCAAACTATAATATATTATAAAAATTGAAAATCATATTCATAGTAGTAATTTATAAAACCTGTTCATAACTACCTCATGAGTAGATTTTTGGAGGAAAATTTTCTATTTTCACTATCTTTGTAATATTACATTAAAAAAATTGAAAAATAATAACTTAAGTAACATAAAAAATGCAATGGGAATAGAATAAGAGAGAAATTTATGAAGGAGGGATAAAAGTCTTGTCACTTGGAGATGTAGTATCATTTATATTTGTTATCTACTACTGATATGGATTATTTGTTTGAGAAGAATTCAACTTGTATACTCTAAATAAAATCTAATAAAGATAAATTACCTTGTACTTGGGTATAATTATGTTTTAAAGATGTACCAATCATGTTCTTAATACCTTAGTTGTTTCATTGCATTACTTGATAAATATGGGCATATTTTTATTACGTTATACAAGTACAAAAAAAATCAGAGTTTCTTCTTAGCTTTCAAGTTGAATGCATATTTTTTTAAATAAATTTTAATTGATCATATTTTGAAAATTCTCTTTCATCTCAATGATAGTGAGGAGTTTAGTTTATCATTATTTCATCAATTCAACATGAACAAACTATATTTCTTCCCTTATCTTGAATTTTTTGTCATCAACAATCTTGATGAGATTGTGATAATCCTCAAGAGGTTCTTCTAGTGCATTCATTTTCCATTGTTCACTTCTCTCCCAAACATGAGAAAGATTTTCTTTAGATTTAGAGAATTTTTTTTCAAAAACCAATAACTTGTCATTAGTTAAGGTAATTTATTATAAATCTATGATTACATTATCCCACATATTTTATTCTATTTTGACTATATAAATTTCACCATTGATGCTTTTCTTCTCTACTATCATCAAAACATAGGATTTTATAACTTATTCAATTAATTTCAAACCATCCAGAGTTACCATTCAACTTGATTTTTTGTTACTCTTTTGTAACTTTGATATTTATTGATTCTTGAAATGATCTCTTTATCAATTATATCACTAGAGGATGATGGTTTTATTGAGGTGAGGGTAGTCACATCAATACATTTCTTGCTTACATGATCAATTTACTTGATATATGAAGATAAATTACATACCTATTCTTCAAGTTATTCCTTAGTTTCTTTATCCTTGATCCTCTAAATCAACTTAACAATAGACACTTGAAAATTATGGATATATTATTCATGTGTTTGTGGGCCTAGGCCTAATTGAGTTGTCCTATAGTTTGATACAATCATGTCTTCCTCATTATTATATGAAATTAGTTTTACAATTTCAACATATTGAGCTCTTGAGGAATAATCTATCATAAGACTCAAAGTGTCTCTATCTTTATTTGATGAAGGGGATATTTTTAACAAATTAGAAACCACATAAAACATAAGAACATAAGGCTTAGAAACATTCCTTTTATTTATTACCAAATTTTGGATCCAAGGAGAGGGTGCATTGATTGAGGAAATAATTATTTTTGGGTCGATGGTACTATTGGGAGAAATAAGAGGATTTGATTGTTAAGTATAAAATGGGAAATTTCTAAATACCTCAACAATAGTCTAATTTGGAGGGGTAATAAGGATTGAGTTAGAGAAGAGGTAGGCAAAGGAGAAGGATAATGAACAGGAGGAGGATCATGATGAGGAGAATAAATTTTAGAGTACACATGTATATGAGATGTAATGAGAGGTGGATCAAACATATGCACTTGAGATATTAATCTAAGAAGAGGGGATGGAATGATGGGTGGAAAAGTGGTAGGTGTAATTGGAATATAGATAGTATATGTGATATAGGTATGCTATTATTGTGTAGTTTATATTAAAGGTGAAGAATCAACATTTTGGGAGGTAGTATCAATAGTTACCTGCACTAGAGAAAATGGATGCTTCTTTATTTCTAATTTATTCATAGGTGATGCATCGTCACCACAAGTATTATTTGGCACTTTTTTTTTTTTTATATTATCTTCTTTATCACTTTTATCAATTGGTCTTAGAATATCTCTTGTATACACAATAGATTGAGGATATGGTCTAAATAAAGTCATATTTTTCATCTTTTTGGAAGATTCTCCTTTTGCTAAACTTTTTCATGTTGAGCACTCAACTACCTTATTCATAAAACAAGATTTGTATATTTTCAAGATAATTTTTTTCAGCTCCTCCAAGTCAAATAGCTCTTTGATAACCAAAATTATTGGTGTTATAGGGAAAAATTAGATTTTTCTTTTCATAAATAGGGTCAATCAAATCACTGCCATCATCTAAAATGCCCTTAGTGATTTCAGTCTATAGGAATTTATTTGGATTGAACTCATTTACATGTAATCTCATTTAATCACTTCAAAATCATTCTCATAATTTATCCAATAATATTTAATTTGTGGAATATGATGGTAGTTTATTCCTAGTCGTAATTTGGCCTCCATATAACCTTTACTATTAAAAGCATATAACTAATTCTCATAGAAATCCATTTTAATGTTGACCAAATTTATTTTGATATTTTGAGCATCAGATAAAGTATTGCATATATAATAGTTCAATCTAATTGTAAAAGGGATTCTATATTTTTTATTCTCTTTACACTTCACGTTGACTTCTCCAATTTGCTTATTCACTTCAATGAGAACTATTTTGCCATTGGAAAATTCAAGAAATTTATATTGAGTGCCAAGAAAACCATCAATTCTAGTATATGTGAAATTTGGAAATTGAATTAAATAACTACCATATTTCTGTACTAGATATGTACCTTCAAGGGAGATCCTCATTTTCATACTTCCCTCCATTGTCCTTATTGTTATCTTAGTGAAGGCATCATTCACTCTCCTAAAATGATTTTTGATTTATTCTAGGACCATTTAAGGATAATATTCATAAATGGAATTTGTGTTGGTGTATATTCCTTTGTATGTGATTCCAAGCCATGTCTTAATGGTTGTATTAGATTATAATAAATAAGAAGTCATATAGAAACATTGGGTGGACTGCAAGCTAACCAATTCTTCATAGAGAATCTCATTGATGATTTGGGTTAAATTTATATATTGTGTTCTATTACAAAATATATTTATAAATAGACACATCTAGGTGTGGAATGTGTTATTTTATTCATTCTCCATCACTCTATTCAAGAGTGTTATTATATTTGACAAGTCATTGCCAAAATTTTATCTATGTAATTTTTTTGGCATCTTAGATGCTCTTTTCTTCTAGTATTTCAACCATGATTAGGATAAGACCATTTTTAATACATCCATATTTATTTGAAATGAACTTACCCATTTTATTTAGTCATTTCAATGTATTATTCTCTTTGTGGAATCTTGAAGACAACATTCACCGAGAGCCTGTCTAGCTTTATAATTATTTCACTATCAACTGATTTCACTTCTCTAGTCTCATAGTCATAATATTTGGTGTAGTAAAACACCAAATATATGAACTAAATAGAGGTTGATAAACTAGTATCATGAGAAATCCAACTCTTAAAGAGTCTTTGAGTGATGGGAGTTCTATTTTTATCTTGTATCCTATTCCATAAATTAACCATATTGACATGGCCTAGCCTTGAGTCATGGATTTCTAGAAAACTAGTTTGAAATGAAGACATTTTATTGTACCATTGATATTGATATTTCATTTTTTGGTTTTAGTCATTGGATAGGCTATCATTGTGAGAAGGTAAAAGTGGATTATGTATACAATGTTTTTGGTAAGTGATGTTTGTATAGGTGTAACAACTAACCAATGGTATTCAAAAATCCAAAGGCTTTGGCTAATGAAAATTGTAGTGTTTTACAAGGAAAAAGAGAAGTTTTTAGTTTGTTAATTTTCATAGTTAAGGAATTTGTGCTTTTATTGCATAAGAAACCTCAAATAAAAAATAAACAAAGGAAATGAAGGATCAATAATTCTAAAACTTTAGAGTTTCTTATATCACAAAGCTTTCAAGGTAGAATTAACTATTATAGATGACTTGAATGGTTGATAACATCATTGAATATGGCTTGGCGCAAGGGTGGAGATTGAAGAGCTTTAGGTGTGGAGAGAATAAGACATTTTTTTATGCAAATGGGAAATTTTAAAATTCATATGTAAGAGATTTAGCACATGTTTTCATGTTTTTTTGGAAGTTTAGTATTGATTTAGGTTCTATCAAGTTGTGTAAAGCTTGACATAATGTTTAAAATTTCATTTAAACACTTTATTACTTTGTATTGAAGAATTGATGAAATGAAAATTATCAGGAATTGACTTAGTTCCTATCAACCTCTCATCATCTGATTCAATGAAATGGTTTCAGTCAAGTACTAACTTAGTTATTAACACTAATAAAAATGTTTGATAAAAAAATTACATATTGTTGAGAACTGATGAGTTCCTCAAATCATTCATTTCTCTAATCAATGAATTGAGTCCCATCAAGAACCAATGACTTCTAAGAACCATTATTTTATTTGATTAATGTTTGACACCAATGAATTATAAACACCATTATTTTATTTTATTAACGGTTGACACCAAGTTAGAAACCAACTTGGAATTAAACCCAATTCGGAATTGACTTGGTAAATGGAATAAAAGGACTTAAATACTTTGGAAAACTTTCAAATTGGAGGCTTAAGATGAAAATTTTAGGTTGTGTTTATAGTCAAAATTTCATCATTTCGACTTGGTATACTCAATAGAACAAAAATTGGGAAGAGATGAGGTCTTCAATTTTTAATTATCAAGAACCTATGTTTTGAGACCTAAAATCAACTTTTTACATTAAGTGGTTGCAATCAAAATTGATCGCATTAACTTGGTCTACTCATTTTTGAAAAAATTGGAGAAAAATGGGTACTTCAATTTATTATGATAATAATATATATTATCATATTATAATAATAATTATTATTATAGTTTATAAATATTATATACATTAATATAATAATAAATTAATCATTTTTTAAATTTGGCTCTGTTGCCATGTTTTTATTGGTAAATTTTGATTGGTGGAGAATGTTGGCAAGAATTTTTTTAAGGTTTGGTTTATTTTGAATTTTTAATGCATGTCAACACAACTACATTAGAAATAAATTTTTGATCAAATCATGAACAAGTATTTGGAAAACTATATAATAACACCCTTTAAAAGAATATTCCAAAAAAATACATGTTAAACTTTATAGATGTTAGAATAATAAGTGAAATCAAACACTTTGATTGAGTAATAATATATAATATGTGAAATAAATCACTAGATTACATTTATATTAATATAATTTATAGATTTTTTTCATATCCCATTGATGTTTATTTTTGAATTTATTTATGATCTAATATGGTTTAATAGATCTAATTTTATTTCACGTTGTTTATATTATGTTGTATAACATCAATGTCTCTTACATTTGGAGAGGATGACTAAGTGGATTTGTTTTCAAAAGGCACCAAAGTTTTATAAGGAAGATTGTATCCAATTAGGAGGACAATAAATTGTAGTGATGTTATAAGAGGATTTTTTGTTATCAATGTTAACATGGTATTAGATGGAAAATTATAATTTCCATTTTTAGTTGATGAATTTGAAACTTTGGTAGATGTTGAGAATAAAGGATAATGCATTGCCTAGGAAGAGAGAGAATCGTCAAAGCACATAGAATCAATGATTCCACCAATTCATAATGATCACATAAATAGTGACTCAAAGGATGATAGTGATATCATTTAACTAGAGATATATTGAAGCAATGACATTGAAAACACCATCAATACAGGGCCTAAAGATATAAATAATTTTGCTACAAATAATGTGGTTATCAAACACAAATGTTCTTGTAGAAATGACAATATAGTCTGAGGGTAGGGTCAACTTTAAGAGCCCTTATAAAAAATTCCCTTGAATTTTATTGGTGAATATATATATATATATGTGTGTGTGTGTGTGTGTGTGTGTGTGTGTGTGTGTGTGTATATATATATATATATATATATATATATATATATATATATATATATATATATATATATATATATATATATAAAACTATTTCACAGGCATGGCAAATTTTCAAGGTGTGTTGGCAAATTTGCTAGTTTTTTTAATTTTTCCATACAACCATTTGGTTACACCATGGGACCAAATGAAATCTATAACTGATCAACTACATTTTAAAATCAAATTGTAAAGGATAATAAATTATATTAGAATGAAACTAAATGGAAAATCTTACCATTTAGTTGTATTATGTAACTATCTAAAAAAGGTTATCATTCAACTACACTATGCAATCAACCAATGAAGGTTGTCATTTAGTTGCATTGTGAAACTGATCAAAAATACTTATTGTTCATTTACATAATGCAATTGAACACCAAAATTTGTCGATTGGTTTCATAATATATCCAAATGGTGCTTGGTGTCATTCGATTGGATGGTGTAATTGTTTAGTTGCATATGTAACTGAATGCATTGGTTATCATGTAGTGGCTTTCCCATCACTTATAAATATACCTTTTTCCCTCATTTTTATACTTTTGCATAGTAATTTTCTCATTCTCTCTCATTTTTTCATAATAATTCACCTATGGCTTTGACAGGATACAACAATGACATAAATTTCACACATAAATATGTTTTCAAGAATTTATTATGCCCTGATATTTTGAGACTACTCCAATAGCTAGACACATACTATGATTGGTTTCTAAATTTAATTATGGGGGCCTTGTCTATATGCCATAGTATAAAACTAACATAATTTTGATAAAATATATAATGTCTTACTATGACAATAGTGAGATAAGGTTCAATGTCAATGTCTACTCCAAATTAGTATAATTTGGTACCTCACCTTTTAACATCCATAATTTGACAGGGCTTCCACACCATAATGCCAACCCTATCACCATAAAAGTGATGTTGATTGATGATGGAAAAAATATTTAGAGTCTATCTATAATTGTAGATTGATCCAACCAATATGTATATCATTGTTTTTTAAATTTAAAATTCAACCTTTTGTAATTTGTCATCAATTTTTACTAATTGTATATTTTTTGACTTTCATTGCAGATAGTTAGATTAAAGGGGGGGGTCTAAGTTTATAAAATATCAGACCCATTTATAAAATTCATTGTTCAATTCTTCCTTGGAAGAATAGTATTATAGGGAATACTAGGATACATTCTCTTTTGGGTTGTTGTTTACATTCTTTATACTCTTTCAAGTTTAAAATATGACTGGTATACATTTATTTCCACTAGGATTATATTATAATTAAATTATGCTTTTTATAATCAGAGTTCTACAATTTTTTGTTCAAATTTTATTCTAGCCTTGTACTATAAGGCCTTGTATGACATTCAAAAAATATCAATTCTAATTGTGATTCATCTAAAATGAGCACAAATTCTT
The DNA here is from genome assembly GCA_037957365.1 of Torreya grandis. Taxonomy (NCBI): domain Eukaryota; kingdom Viridiplantae; phylum Streptophyta; class Pinopsida; order Cupressales; family Taxaceae; genus Torreya; species Torreya grandis. The sequence continues at coordinate 195,166 of JARHVA010002996.1, read as the reverse complement.
TGTCTACTGATGAGTAGGAGATTAGTTTAGCATTCAAATGAATCACCTAAATAGTTTAGTTTATAAATTCTTACAAATTTAAGCCATGATATTTCTTTGCTTATTATAGGTAAGACTTCATGTATTTAGCACATGAAGACAAGCTTCTTCAAAAGGACATCATGCCCTTGAAGGTTCTAGAGATTCTAGGTCTACAAAATCATTGTTTCATTCATTTTTAATTTCCAAATGTCTAAGGCCTTCTTTCGAATCATGTCCACATGCAAGTTATCATACTTTCAAATTTCAATGATAAATGATGCATCATGAAAATTTAAATTTTATATTATTTTATTTATATCTTTAATTTTTGTAATTGACTCTGAATCCATTGAACTTGAACTTAAAAGAACTCAACAAACCCCAAAATTTAAAGTGCCATAGTTTTATGGACCACTTTTTAAAGGTTTTTTACATTCTAACTTTTGGTTTTTGAATTGTTGTTTCTTAAATTATAGATTTTATTGACTGAATGATTACCTTTTATAGCTAAAACCACTATTGTGACTCCAAATATGACATGTATATTGGAGGACATACTCTCTCCAACCACAAGTACTAAATGTTAAATTTCAAATTAATATTAAGTTTTGTTTTTTAATTTACCCTTTTTAAATATAATTCATTTTTGTAGGGCATCCTCAATATATAAGGAAAAGTATGTCACCACCACCACCACCAACCCAAATTTACATAAGGGAGAAAAATATTTCATTTCCAGCATAAAATAGAGGAACATTGTAATTATAATGTTCTGACTTCCCTAATTTCTATATCGAAGGTGTGTCTAATGCACATGGATTAGAATGTTTAAGTCATATTGATATTGGTGAGGAATATCTAAGGATTTAAAGTGGAGATCTCAATACTAGATCTTTTAATCCCCATGATTTTATTTATGTTCCAAGTGTACCTACTTAGGATGCACCTTGTACCTCTTCACCCCATAGCCCACCAACTAAAAACCATATTGAGTTGTTAGAAGTTGATTTACTAATTTTCCATTGAATAATTTATTGTCAGAAAGTATAATTTCAAATCTTAAAGAGGGTGTTATAGATGAGTTGAATGCTATAAAAGTATGAGAGTTAAGGGTGAAAGTGTTAATCAAAGAAATAAATGCTCGTTATCATATCTACTCCCAGAGAGCCATTTTTTTCATTAATTCAACATGAACCCACAAAGATTGACTTTTTATTCAATCAAGCTAAATTTGGGTCAATTTTAGTTTCTAATGATTATAATGACAATATTTTGAGTATTACATTATACAAGTTGGAGAATTTAAATGCTAAATCCCAAGCATACTTTAATAAATGGGCAAGAAACATAAACCTTGTCATCATTGAAAATGTGGAGAAATAAAAAGCTTTGGTAAATTATTATCATTTTTAACAAATATTTTATAGTTATTGTAGTTTTTATCTAACTAGCATACATATCTTAGATAAATCTATGCAAAAAACACTGATATATATCATTCTCACACTCACAATTCAATATGATATAGGTGCCTCAAAGATGATATCTATTGGTGTATTTTACATAGATTTATCTAAGATATATATGCTAGTTATATTCTATTATATCATTTTTTAAGTCAAATATTTGTTATTGAATGAAGAGATTGACATAAATTAATATAAGAAAAGTTGCGAGAAATTTTTTAGTTCTTGATATCCAAAGAATCAAGCATTTTATTTTTATTTTCTTAGATATTAAATCCAAAATTCCTCAATTAATAAGAAAAAAGACAAAACATTAATATAAAATAAATGGTAGGTCGAACTAAGTTCATTATGATTGTGATTGTATTCTGCATTTAGATATGTTGTATGATTTTATAAGTTATTTTGGACCTCACTATCTTTTTTGATTTTATTTGTATTTTATAATATCAACTTTACATGAATTAAATAATTATAAATTTAAATAAATAGACTTTTTTTTGTTTTAAAATAAATAAAATTATCAAAATAACAAACATGATTTTTTTTTAAATTTTAAAGTAAATAAAATTACGATAATAACAAATATAATTCACCTATCGTAGGTAGGTTGGTAAATAAATAAATAAAAAAAATCTTTTATTTTAAAGTAAATAAATTTACCAAAATAATAAATATAAAATAAATAAATAAATAATTTTATTTTAAAGTAAATAAAATCACCATAATAACAAATATAATTCACTTATCATATATTTCAGCATGGTAAATAAATAAATTATTTTATTTTAAAGTAAAAAAATTACCACAATAGCAAATATAAAATAAATAAATAATTTTTTTAATTTTAAAGTAAATAAAATTACCACAATAACAAATATAATTCACCTAACATATATTTCAGCATGGTAAATAAATAAATTCTTTTATTTTAAATTAAATATATATTTTTATAATAACAAATATAATTCACCTATCAATAACTATATAATTAAAAGTTGGCTTCTAATTAATTATTAATTACACTCTTCCACTATAGGGAACACCTATCAGTGTAATTATATTATATTTTTTAATTGTAGGCAAAATATGAAAATCTAAAAAATGAAGCCTAGGTCCTCAATGTGCATTTGAAAAATGCATGAAAACGATTAAATACTACCATTGCATTCAAAGAAAATTTTCTTTTATTAAATAAATAGAACAATACACTCAACAAAATAATTAAGGAACACAGAATGGACCCTGATATTTTATTGAAGCAAAAAACATATCCATATCCAAGTCTCCTTCAATAGGAGATGTAATGAATGAAGAAAGAGAATATATTTCTATTATTAATTTTACTGTAGAGGATATTTAAATGAAAGGCATATTAAAGGATGACATAGAGGAAGGGGAGGTAGAGTTTTAAAGGATGGTAGTGAACAAGTGGATGATGGGTCTTTTAAAAAAATGACATTTTATGATGTTGCAAACTGTTTATTATGTTTCAAAAGACAATGTTATGTTTTAAACACCAAAAACACCAATTTGAAATGTAATGTTAAGTTTCAATTTTCAAACAACATTTTATATGTTTCAAATACTATTATTTTACTAAGTTATGGTTCATTTTAAATCTTATATGAATTGAATTGACTATACTAGTGTTGTATATTCTAAGTTAATGTAGTTTAAACAACATGGTGATGTGGATTGCAATTATTTTTTGCTATGAATTTGGATTGAGCATCAATTTGAATGTGATGTGGTTTCATCTTATCCAATTATGATCATGCAAAATTTTGTGTTATTTTAAGTTTTAATTACGTTTCTTAGTTATTAATAACATTATATTTAGTGCCAACCATGGTTATAGATAATGGAAAAGCTTTTATTATGCATTTGATCATTCAATTTAGTTATTAGTCTATTTTTTTGGGAATTGAACATGTGTTTGTATAGACTTATTATGGATGTGGAGTCTAGGAAATAATTATGGTTTGCTTCTTTGGTCAATGGAAAATTTATTGATCTCTTTGACATCAACTGAGTAAAATGTTTGGTTCTAATTTGAAGTTAGTTTTGAATAATTTTTTTGCATGATTATTTAATCCAATTTAATTATGAAAGTATTTCTTGGGTTGTTATTCTACACTTGAATCTTAATCAATTTAAAATTATTGATATCAGTTATAATGATGTAGGGGTTCAATAAAGTATTTTTTATTCTCAATTAGGTCTTGTTGTTCAATAAGCTTATAGACTTCTTTTGTCTTGGTATTTGACTTTAATATTCATAATTTAAAGCTATAGTTTAATTTAAAAATTACTAATATTATGTTAAAATATCAAATTTATGTTTTTTTCAAAAGTAATAAAAATACATATTTAACAATACCATCTTAAAAATGCAAATAATTTTTGACCCATTTGAAGAACCAATTACATAAAAGGGAAAGTTGCATGGACAATGGATTAAGGTATGGAAAACATCTATTAATAAAATTACAATGCTATCAATAATTTTTATGAATTAAATATTTCAAATGTTTTACAATAGTAAAAAGGATATGAAATTATATTTTAGAAAATGATAATTTCAATCAAACTAAAACTAAAACTCAGATAGCTGAAACAATCCTAAACAAACTTTCTCATCATAAGTGAAATTGTATCTATCATGTCAGCTCCATATTTAGTGTCAATATTTACATCTTTTCTATTGGTCACCATATTATTGATGCCTCTTATTTTAGTAAGAGAACTCCATGTTGCTAGAGCTATTTCATAAGTAAACATGTCCACAATATAATGTGAAACATACAATCTCAAACATGTCTCTAAATTTTTATCCAATCTATTTTAAATTTTTGACTTAATGAAAGATAATGCACTAAATACTCTTTCATCTTTCAGTGAGACAAAAATCATTGTTTGACAAAGTTCATATAATCATAAATATTCACTAATATTTTCCTGTAGGATGCTACTAGGATAAAGTTTTTTCCATAACCTTGTAATTACATCATTTTATATTGGTTCACTTAGACACTGATATTGATCAACCATTATAATTCAAAAATATGTTGACTAAGATGTCAGTAAATATTTTCATAAAATACATTTAATTTCAACTCCATTGACCTTTACAAATTTATTGAAATTCTTAATAAGAGAACCCATGTACTTTTTGAAATAAATTGTTCATCAGTTGTGGATCGTTATCACTATTCTAAAATATGGGATTTAAAATTTCCATCGCGTCCAACAAATCATCCCTTTGAAAATGATCTCTGATCTTAGCATATAATTTTTGTAAAATTATTCTCAATTTTATCCTCTTTTCACATAAAATAGTATTGTATATAAAATGTGTTATCGGTAGTTCTTCAATTTTAGCTCCCATAAAATCGAGTCTTCTGTAGAAAGTATGAATTGGTATATCCTTGCCATTAATGAAAACACAAAGATGATCATTGATATCAAATTTCAAATAGATTTTAGGGTTTTTTAAATCTATCAAAAATTTTCAACTCCTAAAAAATGGTCCTTAAAATTTTTCATTCATTATGTATAATATATCTAGAGATTAACATACTCATTTTATCAACCATATGAAGTCAACAATATATATATATATATATATATATATATATATATATATATATATATATATATATATATATATATATATATATATATATATAGATCTCTCTCTAGCATGTTTCATTAGAAAATTAATTTATTTAAACATGGAGAGAATTTCACATAATGTTAGTAATGTTTCCAAATATATTAAATTTTATAGATTTTTTTTTCCTTATCAAATTTCATATTATATTTATACTTAAAACCTACTAATGATGGATATTCTTCAAAAAAATTACATGCCAGTTCATACATAGAAACCCATCTTGTATTAACATATTTCAATAATTTTTTACCTTCAGTCACTCCTATTAACTTTTTTTGAAACTCTAAATTTTTTTTTGAACTACTTGACATATAAGCATGCAAGTCACGAATGAGATCTTCCACTTTTATGAATTTACCAAAGTTGTTAACAATTTTGTATGCAAGATTCATTCTATGAGCCATGAAATGAATCATAGTCATATATGGGACAAATCTTGTTTGAAATTTGTTAGGAACCCCAAGGAAGCACCATGGATTACCAAATACAAGCAACTAAATATGAGAAATCAAACCAGAATCACAAAGTAACTAGAATTCAGAAACAACACAGAATATGAGAGACAATACCCAATTGTATTAATACTCATCCAAAAAAGAATACAATAAAGAAGATGCCACTTCTTCTTCACACCTCTCAGAGGCTTTCCACACCTCAAGTGTACAGTAATTCTTTCCTCAAAGCTCTCTCTCTTACGGTCCCAACACACAACTCAAACACAGAGTTGGTGTTCACCTCCAACCAGTCAGTATCCACTACTACCAGTACACAAGTGCTCCACGCACTCCACAAGTGCTCCATGCACTCCAAGTACTCAATGTACTCCAAGTAGATCTCCCCTGAACTTGCAAAAACTTGAAACTCAAATGATCTTACTTATGGAAGGAACTTCCTTGCCTTCCTCTTTGCTCTATAACCAAGTACATACTGTACTCCAAGTAGATCCTGCCTGATCTTGCTTTCTATTGTCTTGTTGTCACCTTGATTCTACTGCCACCTATAGATCAACTTGGTTCTGCACACCTGCAAACCTTAGACCTCTCACACACATACACTTGTAGATCAATGATCTTACTTACCATGTAGATCTCCAAATGTGGCCTTGTACACCTACCAACCAAGATCCTACACACCTGAAGAACCCTTCTGATTCTCCAAAACTAGCACCCACACTTGGCACTGTTGTGGAACTAGGAGGAACACCCTTGCTCACTTCACACACAGAAGGAGCTAACTTTGCTCAACTCAAACTAGCACCCCTTACAATACAGCCCATGAGTCTATTATATAGATCTCATGCAAACAATAATTAGACATCTAATTACAATAATTAGATCCGCAGCTTCAAGTCTAAAATTGGCTCTTAACATGCAAACACTTGATTCGTTAACAAATTGTTCATGCAACTAACAGTTCTGAAACTGCACAGGCGATCGACGTCGATCCCTGTTAGGCCAGAGATGACCGACGTCAGTCGATACTTGACCGATGTCGGTTGCCTTTCCCACTGTATATGACTAACGTCGGTTGATCAAACCGATATCAGTTTCCCTACAACTTAGCAACCTCTCAACAACCTCTTTCCCTGTTTGCATTAGTGAAGATTTTAGCTCCACAACCTAACAATCTCCCACTTATAGATAAATAGCTGCATTGTACCTGTACCTATACCCCATCTAATCTATTTCCTGGCTTGTATCCCTCTTCAAGATCAATCTTGAAGACCAACCACCACACAACCTGTGGTGCATCTCCTGTCATCTGAGTAACCTGCCACATCTAAACCTACAAACCCATGTATGAAGTCCTGACCCTGCATAACATGTATACTTGATGCTGGTCCCTCTCAAATACCTGAGAACCCACTTCCCTGAATTGGCTCCTAACTCTCTGACAACACCCACTGCTTGGGCAAACTCAGGTCTATACCAGACCTCATGTGATTTTAGACACTGAACTATCTAGCCCTTGGTGTGCTCCAGTTCTACATCCTGCATATTAAACCTCACCAACACGTGATTCACATTAGCTCCCACTAGAGACAAAATCAACCTATGATCTTCCATGTCTCTCATGCCAAAGAATTTCACTACTCCAAATTCCTCATGACATGCCACTAAACTAACCTTACCCTTAGCTCAGTAAAACCATGTATGTATAAACCTGCTAGCTAGCATACCATACACATACAGTAACAGGATAATGTTGCAATCATCATCCACCTGGTAAGACAAACATAATGGTTACACTGACATTAACTAAAGCCCTGCTTTGTCATCCACCTGTCAAAACCTGTACCACTGTCCTGCAACTTCTTCAAGACCATATGACCTGGCCTTCCATCTCACGTGTCTATTATCTCTATTCTTTAACTAAGGTATCTATTCGTCTTAGTGCTTTCATACCAGCTGGCAACCCTACCAAATCTCCCATTTGGTTCTGCATCCTGTTCATGCCAAGCTCCCACTGTTTCCTAGATCCTTCCTACTCTGTAGTGAGCAACAAGTATAAAGAAGAGGAACAATGAATTTGAGGCTTACTTACACTTTCAGTCCTCCCCATGGGCATTTGAGACTCCTTGACAACTTGCTATCTACCTAAAATCCATCTCAGTGACCGACCTCAGTCACCACATAGTCTGCATCTAACCGACGTCAGTTTCATGCGACTGTCCAGGTCACTAGCACCGGTTATTCTATCGACATCGGTCTCCACCTGCCCGATACCACCGACTTCTCTAGTCTGCACATGACTGATGTCGACACCTATCTGTTCAACGTCAGTTACCTTTGACTGACGTCGGTACCTATGTTCGCCTGTGAGTGATGACTTTTTACCTGTGAGATCTTTTGAATCAATCCCACATCCAAACTACCCTACTCAAAAGTATCCAGCCCTATCCACTGAACTCTGTCTATCATCTCCTCCAAGAACACCAAGGCTTTCCAGTTCTTAAGTTTATCAAATACATCAGTCTTCCTTTTCTTGTAATAAATCCAATCCTTTTTTGTAGCATCCCACTGCTCACAGAAATCTTGGTCTATGCTCTCTGAAGCTGATCTCTTACCATCTGACTTAAGAACATCCATTCCCTTCTCACTTATGTGACCAAGCCTACAAAGCCACACCTATGCAATATAAGTGGAATCAATAATACAAGCAAGTAGATAAAGAGTACCTGCTTTCTTACCACATGCTAATTCAAGTGCATCCATTGTGAGAGTTCTTGTGCATCTCTCATCACCCAACTTTCTTGAAGCAATTAGCTACATCTTCAAGACTGGGACCTGCATGACCTTCTTCAACACCCATGTGTTGGCCACCTACAATTTCAGCAACACTTCTCCTTTGCCAATACTATGACAAGGCTCACCAACCCCTCTACTTGGGGCTGCATGGAAAGAGGCAACAGAATCTATTAACTAAGATTCAACTTTATCCAAGAAACATCCCAGAGCATTCTGTGTAACAACACCTGCAACATCTGCTTCTTCAGTTCCTTCATGTTGATTTGCTATCAACCAATAATATTTCTTTACCTATTCTTTCTTTCCATAACACCGTAATTGACCATTCATGCTTTTCAATTTCTCCATTCTTAGTGTACTTTCTTCTGCCATTGCTATACTCCCACTCAATCAAAAACCCTTGAGAGTGACCTATAACCAAACACAAACCTGCTCCCTGCAACCTTAGCTCTGATACCAACTATTAGGAACCCCAAGGAAGCACCATTGATTACCAAATATAAGCAACTAAATATGCAGAATTAAACCAGAATCACAAAGTAACTAGAATTCAAAAATAACACAGAATATGAGAGACAATACCCAATTGTATTAATACTCATCCAGAAAAGAATACAATAAAGAAGATGCCACTTCTTCTTCACACTTCTCAGAGGCTTCCCACACCTCAAGTGTATAGTAATTATTTCCTCAAAGCTCTCTTTCTTACGGTCCCAACACACAACTCAAACATAGAGTTAGTGTTCACCTCTAACTAGTCAGTATCCACTACTGCCAGTACACAAGTGCTCCATGCACTCCACAAGTGCTCCACGCACTCCAAGTACTCAATGTACTCCAAGTAGATCTCCCCTGAACTTGTAACAACTTGAAACTCAAATGATCTTACTTATGGAAGGAACTTCCTTGCCTTCCTCTTTGCTCTATAACTGAGTACACACTATACTCCAAGTAGATCCTACCTGATCTTGCTCCCTGTTGTGTTGTTGTCACCTTGATTCTGCTGCCACCTACAGATCAACCTGGTTCTACACACCTACAAACCTTAGACCTTACACACACATACACCTACAGATCAATGATCTTACTTACCATGTAGATCTCCAAACGTGGCCTTGCACACCTGCCGACCAAGATCCTACACACCTGAAGAACCCTTCTGATTCTCCAAAACCAGCACCCACAATTGGCACTACTGTGGAACTAGGAGGAACACCCTTGCTCACTTCACACACAGAAGGAGATAACTTTGCTCAACTCAAACTAGCACCCCTTACAATATAGCCCATGAGTCTATTATATAGATCTCATGCAAACAATAATTAGACATCTAATTACAATAATTAGATCTGTAGCTTCAAGTCTAAAATTGGCTCTTAACATGCAAACACTCGATTCATTAACAAACTATTCATGTAACCAATAGTTTTGGAACTGCACAGGCGACTGACATCGGTCCCTGTTAGGCTGGAGATGATCGACATCGGCTGATACCTGACCGATGTCGGTTGCCTTTCCCATTGTATATGACCGACATCGGCTGATCAGACCGACGTCAGTTTTTCTGCAACTTAGCAACCTCTCAACAACCTCCTTCTCTGTTTGCATCAGTGAAGCTTTTAGCTCCACAACCTAACAAAAGTGAACATAAAGACCATTTCTATGTCCTTGCATTATTGATGCACCATCACCCCTAATACACACCAACTTGGTAGTGATTGCATAATCATCTATTTCATCTTTATCTCTCAAATTAGAAACAACCAGTTTATGAAGGTTTTCAATATTACAATTTTCTACTATTTTATGAATAAATAATTGATGAGGTTGTCTTGTATAGTTATTAAAAGTATGAAGATTCTTGCAAACCCATGATGTGTTAATTATTTTGACCTCGTTAATGGATAGTAAGATAAATAATGAATTTTAAACTGTTTCTTTCAAATCCTCCTTCTCAACTATTTCTTGACATTTTGCCATTTTTTAGGCATTGTTATCCGACCAATGTGATTATGAAATATTAAGAGATTTATTATGTTAAAATAAAATATTAGAATATAAAAAATTATAAATAGGTCTAACCTTTTTTAAAATGTGGTATACAATAGAGAATTGTATATATTTGGCCTTTAGATTGGACTATATAAATTTTCCAAATTGAGATTTGATTGGTCCCCCTTTCTCTACAAGGCTTTATTGATATTTTTGATCATTTTCATACTCATGTGCATATATTACACACATGTAATATTATTTATATTTTTCTATCTCTATGTTCTTGTTGTTTGTCCATCTGTGTGCTTCCTGAACACATATTTTTACATAATATTTCTCAATTGTGTCCAGCTTAAGTTGTATTCTATGTACCTTTCCTAGTTCACAACTACATATTATACATCTACATTATTTTAGAGTATCATCACCATTTTTAGGTTCTACAAGTTTAATGAAGGGAAATTTTGATGCCCTATCATCCTTAAACAACCTTCTAATTGTCTATCTACTTCTCTTCTGTTGCAAAGATTTTTGAGTGGAATTTTCAACTGAACTTGGTGTTTGATGAGAAACATAAATCTCTTTTGGTAGTTACATTTCATCATCATTGTCATCGATATCTAGAGGATCATCTTTGTGTATGGCATGTCATCATCAATAAAATTTTTAGGGGGTGACATGTCATTGTGATTAATTATTTCTTATGAAATACAATCATTATGAGTGTGTATTTTCACATGTAAATGTGTTTTGATATTATTATTGATAGTTAAAATCAATCTACTAAAAATTAAAAAAATATTAATAAGTACCTATATTTTGAGTGCATGGTAGTTGCACGAGATTTTTAATTAGGTCTCTAAAATAAGATAATATGCTCAATTTTCCTAATAATTGGCCTATCCTTTTAGACTTACCATTGTATGCCATGATGAGTGATGTAGATAGATGATTCTAGCATGATGTAACTAAATGGTTGTTAAAGGGATACCATCAACTAGACACGGCTAGAATACAACCATTTGGTTACAACATGGATGCACCCATTCAGTTGAAGTAAGGATATAATCATTCAATTTTAGTAAAGATACAACCAAATGATAGAAATGTAAATGTAACCATTTAGTTAAAACTAGTTGGTGGTGGTGTGGTTGTGAGTGATCGATGTAGAAATAATGTATCCATTTAGTTTCACTAATTTTTGGTATGATGCCATTTGGTTGTTTGTTTTATATCATTAGGTGGTTACCTTTACTAAAATTATAATTTGATGGTTACCCATAGAATCATATTTACTATATATAAAACAAATTGGATGGTTAACTGTGAAATTATTATAAAGTTTAGCAAGTCAACCTAGAAAATAACTTACTTTCTAAAATTTTAGGTGACACAAACCTATGTAATGGCCCTCTAAAATAATCAAAATCAAATTAAAAAAAATAATATTCATGAATTAATAAATATATACTACTAAAATTTACCCTAGTCCAGGGTTTATAACTCATGTGCTAGAATATCATAAAATTTATGGAGAAATATTAGGACCCTTGAATTTTGATGTAATGGTAAAAAATGTCATAAATTATTGTTATAAATGCTCAAACTTGTTAAAACCCAATAAATTAATAGCTTGGATAATTAAAAAGTTGTGTTTCTATGAAATAAAAAATGCCCTAATGGTTAAAGGAAGTGATCAATCAAATGATCCATCCCTTGTATGTGGTGATGAACATAATTTGAATTTTAGATGTGTTGGTGTCAAATTGATCTATTTGTGCTCATCTACAATCAAATATATTACAAAGGGAATAATTAAAAATGTACTTGAAGGTGATATGGTTCAATTTAAAGGATTGTATGTCAATACCTTTGGTGTACATATATAGAGAGTGTTCAACCCTCCTTGCATAATATGCTCCCTATTAGAAGGATTTTTCATACAATGGTCTTCTTAGAAACTAGAAAACATAAATGGTTCTCCCATGGATCTAAAATTTAAATAAGTCCCATAATATGTTGAGGTCAACATGTGGAATGCATTAGAAGATTAAAAACCTTAGTTGGTATATCTAGTTCCTTTTTATGCCACTAATTAAAAGCATTCCCAAAAAGTGATCAAAAGGGGCTCCAATGCTCAAAAACATCAAAAATTGAATTCCACTCTATCAAGTTCATCATATATAAAAGTTTATGATGATACAAAATGGTCAATGTTTTTGGATGAAATGGAATTTTTGAAATATTATTGCTACAAATTAGACTGTCTCAAAAATTTACTTATTCTTTTAGTGAAATTTATATGGTGCTAAAAGAGAGCCCTGAATGAAGGGTCCAGAAGTAAATTTGTGTTAGATGCATTAAAAAAAATTCCATATTTAATGTGGGTGAGGAATCTATGAAAATACATAAAATAAAATTTAATGGGATGGGATGTCATCATAATATGTGGCAAAAAACTTATGGGTGCCCAAGGAACAACTTATACAATCATAAATCTAATTAGATAAGTGGTGAGAGGCGTGCAATAAATGGTAACACTAAAAAAGAGAAATAAAGGTCAAATAATTATACAAAGATTATTTACATATCAATAAACATTGAGCTAAATTCATACATTTCTCCATATTTGACTCAATCTATAGGACATGATGGAATGAAAGCTCCTCAAATACCACTTACTACATTCTATATCCATAATTTAATGTAAAATAAGTGTAACAAGGATCTCAATTTTCTAAACCTTCCTCATGTGTTGCAACCAAATTTTAATAGGATAATGGAAAAAAATCAACATGTTTCAGTTGTAAATAAAAATTTCTTCACCAAATATGATGAGTTTACAAATATTTATATCAAATTTAGATCCACAAAATTCCCACAAGCAATATTAAAACTTGAAGAGGAATAAAAACAGTATATTGAATACAAAAAAAAATTCATACACATTAATATTCCCATAGATTACAAGAAGAAAAACAACCTTAAGGATTCTTAAGCATTATGCATGATAAAATGGACAAAATGAAAAATTCCACACCACGTAAGGGCAAGAAAACTAAGTAAATAAATAATGTTATGAACCTCCCAATTACTTAGATGGTATGCTCACACATAGACACAAGACTATGGGTTTTGGTCACTTTAGCATACAATTTGTTGAACACAGATAAAATTATACAATCACATCATTGACTTTGTGCGTCATGAAGATTTCATAATTAGTCACTAATAAAGATGGGGATTTATTGTATAATAGTAGTGGATCATCAAAACATTCATATCATGATGTATTATTACAAAATGAAGTGCATGAAAAATATAAAAGGTAAAAATATAAATTTTGTCCATTCTAAAGCAATAGTGTTGCTATTTTAAATAGTTCATTCAAAAACACCCACCAATATTCTAATTTCAACTAGATAATGTTTTGAGTGATAAAAAGAATCTTACCCTATTTCCATTTTCATCCATGCTAAAAGAAATAAGGGTATTCAATATTATGTGTGTAATATTCCATCCAATGGGACACACTCATGAGGATATAGATGGGACTTTTAGAATATTAACAGCATCATTATGGAAATTAGACACATTTTCTTTGCCACATATCATGGACATATACATAACATGTCAAGAGGGATAAAATACATTCACCCCTTATCTTATTGATAAAGTGTATGAATTCAAGGACTTTATGGATCCATACTTTTTGGATGGAAACCAAAAGATAGTGGGTATTAATAAACCTAAGATTTTTAGGTTCCATGTCATGGATGGCATATTAGTGATGGAATATAAAGCAATAATAAAGGATATGTAATGGTCTCTTCCAATCCCAATCTAGCATACAAAAGATTATGGTGAGTCAAACTTGATAAAAGAGAAACCTCCTATGGCACATTTCATAGAACTCAAAGAGATGGAAGATTTTTAAAATGGACTAAAAGTATATGTTTAACATTTGGGAAAAAGTGCATCGTGCAAAGGTAGAGAATATTGTATTCCAAATATAATATATTGGGAAAATGTTTTATGTTATTTGGATAGATCATTCATAAATTTTAGTAGGATGTTCTATGATTTTTTTTCCACAAAAATACAAGATAAAGAAGTATACAACCAGATATTAATCACAGCTACAAATTTTCACAAGGAAGACTATATTAATCTAAAGATACCAAGTAATATGATATTTATGTTGGGCCTATTTGTCAAAGACCTAAAGAAGAATTCAATGCATTTATGGATGTGTATGTGGGACATATGATACTAGTATGGCAATAAATGAAAATAAAAATTATGTATGGTACAGGCATATGGGGATATTTACCTTAAACCAGAAGGTAATAATTTGGCTAAAAAGATGAGGATTCAATATTTGGAAACTTGTAGGGAAAGTGAAAGGTGAAAAATTGTATCAGGATTGTTAAAGGCTAAATAAAACATGGACCAAATCAAATGAAAATAAATAAGAGATTGATGTGGACAGTATCATCTTAGCATGGACACTAAAACAATATGGAAAGTAGGGTCAATTAATATACTAATAAAGGACACAAGGACACTAAATTATAAATTGAATTATTTGAATGAAGAAATGAACGTTACATTACTTGGTGAAATTATTGAAGATGATAAATTAATATGTACTATCATCTTGGATTGAGATGTGGTTTTATTATAAAACATGCTCCAATAAGGCCTTACAATTAATTTACTATTGTTCAATATGAATGGAAGATTAATATTTATTTCATTTATTTATTTGACATTAATACATTTGGAAATACATTAATGGGAGAGATAAACATTGGTCACACAAGGAGCACATTGAATTATTTATTTCATCAAATTATTTAGCATTGATAAAATTTTCATTATTATCACCATCTAAATTTGATGGAGTCACACAAAATTTAAGTGATTTTATTCCCTATTTATCAAGTTTAATGGACCTATATTAGGTTTAGTTCAAACATTAAGTTGATTACACTTATAAATCTTGGTTTAGAGGATGTTTTAATATTTTATTATTGTCTTTTGTTTCAAAACAGGGTGAGAAGAGGGGTTGAAATCATATTTGAGGGTATTTTGATGAATGGTCAAAATTATTTGGTGAATTTAAAATTAATGCCTTGAATGTCCAAAAAAAAAACTAATCCCATGCAAAATCCAACCCTTTTTTTGTTATTTGATCAATAGAGGGGAAAGGAAAAAATTATCGACATGAAAACCCTATTTCTATGTAAAACACGTGGCACAATTCTTTAACCATCAAATAACAATCACGTACATTCCATGACTCTTTTATTTTTCACATACATTATAGATACATAGGATGAAATATGTTTGTTGATAATAATGTTTTGATATATTTTTTGTTAACCTAAAAAAACTATAAAATATAAACTAATAAGAATTATAGACCTAGAACATGGTAGTTGAATTTCTTGTTGCTAGACTTAATGTTATATATATATATATATATATATATATATATATATATATATATATATATATATATATATATATATATATATATATAAAATCATTGTATATGGTTTATAAAATTGTAAAAAAATATTAAAATAAAATAAAATTGTGAAACAATATTAAAATAAAATAAAATAATGTATCCTTTAAAAATAGATAAAAAAGTAGTGAAACCCCCTACACACAAGGTAAATCCTTATGTGTTTTTTACTTCTCAATGAAATCAACTCTAAACTAAAACTATGATGCCTCTAATCATCCATGGAAAGAGGGTCAATGGAGGATTTTTTGGAGAATGGGTGAGGAGGGAAAAGGGATTGACAAGCCTTTCTCCTCTCTCAGTCCCCTCCTCCCATCCTTGATCATGATGTAAATGAGCCTCCAAAGCTTAAGTTGAATTTTGTTGATGCATCATTAATATGGATTAGGGAAATTTTTAGAATTTTCAAAATCTAATTATTGTGATTGAATATAATATAATGATGTATATTTATTGCTCCACTTTTGTAAGGGAAAATGTTTTAAAACTAAGTTACTTTCAAAGTGTTTTCAAGTTGACTTAAACTTTATTAAGTCGTGCATCTTATATTTTTATATTTAGTTACTTTTTTGAATGGAGGTATCAATGTAGAAACTATTAGGTAGTACTAAGACAACTATGGGGCATTGTGTGACAAATAATAATTAAGATATAATTGGAACCTAATTTCAAACTAACTAGAATCCAATAATAGAAACATTGGAATCCAATATCACATCACTTAGAACCAATAATAGAGATATTGGATTTTGATCTCACACTATTTAAAAACCACTAATAACAATATTGAAATATAATATCACACTAGTTAAAACCAATATTAGAAATATTGGAATCCAATTTCATTAATTATAAAACTAGAATGGTAATACTTGTAGATGATTAAATCTAGATGTATATGTTAAACTAGTATTGTACACTTTCTACCCTTCAGTTTGACCTTCCTTGTAACTAAAAGGCTCAGACTCACCACCCCATGGGGTATAATTACTTATTTATTTATCAAATCATGATTAATATTATATAGATCACATATAACCATAGAATATCTAGAATATGATATATATCCTTAATTGTCTGTTACAAAGACTCATCAACTTTCATCCTTGGATAATTACATTCATAATAGGACAATATCATTGAAACTATTATCCCTATTCTAATGCAAGTGCTATTTCACTATAAACACTAAAATTTTAAAATATTATGATATGTATGGGTTATTCTAATAAGTTAGTTAAACCTTGCATGAGGATATTTTTAAAAGAGATAGTATAAATATAATTCAAAGCCAATTCATTGCTAATCTAGCATCTCTTTATTTAAGCTTACACTAAATGACTTAAAATCATCTGTAAATCTAAGCTATTCTACCATATTCCTTCCTATTTACATTCAATCATATGAATAGTCATATTACATGTTTCAAACATTGAAAGAATAATCCATGAGCCATATTTGTCAAGTTAAAATCTATATCATTACATGCATTCACATATAGAATTCTAAACTATTATTAATATACATATAAATACTTAGGGGATAAATACATATGTATGAGACCCTATTTGGATTAGTGTCTATCTAGGCAATACTCATGGGTAGAGGGGTTTTTGAGGTCAATTTGACATCTTGAGCCCACTAACCTATGTTTGACAAGGTGACCTAACCTAAGGTGGAGAGTTATGGTTTGAGATATATATAGTCAAAAAATAATTATGTACATAATCTAAAGACATCAAAAAAAAATCTAAAAACACTTAAGTGATTGATTCATAAAGCATTTAATATTCTATACATGACACTTGAAACAAAATCAAGACATGAGTGGCAACTATAGTGTCTACAGGGTGATGCAAGTGTCCCAAATAACTAAAGATAAAATTCTAAAATATGAATTTAAAATCCCAAAGATAAAAAAAACTCAAAAAATCCTAGGTGGAATTTTTAGAAAAGAGTGTATATCTATAAGAAAACACTTTTGGGAAATCGGATAGTAACATTCAATGCAAGTGTCTTAATTTGATGTAAGTGTCGAGGCCTCCAAAAATAATATTTCCAAAATCTAATGATTGTAACGTGAGCATTAGTTAACTTATTTCCACAACTATACATCTCATATCTATCTAGGCATCATTTCATAACATAAAAATTATTTCTTCTTCATGATTTTGAAATCAAAATATTATTTGGTTTTATACTTTCTATATTTAGTATTTTCATAATTTAGCATTGGAATTGAATATCATAAACTGAATTATTTAATTGGCTTAATTTTATAGGTTATATTACTCTTAAATAGCTTATTCCTTATAACCCTTAATTTAAAATAATGGTTAAACATTTGGTGAACCCAACCCTTGAGTCTTCCATGCAAATCCTATCTTGCTTTAGGGTTTTCAACCTCCTAAGGTATTTAATTATTTAATTATTTTTCCATATCTAATTTTATGGGTGTAACATAAGTGATGTTTATTCTCATTTTTTCCATAGATTTTGTGCTTTTCCTTTTGGGTGTGTTTGGATTTAAAAATTTCAAAATGAGTCACCATAGTGAAGATCCTTATAAAACTCATCCTTTAGATGCAATATTTTCATGATGATCAATACATTTATTATGATGATTTAATATCTAATAAGTAATGTGATAAAAATCATGATTTTTATTATAATTATGATAAAAAAATGGACAAATTATATAGTTAATGTTAATACAGATATTGATGATTAAATAAAGACTCTCAACACTACTTATGACTATGATGATTATTCTACATATGTCTAAAGTGAGTGTGAGGAGCTTAGTTCTCTTATGTCTACTATATTGCTTGATTTAAAACATAAAGTTGGATTTATTGAAGAAACACCAAGTGTTACATTTGTTAGTGCATTGAATAGACTTTAATGTTATAAAATGAACATGCATGAAAAGAAACAAGAGAATATTATTCCAACTTTTAAAAATAGTAGTCTTTTATGCATAGAACATTCTAAATATGTACCAATAGTCGAGTGTATATATCCTCTTTATTCTATGATGAACTTATTATAAATAATAAAAGTTTTCCTTATTTACAAAATGTTGATGATGTTACCAAAATTGAAGCTTATATATCTTCTTTAGCTTATACAAATTCAAATATTGAAAGTACTTATATTTATCTAGATCTCAATGATAAAAATGCATGTACTACTTCTCTCCCTATCATTTTAGGTTGGAAAGATGAAAATGGTAATATTATTCAAAATAATATGGATGCATGTTCTTATCCTCTTATCCCAATCTAAGATAAATAAAAAAGCATCTTTTCCAAAGGATTCATAATGATTTTTTTCCAAACCAAGTAACCTAATTCACCTAAAGATTCAAATGTTAGCTATGTTAATATTCCTTTCTCATATGATAATGATGTATCTAAGCTAGAAAATGACATTTTATATTCTATTCCTTTCTCATTGAACTCAAAAATGAAATTGAAGTTTGCATTTTTCCTTCTTATGATGATGTTTCAAACAAAATATAAAATTTTCCTCTTTCTCCCTCTACTTTTTCTGCTCAAAATCATGTTTCAATTCTAGATGAAAAAAATGAAAATACATATTGTATTCCTCTTATATGTAATGAATTTTAAATTAGTTAAGACCTTTCCCATAATAATTGTATCAACCTCCATGGCATCCAAATTTATATGATGACCTATCTTGAATCATCATGTAAAATGGATGTTCCTTTACCTAATGTTTCCAAGCCACATGATGATCCTATCTTATAATGCAAGGATGGTGGTAAATATCCTATTCTTCCTATGTTTCATATGGATGGTAAGTTACAACCTATAAGAACCTATTTAACCTATTTATCAATCCTTCCTAGTGACATTATATATATGATGACTAATATATGATATATTCAATGACAAATGATGATTCTTAAGTTTAAAGTGTTATCCCATGAGGGTACTCTTAATTATAATATCTTAGAGGACCAACCCCTTACATGAAATGTTTTTATCATCCCTATCCTTGTAATTTTTCATGCATATGTTTTACTCCTTTGATGGTTAAGGATATCCTACTAATAATTTAAAACAAATAAACTCCTTTAACTATTAGGATAAATATGGATGTTTGTCACTCAAATCCTTCATTAAGTGTAGCTCAAGAAGTGTTGAGTTGTGGAGCTAAAATATTCACTAATGAGCTAATGTGGAGGTTGTTGGGCTTACACAGTAACTAGCATCAGTTAGAACCAATCGACATCGGTTAGGGGTCGACCGGCATCGGTCATCTTCAGACCAACACCGACTTCTGTGCATTTCCAGAATTGCTATTTTTAGGAGAACAAATTTGAGCCTTTGATTTAAGAGGTGGATCTAAGGGTGGCGAATGCATGGCTCATGAACCCTAGTGTTGTAGTATACTATATAGTAAGGTTAGATCCTCATAACATGTAAAATTTAGTAATTGAGTTGATTGTAATTGATTGAGAGAGAGAGAACTCTTGAGGGAGAAAAATTTTACATTTGTGAGGTGTGAGGAGAGAGAGATTTCTTCATTGTATTTCCTTTCGAAAGAGTTTAATACAGATTGGTTGTTTCTTGTATCTCCTATTAGTTGTTGTTTCTGATTTCTAGTTACTTATTACTTCTGGTTTCAATTCCCTGTTTAGTTGTTTATACAAAAGTAATTAATTGTGCTCTAAGATCCTAACAACTGGTATCAGAGCGTGTTAGTGTTTGTTGATTATAGAATTCACTCATAGGGGTTTCTGATTGAGTGGGAGCAAAGTAATGGCAGAAAAAAGTAAACTAAGAATGGAGAAATTCAATGGCAAGAATTATCAATTATGGAGGATGCAGATTGAAGTATATTTGTATCAAAAAGATCTATATTTACTATTGGGTGGGGTTTCAAGGTAGCCCATAGATATGGAAGATGAAGAATGGAATGTTCTTGATAGAAAGGCTCTTGAATCTATAAGGTTGAGCCTGACAGCTTTTGTGTTTTCCAAATTATCATAGGTAAAGACAACGATAGAGTTAATGGATACTTTGGTAAATTTATATGAAAAACCCTCAGCTTCGAAAAAGGTATATCTTATGAAGCAATTATTTAATTTGCAAATGTAGGAAGGTGGATCTGTATCTAGTCATCTTAATGATTTCCATACAATAGTAAATTAGTTAAATTCAATCAAAATAGTTTTTGATGATGAAATTAAGGCTCTCTTAATCTTATGCTCTTTATCTAAAAGTTGGCATAGTTTGGTAATGGCAGTTAGTAATACTGCATCTGCTTCAAATATCTTGAAAGTTGATGATGTTGTTAGTGTAATCTTGAATGAAGAAATTCACAAGAAAAGCACAGGAGAAACATTAGGTAATGCTTTAAGTGTTGAAAGTAGGGGAAGGCAAAGAGAGAAGGGCAATCAAGGGAAATCAAGGTCAAAGATGGGAAGTAGATCCAAATCCAGAAATGGAAGAATAACCTGCTGGAATTATGGAAAGAAAGGGCATGCAAAGAAAGATTGTTGGTTGAAGGATAACAAAGAAAATCAGCATGAAGGTAATAAAGAATCAAAATTTGCAGGTATTGTTGCACAAGATGCTCTTATATTTTCTTTGGATAATAAAGTAGAATCATGGGTTTTAGATTCTGGTGCCTCTTTCCATGTAACCCCAAATAGAGAATTATTCAATGATTATGTCCATGGAGATTTTGGAAAAGTTTATTTAGGGGATGATGATCCTTGTAAAATTGTTGGTAAAGGAAAAGTGCAGCTGAAATTGTAGAATGGAAACACATGGGTGTTGAAGGATGTCATGCATGTACTCATCCTAAAGAGGAATATGATTTCTGCAAGAAAGTTGGGTGATGAGGGTTGCACAATAACTCTCATAGTTGAATCTTGGAAAGTTTCCAAGGGTACACTTGTATTAGCAAAAGGTAAGAGAGTAGGTACACTTTATCTATCTACTTGTATTACTGATTATTCTCCTTCTATTTTATCTACTTCAGATGTAGATGCAAAGTTGTGGCACTGTAGGCTTGGTCACATGAGTGAGAAGGGAATGAATGTTCTTAAGTCAAAAGGTAAGCTTTCAAATTTGAAAAGCATAGATCTAGATTTCTGTGAGCATTGTATTTTTGAGAAGTAGAAGAAAGTGAGGTTTTTAAAAATTGGGTCAACAAAGAAGAAGCACAAGTTGGAGCTTGTTCACACAGACGTGTGGGGACCATCTCAGGTAGCTTCTATTAGAGGATCACAGTATTATGTTTCTTTCATTGATGATGTTATAAGAAAGGTATGGGTTTATTGCATAAAGAGGAAATATGATGTTTTTGACACATTTAAGAAATGGAAAGCTTTGGTTGAGAATGAAATAGGTTTGAGATTGAAGTGCCTTAGATTTGAAAATGGTGGTGAGTAATGCAGCAATAAATTCAACAGTTACTATTCTATGATTGGAATACGTAGGGAAAGGATGGTTCCAAGGACACCTCAGCAAAATGGAGTTGTTAAAAGGATGAATAGAACAATAATGGAGCATGCACGGAGTATGAGGTTGCATGCTGGTTTGCCCTTACATTTTTAGGTAGAAGCTATAGATACTACAATTTACCTGATTAATAGAGGACCTTCTACTGTATTGGATGGCGGAATTCCAAAAGAGGCTTGGATAGGTAAAAAGGTAGATCTTTCATTTCTCAGAGTTTTTGGTTCTGAAGCTTTTGTGCACATTGATAAAGAAAATAGAAAGAAGTTGGATGCTAAATCTATGCAGTTCACTTTCATTGGTTATGGTTTTGGAGATTTTGAATTCCAGTTGTGGAATTTAGAAACTAACAAAATTATTAGAAGTTGTGATGTAGTTTTCAATGAGAAGGTGATGTACAGTGATTAGCTCAAGAGACTGAATAATTCTGAGCAGGGCAATCTTGATTTGGAAGAGATTATGATCCAAAATGAGCTCATGGGTAAAAATCATCACTCACAAAAAAACACAGAGACCAACATCAGTCAAGTGGAAATTGATGTTGATCAGGAGGAATCAACATCAATCAGGTGCAGACTGACATCGATCAGAGATGATTGGGATCGGTCACTGTCACAAGAAAATTTGGGCAGACAGCAAGCTATAAATGAGTCTCAAACACCCCTAAAGAGGTCTAAAAGGGTAATTAAACCTCCAATTCATTATTCCCCTTCTTTATACTACTTTTTGCTCACTGATGGTGGAAAACCAGAAAATTTTGATGAGGCAATGCAGGTAGAATCCAGGAAATAGTGGGAGCATGACATGAATGAGGAAATTGATTCCTTATAAGAGAACCATACGTGGGATTTGGTTGAGTTACCAGCTAGAAAGAAAGCACTAAAAAACAAATGGGTATACAGGTTAAAGGAAGGAGAGAATGGAAAAATGAGACATAAGGCCAGGTTGGTAGTAAAGGGATTTGTATAGAAACCAGGTATTGATTTTGGTGAAATTTGTTCTCCTATAGTAAAGATGACTTCTATTCAGACTGTATTGTCTTTAGTTGCTATTAAGGATTTACATCTTGAGTAGCTTGATGTTAAGACATTTGGATGAAGAGATATATATGGATCAGCCAAAAGGTTTTGAGGTCAAAAGTAAGGAGAAACTTGTGTGCAGGTTGAAGAAAAGCTTATTTGGTCTTAAGCAAGCTCCAAGACAATGGTATTTGAGGTTTGACAGGTTTATGACAGAGCATGGCTTTAGTAAATGTCAATCTGACCATTGTGTTTATTTTAATAGATTAGATAATGGTAGTTATATTATCTTATTACTGTATTTAGATGATATGCTTGTTGCAGGTTCACACATGAAGGAAATTACTGAGCTTAAGGTAAAATTAGCTCACACATTTTCCATGAAGGATTTAGGAGCAGCAAAGAAAATCCTTGGCATGAGTATTAAGAGAGACAAGAAAAATCATAGTTTGATTTTGTCTCAAGAGGATTATGTGAATAAGGTGTTGGAGAGGTTCAATACGCAGGATGCAAAATCAGTAAGCACACCTATGGCTGGACACTTCAAGTTGAGCAAAGAATAGTGTCCTAAATCACATGATGAGGTTGAGTACATGAGTAAAGTTCCATATGCTTTAGTAGTTGGGAGCTTGATGTATGTAATGGTATGTACTAGACCAGATATTGCCCAAGCAGTGGGAGTTGTCAGCAAGTTTATGGCCAATCTAAGAAAGGAACACTGGAAAATAGTTCAGTGGATTCTCAGATATTTGAGAGGGACCAGCAGTAGGCATTTATGTTATGGAGGGTCAAACACTTCTCTACATGGGTATGTAGATTTGGATATGGTAGGTGACTTGGATGGTAGGAGAAGCACCACAGGATATGTGTTCACTATTGGTGGAACGGCGGTTAGCTGAATTTTAAAGTTGTAGAAGGTTGTTGCCTTGTCTACTACAGAGGCAGAATACATTGTAGTCACAAAGGCTAGCAAGGAAATGATTTGGATGACTCGGTTCATGGAAGAGTTAGGAAAGGAGCAAGAGAGTTGTAGATTGTACAGTGATAGTCAAAGTGTAATTCATTTGGCAAAGAATTCAGCCTTTCATTCAAGAACAAAACATATATAGCTTAGGTACCACTTCATTAGACATGTATTAGAGGATGGACAGTTGAAGCTAGAAAAGATACATACGGATAAGAACCCTACTAATATGTTAACAAAGCTAGTAAAAAAGGAGAAGTTGAATCTTCATTCAACTTTTGTTGGTCTTCAAGATTGAACTTGAAGAGGGAGAAACAAGCTAGAGATGTTTAGAGGATGTTGTTGTACAAGTACAGGTGTAACTTTTTATCTTCAAGTGAGAGATTGTTGAGTTGTGGAGCTAAAAGCTTCACTAATGAGCTAATGTGGAGGTTTTTGGGCTTACACAGTAACTGGCATCGATCAGAACTAACTGACATTGGTTAGGGGTCAACTGGCATCGGTCATCTTCAGACCAACACCAACTTCTGTGTGTTTCCAAAATTGTTGTTTTTAGGAGAATAGATTTGAGCCTTTGATTTAAGAGGTGGATCTAAGGGTGGTGAATGCATGGCTCATGAACCCTAGTGTTGTAGTAAACTATATAGTAGGGTTAGATCCTCATAGCATGTAAAATTTAGTAATTGAGTTGATTGTAATTGATTGAGAGAGAGAGAGAACTCTTGAGGGAGACTTACTGTACATCTGTGAGGTGTGAGGAAAGAGAGATTTCTTCAATGTATTTCCTTCTAGAAGAGTTTAATACAGATTGGTTGTTTCTTGTATCTCCTATTATTTGATGTTTCTAATTTCTAGTTACTTATTACTTCTAGTTTCAATTTCGTGTTTAGTTGCTTCTACAAAAGTAATCAATTGTACTCTAAGATCTTAAAAAGAAGCTCTAGATTGGTTATATATCCTAAAAAATGGTTCTTTACCAACCTTTAAGAAAATTGAGGACATATTTTTATCTAATTTACATAAACATAAATTACCCAAGTTACCATTGGACCATTTGCAAACCTTAACTCAAAATGAGGATGAATCTATTCAAGAATATTATATTAGAGTTAAGGATATATTGTATTCATTAAACTACACCCCCTTGGATTGAGAATCAAAATTCATATTTAGTAAGGGTATTCTTTCTCCACTTAGAGAAAGAGTATTTTACAAGCCCTTTACTTATTTTGATACTTTATATTGGGATGTGCATAAATATGCATGTTACCTAACAAATACCAATACCAAATCACATGTTTCTTCACTAAAAGGCACACATGTTACAAATAATTCCTAAAAAACAAAACATTAAAACAAGAAGGGTCATGAGCCACCTCAAATACCTTATTATAAATCAACAATACATATGAAGGAACAAACAATAAAAGTTTTAAATGAATGATAGGAATCCACATCCATAATACCTCTTATATTTAAAACATATACCTCTACTAAAAATCAACCACTTTAGTTTGATCAACTAAAATATAAAACATATGATATATTCCATACACTATAGGATAAATAGTTTATTACTCTTATGTTAAATTATTATTATCCACCACACATATTAAAAAGGTGAAAATAAAACCCTTTTGAACTTACCATGATATTAGTGGGAATCATGAATATATATTTTTTCTTTAAATAAAAAGAATACACAACTTGTAGACAAAGGCGTTATTATATTTTATAAATAAACAACAAGGTATCCTACTCCCACTTCTTCTAGAGGTTACTTTAAGAGATTCAATACATGCCATGAAAATCATACCAAAGAACTCATAATCTATTGGACCTTAGAATAAAATCATTGGAATAAGTCTTTCTCCTAGTACACATTCTAAAACAGCTGATATCTCCTACACCAATCCTACCAAGGACCTGTTGGCTGATCAAGATCTCACTAGAGGTATAGTTGGGGGAAGAATAAAACAAAATGTTACATGATACAATCATACTTTTAAACCTATATTTACTACATGGAAATAATCAATACCTAAACCAAGTTATAAGGATACATATGAAACATGTACACTTGATATTCCCAGATATGCACTATATATTCTGTTAGAATAGAAAGCAAAAGTGTAATTACCATATGATCATTATAGTCAAGAATTTTTATTCCCAATTAGATTCCATTATGTGTGGTTATGGATTACATTATTTATAAATTAAAAAAATGAACAACTACCAATAATTTACCATCGAACACTAAACAATGGGTTGAACCAACCACTACACCTTTTATTACTACCTCACAACCATTGAGTCTTATGAGACACACACAACATCACATATTATACACATGAAAATTTGGTACATATACATGATATTTGGTAGCATGACCAATTTAGTATACCACATATATATTACATAACACCCTGTGAGAATCCATTATATGGGATCATCATCCAACACTCTCTTTCCAAAATATTCAAAAAATTCTAAAAAATAATATATGTTTTTTTCAAGAAAATATAAAAACATTCAAATAGTTCAAAAATACCAAAAATATTTTACATTTAACGTGATTACTATATTTTTCATATGATGTTTACTTTATGTTAGTATATAGCATATTATTTTATGTACACATATGTTTCATGAGTACTTGTGTGTGATACAAGCATATATTAAAATCATAATATCTCAATCATGTAAATGTTGCACCTTTCCTCTTCTAGTAAGATACACTACATTGTGGGAATATTGATTACATATGATCATTATTGACACAAGTCATATTGTTTTATGATCATTTTCCATTATCTTATAGAGCTTATATATATTACACATGCCTATAATCATGTTGTTATCTTACATAGTGTATTTGATATATTATTTTACATGATATTTTGCTAACACATATATGTAGGGACTATTATGATATCATTATGCTAGTTTCTTATATCTCATTAATTAATTTTATTTACATTAACTTACTTGAATGTGATTCTTGTTTGCTTATTTGTCTTTCTTGTGGAACATTTGAACATGTTCATTTACTTGTTGGCTAGAGTGCCCTAAATGTCACTTGTTTATTTGGTGTGTGGAAATTTTCACATGTCTTCCAATTAAGTGTGTGGAATTTTAATATTTCCTTTATTTTTAGTCTCTTTGGATCTTTTTTGTGTGGCGTTTGATTACTCTTGCATGTGTGCTTGATTGTTTTCTAAGTTTGTTATATTATATATGTTTTCATGATTCACATCATGCATATTAGGGTTTCTTATATATGCATAATACAAGCTTCATTGATACATATACTTCAACAAGAAACTACTATATTCTTCTTTTACTATAGGATTCACACATATACATCATATTTGTCTTATCATTTTAAGATAAGGTGATTACCAATTCTTGTAATCCCCTCACCTCAAAAGGGGGGACATATCAATGGGGGAATGTCATATAATATATGAATCCACATACATATAATTTACATAATTATTAAAGTTTGATTCAGTTTAGATAATTTACATGATTCAAATATATATTTGGGACAAAATTATATCCATTTGGCACATATTTGGGACATCAATTTTCATATTTATGATACATATTATACACGTTATAAATTATAGGTTACATTTTGATAGATACTTTATATTGATACATATTTTAGGTATAAATGCACCAAATTAAAAATACATTTTAAAATTGTAGATACATTTATGCATTGAACTTACCAAGATGCACCGTATGGGCCTTTATTTGTTTGCAATATTTGGCACTTTCTATTAATGAGATTGAGATTTTGTGACCTTCATGGACTTGGAATTATGATTATCTTATTTTGGGTTGATATGGTTACACCATTTTTATCAGGTGAGATTAGATAAATTGGCTAGATTGGTTATACTTGAGTTGTGCAATTGAGATTTTATGCTCTCAATGGACTTAGCACAATTCATCCTTATATCAAATTAGGGGCATGATCATCCTCCAATTCCCCTCATCACATATTCAAGGTTAAGTTGTTAACCTCTCCCCAATTCTTCATCTAGGAAACATCTTTACTAAGATAAACAACTAAGGGGCAACATGGTTGCATCGACACATAGGCGTACCCCTTTCTTGCTCTTTTTTTCAAGTATTTTAAAACTATTCAATTTCAAATTATATGCACTAATTACACATATAAAATGATCTTGTTTATAGGTCATACACACACATAAAATTAAAGTGGGCTCAAACAAATATAAGATTTTTTGTACACATGACAATATTCTTTCTTTCCTTTAACCTAGTAATTTCATCTTTATGAATTACTAAATTACATGGGGGAAAATGTAGATGTTTATATCTAGATATATATGTTAAACTAGTCTTGTACACTTGAAAAATATATATCAAGGATATGCCCTCAATTTTACCTTCATTATATCCAAAAGGTTCACACTCACCACCTCATGGGATATAGTTACTTATTTATTAGTCCAACCCTAATTAATTTGATTATATAGATCATCTATGACCACATAATTCTTAAAATCTAATATATACTTCACTATCAATTATAGAACCTCAATAACTTTATATGTCTTGGGTAATTTCATTTAAAATAAGACATTAGCATCAATGCTAATATCCCTACTATAATGTAAGTGTCCTTTCTATACAAACACTCAAATTTGAAAATATTATGATATGTAGAGGTCATCCTAATAAGTTAATTAACCCTTGTGTGAGGATATTTCAAAGAGATGACATAAATACAAGTCAAATTCAATTCATTATTCATATAGAATCTCTTTATGCAAGCTTACACTTTACATCTTAGATCCATCTTTTCATCATTACATAAGGTAAGTATTGTTTCTTCTTTATGATTGTGTAATCAAAATACTATTTGGCATTGTATTTTCTATATTTAGTATTTCCATAATTAATCACTGAAATTGAAAATCATAAAATGAATTATTTAATTGGATTATTTTTAGGAATAGGTTATCTCACTCTTGAATGGACTAATCTTCATAACCTTTAATTTCTAAAAAGGCTTAAATAATACTATAAGTACATATTCTTAGACATACATCTAGATTTAATAAAATGATGGTTTTGAAAAAAAAGAAGTGTTTTGATGGGAGGCATAGTTTTTTCCATGCCAAACCCACCATTTTATCTTAAATTACATGTAAGTGAACTATATTTATCATGATATAAAAATAAATCATTTCCTGGGTTACAATAAAAATGTGCCCATATAGGGAAAAAAATACAACCCTTCTTATAAAGTAAAATGCCCTCGTATAGATTTAGATGATACTCAACCTTAAAAAAATAAATAGGCCCCTTTTATAAAAATTCACTATAATATATTTTAAACCCATATGACCTAAATATTAAATGAATTAATAAAAGGATTGTCACCACTACACCATTATAAAATTTCAAATATTGAAATGGAAAAAAATTAGGTTTGTCAAAAAAACAAAGCCTCTTAAAAGATAAAAAATGGATGGCCATTGGTCTTAGCATTGGTAGGATGGTGGCTAATAAGTAGGGAAACTAAAAGTCCATAATAGTTTTTCAGTATCAAAGTGGGTGGTGGCCCTAGTTTAGGAAAGTAGTCAATAATTCTTGCTTGTAGTTGTACGGTGAGCCAAGGTTTAAAAATATGCACACTCTTAATGCTTCAACCATTTTATTCAATGCCAATGGAAAATCCAATACCAATGACAATGATTCAATTATAATCATTCAATTCTAGTGATAAAGTCAATATCAATCTCATAATATCATAGAGATAAGGGAAACTAAAAAAGATTAGTTGTTCAATTGTAGTAAACATTAGCAAATTGAGGCACCACATTAGGTGAGTAGTGGGTGGTGAGTAGTAAGTGACATGACAAAAGTGTCACTTGATAAGATGAGTGGAGTTTAGGGTCTTACATGCAAAAAAACTAAAGAAATGCAAAAGTAGGGTTAGAGGAGGACACAAAGAGGTGGTGAAGAAAAATGGAGGTGAGGGCCAAAGGTAGGCTGTAGAGTTGGAGGTTGCAGGGAGTGTCATGGAGGGTGGTGATCATGAAAGAAGAGTAATTTGAAAGGTTGTAGGGCCTTTTTTAAATTTTTTAAATACTAAAAAATAAAACATTGTAAATAACATCCCCACTCAAAAAATTATTATTAAAACTCTTAATTACAAAAATTAAAAACACTTAAAATTTAAAAAAAATCAACCCCACTTACCCATGAATAATCATAATTATAAAATTGGGCCAAATCAAGGATAGGTTTCGATATAATCAAATTCATGAAGATGAACATGTATAGAGTATTGAAATTAGAAGAACAACTCTAAAGGGAAGAAGCTTGTCTTCATAGCCAAAAAGTTATATTAGCATCATTCATTAGCCAAAAAGTATATATGAAGGTACATTACATAGTGAGGAATTAGGTTGCCCAAAAATTTAATTAACTTGAATCACAATTAGAAAATGAAATAAAGTACATTTACCCTAATGACCTATTATTAACCTAAGTAATCTAATTAGACCATGTAGGTAAAACCACATAATGGGAAAAATCTTACACTAATACCTCCCTTAAGCGTAGCTGAGGTGGGTAAAAGAATTAAGTCTTGATACAAATAATTGATGAGGTAAACAAGTAAATAGAGATGATTCCCTAGAGGAGGAAGAAGATAGAGCTACTTAAACCCCAAAAAAACCTGTAAATGAAGATAATTGCTCTCAGTAAAAGGTTTGGTGAATATATCAACAATTTGATCCATTATTTAGATGTAGTAGAGATCAATTACTTGTTCATGGATGATCTCTTGAATTAAATGCATGTGAATATTGATATGATTGGTTAGTTTATAGAGGAACACATTCCTACATATCTGGATTGTGTTTTGGTTGTCATAGAATATGATTGTTGGTCATCAAAGCTACATGCCAAACTCAGTGAGAATCCCATAAATTTAAATAGCATTAGTTACAACATTAACAAATCCTCTGTATTTTACCTTATTAAAATATAAAATAACAACATTTTATTTCTTTCTTGACCAATTATTCAAACCTAAATTAAGGGAGAAACTACATCCTGGAGTAGACTTATGATTTTGAATATTGCTAACCTAATTTAAATATATATAAATAATCAAATCAATGTTGATGCCTACTCCATAGTGAATCTCAAAACTATGATTACCCTAAATGTAATGGAGAATACACTTAGCTAATTTCTAGTGTAGCTCATGTGGTCCTTGAATAAATCTAGAGACCATGCACATTACATATGAAATATCATGTTTAGTGTGTGTAAGGTAGATGAGACTACCAACAAGTTGTCGATACAAGGTAGAATCAACCAAAGGAGATGGATAATCAACCTCAAGATTTAACCCATATATAAAAAGAGTCAAATCTATCTTATAGTTAGCCATGTTAAATCAGGCAAGTAAATCAAGAGCATACTTGGATTATGCAATAGTGAGACAAAGAAATTTCAATCTCGAGGAAGTAGTACAACAAGCCCAAGTCAATCATTGAGAAC
The DNA here is from genome assembly GCA_037957365.1 of Torreya grandis. Taxonomy (NCBI): domain Eukaryota; kingdom Viridiplantae; phylum Streptophyta; class Pinopsida; order Cupressales; family Taxaceae; genus Torreya; species Torreya grandis. The sequence goes on along the minus strand of JARHVA010002996.1, from coordinate 163,178 downwards.
CTATTAGATAAAAATTTTACACTATTGTGATAATGGATGAATAACTAACTATGATCAATAGGTCATCTACATAGAAAAATAAAATCAATAGTGAATCCTCTTTCCATAAAATGTAGACATTTAGATTAGAATGGCATGTAGTGAACCCAACCAAAATAATAAAGGAGTCCATCTTGGCATATGAATCTTGAGGATATTTTTTGAGACCATTGATATATTTATAATGTTTGAAAACTAAGGAGGAATTTTCCATAGATCCTTGTGGTTTCTCCATGTATATTTATTCTTTGAGGTCATTGTGAAGAAAGACACTCTTCACATCCATTTGATAAATATCCTAGTGATGTTCTATGATAATGGTGAGAGTGAGTTGTATTGAGTTCATTTTGGAAAGGACAAACATCTCAATATAGTTAATGTTAGGTAACTAATAAAAACCCTTTGATACCAAACATGTTTTAAACTTATCTACAGACCCATATGCTACAAATTATTTTTGGTATATCCACCTACATTGAACAAGTTTTAATCCTTTAGGAAGAGGAACTCAATCCCAAGTGTTTTTCCTCAGGAACCATATTCCTCTTCCATAAAAATATCTCACTCAAGAGTGCCTGATGCCTCATGAAATGATTATGAATTAGAAGAAGATGCAATGAAAACATGTGGGGCATCTTGGAATTATGAATGGGTTTTCCTATTATCTGATGGATCTCAAAACATTGGCCAACACTTTAAAGTGCCTGTCAACACAAAGAATAAAATATGTTATAATCTAGGAGGATATTTCTCATCCTTTGAATATATTCTAGAAGAAGGAGGTGAGTCCTAATCACTAATATCATCATCAAAACTTAGATAAGATTATAGATCATTAAAAAGTTATTCAGGTAGATTTGAATCATCAAAATTGTCATCAAATCCTAGTGTGGATATGGAAGAGGGAGGAGTGTCATGTGAATAATTTAAAGGACTCTCTTGAAAGTGAAAACTTATCTCAATGAATAAATCATTAGTGGTGGGATGGAGAAGCTTATATCCATTAACACCCTCAGGATATCCAATGAAGATGTAAGGCTGACTCTAAGGTTACATTAACTTAAATTTATTCTTTAGAATGCAGGTAATATCAGGAGATCTAGACACTTGAAAGTGATTCATTGTGTGTTTTTGACTACTCCAAGATTCAAAAGGAGTGACTCCCTTAATACTTTATGAGGCACTCAATTATTGATATAACAAGCATAGTTGATGGCCTCAACCCAATACTAAGGTGAATGAGACTTGGAGTGTAGCATATAATTTTCCATTTCCTTTAAGGACATATTATTTCATTATAGAACACCATTCTACTAAGGCCTATATGGAAATTTACATTGTAGTTCAATCCCATTTAAAGTGTAGAATTTCTCAAAACTTTTAATAACATACTCACCACCATTATCTGTGCATAAAATCTTGATGGATTTACTTGATCATTTTTATAAAATCACCTTGAAGTCCTAAAAATAATAAAATACCTCATATTTATGCGTAAGAAAGTACACCCAATTATACCTCAAAAATTCATCAATGAAGGTAAGCATGTATTTTATCTTGTTGCATAAAGGAGCTAAAAATGGTCCAATAATATCATTGTAAACTAGCCCCAATATATGTGTAGCTCTCCATGATTTGCCTTTGTCATAATTTTAATCAAGATGCCTACTAAGTGTGCAAATTTGGAAAAATTTCTTAGAAAATTTTACTCATGACAACCCTAAAATCATGTTGTGATGACTGAGTTTCTCTAGGTAGTGATAGTTGAGATGGTTGAATTGCTCATGACATAGTTTAATAACCCCATCTAAATGAGTGAGAAATGTAGTAGAGGGTTGATTAAGAGAAAAATGTGAGAAATTATATAATTGTGACTAGTGATATGCTTTCCCAAATTCAAGTATGTAATCATTGTTTGCTTCCCTAATAACCACTAAATTAGGTGTGAGCTCAACTCTCTTGCCTAAACTGATGTGAGTGATCTTATAAATAGATAGGGTATTGGTGGATAATGAGGGCAAACATAGAAAATCATGAAATATCCCATAATTTACTTCAACAGATCTTATCTCACTAACTTCTATGGAAGTAGTGTCACCCAACAAGATGGAAAGCATAGAACAAGGCTCCAAGGATAATAATATGTCTTATGATGAAGCCTTGTGGTGAAAAGCACCCAAACTAATTAACCATGTGGAAGGTTGGGATGCAACTACAATAAGTTATTTCCCTTATATTTTCCCTTTTTACTATCTTTGACCTTAGAAGACTCTTGTGCCGATGAAATTTGATTGGAAGAATCAGAGACATTGATATTATGCTTCTTGAGCATCTTTGTTAGTTGATTAATCTTCCTCTTCATGCATTTGGATTCATCATTCCCAAATTTTTTGTACTAGGCACATGTGAGTCATAATTTCTTAGGTTTCCCATATGAAGAGGAGGACTCTTTTTATTATTTTAACTTAGCATCATATTTATGACCCTTTATTTACTCTAGGTCCTTGTTCTGTTTCTTCTCCTTATTACTAGAAGCCTTATGCTTGTCATGACTCATAATTAAGCCATGTAATTTAGATGAATTTAGTGTAACCATTTAAGTAAGCTTATCTTGATTTTGAGTCAGGTCAAAAAAAAAGTCATCCAATAATGGTATGGTCCTTGTAGCTCCAAGGGCACACTTAGTGGCATGTAAGGTAGAAATGAAAATAGAATAGTCAGATCCCAACTTGGCAAGGATGGGAAGAATAAATTGATCATAATTTTGTCAATGCCACATATTTTTAACTATAATCTAAGTGATTTAAACTTTGTGAATAAGTCTTATATAGTTTCAAAATCACCTGGGCTCAAATTGATGAGATCATTCTCAAACTCATGACCTCTCATTATGTCCTATTTCCAAAAAGAGTTTTTCCAATGCGGTCCAGACTTCATTAGGAGTAGTTTTTGATTCAATATGAGAGAGAAAGTTGGGAGAAATAGATAAGCACAATAGACTGTATGATTTATCATTTATGTTAAACCACTTCACCTTCTCTACATCAAGTGTTAGTTATTTTTCTATACCCATCATGATTTGGTGTAAGCCTTTATTCCTAAATAGGATTTGTACTTTGAATTTACACTCATGATAATTGAATGGTGCAAGAAGAAAAACTTGACTTTGATCTAAGGTGCAGAAGTAAGTATGTGATGAACTATGTCTAATTGAAAGAAATGATAATCAACCCTCTAAATCTACAAAGGTTAAAGTTTACAAGGCATAAGAATATCAACAATTTGTAGAAATTGAAAAACTAACACTTAAAAAAAAATAGTGCCTAAAAAAAAATTGTTAGCTAAAAGTTATGGAAGTTTGAATGTTTCTTGATTACAAAAAATAATGATCTCCATTTTGTAAAAATTTTGGGTATGCAAAATTTTGGCTAACTTTTGTGAGGAAAAATTAATCCCCTTTGCGTTGGTTGTGACCAAGGGCTTAAATTCTCATGCGGTCAAGGGATAAGGGATAGGATGAGTGCTCTACCTCCACAATTTTGATTGATTTGATTGATGTGAGAGTGATGTTACCCTAAAAATGGCTTTACCTTTCAAATGAATAGTGTCACTTTTCACTTAATTAAATTTTACATCCTCGTGGCCATCATTGGGTATAAATTAGTAGGTGGAGATTGGAGGTTGATTAGATAGGGGTTGTAATCCACTTGGGTTACATGAAAGTGTGTCAAAATTTAGTGTGCATGAAATTAATGTTGTCATGTTATGATATATGTATGAGCAAGGTCATCAAAGTCTAATGAGGTTACATGCAGGGCCATCAAATTTCACCTAGGCTACACATAGGTCTATCAAGTTCTACATCTGGTGTAAATAAGGGTGACAAAGTCCATTGAGGGTGTGATTAGGAGTGTTTGAGTCTAATATGAATGCAATTAGGGCTTCCAACTTCTACCTATGCTATTTTCATGACCATTGGGATCCATTGGTGCTCTAGGTAGGGTCATCAGAGTCTGCTAAGACTACTAACAAGAGGGTTAGATTTCAACCAAGTTGCTCTCATAAGGGTTAGGTTCTGACTTGTTTTCTTTCAACCACCTAAAATTTTCCTATACTTATTTTTCTACCAAGAAAAGTCTATTAGCTACCAAAATTGCCTATAAAGTTATAAATTCAACCGAACTAGAAGACCTTCAAATTTGTAGATTTCATGTTGTAAATTTAAGAACCAATAATGACCCACTTAGTTTCTTGACAAACCCAAGAAACCCAAAAAATGGTTTTTCCTCAAAGTCATTAGATGTATGGATTTTTGTATAATTCAAAAAATGGCCATGAAACCTTCCAAAATGGTAAAAAATTGAATGCCACAAAACTAGGTCATGTTTACATCCATTTTAAGGATTTTTCCACCTTATAAATCTAATGGTGCTTTATATTTTTTACTTTGAGACATTAGATATGTATATTTGCATAGATTTTCAAGAAACCCCACCAAACCTTAGAAAATTAAAATCAATGAAAAATCCTAAACAAGCTAGAATGCAAGATCTCATAATAGGAACAATGGCATTTGGATACCAAAAAAGCTCTAATACCATGTCATATGGTCCACAATCAAGGGTTAATCTATATAGGATTGAATTCACAAAGCTAAACTTGTATGGAGTAGTGAAATTAGAAGAAAAACTCAAAAAAGAAGAAGCTTGTCTTCACAACTAAAAAGTTGTATTAACATCATTCATTAGCTAAAAAAGTACATAAGAAGGTACATTGTATAGTGAGGAATTAGGTCATCCAAAAAATTAATTAACTTAATTCATAATTAGAAAATAAACTAAAGTACATTTTCCCCTAATGACATATTATTAACCTAATCAAGCTAATTAGATTGTGTAGGTAAAACCACATAGTGGGAAAAAGCCTATAATAACAATAATTGATTGATAGATTCTCAAAAATTAAGGGAAAATGTATGGTACTTTTCACAAAATGAGAGCCTTAACCCCACATATAAACTAGTATAGATACATTGGTATGGTCAAATTTTATAAAAATAAAACAATTCTCCAAAAAAATGATCTATAACACGTATTCTTGCCAATTAAATTTGGATTTATAGGTGTCTAACTTAAAAGAAATGAAATCCTAAATTGTCTTTCTCAACTATTTTGGACACACTAATGAGGCCTTATCTACTCCAAACTGAAAAATAAATATCGTATGGCCTCAAATCATAGAATTACCATAAAAAATCCACCAAATGAATAAATTACAACCCCCCATAGGTTTATAATCATCTTTAGGGTTTTGGACCCTTATGAATGCAATGGAAAAGATAAAATCATCCTAAAATGCACCTAAAGTGAAATTCCTCTGAAAACACATCTAAAATAATGAATCTATCATAGGAATCCCGCTTTCATAGCATATTATAATTGTATTTTATAAAATGTTAGACACATATATATTATACATAACTCACATCACGTATAAAAGAAAGAGACATAGATGTTTGTGTATAATATTATACTAATACTATTATATAATATGGACTAAGTCAAAAAAAATAACAATACAATGAGCCTCTCACTTTAACTTCTCAATACCATTACTAAAAGTGAGGGAGAACCTTGCTTTTATAGAACCTAAATAGCCTCATAAATGGAAGTAATTCAATAAGTGCAAATGGTTTTATGAATGCAGGTGATTACATAAATTCTATGTTGGATTTAAACTTGGATTTGTATGCAAGTTTACATGTGGGTGTGTAAAATTAACATAAGTGCCCTATTCCCAAATAGGATTATTTTATAAATAATAAAATAAGAAATCTTAGGATAATGACATGCTAACTAAGTAAACTTATGGTGTAATTATTAATTTACACCAATCATTTTACTATTATATTATCATAATTTTTTTAGATTTGAATTCTAATATTGTTTATGGTTAGGTGTGTTAGCCAAGAATGGATGACAAAGAAAATAATGATATTTAATGGAAACCATGTAATTGCATTAATGAAGAATGAGAGATTATAATATTATATAACCAAGCCTATGATTATTCATTTCATATTTTAACAATATTATTCATCTTCCTACATATACTATGTATCTACCACTACGAGACAAAATACCTCATACAATTACTCTTACAATTAACATTATTATATTAAAACAATATTACATCCCCCTTAATTTGTAGGGATTATTGAGAGACCAAGTATGGCTCTAATTTTTTTAAATTTTTCTCCTCCCATTGCATTTGTCAATATATCTGTTGGCTTCTCTACAGTGGGATAATGTATCAAATTTAAACTACCATCTTTCACATAATGTCAAATTAGATGAAATTTAGTGTTGATGTGATTGGTTCAATCATGAAAGACTAGATTATTTGCCATTTGAATTACAAATGTATTGTCAACCATTAGATGTGTTGATGAGCCCTGTTATCCCTATAAATTTGAAAAAACCTTATGAGCCATAAAATTTATCTAGATGCCACTAAAGCTACCATGTATTTCAATTATGCTAAATAAATTTCCTTTACTAATTGATTCTTTGACTTCCAATAGATAATTATTGATCCCAAATTCATTAGAAACCTTGAAGTAGATTTCCATCTTCAAAATCACCAACATAGTCAAAATATAAAAACCCAACTAGTTTGAAGTCTCTTGTCTTGAAGTATTTGAGCCCAAAATCATGTATTCCTTTAAGATATTGAATGACTCTTTTTATTACTACCCAATGAATTTATTTAGTTAATTGCATGAATTAAGAAAGAACACCAATAGTGAAATAAATATATAGTCTACTTATGGTCACATAGATAAGACTTCCAATGAGTTATCTGTATTTAGTAGCATCTAATATGTTTATGTTATCTTCTGATATCAATTTCATATTTTATTTCATGTGTGTACTAAGAGGCTTAAAATATGTCTTTCTGAACTTACTCAAAATTTCACCAATGCTTTATGTTAAGTGATGAAGATATACTATGAATTTTAATCACTTCGATACCTAAATAATAATGAAGATAACCCAAATATATAATTTCAAATCCTTTCATCAAATTTTGTTTGAATTTTCTAGTGTATCTCTCATTGTTTCTTATGATGAATAGATCATCCACATATATGACTAGAAATCTAACTATTTTTTTTTAACTATTTTTGTAAAAAGAGTTGCATATTCAAACTCAAAATGTTTGAAGTTCATGTTTAAGAGGTGTTAAATGATTTTTTTTGTACCATAGTCTTGGGGCTTGTTTCAAACCATAAAATGATGTTTATAGCTTGTGCACTTTATGATCTTGTCTATTTACTAAAAAACCTTCATGTTGAGTCATGTATACTGTCTATTTGAGATCACCATTAAAAAATTTATTTTTGACATCCTTTGGGTGAACTTTCCATCCATTTTGATTTTCCAAAGCCAACTTTGTTTGAATGGTAGTCCAATTTATTATTTGTGCAAAGGTTTCATTATAGTTAGTTCCTTATTTTTGAGTAAATCCCACTTCCACAAGCCTTTTATTTTGATTTTAAAGTGACCCATCTAATTTTTACTTATTTATAAAAGACTCACTTGCAACCAATATATTTATATTTTATTGGTGTATCAACCAATTTCCAATTTACATTTTTTACCAACACAACATACTCATTATTCATTTTTTTTCTCCATTCATCAAGATTTTTAGCTTGTTTGAAAAAAGTAGGTTCAAAGTCAAGAGAAACATTGACCTTTTCTTCTAGAGGGTCTTCCAAGGTAAGTTTTTCTATCTTATCTCTAATTAAATTAAATAACTTATATGATTATTGTGCAGCTATATGTGTACTTCTAGTGCCTATTTTTACAAGCTCATCAAGTCTAACATATTTCAATATGTGTTCATCCCATTTTAATATCTTTTTATATGTAGCTTGTGGAATCACTAGTTACTCATTTTCTAGATTTGAAGTTCCTTCATTTTATGGCATAACACCATCCTCTAATGAAGTTTCACTTTCATTAGTAGGGGGAGTGACATTTCCAATTATAGGAGTGAATAGAGATTCAACCATTTCCCAATTATATGTTTCCATTCACTACTTGGAATGTCTATATCAACCTCTTTGAAAACATAAAATTTGGCATATTTATCAACTTTATTTAATTTTCAACTGATGTTGGTTATATCCTTTATAATTTCACAAAAGATGAAATCTATTGCGATGATAAATTTATTATTTTTCTAATAAAATATATTGTATGATTTTAAAGACTCTGTATCCCAAAAATGTGAATTTATGACTCATGTGTTCTAATATATTCCTTCTCCTTTGGAATAAATGCCTAACATGTGGATTTGAAAATCTAAAGATGTCACACTAAAGGGAGATGACAACATAAGACTTTGTATGGATTATTAATTTGGAAGGCTACTGATGTTGACTCATTATAGAGGTATACTTCTATTTGAGTTTATTTTCTCCAAAAATGTAGATTTAACCCTTTGAATTACAATATTTCCTAAACCATGTTCATCACAATTCTATTTATCTGCTTAACTAACCCATTCTATTGAGGAGTGTAAGGGATTATGAAATGTTGCTTGATTCTATTCTAGTTTTGAAAGGTTGTATACACATTTGATGTGAATTAACCACAATTATTAATCATGAGTGTTTGAATGTGGCATTGGGCTTCATTTTCCATCATAACTATAAAATTTTGAAACATTTCAAAGGCTTATGATCTTTTATTTAGAAAATATATCCAAGTCAATTTGTTATAGTGATCAATGAACAACATGAATTACTTGTGACCACCAACAAAAATAATTGAAAGAGAAAAAAAAATTAGAGTCAACCAAATGAAACTTCATGTCAGGTTTCCATTCTAAATTTTCAAATGGTTTAACTTTATATTTGGCCAATATGTAGGATTTAAACTTTTCAATATTTTTAGGTAGAGTTAACAAGCCTAAAACCTTATACACAGTGAAAATGGTGTCATAGTATGTGTACCAAAATATGTCATGCCATAATATACTTTTTGGCACTCCTTATTCAATGATATGAGAAAATATTCATGGCACTTAGTGATCACCCCTAAGATTTAGTAAATTTCCTTCCTCATAACTAGTCGGAACAACTATGTTATCACATTTATTTATGACCTTCACTTCTCCATCAAATAGAAAAATTGAGTGGCCTTGTTGTAAAATTAGCAAAATGAGACAATAAGTTTATTTTCAAGTGAGAAAGATATAGTACATTTCAGATATTAAATTATGGAATTCTTAGTGAATTTAGTCAAATTAAACCTTTGCCTTGAGATTGCAGACTTATTTTATCTACTATAAATACTAGACCACATCTTTCTTCATAAAAATTCTCAAATAAGTCCCTTTGGAAATTCATATGTTATGTGGGGCCAATGTCTATAACCCAATCCTTATCCCTAGTTGAACTCTCTAAGTCATTATTATAGACATCTAAAATTGGTCACCAATGGATTCATACATGGCCTTAGAACAATTCTTTCCAACCTTTGCACATCTAGCCCAAGAATTTCTAAAGGCCTCAAAATTGGCTTAATAACCATGCAAATAAATCAACTTGGCCCATAAATCAATTAATTTGGGGAAAATGCACATTGAATTAAATAAAAAATAAAACAAATGTTCACATGCCTAAAATGGATTAATTAACTTAAAAATCATAATCCTAATCCTAGTTGAATTCATCCTTAAGCAAATAAATTAATTATCAAAAAGGAAAAATTCAAATATCAAGAACATCTTAAATATCCTAAGAATGGATCATTACCTTTGTGAGTTGTCTCAAATGGAAAATATATCAAATCACACCTATTCAAGTTAATCATGACCATTTAGACACCTTTAAACTCAACCAAGTTTAATAAACTCAACCAAGTTTAATAAACTCAACCAAGGTTAGGATTTAACCCATTTCAAGTTGATTTTAAAACCTATAAAAGCAAGCCTAGACCTCTTCATTTATAAATCTATGTTGGTGCAAAGTTACCATGCACAAATGATTCTAGAGATCCATCAAAGTAATGTCATAATGTAGGATTTTATTCATGAAGCCAATGCATAGTGTTATAATGCCAAAATTTAGCCAAGCCATATCAAGCCAAGCATGAAGCATGATGCCAAGAGGAGATGAAGGTAGCCAAACTACATTGATGAAGACCTCTTAGGCACAATCCGAGGAAGCTAAATAAAAAAAACCTCTTAGAGCATTCAAGGAAGGTAAGAATATATTTTTTCTTGCATTTTTTTTGGGTTTTATCATTTGTTTTGTGTTCACTATGCTCCCCTCTTTGATCTAGGAAAGGTAGTGTTTGCTTTTTAGTGTGCTAGTTTTCATTTTGGGTCATTTTGAGTTTATTTAATTTTGAAATAACATATGATATAACCACCCTCATTAGATTATTTTATCACAAATGTCATGTTTGATGGGACTAACACATCCCATGTAGCAAGGAGATCATTATATAGATTTCAAATCTTCATTTGGATGCTTGAAGCTCTCTGAAATTTATTTTCTAACATTGATTTGGTCAGATTTAGTTTTTGTTAAATTTATATCTTTACACAGTGACCATCGAAGATCAACAAAAACCACTAATGATTATGCCCTAACCATCAATGATTCTACCTAATTGCCAATGATTCTATGTAGCCATCGATGGTTGGGTTGTAGGGAGAAATAGACCTAAAGCTTGCATTTTGATTTTTTTTGTTAACTCATTTGTCAATTTCTAAGTTTCAAGATCGTCTAAATCCGATTTGTAGACTTAAACTTATAGGTTTTATTGATCTTTATACTAACCAAGCCTAACTTAATGTGTTTGCTTTTTGAGGTTTTGCCTTTGGGTCAATAGGTCTTCATCAACCATCTTTATTGCCCAAAGACAATTATACTTAACCACCAATAGTTATCTCTAATTGATCTATGATGGTTTCCTTTAAACCACTGATGGTTGTTTGTGATCACCAATGGTCACTTTGTAAAATTTAATTAAAACTTGAAAGCTCAAATCCAAGGTTCATTTGCCCAAACATAAAAGAAATTTTAAGCAAATCATTATAATCTTATTTTTTTTAGGGTCCAAAGATTGATTTGAACACAATTTTCTTGTTTTTGACTAACCAAACATTTCGATTCAGGTTTAAAAATAACTTAGTCAAATTACAAACATTTTAATTTGGGTCTAAAATTAAATGTGTTAGTTTTCACACATTTGGTATTTGGTGCCTAAAATGAATTTAGCATGTTAAATCTTAGAAATATTTCAAATTTGGTGCTTAAAATACATGTTTAAGTCTTGAAACATTTTCAAATTGGTGTTTAATCATGAACATAGGATAGATCTTGAACACTTCAATATCTAGACTTAAAAAATAAACTTAGATGCTTTATGATTCATTTGGTTGTGTGAAAATTCTTTCCATTTTTTAAATTAAGCTAAGGGGCTAGTAATGAACCTAATCAAACATTTAAATTTGGTGCAACAAATTAACTTCACTTCAATTTTTTGTTGATTATTCTTTTAGCAAAAAGGATAATGTGCATATGCTCTCCCCTATCCCTTATAGGGAACTCATGAGATCAAAAGTGCCTTTCCATTATGTTTTAGTGCCTAGTCTAAGGTGTAGAAAGAATATAACCTAAGCTCTCTCCAAACTCACATGGTATTGGATGATATAAAAGTGACCATAAGGTCTTTCTACCTATCTTTTTATTTCCATGCATTTTGGCTTGTGAGGGGGACTTCATTACCTCCCAGAAGTTCTATAGGGAGGCTTTGACCCAGGGCTTCATCTCTCAACATTGTCTTCAACCCATCGCATGGCAGGGGGAGGATGGGTATATAAATTGGGATCACCCCACTAGAATGGTGGTTTGAGTGGTTAAACTATCTCTATTAGTAGGAGGTTAAGCCTGAGACATATAATCGATATGGACACCACACTACACTCAACAAGTGATGGATTTAGTGGTTGTGAAAAGGATGAGACATTTTCATAATAATCCAATTGAATTAGACTCAATTGATGTGCTGATTCTCTTGTGTGCATATGTGAAAGTGTGTACACATGGGATCACTCTAGATGATCAAAAAAAAAAAAAAGTTTTAGTCAACCCCACTTTACCACACCTTGATAAGATTTAGGATGATTATACTTAATTATATTTTGGTCATTTATTTTTAGGTGTGTTAGAACTAAAACTTCCTATTTAAAGCATGATATGAATGAGTCATGTGTCCAACATCACTCCAATATTTTAGGAGGCATTATTCCATCCATTTGATGCTTTGATTTAACTTAGCAAACATTTGTGTCAAAATAATGTGAGTAGTACTTGATTGAGGTAGGTATCATTATGATGCCCAAATAATTTCAAATCTTGTGCCTTTGAAGTATTTGAAACAACTAACCATTGTCACATATTTTGGGAGTGTTAACATCATTACACTACCCAAATTGTTCCAAAAGACTTGTCTTATCTCATCTTGTGTCCTAACTATCATTATTTTTAACTAATCATTTGAGCCTTGTTGGATCTTTATCTATTCCTAGTCATGTTGTTTGAATTCATTTATCCTATTGTCATCAAATCCATAGTTTATCCTTAGTTAAGTTTTTTATTAACTTTTACAAGTTCAAATTTTAAACATTGATTTATGTTTAGGCCTCAATTTGTGGGGTTGATACAGATATCTTTCTCTTTTAGGTTATGTAACTTGGGTTAATTCATCACTCAAATTTGAAAACTTTATTATTTGTGCCTTTATTTGATAGAGTTAGTCTCTCTTAAAATTGCCTTTTATTTAGTGGTTTTCATCAATCAGATCATGTTTATGTCTAGAATCATGTGCCTCATCTTTGCTAAAATGTTCCATTTTTTTAAGATTAATCATTATCATCATCTTTTTTAAAGACTAGCTTTTGATGCCATTTGGCCAAAAGTCCTAGCACATCCTATTTGAGCCTAGCTTTTGAATATGAGTTTGGACAAAAGACCTTGCAAATTTTCCCTTTCCTAGTTTAAACCTATTTATAACATGTTTGGATCTTAGACTTTGCCATCTTTTTTAGGTCATTTTACTTGACCTTGTTTGTGTAAAAAATTTAATGTTAGACATATTGATGTTATATTATTTTTACCAAATCTTTGCATTAGACTTTTTGGAGATTTAGTTCTACCCTCGATCAAGCTAGATCATTTTTGAACCCTTTGTCTTTTCACACATTGTTTTTTAGAGTTTGTAGAACTCTAAGCCTTTTTTTGTTTTAAAGCTTTCATCATTAATATGGATATATCTAGCTACACTTATGGTGGAATCATGTACAATCCAACTTATGATAGAATGGCCACAAAAATTGCCTATAATCATCACCAATTTGAGGAATAACTGGTTTGTGAGGAGCACTTTGTTGAAGACCCAAATACATATAATGTTTTTTGGGAGATGGATCCATACCCTCCTTACAATAATTAATATAGGGAACAAAGACAAGAATTAGATTATAATCCAACTCAAGACCTTGACTGGGATGATATGGTTTATGAGGAAGATTTATATGATTTGGCTAAGGTGATCAAAAACCCTCCACAATACTCCATACTTATCATTCTAGGATTTAGTCCTTTGACTTGAGAAAGCTACCAAACTCCATAATGCCCCAAACTTATCCTTTTAGGACCTTATCTTTGGATTATGTGATCTACCAAGCTCCACAACATCCAAGTAATACCATTACTATTCTAAGACCTCATCCTTTGGCTTGTGAGAGCTACCAAGCTCCACAATGCCCTAAACTTGTCCTTTTAGGACCTTGTCCTTTGGATTGTATAAGCTATCAAGCTCTACAACTCCCTAAAATTGTCCTTACAAGACCTCATCCTTTGGCTTGTGTGAGAAATCAAGATCTATAATGCCCTATCATTATCCAACTGCTAGCCAATCTTTGTCTAGTACCCATCATTCCCCACTTTATAAAATCTCAACCAATCTAATCAAAACACCAACCAATCTAATCAAAACCCTAATTGAGCCAATCCAAACCCCAATAGAGCTAATAAATACCCCAACAAATCCAATCAATACCCCAAATGAGCCAATAAATCCCTAAACCAAGATAATCATTCGAGGACTAAGCTATATTCAAAACTAGTAGTCTACAACTATTTGTAAACCAAGACTAAGACAACCAACCAATCTGAGATTTTTTTTTAAACCAACCATTTATGATAAGTCAACCTAGATGAATCACCTTCAAATCCTATACCTTTTTTTTTAACATCCTCTCATTGAGAAGCTAGTCTTTGAGGAGTTATCTCTTGACCTTTTTCCCACTATTGTGGAGTCTCACTTTGATAAACTAATATTTATGGAGCCCATTATACCATCACATGTCATTATTTTTCTAAAACCAAGCATTTAATAAGACATATTTGTAGTAGTATCCACACCAGATGAAGAATCAAAATTAGAGTTAGGATTTATTCTTGACCCAACATCAGATTTAGCATCAAAAGTAGAATCAACATTAGTCTCAACATTGGATTTAGAGTCCATTGAGTTAGAATCAAATTTATAATTATAATATGTTTGTGGATATTACAATATTAATTATGCATACCTCATAGATCAATTTGATTACATTTGTGATCCTTCTATAGTTTTTGAGGCTGATTACTTTAGCATCAACACAATTTATCCTAGTATCTTCTATGAGGATTATGTTACCAATCCCTATTCTATTAAAACCAACCAACATAGCCATTTTATTGACATTCCACCTCCCATAAGTGTTGATTGGGATTGATAAAATCACACATTATTGAACTGTATCCATGGAAACATATCAGTTGAAGAACAACAAGGAGGCCAAGACCAAATTCATGTAGAATAAGAATAATCTCCTCGTGAAACCTTTTTGAAGGCACTAGGGGATAATCAAAGTTAAAACTCAACACATTTTAGTGAAACCTTTCTAAAGGTACTAGAAGACAATCAAAGTCAAAAGTCAACATTTTTTAGTGAAACCTTCTTGAAGGCACTATGGGACAATCAATATAATTTTATTGGTAGAAACCTCTTCGAGGCATGAATAGCTGAGCATAAATTTTTTTCACTACTTGATGAAGACATTATCAAAGTTCAAATCAAAGAAAAAACCTATCTATAGCTTAATCAGATGGTAGTTACTCTCAAGCCCAAACAATAGAAAAATATGGTGGTCCTATCAAGAGAATATTTAGAAGTCTTTAGCCCCACCACATTTAAAGTTATGTCAAATATAGAATCAACAACATTATGTGTGCTTGAAAATATCAATCTTCATTTGTTTCTCAACCATCACACATTCCTTTATCATCCACCATTCCATTTTAAAAACAAACCTATCATCCAACACTTATCCATCATTGGATACACTTTCCATTGTATAGGCTACAAAGATAAATTTTCTCTACATTTGAAGGAAATAAAATCAATGACCAATGAAGATCATAACAACATCATTTGTATCTAAAGTTTTAGCTCATTATTGATAGATAAATTATTTAGACAAGGTATTGGTTAGAAATTAACATGATTAATTATTCTGGTTGTATCATTTATTGAGTAGGACATGCATCTCCCCATCAGTGGGAACAATAGAATCATTTACCATACCCAAGCCAAACACATCCAAAACCAACCACCAATCATTAGCCAAACATAAATATATACCATACCATTTCAATTACCATTCCTTTTTTTATTGTTACATACCTTAACCATTTGTCTCATCACTTGGGGGCAACCAATCTTATCATCCTATCATTCTACCAGCCTATCATCATCTTATCCCTTAGCCATTTTACCATCCCATCGTATTTAACCAAAGCATGTTTTGATCCATCCTATCCTAGCCTATTTGACTTTATTTCATCCCTTGGTTTCCCATTTTTAACACAAAGAATCAAATTAGTTTCAATAGTTATTTCAAACATTCTAGACATAGGTAGTATTTAAGAATAGTATGACATAAGTTTTGGTAGTTGCATCCTTTATTTTTTGTTCCCTTATAATCATGTTTATTTATGTGAGCCTGATTATATTGTGTGTTGGGGAAAATCAGTGTTCACTGGTCTTGTTACTAATTATAACCACCTATGGGCAAATTAATATCTTTGATCTGATCTGTGGTATCCTTATTATAACCACCTATGGGAAAACTAGGGCCAACATTTGTTTATTGTTCCTTGACATACCAACTAGCCAATCCTATGTTGTATTATGTCATCATACCAATTATTCCTATTTTATTCGAATTGAATGCTACACTAGTTAGATTACTTTGTTGAAAGGTGGAACTACTATGATCTAGGGCCATTTTTAGGATTATGTGGGTCATGTTTGATTCATTTTGTAGTCAACTCAGTCCCCCTTTGCCATTATGCTCTCATTATTTTGTGAGCATCCATTCAAGTTATCCATGCTCTCATCATTTTATGATCTTGAACCATTTAGTATCTCATCATTCTCAATTGAGTTGAGGCACTTCAAAAATTCCAAAAACATTCATAACATTTCAAAATCCAAAAACATTTGTCCTATTTAAGCCTTGTCATTTATCCTCAATCCAACCTACTGGGGTAAATCTATTATAGGATGCTTTCTATTTGTTTGTTTGTTTTCTTGTTTATTTGTTTTATATTTGCTTGCCTTTATGTTTGGTTTAAGTATTATTACCTTGATTAAAGTTTATGAGCATTCATTAGGTGATTCATTACACACTTATTATTTAATCCATCCATATTCATATGATAACATTGTCACCATGGTTTTTATCATTGGTGCAATATTTTCAATTGTTTATTAGATAAGGAGTCATTCCTTATGTACATTTTGACCAATTTCTCATGGTGTTGTATATCATGAGGCATACCATCAAGTGTTACAAAAAAAATCAGCTCAAGAAGTTTTACAAGTAATGGAGTGGTAGTGAAATATCTCCTTAGTACCCTTAACAAAGCCTCCCACCCATCTTGATCAAATTAACACATTTACCATTCTAGTTGTATCCATGCTAATCAGGATGAGCATATCCTCATTAGTAGGTAAAACCAAATCATTTTTATTGATCAATTATTATTATTTTATTCATCTCTTTTATCACTTTTTGCATCCTCATGTGCATGGTTGTTTGTGGCTTATTCAATCATTAGACCAATGTAACTATGTTTCTGTGCACTCATCTTTACTTTGTGCAATATGTTATATCCATGAGTTATGCTTGATAATATTCCCTACTAGGGATTAATTAATCAAATAATAACATTTATCCAATCCAAGTCATCTTAATGCTCATAACCACCTATGGAAAAATCATTATTTTGACTTTTGTTACTAATTATAACTATCTTTAGGTAAATCAATACATCTTTTCTAATAAACAAAAGCATGCAAGCATTTTATCATTTGGATTAATCTCACCATGAGTTAATTCCACCTTTATTATTGCTTCTTTTCAAGGGACCATCTATCAAACATGTGATGACCACTCCCTCAAGGGGTCATCATCATTATAGGTTTCTCAAACATTTTTTTGAAGCTTTTTCTTCAATCATCATCTTCTTTCAGGCATACAAGCCTTTTCTCATTATTTGAGTAGACTTTGTTGTGCCTACAAATTTTAATGCCTTTCCAAATAGAGGCAAACTGTAGACATCTAAAATTAGCCACCGATGGATTTATACCCAACTTTAGAATAATTATTGCCAACCTTTTCACATCTAACCCATAATTTCTAAAGGTCTCAAAATTGGCTTCATATCATATAATTAAATCAATTTGGCCCATAAATCAATTAATTTGGAATAATTGCACATTGAATTAAATCAAATCTTATAAAAAATGTCCAAATGCCTAACAAGGATTAATTAATATCAAATATTAAAAAAAAACAAAGTTATAATTGAATTCATCCATGAGCTAATAAATCAATTATCAAAAAGGAAAATTCAAATAAATATCTTAAAAAATGGTCATTACCTTTTGTAAGTTGTCATTTTAAAAAATATCTAGAAATATCCCACCCATGCATATTTAGTGCTAAATCATGACCATTTGACACCTTTTGACTCCACCAAGGTTAGTTAACTCATAAAGGTCAATTTTTAACCCATTACAAGCTCTAACTACCCTCTAACTCACCTTGGGTTGGGGTTAGTTATAAAATATATAATTATAAGCCTAGAGCTCTGCATTTGAGGAGCTTGGACATAAAGTGTTATTATGCAAGAATTTGGGTATGAAGCAAGAGCATAGATTTATAATTCCAAAATTCATCCAAGCTATTGAATCATCAAGTCATATCAAATCCAATCCAAGTATGAACATGGTGCTAAGAGGGGATGGAGATAGAAAAGCTCCATTGATGAAGACCTATTGAGTACAAATTTGAGCAAGCCAATGAAGAATATATTTTGGCTCAATCAAGGACTTGGGTAATAAATTTGTAGTTGTGTTTAAGTTATCATTTCTTTCCATTTTTAGTTGTGTTTTCAATTGGTTTGTTCACTATGCTCCCCCAATGATCTAGGCCTAGAGATGTTAGCTTGTTTAGTGAGTAAATATCATTATTTTTGGAATTAATTCCATACTAACCTCCTCTCTTGAGTGAAATTACTTGATCATAATTATTTTCTTCACTAGTGATGGAAATTACATATTCAAAATAAAACTAAGTTGACTCATTTTCAAAGTTTCTATTCTTATCCTTTTCTAATTTTTGTTTTGTGTAGGATTCAATTTTGTCCCATGATATTTTATATTCATGGGTCTCATGACTCCCTTTCCTATCACGACATTTTCATATCAAGTGTTATTTATCATTTTAATTTTCTTGATACTGATTATTTTTTTGCCAAATTTTCTACCCCACCCTTTTTTTCATTTGCTTCTATCATTTCCTACATTCTTGGAGGAATTTATTTTTTTACTATCATAAAAAATTCTTTCTCACATGGACTTTATTTTTATTCCAAAGCCTTTTTTCTTTTAGTGATATTCATAATTAGTTGATCAAATGAAAGAGTCTTCAATAGATTACTTTCTTGCAAAAACTCCAAGTAGGTTGAGTATGTAGGAAAAATACCCTTTATGAAGGAAGTCATATAGAATCAATTTTTATACTAGGTGCATCAATATCATGTTTTATTGCATGGATTACATTAGCCAAAATCATGACATCATCATTTTTTAACTCACTATTGAATATTTTTAATTACAACTATATGAACTCTAATTCTGAGTGAGAATCATATAGGTCTTTCAATTTTTGAAATTCTTTCCAAGGAGTGTTGCACCCCTGTACATGATGAAACACTCTACATCAATTGAAGCCCTTAACAAGACAAATATTTTTCAATTATTCTAATTATGGGATGGTAACTTATTTAATTCTTTAGTTCAATGGGTTTTTCATCCCTACCATACATGTTGAACCATAATTCATTGAAGATAAGTGTGTTCTCCACCTGTCTTGACCATTTTAACCATGCATCTTTATCGGTTAGGGTTGTGTTAACAATAGTTTTGATTGAATGCATGTTTTTTGTATTGGGAGATGAAAGGTTTATTTATCACTCAAAAAAATTCCCCTTTTTTATATAACACTTGAAAAATATACAAAACCTATCTATATGATCATCATTCCTATATACTTTTCGATGTGTGGAAAAATCTCATCCTTTATATATAATTGATAGTATGTGAAAGAGATGTTAAAGTATGTGAGATCATAATTGTACATGGTAAATAAGAAATATGTGAAAAGGAATTTCTCTATTTATGATACCTAATTAATGATAAGTTCATATAAATGGTTATATAACCCTATATAATCAAAGTATAATTTTTCATTTTTAAGATTTACATCTAGCGATAGTCGTGAATGAGTAATGAAAGGAATGGGAAAATGAAAATTTTCCTTATTTATCCTTGGTATTTTATAGGTATGATGCCAAAAACATTATTTTTTTAGCTATATTAGGTTATACGTGTAGTATTTGTATTATGATGACATGACTCATAAATGTGAACTAAAATCACTATTGATATCAAATGTTGTGAAATAGTTTTCATTTGCACAATTTGATTTATTTTATAATTTTTATTAATTTTTGAAAAATGAACTAATTTATAGTTTTAAAATGACTTATTAATTATTTTTAATAAGTTAAAAATTAAAAATTATACTTATTATTCCAGTTTGGGAATATTCTCCATTTAATGATTATGCTTTTATATGAGAAAAAGAAAGCATAAAATAAAATAAATTGACTTGTATGAGCTTTTAAAGGATTTATTCTCTCCTTGATTCCATGTGGAATGTGGTTTTCAATGTGAAATGCCTTGGTTTTCAATATGTTTCACTCCTCCTCATTGGTTTGAAACTAAACAAAGCAAAATAATTAGCAAGGATGCCTTTAATGAAGACTCCAATGCAAATGAGAATTCCAACACATACCAAGAAAGTGACACATAGATTTAATAATATTTGACATGTATTCAAATACATAATACACCAATTAAATTACTATTTAAATAATAAAACTAACATATTCAACCAAAGCATAGTCAAATAAGAGAAAATTCAGCCAACACAAATTTGAAACTTGTCATAAAACAACAAAGAATGAAGGTTATTAATGAAATTCACCACCCACAAAAATAATTAAATACCTTGGTTTTAGGTTTTTTTTAAAAAAAGATAACATAAAATTATAAAATTCCATGTTAAGATATCATTAGGAGTCCAAACACTTTAAATTATACAAAATCACAAACTATCCAAAATTGACATACTATGTAGTCTTTATTAGTAAAATGATTGATTTGAATGTATTAAATTGGCTGAGGATAAATTTTTTATTAGGGAGTAATAATCGATCCAAAAAATAGTAATTTAGAAGCTTGAACTCTGATATCAATTCCATGCTAGGAATGGATGACAAAGAAAATAATGAGATTTGGTGCAAACCAAATTTATTTCATTAATGAAGAATGAGAGATTACAATATTGTATAGCCAAACATGTGACTATTCATTTAATATTATAAGAAGAATCTTCACTTTACTACATAAAGTATCTATCTACCACTACAAGATAAAATATATCCTACAATTACTCTTAATTAACATTACTATATTAAAATAGTATTACAAGGCATAGTGTGTTTTTGATATAAAACCACTTTCCCATATTACACCTTGTGTAAATTGGAGTTAAGAAACTCATTTGGATAAATTTATATTTTTGGAGCCCCTAACACTAAGGATCCTATGTATTAATCTCTCACCCTACCTACTTTGACACATTTTGTTAGATGTTACTTATGATTTGGCTATGGATAGTGCATAATGACATACTAATAGTGGATAACTTGGTAGTTAGTGTTTTACAGGTTCCAAGTGGCACACTTTCATTGGTTACGTATAAACATATGAATGAATTGAAAATTTTAAAAACTATAAAAAATATTAAAATTCATGTTGAGGCCAAAACATGTCTAACTATCATTGGAGCCTTTTTTTTTGGTATTTATGCATTTTTAACCATTTATTTTTCAATGAATAATAAGAGTACAAGTATGAGTAGAGCATTAGATTCAATGTTAAATTAGTGAAGAGGATTTACATATTCATCATGTTTTATTTTTATAAGTAGCACATTTAGGTTATTACTCACAAATTTTTCAATTCAAATATATTCTATTTGATAAATTCAAAATTTCCTTGGGTGAATTTTACTTAAAATTAAAATGACCATATTTTTTTCATACAAACTCCATTTATCCTATTTTTAAATAGTTGGAAATATCTTTCCAAGCCTTTCACATTGGTACTTTTAATTATGGATTTAACATAAATCTTGAGTTGTATTGATATTTTGGAAGATGGAGGTGAATCCAAGGGTTGTAGTGCTAACAAGGCACAACTATCACATGTGAGAGTCTTCCATTGTGATCTCATTGAGGAGGAAAGGATTTTAGTGGATATTTATGGGGTCTTAAAATAAATGTAATCTAAGGATAATAATAATGCATGATTTATCTATGAATACCAAGCTATTTTATTAATAATGACCCATGTTACGAATTAGTTATATTTTCATGTCAAGGAATAAATAGGTCCAAGGAGATGTGGGATGAATAAAATAGATTTTTTGGAAAATTTAATTCATCTAAGGTTTATATTTAAATAGAGAGATAAACATATTAATCCATTATCATTTGAAAATATTAATTATTACCTAGCTTATGTGAAGGATCTTCTATTTCAATTAGAGGGGTGCAACGAGAGTGATAAAAAAGTTATGAGATTATTGAGATAATACTATAAATAACATCCATATGATGTGTTACTTTCCATAATTATTATTTAAGAGTTTTGATGAGGGAGGAATGAAATATCATGTATTTTTCAAGCATACACTCCCAACTAATTATGAAATATGAAAAAATCATCAAGATGGGTGCATTTATTACCAAAGAACAAGCTCACTAAAATAAATAAATATGGATTCAATGTTCCATGGTGGACCATAATAGCATTTAATTTTATAAAAAATTGGTTCTCATGAAGTTAATTATAATAAAGGTAAAAAATGAGAAAATAATAAGATCAAAGAATGTACTTAATATGGAAATCCATGGAATGTGGAGAACTTTTTCTAAAAGAAGATGTGGGATCTTGAGAAGGAGATCAAGGATCTCAAATGATTAAAATGTAAGCTAAGTGGTAATGATAAGAATAATTTCATTTTTTCACATACTTAAAATTTTCACATACACTTTTATAGGTATTTGTTTAACATGGATTCTAGATTTACTCCTCATGTGGCCCAAGATGTAAAGTTGCTCTAATCTCTTGGAAAAGTTGGTGATGCATAAATTCATTTAGGATATGGTTCCAGTCTCCCATTTTTGGTAATGGTAATATTATGCTAGAGCATTTCATGATTGGATATTTGTACAATGTACTAGATTTGATCATGAATATAGTACTTGTTTATCAATTAACTCAGTAGGGTGATAAAATTTCATATTGGCCTAATACATTTATTTTGAAAGATCTCATAAATATACTTCAATTGGTTTAATTTATTCATCTTAATAAGGAATATAATAAATTCAATTTTATTGGGTTTCAAAATTTTATAATGCATCTTGGAGGTTCTATCACTACTCCAATTGTAAATTCATGAAATTGCATTGATTCATGCCTTCACATGATGTATACACAAGGGTAGCTCTTTTTGATGTGGGTCTTGTGCACACCATAATATTTAAAAAGGTATATCTAACATTTTATGATCTCAATGGAGGTAAAATCCACTCTAGGGCATGAGTTTTAGGTATAGGTTAATCAATCAGGTGGTAGAATAGTAGGCTGAGAATGTAAGCTATTAACTAAGTATGCTTGTAGGTTAAATGAAACCTAATAATAAAATTAAAATCTAGTTGAGTTGGATAGATGGACCTTATTCTAAATTGGGTATATCTCAATCAAATAAACTCTAAAAAGAGAGAAGCAATAGAGAAAAAAATAAGGCTCTATGGTCTCAAGAGATTACTTTTAGGAAGTGTTTCTAGAACTAATCCTTGCTACTAGTAGCTATTTCACACTCACATACAAACACCATTATAAATTATGAGAAGATATAATATAGGAAACTCAAAGATCTTAGATAAAGGTTGCTCCTTTTAGAGTAGTTATTGCACATCCTTACTCAAAAGATTACATCTCAGACCAAAAAGGTATCTAAGGAAGTTATGGCTCACACCTAGAATACTATATCAAAGGAAAACACTTATGCACACTTTGAAAATTTAGAGAGTTGACCTATTTGCTTACAATAAATAATACTTGATAATTATTCAATAGTTATTACACATCTAGAATCAACATACATTAATGATAACAAAAGGAATTATTCATAGCTATTTCACACTTCAAATTACTAAATAAAAAAAACCAAGAAAATAAACACTTAATTACATATAAATGGAATGGAAATACATCTACATAATTGCATGACAATCAAAAATAACTTCTTCATATATTGATAATTTACAACACTTTAAAATGAAGGATTTACATGTATAAATAGACTTGGGGAGGGGTTGCCTCATCCTCCAAGTTCATGCAAAAACTCTAAGTTTATGTTAGTAATTAAAACCTTAGTTCTAGCATTGATGCCAAAAACTACATGTATAATGATAGTTGAAAATAGATATTCTTGCATGATGTCATGTAACATGTGCATGCTTACAAATTACTCAGGTTAACTACCACAAGAATACGTGAAGTATGAATAAACTATAATTATATTGACTAATTTTACATTAAAAATTACATGTAAAATTAACCTTAGGTAACTAAGGATTATTCATATTCAGTGATTACATGGCTTCACTTGCCATGGTGGGAGGCATTAAAGTTGTCGATGGAGCTAAGCTAGAAGCTAGAGTTGAGGTAGAAGGTATGGCCTTATC
The DNA here is from genome assembly GCA_037957365.1 of Torreya grandis. Taxonomy (NCBI): domain Eukaryota; kingdom Viridiplantae; phylum Streptophyta; class Pinopsida; order Cupressales; family Taxaceae; genus Torreya; species Torreya grandis. Next base: position 138,547 of record JARHVA010002996.1, on the reverse strand, counting down.
CTTATTTTTTGCCTCTGATTATTGATAATACTTGAAATTGGCCCCATGCTAAAATATGATGATGTCCATGTTTAAAAGTGGTGGCTGATGTACCTACTTAATTGCTCCATTAAACATGTATATTCAATTTTGGTTCTCTTAAAATTAATCCAAAATATCTCAAATTTTGTAACCTTTTTCCTCTCAAAATTTAGTTTAGCCTCAATCTCTTCCAATTCTAGACCTTGAACATTCTAGTTTAAATTAGTTAAATCCTAATAGATAAGTTGGTCAAAATTGGCTCTACTTATTAATTACCCTTTAGAGTCCCTATCATGGGAAAGATTCAACTTATCCAAAATCTATAAAATTAAGTTCTCATGCTTTAGAAAGTTTGACATTATTACCTATATACTCCCACTCTTTTGCCTCCTATGTTTGAATGACAACCAAATTTAGGGCATTGGATGCCTCTGATGGTGTCATTAAGTTTAAATGGTTGTCAACCTTATTTATTATGTAAAAAATAAGTAATTTCAATTTGTTTTCATCTTATTTTAAATAATTAAATAAATTTGTTGTTTCAGTGATATGAGAGGATAATTTAGCCCTCATTAAAGAAAATAATCTAAATTTTTTTATAACCTTGAGGCTACACTATTTACATTTATCTCAATTTGTTTAAGAACATGAATAATTTGTGGTTCTTCCTAGACATACTCTAATTCTGGCTGAAGTTGCCTTCTCGCTTACTCATCCCCCTCATGAAGTTTGAGCAAAGCAAACTTCTATGTTTCCAAATAAGATCTAAAATCCTTGATATAAGGAGACTACCCTAGTCTCTTTTTCTTTCTCTTAAAAAGAGAGAAGACATCTCGTCTCTCTTATGAAATTATGCCTCTATGAGCATAATATTCAATCTTCCTCTTCTTTACTCTTTGTATACTTCCTTTATATTTATAGAATATTAAACTTATAGTAGGTATATCAATTATTATGAGATTTGTCTTTTGAGAGGCTTGAGATTCTAAGTCTGAGCCCCACTATGGGATCACAAATTGAGTTGAGTTGGTTGGTTGAGTGTCTTTGGCTGTAGTCTTAGTTAATAGGTCCCTCAAAGATTACATCAAGGAATTTTCATGTAATGGGTATGGTAGTGATGACCAAATGATCTTGGACCAACCACCACCACTATATTAGGGCATAAGGTAGACTGTGTATACTAACTTATTCTTCCCAGTCTTCTCAGATGATACTACAACAGTAGTCTAGGTAGGATTAGAAGAAGGCATTGGTAAGCCCAATTTCTTGGAAGACACATGTAATTATTCACTTTCCAATACTTCCCTAGTTTTATTAGTATGATTTTTTTTAGACTTTAGGGGAGATGAGGGAGTGGTAGAGGTAACAATAGTAGAAGTGTGAATAATGGATGTTGAAGAAACAACTAGACTTGTAGAAATAGTTGAGATTGTGGAGCTAGTAGCACTAGAAGAAATAAATTCCACTTTGATAACAACCAAGGATGTTAGGACACCAAGATTGATATAAATAGGAATAAATGAACTAATAAACATAGGAGAAATAATTGAGACAACTAGTACTATAGAAATAAGAGGAACTAAAAAGATAGTTGGAACCACATCCTCATCTGATTTGTCTACTTAAAGGGGTGCTTCTCCTTTAGTTAATTAGAGACTAAAGACTTTTTCTCTTTACAACTCCTCCTCCCCATATTCATCAATGGACTCACCTATCGTAGATGGTTTCTCATTCCTTGTGGGTCATTCTTTAGATGATATATCAATAATTATGCTCATAGGGGTATATGGGATCTAGGTTTCCTCTTGTAAGAAAAAAGTTAACTTTTTAGTTGAAAAGGAATCCATATGAGTGGGGGAAGTTAAGACTTTCATGCTTGCAGTCATAGAATGTGAAGTGGTAGTAGGAGGAGTATGGTCTTCTGAATTAGAAGAGTCTATGAAAATTGGCTCCTCTTCTCTTCTAATAGAACTTGTAATGCTAAGAACCTCTTTCACCCCAAGATCTTGCTTCATAATAATCATCATGATGGGTTTCATCTTTGTCCAATGATGGATGAGAAGGTTTATTATTATATAAGTTCATTTCAACCCATCCACCTAGATGTGGAAGCCTAACATGTACATATAAAATTAAAATTGAGGGCTCGCGTTAGATTATTTTCAAAATTTATTCATTCAATCTTGCCATTTGAGCCCTTTTTAGGACTTGGGCATCACTCTTGATATTCAAAAATAGAAATTTATGGTTGTGAGGTTCATGTTGGTATAAAATACCAAGACTTTGGATGTGATTTTGAATCTAACCATGAGGGTCCCAATATCTATCTGACAGAGTGGCCAATGAATAATATTCCTTAAATTTTATAACCTCTCTAAAATGATTAAAATTGACATAACACATTATACTAATCATCAAATGAAAACCATGAAATGCATTATTCTTCTCCTTTTTTAAATCCTCATTGATTCCCCATCATAAATGGTATGCAATCTCTTAATCAACTAATTTATCTTGTATATATTTTGGGAGAAATAATGGGGCAACATTGTGCCCTATGACCATGATCATTGTATAATCAAGGTAGATCCAATAGTCCCATGTTGGCATCAATGTATCTATGATGCTTTTTGATACTCTAGGTAATGGTGCATCATGGATAACTCTCCATAGCTAAGGATACACACCATATAAAATTTTGACTATATTTCTTGTGTAGGTGTAGATGTACATGAATGAGTAAGAATCACATATTTGATTCTTGATGTAATCTAGAACTGGGATCTAGAGTGATCTATTGTGCACATATATTGTGTGCATGACTACATGTAAGAGGTAAGACATCAGGTAGAAATGGACTCCCACATGCCTTTTGTCTTTGCATAATACTTTCTCCTATAGCTTGGTGCTAATTATCTCTCCCTTGATAATGGTCATCTCTGAGGTCACCAATAAATATAAAAATAAAACCCACTCTAGGTGAATAAAGTGGATGCTAGGGTAGCCATATAACTTGTTAAGAAGGGCCATTCCAATACAGACTCCCATCCAAAATTTGGTTATAGTTAATGATATATTTTCCTTAAGGATAATGGTTTTTATAGGGATAATCTACTTACTCAGTGTTTTATAAATTTAATTGTTCTTCTTTTAGGTTATAACTCTATGTAAATCAAATGTAACATTTGTAATAGGTAAGGATATGTACATTTGAAAGGCATATCCTAAAATGCATGAAATGACAATTTTGTGTTCCATGTGATATATAAAATCACCCTAGTTACCTTTCCCATAAAGAACAAATCCAATAGTAGGTCAATGCATGATATTACCTTGGTTTTGGTTGTTATGAATTATAAACCTTGTCACTTAAGTAAGATAAAATCTATAGCCAATTACCTTTGCACTGGTGCTAAATTTTATTCACATGTATGGGCATCTACCTTTCCAATTACATCCCATAGATTTAAGTAGTTAGGATACTTGTCATTGAACATTGTTAAATCAAAAATGGTTTTTGTGTACTTGGAAGAGTCTTTGATAAAAAACTTGGAAGTTGGTTGGACTCCCTTGAATGTCTTAGATGAAGAAGCCATTGTTAATTTTATTTTCTCACATAATTTAATTTCTTTGATTTAATGGCTTATCTCTTCTAAAATAAATTCACAGATTGAATGTAGGGCTTTAAGTTATGTCAAGGATGCAATTTTTCTTAGGCTCATTTGTGATCAATGAGCATGACGTTCGATTTAAATTTGTTGATATAAATTTTGGTATTCAATTCTAGTTTATGCACTATTAATTTCTAATGTTTATAAACTTGTTTTACTCATTCAATTCAAAATTTACCACTTTATTTTGGTGGGTATGTAACATAGACCTTATATATGTTTAGAGGAATTCCACATTTTTGCCTTTGACATATGTCATATTATCACTCTTTTCACTCTAATTCAGCTATATCACAAAGGATTTTAGTAGTTGGGTGTCAAACGTTACATTAAAATAGGGTCAAATTGAATTCTTATGATGTGAGCACATCTTGCAAATAATTTTTTTGAAAACCTATGGTGGACATATTTTGTGAAGGATGTGAAAGTTGCCTTTCCTAAAGGCCAAATTTCAAATTAAAAGTTATGAAACATGATTTTTGAACATTTTTACTAAAGACCAAATGTTGACCAAGACCTTCTGAACCAGAATTTTTAAAGACCACTTCTAAAATATTTCTCTAACTAGTTTTGCTGAAAACTTTTTTTGAAGACCAAATTATGAAAAAAAACACTAACTATTTTACCCAAAGATGTAAATGTTGAACACTTTTATCAAAGTGTAAAAGTTGTGAATTAACTGAGTTCCAAATAGAGTATATGATAAATGTGAATGTCAAAGACCAAATTTTTATTGAAACTTGTGAACAAAATTTCCAAAGAAAAATATTTGTGAAGGTTTAACATAAGTACAAAGGATATAATAATGTTGAAGGTCAACTTATGAACAAAAGTTTTGAAGACCTAATTTTTATGAACAAAAACTTTAGTGATAGGCAAAATGTGCAAATCTTGAGACTATATAATAACCCTGCATGTTCTAAATACATGTGTATGTGTAATTTTTTTGAAGAGTATTAATAAGTTAGTCCAAATAAGTTAAACATTTGAAAATGCCCATTTACGTTTATACCAAATAGAAAAGTTAGGTGCACTTATGAATATATATGAAAGAAGATTTTTCAAATAGGCCTAGACCTTTAAAAATATATTATGTCCCTATTTGGAAAAAAGAATGGGGTTATGTTGAGTATAACAAATGATGACTCACAGGGGGAATACTCTTGAGTATTCAATAAGTTACAACCTTTGGTTAAAAATTCTAAATATAAACATGAACCATTTCATAAGAGAATAATTGAATCAGAGAGATGAAAGAGACTCCTAATAGTAACATACAACATACTTTCCTTTCTCATTCCCTAGATCTATCTGTGAGGAAGTGATTTTCCTTTTACCCCTTGTGAGGATTTTATCAAAGACTTGGGATAACTATAGGTTTAATTATGGTTTCTTGGAAAGCATATTTAAAACTAGGGAAGCTTGGGCATTGCTCTGTTACTAGTTAGGTGTTCATATTCCCTATAGAGATACCTTTGGTTCCTATTCCTTCCTCCTCCTATATTCTTTCATGGTGTATGATACATTGATCTTATTCCATCATGTGAACCTTTGATCACCTTTAGATTTTATTTAGGTTTTATTGATCACTCTTTTAGGATGTATTGGTCCTCATTTTCCTACTTTTTTTTAGAATATGGTTGAAATAAGGAGAGAAGAAACCACAGTGATATGGTATATTTAAGGGAATAATTTTACCAGATTGTCCCTGCCATATATTTACATATCAATGGTATTTACCTTAAACAAATATTAACATGAGAAGTGCATTTCATCTAGTGAAAATGAGAAAACTTTCTAAATTTGTATAGAGTAATGAGATAAACATTTATATACTTGATATAATTATTCAATGGTATCATGACCATGATTATTTTTTTATTACATATATGAATTATGAAAATCTTAGACACAAAGGTGTAAAACCTAGAAGCAAACCAATTTGTGTGATTTGTTTCTTGTCCTTCCCATACTAGTTCTTTCTTTGGGAACCTTTCCTATGGATTAAAATTTTAGCCTCAAACATAGATAAGAAGTTCAATGTATTGGGCACTTGATTGAGTATACTATTAAAATTCGATTAGATTCACACAAAATAAAATACATTTAATCTAGAAAGTAGGGAACTAAACTAGGGAAAGAAAAATGTTGAAAATAGGAAACACTAAACTAGAAAGTAGGGAAACTAACTATGAAAATAGTAAATCTATTCTAATCCTACCTTTACCACAACACTTGTTGTTAATTAGAGACATGTCCAAATGTTATGGACATGAATTAGTGCTTCAAAAACTATCCAATGACTAGATATGTTAATTTGTTACCTTAGAGGTCCCTCAAATGGAAATCATTATTACCCATGATCTTTAAAATATGATAAGGTCCAATCCATAGTGGGGTAAATTTGTCATATTTTCCATTATTTTCATGGGATTTGTCTTATAGAATCACCAAATCAGATATTCTAAATGTTTTAAATTTTTTTCTTCTATCAAACCACCTTTTGACTATATCCTGATGTTTAATAAAATTATTTAAAGCTTTAGTCCTTGAATCTTCCATATCTATTATATATAATAATCAAGACTCCACTTTTTCACTTGGTTCCATGTACTCCTTCATGAATTGATACATTGGCAATTTGAGCATGATTGAGAAAATTGACTGTTTTCCATATATCAACAAGTAAAGAAAAGCTTTGAGGGCCTAATTGTATCTTGTTTGATCAACCCATAGTGCATTTTTCAGTAGATTATGACACTATTTAGGTTTATCTACTAAATTTTTTTAAGGCATCAATCATGTTTTTATTTGTTGATTCAACCAATCTATTTCATTGTAGGCAATGGTTGAAAGATGACTAGACAGTGATTTGATTATCATGGGCCCATTTAATAAATTAAATTGATTGGAATTTTGGCCTACTATAACAAACTAAGGAAATTTGGGTACCAAATCTAGTTGTAATGTTTTCCTCTATAAAACTAATTACATCTTGTGATCTGAAATGCCTCATAGCTACTACTTTAGTCCATTGTGTATAATAATCTATAGCAGTGAGTACAAATTTGTGGCTAGCTAAAGAATTGGGTTTAATGAAATTAATGAAGTATAATGCCCATTTATTGAATGGTATTCCTTCAATAATAGGCTATAATGACATTTCTATATGTACCTCTCTTTTTTACAAGACTTGGCATTCATGACATGTTCTTACATGAACATGTTCATCCTTAAAGACTTTTGGCTAGTAATAGCCCATTCTCAAGATTTTATGGGTTGTCGTATTTCCAAAGGGATGGCCTTTGCCTATCTTATGGTGTAATTTTTCCAAAATTTCTTGAGCTTCTTCTCATGATACACATCTCAGGTATATGACTTCATAATTTCTTCTATAGAGAATCCCCATTTTAATCATGTAGTGAGAAACTTTGAGCTTCATAGATCTCCTTTTTTCTCTATTAAGTTTTATGGAACAAGTACTTGTGAGTAAATATTAAATGATATAATTATACCAATATCTTGTAGATACTTGGATTTTATAAACCTCCTCAATGGTCATGCATGGTTTATGCTCAATCATGATTTGAATGATGCCTTATCTTCTAATAATTTTGGTATACTTGATCTCTATGTCAAACTACTAAAAAAATTTCATCCATTTTCCTCTACTCTCTTGCAATTAATTTTTCCCCAAAGTGAGCTTAATGGTAGGATTTGGCATAATGGTGATGGTCTTATTTCTTAAGATGTAGTACCAAAATTTATTTACCACTTTTACAAGGGAAAATATTTTATTATCTATCATGGAATACTTGATTTCTACTTATTTTAAGTTTGTGTTCATAAATGCAATAGAACACACACTTTCATCCTTCCTATGAGTAATCATGATGACAAGTGTATGTTCTAAAATGAATGAATACAAGAAGAAATATTTAATGAAGTCTAGGTTTATCAGTATTGGGACCTTAGATATTACATCTTTGATGTCTTGAAAAGACCTTTAGGCCTCTAGCATCCATTCCACTTTAGCATCTTGATTGAGCATTACATTAAGAGGTCTGACAATTTATATAAAGCCTAAGATAAACTTCCTCACAAAATTTATCTTCCCAAAGAAATACTTGAGCTCATTCTTGTTATTTGGGAGTGTAATATTTGAAATCCCTTGAACTCTATCTAGGTTGATTATAATTCATTATTTAATGATGATGTGGCCTAAGAGATTACCCTCAATAACACAAAATATGTTATTCTTGGGGTTTAGTGAGATGCAAAACCTTATACATATTTCAAATAGTGATTGTAGATAGCCTATGTGATTAGTTTTGGTCTTTGAGAAAATAGTGAGGTCATTAGGTCATCCATGTAAATGTTTATGCATTTACCTATTAGCCCTTGGAATACATGGTTAATTTCCCATTGAAAGGTATATTTTGCATTAATTATTCCAAATGGCATTCTCTTATATGCATACGTAACTTATTTTATTGTAAATACACTCTTCATTCTATCTATGGATTCAACCAACACCTATTTATATCTTAAAAATTCATCTCAGAAGGACATCATTCTTGAACCACTTACTATCTGTATCACCTCATGCAAGAAATGTAAATGATAGTTGTCTTTCTCAGAAGCCTTATTCAGGTTTTTAAAATCAATACATAGTCTAATTTCCCCATTCTTCTTCTTAACTAGAACTAAGTTGACTACCCAAGTAGAATGTTTGATAAGGAAAACTATTTTTGTATTTATTAACTTTTCCACTCCCTTCTGAATGAGAGGCTCCAAGATAATATTGAGTGGCCTCTATCTTTACTTGAACAACTTATGGTCTAGCTTTAGTGGGATTGTATGCGTGATGACCTTTGGGTTCAAAACCTTCAATTCTTCATATGTCCATGCAATCACATATTTATATTAGGTGAGTAAATCCTTCACCCTCTATCTTTCTTCTAGAGTTTAGTTTAGGCCAATGTTGATGTAACATGGGTGGCATTCATCTCCTAAAATCTCCTTCTTAAAATTATATTATTTTAAATTAGGATATATTTAATACTATTATTGGGGATCCAAATCAAATTCCATTTCTAAAGAAACCATTCCTAAAGGAAGTCAGTTTTCTTTCAACTAAATGACTTATTCTTCTCCCAATTCCTCTTGACATATATAACTAATCTCCTTATCATTAATAATTTGAGACTCAGATTATCCTAAATTAGTCAATAATTAGATGATATTTTGGCCATCATCAAATACTTGGAAATTTTCCATTTTATCAAGAATAGATAGACATGGTATTAGATCAATGGAAAACATTTACACCTTGGACTCCTATAATGGTGTTAAATTGGCATCTAAAGCAACCAGTGAATCAATGACCTAATTTTTTTTTGTAGGAATATTCACTATATTTAAGGCTTCAAATGACTCAATCAAATCCAATGATCTATGTTTTTACCTCTTTAAGTATGATAACTTGCATTGGTATTTGTTCCTAACCTAATTTTTTACTAGTTCTAAATCTCCATATATTAACAACTTCTTAACATTATTTTTTAGAGCAAACTGCAATCCCAAAATTAGTGCCTCATACTTTGCTCTATTGTTTGTGAAAATAAATTGTAATCTATATGTTGATAGGTATTTCTTACCTTTTGCATCAACCAATTCAACACCAATGTCTATCAACATGAATGCCCAATCCTTACTTGGATTTGGCACCATCAAAATATAAAGTTCATAATTGGGAAGGTCCCTAGACTTTCAATTCCTACACCTCATACTTTATGGTAAAGATATAAATATTAAGGTTAGGATATTTTTATATTACCTCTTCATTTTTAGTGTTGTATTCTATGATAGGGTGCTTCATTCTTGGTTACTGATTAATTAGAATCTGGTTTGAAATTCTCCTCTATGGTAGCCAAATATGACATAAGTTTTTTTCTACATACCCATTCAACATCTTTGACCAGTATCTATTGAGTAATCTATATCCCTCTAAGATATCCACCCTAAGTATATCTATATTCATTTGTACACATGGATTATATGCCACTTGAATGTGTATATAATTTAATTATCTAACTACATGTACCATTATTTTATCTAGTTATGAAACCATCCTCTTCGATGGGCTTGAAGTCAATCCAAGATTTTTAAAAATATAAGTTGGAATCACAGTAGCCAAAGCTCTAGAATCAACTATATAATTATGAATATTATTTCCAAATGCTCTAATAGTCAATAATAAAAGAGGAAATTTTGGATTACTCTTTGTATATAATGTTTGTATGAGAAGCTTTTATCTTCTCTACAATAGACTTTCCTATTATATGCCTCCATAAAAGCTCCTTATATTTAGTGATTTGAGCCAATTCATGAAGAGTGATGTTTAATTTTATCATCTTCATGTCTTCAATAATTTTGTATCCTCCTTTTCTCTATTACTCCTTATTCTAGGTTTGATCACTCCCATTTGGGGGAGGTGGATTATTATCATCCTTTGGATTTGGTTGAATAGTGGTATTATTTATAGGAGTAGATATTGTGAAGGTCTACTTGTTTCTTAGGTTATAATTTCCCTTTTGGTATTACTAAAAGGAATGTATCTCATCAAAATCATCATTTGATTCATTGTCATCATCACTTAGGAAAGGAGACTTATGGGTTTCAAATACCATAGTGGTGTTTGAGGAACCAAATTTAGGGTGGAAATTTGGTGGGTTGTTCATCAAATCCTACCTCACCATCTCCCTTTGGAATATTTTAAATGCTGCACAAAATTCAACACATTCAATTTCACCATGTTGTGATGTATTATGAACTCTACACCAATTGGGTAGAGCTATTTCCACTATATTAATTTCTTGTAACTTATTGGGCTATTAATACTCTCCATTATTTTTAGACTAGTTGAAAGGTCTATTATATATTTGGAACCTAAAATTTTGGTTATTATTTTGGATAGTAACATTACCCATCTTCCTATGCATGCTCAATAAGTCATTACTCAGCTTCTAGACCATTCTTTATATATAATCCAGTTCTAATTTAGTATAATCCACACCCTGAACAACTATAGTGTTAGATAGGATTTAATGTTGGTTTTATTGATGACCATTCATCTGTACATGATTATTCATATAACCTTAATTTTGATTTGGTGTCTACTACAGCAGAGGGGGTAGTGTATATATCTGATTCTGGTTTAATTTAAGAACATTTTGAATCACATGAGGCACTTTATTTAAATCTAAAAAACTAGGTTTGATGTTAGGGGTACCTCTTACAAGAGGATTCAATTATCTATCAATATTGATAGCTTCTTCATATATTAATTCTAGAGTGTTGGTGTTTTAGTTATTAGATCTAAGACATTATTTTACATTTCCAATGATAAAACTTGATTTGGTTTATATGTTGGACTCAACTAAGTGTACATATTATGAAATCTTGCATTGAAATCCTAGATTGATTCATTAGTCTCCCTCTTAATCCAGGTAAAGTGTTGATACACCAAACTAGGGCTGGTGACTTATCCAAATTGGGTAAGAAAAGTAATTTAAAATACATTCTAAGAAGTAATTTATTTCTCTTGAAGATTTAGGTACCAATCATAGGTAGTATCCTATAATGTGAATGGGAAATCCTACATGCAACATCTTCATCAGTGACATTGATTAACCTCAAAGTAGCCTTGAAAGACTTGATATGTTCCTCTACAGTTCTTCCTCCTGAGGGGGAGAAAGAAGGTAGATATTTATATGTATTCTTTGGTAAATTTTGCACATCCCCTGGGACATCAATAGTAGATCTGAATAACCAAAGTGATTGGGCCATAGGATGATTAATATAATAGATATTTTTTAGTAGAGAAGGTGTCTTGGACTGAGGTACTACATGAATAATTGGTATAGATCTAAGTCTTTGATGTACTAAAAAAGGTGAAACCAAAAGAATGGATTTGGGCCTAGACCTAGTAACTCTCCTAGGTGTCTCTAGTGCAACCCAAATATAGGGGATAACCTCTCACTAGGGAAGGCACACAAACAACCCTACTTATAGTGCATACTTTTTCCTATTGATGTGGGTCTTATGCACACCCCAAAATTTAATGAGGTAGAATTTAATATTTTAGGATCTCAAAGGAAGTAAAATCCACTCTAGGGCATGAGTTATAGGTATGGATTAAACAACCAGGTGGTAGAATAACAAGATGAGCATGTAGTTTGTTAACTAGGTGTGCTTGTGGGTGAAGTAAAACCTAATAAGGAAATTAAAATTTAGTTGAGTTGGATGGATGGACCTTATTCTAAAGTGGGTAGATCTCAATAAAAATAACTCCAAAAAGAGGAAAGGGGTAGAGTAGAAAAGAAAGATATGTGGTTTTAAAAGATTACTTCTAGGGTTGCTTTATTTGTGGACAAGTGTTTCTATAATTAAGGCTTGCTACTAGCATCTATTAGACACTCACATACAAACATAGTTATGTAGTTTGGGAAGATATAATATAGGAAGCTCAAATATCTCTGATAAAGGTTACTCTGTTTAGAGTGGCTATTACACACCCTTACTCAAGAGATTATAACTTAGAGCACATAAATATCTAGGGTATATATGGCTCACACCTAGAAGACTATATCAAATAAAAATAATTCTACACTATCTAAAAATTGAGACAATAAACCTATTTACTTACAATCAATAATACTTGATCATTATTCAATAGTTATTGCACATCTAGAATCAATAGGCATTAATAATAAAAAAATAATTCTCCATAGCTATTTCACACTTTGAATTATTGAATCAAAACAACATAGGAAAATAAATACTTAATTACATAGAAATGTAATGGAAAAACATCTACACAGTTGCATGACAATAAAAATTTCTTCCAGTATTGATAATTTTCCAACCCTTTGAACTAAGGGATTTACCTATAAAAATAGACTTGGGGAGGGGTTACCTCATCCTCCAAGTTCATTCAGAACTCTTAAGTTCATGTTAGTAATTATAACCTTAGTTTTAACATTGATGATAAAAATGTATATATAATGACAATTGATCTTAATTATATCCAAAAATAGATTTATTTGCATGATATCATGTAATGTATGCATGTTTTCAAATTGCTCAGTCTAACTACCACATGCATACATGAAGTATAAATAAATTGTAATTATGTTGACTAATTTTACATAAAAAATTACATATAAAATTAACCTTAGATAACTAAGGCTTATTCAAACTCGGTGATTGCATAGCTACACTTGCCATGGTGGGAGGCATTAAATTTGTTGGTGGAGCTAAGTTGGAAGCTGGACCTCATTTCTCACATCTAATTCTTGATAATACTTGAAACTGAACCCATGCTAAAATATGATGATGTACATGTTTAAAAGTGGTAGTCGATGCACCATACTTAATTGCTTCATTAAAAATGCATGCTTAGCCTTGGTGCTCCTAAAATTAATTCAAAAAATCTCAACTTATGTAACCTTGTTCATCACAAAATTTAGTTTAACCTCAATCTCTTCTAACGATATCCCTTGAATATTATGTTTGAAATTGGCTAAATCCTATTAGATAAGTTGGTCAAAACTAGATCTACTTATTAATTTCCCTATAGATTCCCTAGCCTAAGAAAGCTTTAATGCATCTAAAATCTATAAAATTAAGTTTTCATTCTCTGTAAATTTTGTGATTATTGCCTCTACACTTACTATCCACTCTCTTACTCTTGTGTTTGAATGATAACCAAATTAAGGGAATTGGATGCCTTTAAATTAAGGGAATTGGATGCCTTTAATGGTGTCATTGATTTCAAATGGCTATAATCCTTATTTTTTGTGTACAAAACAAGGAATTTCAATTTGTTTTCATCTAATGTTAAATAATTAAATAATTTTGATGTTTTAATGAGATGATGGGCTAATTCATCCCTCATTGAAGCAACATCATCCAAAATATTGTATAACATTGAGTTTGTACTCTGTACATCTAGCTCAGTTTGTTAAGGAACATGAATAGTTTATTGTTGTTCCTAGACCTGCTCAAATTCTTGTTAAAGCTCCATTCTCATTAGCTCAGTCCCCTCATGAATTTTGAGCTAATAATCCTTCTACATTTCCAATTAAGATCTAAAATCCTCATTATAAGGAGACTACCCCAATCTCCTATTATTTTTATTATAAAGAGAGAAGACATCTTATCTCTCTTCCAAAAGTATGCCTTTGCCAACATTATATTTAATATTCCTCTTCTTTACTCTTTAGATAATCCCTATATATTTATAAAAGATTGAACTTATAGTGGGTAGCTCATTTATTATGAGATTTGGCCTTTAAGAAGCTTGAGCTTCTAGGTTTGAGGCCCAATGTGGGATCACTAATTGAATTGAGTCAATTTTGGTTGAGTGTCCTTGGTTATAGTCTCATTTAATAGGTCCCTTAAATATTTCCTCAATGCTTCTTCATGTAAGAGGTCTGGTAGTGATATCCAAATGATCTTGGGCTAGTTAGCACCATCGTAATGGGGCATAGGGTCGATTGTATATACCATATTATTATTCCCAATATTGTTAGATGATACTACAATAGTAGTCTAGGTAGGATTGAAAGATGGAATTAGCAAGCTTAATTAGGTGGAAAACACATGTAATTGTGCACTTGCCAATGTTTCCCTAGTTTTCTTAGTATGAATATTTTAGACCTAGGGGGAGTTGAGGGAATGAAAGAGGTAATAAAAGTGGAAGTGGGAATGATGGATGTTGAAGAAATAAATGGAATTGTTGAAATAATTGGGATTATGGAGCTAACAACACTCGAATAAAAATTTCCACTTTGGGAACAACCAAATGGTAGGACATCGAGACTGAGAGAAATAGGATCAAATGAACTAATAGACATAGGAAAAATAATTGATGTAACTAGTATTATAGAAATAAGAATATCTAAAAAGATAGTTAGAACCACATACTCACCTGATTTATCTACTTTAAGTGATGTTTTTACTTTACCTCCTTGGAGACTTAATATTTTTTCTCTTTTCAACTCTTCCTCCTCATCTTCATCAATGGGCTCACTTCATATAGATGGCTATTCATGCCCTATGGGTCCTTTTATAGACAATGTATAAATAGTTTTGCTTATAAGGGGTCCCCAGGTTTTAGGTTTCCTGTTATAACAAAGAGCTACTTTTTCAGCTGAGGAGGAATCCATTTGAGTGGGGGAAGTTGGGACTTCCATGCTTGTACTTATAGGAGATGAAGTGGTAGTAGGAAGAGTATGGTCCTCTGAATTAGCAGAGTCTATGAAAATTGGCTCCTCTTCTCTTCCAAGGGAGCTTGTAATGTTATGAACCAATTTAACCCCAAGCTCTTGCTTCATAGTAGTCATCAAGATATGTGGAATTTAGGATGGTTCCCCTTTATCCAATGATTTTTGAGAAGGCCTATTGTTATATAAGTCCATTGTAGCCCATCCACCTATAGGTGAAATCCTAACATGTGTATCTACAATTGAAATTGAGGGCTCTCCTTGGATTATTTTCAAAATGTATTAATTTAATCCAACCATTTGATCCCTTTCTAGGACCTAGGATTCGGTCTTGGCATTCAAAAATATAAATTCATGGTCATAAGGTTCATTTTGGTATGGAATACCAAGACCTTGTATTTGATTTTAAATCCTACTATGAGGGTCCCAATCTCTATGTGGTAGAGTGGCCAATGAATAATATTCCCTAAACTTTCCAAACTCTCTAAAATGCTTGTGTTTGACATAACACATTTTGTTTATCATAAAATGATAGCCATGAAAATGTGATCTTATTATTCAAATCCTCATCAATACCCCACCATATTTGGTATGCAATATCCTACTCAGCTAATTTACCTAGTACATATTTTGGGAGACATAGTGAGGTAACTTTATGCCCTATAACCATGATCATCATATAATCAGGGTAGAACTAATAGTCCCCTTTTAGAATCAATGTATTGGTAATGATTTTTAATACTTTAGGCATTAGTGCCTCATATATAGCCCTCCATACCTGAGGATACACATCGTCTACAATTATGACTATATTTATTGTGTAGGAATAGATATGAATGAATGAGTAAGAATTGCATATTCGATTCTTGATGTAATATGGAGCTGGGATTCAGAGTGATACATTTTGCACATATACTATTCCCATTACTACATCTAAGAGGTAATACATCATGTATAAATTTCCTCCCATAGGCCTCTTGTCATTGCCCAATACTTTCTCCTATAACTTGGTGCTAATTATCTCTCCTAGGGCAAAGGTTATCTTTAAGGTCATAAATAAATATAGAAATGAAACCCACTTTAGGTGAATAAAGTTGAAGCTAGGGTAGCCATATTACTTGTTTAGAAGGGCCATTCAAATGTGGAATCCCATATAAAATTTAGTTATAGGAATAGATAGATTTTACTTAAGGACAATAGTTTCTCCAAGGATAATCCACTTGATCAGTGTTTTATCAATTAAATTATTCTTCTTCCAAGTTACAATGCTATGCAAATCAAATGTACCATCTACAATAGGCAGTGATAGGTACCTTTATAATTAAAATCTTGAAATGTAGGTGATGATGGTTTTATGCTCCATTTGATGTAGAAAAATACCCCTAGATACCTTGACTACAAAGAATAAATCCTATAGTAGGTTGATGCAGACATTACTTCAAGTTTGGGTGCTAAAAAGTGTAATATTTATCACTTAAGTAGGAGAAAATCTATAGCTAATTACCTCTATACTAGTGTTAAATTTTATTCAAATGTATGGGCATCTACCTTTCTAATTATGTCCTATAAAGATGAGTAGTTGGGATACTCATCATTGAACACTATTGAATCAAAAATAGTGTCTATGTACTTAGTAGAGTATTTGATCAAAAACTTGGAAGGTGGATGGACTCCCTTGAATGTCTTAGATGAATAAGACATTATTAATTTGATTTTCTCAAAAATTTCAAGTTATTTAATTTAATGTCTTGAAACTTCTAAAATTAGTTCACATATTGAATGCAGGTGGCTAGATTTTTTATTTCTATCAAGAATGTAAGTTTACTTGGGCTCATTTGTGATCAATGGGAATGATGTTCAATTTCAATTTTTTGATATATATTTTGGTATTCAATTCCATTTCATGTGCCATTAATGTCTAACATCTCTAAAACTATTTTACTCATTAAATTTGAACTTTGCCACTTTATTTTGGTGGGTATGCCATGTATACCTTATAGACATTCAGTGATCCAGAGGATTTTTACTCATTGGTCCTCATAGGTTTGTAAAAGGCTAGCTACAGAGATTATAGTTGGAGCCCAATTTTATAATGGAGGGGGACTCTTCTAGCATATATGGTAATGGTGTTTTTAATTTCACAATTACACTATAATTTACCATATATTATTTTGGTGCTTTTGGTTGTGACACATGGTAGGATGAGGAAAAATTGGAGAGGTCCACATGGTAGGTCTTTAGGACACCATGTGGCCTGCCACCACATCCTCCATTTTTCAAGTCACTTATATATACCTAGTGCCAGTTCAAATTACATAGATTGAGTACTAACTTGATTATCAACTCAATGTGGAAAACCCAACTTGGGTTCCAACATGAGTTATATGTTTGGTTATCAACTCAACATGGAAATACAACTCAAGACCCAACTCGAGTTCCAAACCAAGTTATGTGTTTGGAAAGATAGCTCATTTCCAGCAAATCTAATTAAGTTGGCATGTATTCTAAACTGATCTAAATCATTTATCACCAAAACCAACTCATAGTTGGACTAACAATCATTGAAACCAATCGAGGCAAAATGACTTAATATGTGGCCAAAGTCATAGGTTATTTGATAAGCTTTAGGATATTTAAATCCTTTTGAAAATCTTATCTTCAGGAATGTGGGACTCTATTTTATTCCTAAAGAATCATTATCATGAATTGGGGGATTCAAACCTCCATTTGGTAATATAGAAGGAACTTATCGATGGGTCAAGCAAAGGTGTCAGTTTACTAGGGTGAGCTAGTGAAGGGTCTTTGAAAGGAGATCATCATGAATCTTCCTATTATTCATCAATCTCAAAGAGGAGATGGGATTTTTAAAGAATGAGTAAATAAAAAGGAAATACCCACCATTTGGATGAGAATGGTATCTATCTTTGTTGATTTACATGAGCCCAGGAAGTATGCCATTACACAGGACCTCAAGTGGAGGTACCATGTTAATACAGATACTATGGTGAAGGAGGTGTTCAATGTTGCAAGAATTTTAGCATCACAATATGGGAAAATTGATAGTTAAATATATATTAAAGAGCCAAGCCAAACTTGGAGGAAAGATAGAAAACAAGGTGGAGCTTATTTTTAAATAAGATCCAAGCCTGTGTTGGCATGGTGGTCTACATTGTGAGGTTGTGGGCCATAAAAGAGATTTTAGGTATAAAAATCTAAACCTAGGTAATGTTTGTTCCTATTTTGAAAAACCCTTTGGCCATGAAAGGTCATCTTCAGCTTTGTAAGGTCTTTTGACCAATAGTGTCAAAATAAGAATGGATGCATGTTGTGGTACATTGAACCATGTTTGCCTATTCGTAAGCGATGGACTATGGATAAACTATGTTTGATCTAAAAACATAGTAAAAATGTGCCTAAGGAATATGTAAACATATTCATCCATTTGGAAAGGCTCATAACCTATAGTGGAAGTTAATACACACACACACACACACACACACACACACACACACACACACACACACACACACACACACACACACACACACACACACACACACACACACACACACACACAAATGAACCTCAAAGGATAATGTATATTTTACCAAAGATGTATGGAATAGACTACAAGTATGTAGAGCCACAGTGGAAACAAGATCATATTCACCTATTCATATGATCTTTAAGCCACGGGTGAATGGTGAAAGCCTAAAACACTCAAACCTAAGCCGTATTGGTGATTATTCACTTTTTGGTATCTGATAAAGTCTTTGTGCATGCATATGTTATTTTACACCATTATGAATAAGATATATTTATCATTTATTTATCTTATATTTATTGTAGTTGACTTCTATAGGTTTCTATACATTGATGTGGTGCAAAGAATTATTTAGTAGATGTAGTGGAGTATTTGGACTTTTAGAGACCAAAAGCCTCTTTTTAGGGAGGTTTGATCTAGAGGATTTTTATTCATCGATCCTCACTAGTTTTTAAAAGGTTGGATATGAAGACCATAACTGGTGGAGCCCATTCTTATAATCGAGGGGGAATCTGCCACCGTATATGGTAGTGGTGTTTTTAATTTCAAAATTACACTATAATTTACCATATATTATTTTGGTGATTTTGGTTGTGACATGTGGAAGGATGATAAGCAATTGGGGAGGTCTATGTGATGGGTCCTTAGGCCACCATGTGGCCTACCACCATAAAATGATATTTGCCTATTCATAAGTGATGGCCCATGGCAAAACCATTTTTGATCTACAAACATAGTAAAACTAAGCTTGAGGAATATGTAAATAATTTCATCCATTTGGAAAGTCTCATAACCTATATCAAATGTTAATGTGTGTGTGTGTGTGTAGAGAGAGAGAGAGAGAGAGAGAGAGAGAGAGAGAGAGAGAGAGAGAGAGAGAGAGAGAGAGAGAGGATCAAACCTTCATGGAAAACATCTATTTTAGCCATAGACACATGGAACAAACTATAGGTATGTAGAGCCATGGTGGAAAGAAGGTAATATTCACCTATTTTTAGTATATTTAAGCCATAAGTAAATGGTGAAAGCCTAAAATACTCAAACCCAAGCTGTATTGGTGATTATTTGCCTACTAGTATCTAGTAAAGTCTTTGTGCATGCATATGTTATTTTGCACCATTCTGAATGGGATCTATTTATCATTTATTTATCTTTTATTTTAAATTATGGGAATATAGTTATGATCTAGGAATAAATATGTTTTCTTCTATTTATAAAGATTTTTGGCCCCAGAAGTATATATGTAGAGCTATATGTTTCAGGCAATGAATCCCATATAGATGAGATAATGTTTTCTTCCATTTTGAAAGGTTTTAAGCCATAATGGAAGATATATATAGATGGGTATTATTATGTTTCCTTCTATTCATATGGATTTTATCCAAGGAAGGGATGTAATGTGAATATCTTATCGAAATAGTATTGATAGACATAAAGAGACTGAGTCTGGTAATTTTCTTCTATGTGGTAGGCAAAGAAGATATGTATTGTGTGACTATGTATTGATATAGAGATAAATCCATAACTATATTTTTAATGTCTCTATTTTAAATGGAATTTTTCCATGGGGAATGTATGCATATAGTTGTAGGGTTAATTTAATGAGTTGCAGGTCTGAGAAAGGTAGAGAATACTCCTAAACCTCATTATGCTTGTTTTAAGAGTTTGTTATATACTCTTAATGGAGAATTTCCTGAATGTATGGAGAAGGTAATAGGTGTTATAGAATTAAAGGAGAAAAAAATACAAAGTCTTCAAAGCTAGTTTTAGCATCACGTTATAGATTCTCGAAATCCATTATGATTTAAGTTGGAAATTTGTTGACATTTGCATCATTTTTAAATGGATCAGTTTGTTGTTTCATGAACCCAAAGACGTATCCCAAATGGGTGAACTTTGTTATCATATTTTGTGTCAACTTTCCTTTTCAATTATTTCTAAATTTAATTTATTTAATTCAATAAAAAATGAATTAATAGAATGCTAGAATTAATTATGGAAAGTTTATTATGACATCAAATCAAGAGTATTGATCGAGAAATGAATATGAAAAGTTTTTATAACCATTTGTATTCATTCCCATAATTACGCATTCCAATTTCTATTTTCATTTAAATAGGAATTGAGAGTTTCAGTATTTGTTGTTAGAAACTATTTACTCAATTTACATATCAAAATTGGCATCAAAGAAAGTGACTGTAAGACTTGTTTCAGTTGGGATATACTTTAGTTTAAAGTTTATTTTTAGATATCAGATTCTTGTTTATGATTCATCTATTTGAGTTGAGCATGAAGGAAGGCTAGTGCAAAGGTAAATTGGAAGGTGTTTCAATTCACTGGAAGAATAAAATATTCTAATAGCCAAGGTTCTAGAACCACTAGCCCTAAAGGATCAACATGGATAAAGAACACAACACATGGTCACTTGAAGGTGTGAGATGGTTTTGTGATAAGATCTACATTTCTATCTTGGGAAGCATTTAGATAAAATGTAAGGTATTTTTTTTAATGCACATCCAAGAGGAATCAGTTATAGTTTGATTACCAGTCTTACATAAAGGGTAGATTGAGGTATGATTGTGGTCTGATTTTATATTGGTATTGATGCAATATTT
This sequence comes from Torreya grandis, assembly GCA_037957365.1. Lineage (NCBI taxonomy): Eukaryota > Viridiplantae > Streptophyta > Pinopsida > Cupressales > Taxaceae > Torreya > Torreya grandis. The sequence continues at coordinate 117,405 of JARHVA010002996.1, read as the reverse complement.
TGGTCTTTGATAACCATTTGTTTAGCCTTTATATTTTGGATTACTAATTATAATATGGATTCCTATGTCCTTTATGATGGGAAAAAGTAAAAAGAATAGTTCTATGGTAAGATATGGAAATGGAAAAAAGGAATTGTTCATTATTGAATAGGTTTTACACTTTGATTTTGAGTTTGTAATTGGTTGTTAAGTTGGTTTATGTTTTCATAGCTTTCTTGAAGATTTAAGGAAGGAAACAAAAATTTGTTTAAAAACAATAGAATGCCAACCAATACTCAATCGATATGTAATTCATAGTTCTCAAAGAGGTATGAGTTATTCTTAGTGTAACCATGTGTCATAATTTTTGGTTTGAATCCTTGAAATCAGGTTAACCTTTGTGTGGGTTACTTTGGAAATAAAATATACCTTTATGTGGACTTGTTTTTAAAATGCTTTTGAGAATATAACATTGATCATCTAACTCTTATTGAGATAGATTTGAAAAGATAAAATTTTCTATTCAACTGATTGAAACCATAAAAAGGGAACAACCCTTATAGATTATATGGTTTAGTTGGATAGTTTTGATAAGCATAGATATGGTATGGAATAGTATGCTCGGTTACTCTTCAAACACTATTTTAAGGATTTCCTAACTACTTGGATATAGGAAATAAAATTGATAACCCTTGTGTTTGGAAGGATATTATATTTTGTTATCTCCTATTCAGTTTTCCATTGTGATAAGTTTTTGGAAACTAACTTAGTTGGGATGAGTTTGTAGAGGTATGAATCAGGGAGTAGTTAGATGGTGAAGGTTCCCTTGAGATAGGTTCAAAATTCTTGGTTTTCTTCTCACCTTTATATGATATTTTCTTACAAGTTACTTTCAAAGTTGTGAGTTTGTAAAGAAGCTCTTATTAAAGAAATTCTCCAAGTTAATATTAGAGTTTGACAGGTATTATACATTAGTCACCTTATGATAGACAAATTCATTACATGTGTTTATACTTTGCATATACATTTTAAGTTCCATAGTATTATGGGAAATGTTTATATTTCAAACTGTTTGTACTCACATGTATGTTTGTCATATACGTCATGTAGAAGCACTATCTAAGACCCATAAATAGGCAACATTTATAATGCAAGTATACATATGTATAGTTGTTTGTAAATCCTATAGGCATATGTAACTAAATGTGATTTCCCTTGTGAGATATTTATAACAAGGATAATACCTTAGACTTCATGCAGTGTAGGGGTTAAGAGAAGCTACCAAGTATAATGACTATTTTGTGTAAATAGGTCAGTGTGGTAGAATGACTATTAATTACAATTGATTTCTGCATGTTTTTATACATTGATGTGGTGTAGAGAACCATATATAAAATATAATAGAGTATTTGGAATTTTGGAGACCAAAAACCTATTTATGGGGAGGTTTGATCTAGATGATTTTTATTCATCGATCCTCATCAATTTGTAAAAGGCTAGTTATGAAGATTGTAGTCAGTGGGCCCCACCTTTATAATAGAGGGGGAATATTTAATTAATATATGGTAATGATGTTTTTAAATTCATAATTACACAATAATTTACCATATATTATTTTGGTGCTTTTGGTTGTGACACATGGCAGGCTGAGGAGCAATTAGTGAGGTCCACATGGTGGGTCCTCAAGCCACCACATGGCCTGCCACCACATCCTCCATTTTCCAAGTCACTTATACATACCTAGTGTTAGTTCAAATTAAATAGCTCAAGTACCAACTGGAATATCAACTTAATGAGGCAGACCCAACTTGGATTCCAACTTGAGTTATATGTTTGGCTATCAACTCAACATGGCAATCCAACTTGAGACCCAACTCAAGTTTCAAATTGAGTTATCTGTTTGGAAAGACACTTTATTTCTAATGAATCCAATGATTCTAAACTGAGCTAAGATAGTTTATCACTAGAACCAACTCATTGTTGGCCTAAAAACTATTGAAACCAACTGAGGCAAAATAACTTAATACGTGGCTGAAGATACAAGCTATTTCATATGTTTTAGGTTATTGAAATCCTTTCTAAAAGCTTATCTTCATGAATGTGGGACTTTATTTTATTCCTAAAGATTGCTTGCCATGAACTGGGGGATTCAAACCTTCATTTGGTAATATGTAAGGAACTTATCGATGGGTCAAGTGAAGGTGTCAGTTTATTAGGCCATGCTAATGAAGGGTCTTTGAAAGGAGATCATCACATATCTTCCTATTATTCCTCAGTCCCAAAGAAGAGAGGGGAGATTTATAGAATGAATAAATAAAAAGGAAATACCAACCATTTAGAAAATAATGGTCTCTATCTCTATTGATTTACATAGGCTTAGGAAATATGCCATTACATAAGGTCTTGAATGGAGGGCTCATGTTAACATAGATACAATAACAAAGGAGGTGGTCAACATTGTAAGACTCTTGATGTCACAGTAGGGGAAAATCAATAGTCAAGTCTATATTGAAGAGCTGGGTTGAGTTTGGAGGAAGGATAAAAAATGAGGTAGAGCTCATTTTTAAATAAGATCTAACCCTGTGTTAGCATGGTGGTCTATATTGTGAGTCTGCAGGACATAAAAGAGATTTTAGGTATCAAATCCAAACCCAGGGAATGTTTGTTCCTATTTTGAAAGACCCTATAGCCATAGAAGGTCATCTTTAACTTTGTAAGGTCTTTTGACTAGTAGCATCGAACTAAGAATGGATGTATGTTATGGTATGCATAACCATGTTTGCCTATTCATAAGTGATGGACCTTGGTAAAATTGTGTTTGATCTAAAAACATAGTAAAACTAAGCCTGGAGAATATGTAAATAATTTCATCTATTTGGAAAGTCTCATAACCTGTAGCAGATGTTAATATATATAGTCAAAGAATTAAACCTTGAAGGACAACATCTATTTTAGCCATAGATGCATGGAACATACTATAGGTATGCAAAGCCACAGTGGAAAGAAGGTCATATTCACCTATTTTTAGGATCTTTAACCCATAGGTGAATGGTAAAAGCCTACAACACTCAGACCTAATCTGTATTGGTGATTATTCACCTAATGGTATATGGTAAAGTCTTTGTGCATGTGTATGTTATTTTGCACCATTCTGAATGGGATCTATTTATCTTATATTTTAAATTGTAGGAAGATAGTTATGATCCAGGAATATATATGTTTTCTTATATTTATAAAGCCTTTTGGCCCTAAAAGTATATGTGTAGAGCTATATGTTTTAGGCAATGAATCCCAAATAGATGAGATAATGTTTTCTTCTATTTTGAAAGGTTTTAAGCCATAGTCAAAGATACATATAGATGGGTATTATTATGTTTCCTTCTATTTGTATGTATTTTAGCCAAGGAAGGGATGTAATGTGAATATCTAACTATGATGATACTAATAAACACAAAGAGACCAAGTCTAGTTATTTTCTTCTATGTGGTAGGCAAGGAAGATATGTGTTGTGTGACTCTATATTGATATAGAGAGAGACCTGTAACTATATTTTTAATGTCTCTATTTTAAAGGGCCTTTGGTCATGGGGAATGTATGCATATAGTTTTAGGGTTTATTTAATGAATTTTAGGTCTGGGAAAGGCAGAGAATACTTTTAGACCTCATTATGCTCATTTAAAGAGTTTGTTAGATACTCTTAATGTAGAATTGCCTAAATATATGGAGAAGGCAATAGGTGTTATGAACTTAAAGGAATATAATTATAGAGTCTTCAAAGTTAGTTTTAGCATCACATGTAGGTTCTCTAAATCCATTATGATGTAAGTTGGAAATTTGTTAACATTTGCATCATTTTTAAATGGATTAGTTCATTGTTTCATGAACCCAGAGACGTAGAACAAATGGGTGAACTATGTTATCACATTTGGTGTCAACTTTCCTTTTTAGTTATTTTTGAGTTTATTTTATTTAATTCAATGGAAAATGAATCAATAAAATTCTATAATTAATTATGAAAAGTTTATTATGACATCAAAATAGGAGTATTGATCAAGAAATAAATATTTAAAGTTTTTATAACCACTTGCATTCATTCCTAAAAAAATTCATTCCAATTTATATTTTTATTTAAATGGGAATTGAGAGTTTGAGTATCCATTTTCAAAAACTATTTATCCAGTTTATGAATCAAATTTGGTATTAGAGTAGGTGATTACAGGACTTGCTTTAGTTGTGATATACTTTAGTTTGGAGTTTGTTTTTAGATATTAGATTCTTGTTTTATGATTCTTCTATTTGAGTTGAACATTTATGAAGACTAGTGCAAATGGAAATTGGAAGGTGTTCCAATTCATTGGAAGAAGACAAGCTTCTAACAACTAAGGTTCTAAAACCACTAGCCATATAAGATCAACACAGATGAAGAACACAACACATAGTCACTTAAAAGTGTGAGATGGTTTTATGAGAATATATTCTTTTCTATCTTGGGAAGCATTCAAATAAAATGCAATGAATTTTCCATAATGCACATCCAAGAGGAATTAGTTACAATTTGATTACCAGTCTTACATAAAGGATACATTAAGGTATGATTATGGTCTAATTTCATATTGGTATTGACACAATATTTTGGTCTTTGATAACCATTTGTGTAGCCTTTATATTTTGTATTACTAATTATAATATGGATGCCTATGTCCTTCATGATAGGAACAAGTGAAAAGACCAGTTCCATGGTAAGATATGGAAATGACAACAAGGCATTGCTCAGTATTGAACAAGTTTTACATTTTGAGTTTTGAGTTTATAATTGGTTGTTAAGTTGGTTTATGTTTTCACAAATTTTTTGAAGATTTCAAGAAGCAAAAAGGAATTTGTTTAAAACTAATAGAATGTCAACCAATACTTAACCAATGTGTACTTCATAGTTCTCAAAGAGGTATGTGTTATTTTTAGTGTAACCATGTGGCACAATTTTTTGTTTAAATCCTTGATGTCAGGTTAACCTTTGTGTGGGTTATTTTAGAAATAGAATATAACTTTATGTGGACTTGTTTTTAAAAGTAAGAATATAACATTGATCATCTAACTTTTATTGAGATAGAGTTGAAAATATGAAACTTTCTATTCAGTTGATTGGAACCATAAAAAGGGAATAGCCCTTTTGGATTATATGGTTTAATTGGATAGTTTTGATAAGCATAGCTATGGTATGGCATAGCATGCTTAGTTACTCTTCAAACACTATTTTAGGGATTTCATAACTACTTGGATATAGGAAATAAAATTGATAACCCTTGTGTTTGGGAGGATATTATCTTTTTTTATTTCCTATTTAGTTTTCCATTATGATAAGTTTTTGGAAACTAACTTAATCTGGATGAGTTTGTAGAGGTATGAATCAAGGAGCAGTCAGATGGTGAAGGAAACCTTGAGATAGGTTTAAAATTCTTGGTTTTCTTCTCACCTTTATATGATATTTTATTACAAGTTACTTGCAAAGTTGTGAGTTTGTAAAGAGGCTCTTATTATGGAAATTCTCCAGGTAACATTAGAGTTTGACATGTATTGTGCATTAGTCACCTTATGATAGACAAATTAATTGCATGTGTTTATACTTTGCATATACATTTTAAGTCCCATAGTATTATGGTAAATGTTTGTCTTTCAAATTATTTGTACTCACATGTATGTTCATCATATATGTCATGTATAAGTACTATTTAAGACCCATAAATGGGCAATGTTTATAATTCAAGTATAGATATGTATATTTGTTTGTAAATCTTATAGGCATATGTAATATAATGTGATTTCCCTTGTGAGATATTTATAACAAGTATAATACCTTAGCCTTTATGTAGTGCATGGGTTGAGAGAAGCCATTAGGTATAATGACTATTTTGGGTAAATAGGTTAGTGTGACAGAATGACTATTAAAAAATTGACTTCTATAGGTTTATGTACATTGATGTGGTGTAGAGAACCATTTAGCAGATGCAATGGAGTATTTGGAATTTTGGAGACCAAAATCCTCTTTATGGGGAGTTTTAATTTGGAGGATTTTTATTCATCAGTCCTCATCAATTTACAAAAGTCTAGCTATGAAAACCATAGCTGATGGAGCCCAATTTATAATGTAGGAAGACTCTACCATCATATATGGTAATGGTGATTTTAAATTCATAATTACACTATAATTTACCATATATTATTTTAGTTCTTTTGGTTATGACACATGGCAAGATGAGGAGCAATTAGAGAGGTCTATGTGGTGAGTCCTCAGGCCACCATGTGGCCTACCACCACATCCTCCATTTTCCAAGTCACTTATACATACCTAGTGCTAGTTCAAATTACATAGCTTGAGTACCAACTTGGCTATCAACTCAATGTGGCAAACCCAACTCGGGTTCTAACTTGAGTTATATGTTTGGCTATCAACTCAACATGGCAATCTAACTTGAGACCCAACTCAAGTTCCAAACTGAGTTATGTGTTTGGAAAGACAACTCATTTACAACAAATACAATTAAGTTAGTGTGGATTATAAACTAAGCCAAGATCATTTATCATTAAAACCAATTTGTAGTTGGCCTATCAACCATTGAAACCAATCGAGGAAAAATGAATTTATACATGGTCGAAGCCGCATGCTATTTTATAAGATTTAGGCTATTTAAAGCCTTTTTAAAAGCTTATATCTATAAATATGGGACTATGTTTTATTCCTAAATAATGCTTACAAAAAATTGGGGATTAGAACATCCATTTCGTAATATGGAAGGAACTTATCGATGGGTTAAGTGGAGGTGCTAGTTTACTAGGCTGAGCTGATGAAGGGTGTTTGAAAGGAGATCATCATGTATCTTACTATTATTCCTCAGTCTTGAAGAGGAGAGGGGAGTTCACCAAAATAAAAAAATAAAAAGAAAAGACCCATAATTTGGATGAGAATGATCTCTATCTCTGTTGATTTACATAGGTCCAAGAAGTATTCCATTATATAGGGCCTCGAGTGGAGGCCTCATGTTAATATAGATATGGTAGTGAAGGAGGTGGTCAATGTTATAAGACTCTTGGCATCACAATATCGGAAAACCAATAGTCAATTCTATATGAAAGAGTCAAGCCAAGCTTGGAGGAAGAAAATAAAACTAGGTGGAGATAATTTTTAAATAAGAGCCAAGCCTATGTTAGCATGGTGGTCTACATTGTGAGGTCGTGGGCCATAAAAGAGATTTTAGGTATACAAATCCAAACACATGGAATGTTTGTTCCTATTTTGAAAGAGCCTTCAGGCATGGAAGATTGTATTTGACCTTGTATGGTCTTTTGACCAATAACATCAAATTAAGAATGGATGCATGTTATGGTACGCAAAACCATGTCTACCTATTTGTAAGCTATGGACCATGGAAAAACCATGTTTGATATATAGAAATAGTAAAATTGAGCCTAAGGAATATGTAAATAATTTCATCAATTTGGAAAGTCTCATAACCTATAGCAGATGTTTTTATATATATAAATAGAGAATTGAACCTTGAAGGATAATGTCTATTTTAACCATAGATGTAGGAATAGACTATAGGTATGTAGATCCATGATGGAAATAAGGTCATATTCACCTATTTGTAGGATATTTAAGCTATGGGTGAATGGTGAAATCCTAAAACAATTAGACCTGAGCCATATTGGTGATTATTCACCTACTGATATCTGGTAAAGTCTGTGTGCATACATATATTATTTTACAACATTCTAAATGGGATTTATTTATCATGTATTTATATTCTATTTTAAATTATGGGAAGATAGATATGATCTGTAAATATATATGTTTTCTTTTATTTGTAAATCCTTTTGGCCCTAAAAGTATATATGTAGAGCTATATGTTTCAGGCAATGAATCTTGGATATATGAGATAGCATTTTCTTCCATTTTGAAATGTTTTAATAACGGAATACACACACACACACACACACACACACACACACACACACACACACACACACACACACACACACACACACACACACACACATGGGTATTATTATGTTTCCTTATATTTATATGGATTTCATCCAAGGAAGTGATGTAATGTGAATATCTAAACAAGATGGTATTGACAAACATAAAGAGACCAAGTCTGGTTATTTTCTTCTATGTGATAGGCAATGAAGATATGTATTGTGTGACTCTGTATTGATATAGAGAGATACCCATAACTTTATTTTTAATATCTCTATTTTAAAGGGCCTTTGGCCATGGGGAATGTATGCATATAGTTATAGGGTTGATTTAATGTGTTGCAGGTCTAGGAAAGGTAGAAAATACTCTTAGACCTCATTATGCCTATTTTAAGAGTTTGTTATATACAATTAATGGAGAATTTCTTGAATGTATGAAGAAGGAAACATGTGTTATGGACTTAAAGGAGACATAATTGCAAAGTCTTCAAAGTTAGTTTCAACATCACATTACAGGTTCTCCAAATCCATTATGATGTAAGTTGGAAATTTATTGACATTTACATCATTTTTAAATGGATCGGTTCATTGTTTCATGAACCCAGAGACATAACCCAAATGGGTGAAATCAATTATCACATTTGGTGTAAACTTTCCTTTTTAGTTATTTATAAGCTCATTTTATTTAATTTAATGGAAAATTAATTAATAAAATGGTAGAATTAAATATATAAAGTTTATTATGACATCAAATCAGGAGTATTGATCAAGAAATGAATATTAAAAGTTTTTATAACCACTTGAATTAATTCCAAAAAAATTTCATTCTAATTTATATTTTCATTTAAATGGGAATTGAGAGTTCTAGTATCTATTGTCAAAAACTATTTACCTAGTTTATAGATCAAATTTGGTATCAGAGCAGGTGATTGCAAGACTTGATTCAATTTTGATATACTTTAGTTTGGAGTTTGTTTTTAGATATAAAATTATTGTTTTATGATTATTATATTTGAGATGACCATGTAGGAAGGATAGTGCAAAGGGAAATTATAAGGTGTTCCAATTCACTAGAAGAAGACAAGCTTCTAACAGCCAAGGTTCTAGAACCGCTAGCCCTACAGGATCAACATAGATGAAGAACATAACACATGGTCACTTGAAGGTGTGAGATGGTTTTGTGAGAAGATATGCATTTATATCTTGGGAATAATTAAAATAAAATGCAAGGTATTTTCCATAATACACATCTAAGAGGAATCAATTATAGTTTGATTACTAGTCTTAGATAGAGGGTAGATTGAGGTATGATTATGGTCTTTTTCATATTGGTATTAACATAATATTGTGGTCTTTGATAACCATTTTTTTAGCCTTTATGTTTTAGATTAATAATTATACTATGGATTTCTATGTCCTTTATGATAGGAACAAGTGAAAAGACAAGTTCCATGGTAAGATATGGAAATGGCAACAAGGCATTGTTCAGTATTGAATAGGTTTTGCACTTTTAGTTTTGAGTTTGTAATTGGTTGTTAAGTTAGTTTATGTTTTCATATATTTTTTGAATACTGAAAAAATAAAATAGGAAGTTGTTTAAATCCAAAATAACACCAACCAATACTCAACCGATGTGTACTTCACAATTCTCAAAGAGGTATGAGTTATTTTTAATGTAACCATGTGGTATAATTTTTTGCTTGAATCCTTGACATCAAGTTAACCTTTATATGGGTTACTTTGGAAATAAAATATACCTTTATGTGGACTTGTTTTTAAAATATTTTTTATAATATAACATTGATCATCTAACTCTTATTGAGATAGAGTTGAAAAGATGAAACTTTTTATTTAGTTGATTGAAACCATAAAAAGGGAATAACCCTTATGGATTATATGGTTTAATTAGATAGTTTTGATAGGCATAAATATGGTATGGATTAGTATGCTCAGTTACTCTTCAAACACTATTTTATGGCTTTATTAACTATTTGGATATAGGAAATAAAATTGATAACCCTTGTGTTTGGAAGGATATTATCTTTTACTATCTCCTATTCAGTTTTTTATTTTGATAAGTTTTTGGAAACTAACTTAGTTTGGATGAGTTTGTGGAGGTATGAATCGGGGAACAGTCAGATGGTGAAGGAACCCTTTACGTAGGTTTAAAATTCTTGGTTTTCTTCTCACATTTATATGATATTTTCTTAAAAATTACTTGCAGAGTTGTGAGTTTGTAAAGAAGCTCTTATTATGGAAATTCTCCAAGTTAACATCAGAGTTTGATAGGTATTATGTATTAGTCACTTTATGATATAAAAATTCATTACACATGTTTAATATAAATTTTAATTACCATATTATTATGGGAAATGTTTGTATTTCAAACTATTTGTACTCACATGTATGTCATATACATCATGTAGAAGTACTATCTAAGACCCATAAATAGACAATGTTTGTAATGCAAGTATACATATGTACAATTATTTATAAATACTATAGGCATATGCAACATATTGTTATTTCAATTATTACTTATTTATAAAAATAATAATACCTTATCCTTTATACAGTGTAGGGGTTAAGAGAAGCCGCTAGGTATAATGACTATTTTGGGTGAACAAGTCAATGTGATAGAATGACTATTAAGTACAATTGAGTTTTGTAGGTTTTTATACATTAATGTGGTGTAGAGAACCATTTAATAGATGAAGTGGAGTATTTGTAATTTTAGACACCAAAAGCCTCTTTGTGGAGAGGTTTGATCTAGAGTATTTTTATTCATCAGTCCTCATCAGTTTGCAAAAGGCTAGATATGGAGACCATAGTAGGTGGAGCCCACTTTTATAATGAGGGGGGATCTACCACCATATATGGTAATGGTGTTTTTAATTTCACAATTACACTATAGTTTACCATATATTATTTTGGTAATTTTGGTTATGACACATGGCAGGATGAGGAGCAATTGGAGAGGCCCACGTGGTGGGTCCTCAAGCCACCATGTGGCCTGCCACCACATCCTCCATTTACTAAATAATTTGTACATACCTAATTCTAGTTTAAATTACATAGCTTGAGTACCAACTTGACTATCAACTCAACATGGCAAACCCAATTTGAGTTCTAACCCAAGTTATATTTTTGGCTATCAAATCAACATGGCAATTCAACTCGAGACCTAAATTGAGTTCCAAAATGAGTTATGTATTTGGAAAGAGAGCTCATTTATAATGAATAAAAATTAAGTTGGCATAGATTCTAAACCAAGCAGGGATTATTTATCACCAAAACCAACTCATAGTTGGCCTAACAATCATTGAAACCAACTAAGTTAAAAAGACTTAATACATGGCCAAAGCCACAAGCTATTTGATAAGATTTAGGCTATTTAAATCATTTTTAAAAGTTTATCTCCATGAATGTGGGAATCTATTTTATTCATAAAGAATTATTTCCATGAATTGGGGGATTTGAACCTCCATTTAGTAATATGAAAGGAACTTATCGATGGGTCAAGCGGAGGTGTTAATTTACCAGTTAGAACCAATGAAGGGTATTTGAAAGGAAATCATCACATTATCTTCCTATTATTCCTCAATCTCAAAGAAGAGAGGGGAGTTTTATAGAATAAAAAATAAAAAGGAAAAACCCACCATCTAGGTGAGAATGGTCTCTATCTCTATTGATTTACATAGGCCCATGAAGTATGCCATTACACAGGGCCTTGAGTGGAGGTCTCATGTTAATATAGATACGTCAGTGAAAGAGGTGGTCAATTTTTCAAGACTTTTGGCATCACAATATGGGAAAAATAATAGTTAAGTATGTATTAAAGAGTTAGGTTGAGCTTGGAGGAAGGATAGAAAATGAGGTTGAGCACATTTTTAAATAAAAGCCAAGCCTGTGTTGGCACGGTGGTTTGTGTTATGAGGCTGTGGGCCATAAAAGAGATTTCAGGTATACAAATCCAAAAATAGGGAATGTTTGTTCCTATTTTGAAATACCTTTCAACCATAGAAGGTTGTATTCAACTTTGTAATGTCTTTTGACTAGTAACATCAAAATAAGAATGGATGCATGTTATGGTATGTAAAACCATGTTTGCATGTTCGTAAGTGATGAACCATAGTAATATTGTGTTTGATATATAGATATAGTAAATTGAGCCTAAGGAATATGTAAATAATTTCATTTATTTGGAAAGGTTCAAAACCTATAGTTGATGTATATATATATATATATATATATATATATATATATATATATATATATATATATATATATATATATATATATATATATATATATATATATATATATATATATATATATATATATATATATACAACATCTATTTTAGCCATAGACACATGGAAAAAACTACAGGTATGTAGAGCCATAGTGAAAATGAGGCCATTTTTGCCTATTAATAGGATCTTTAAGCCACATGTGAATGGTGAAAGCCTAAAATACTCAGACCCAAGCTGTATTGGTGATTATTCACCTGTTGCTATCTGGTAAAGTCTTTGTGTATGCATATGTTATTTTTCACCATTCCAAATGGGATCTATTTATCATTTATTTATCTTTTATTTTAAATCATGGGAAGATAGTTATGATCTGAGAATATATATAAGTTTTCTTCTATTTGTAAATCCTTTTGGCCCTAAAAGTATATATGTAGAGATGTATGTTTCAGGAAATGAATCCCAAATAGATAAGATAACATTTTATTCCATTTTTAAATGTTTTAAGTCATAATGGAAGATATATATAGATGGATATTAGTATGTTTCCTTCTATTTGTATGAATTTTAGCCAAAGAAGGGATGTAATATGAATATCTAACTGAGATGGTATTGATAGATATAAAGAGACTGAGTTTGGTTATTTTATTCTATGTGTTAGGAAAGGAAGATATGTATTATGTGACTCTATATTGATATAGAGAGAGACCCGTAGCTATATTTTTAATGTCTCTATATTAAAGGGCCTTTATCTATGGGGAATCTATGCATATAGTTTTAGGGTTGATTTAATGAGTTATAGGTCTGGGAAAGACATTAAATATTCCTAGAACTCATTATATCCATTTAAGAGTTTTTTTTTATATACTCTTGACAGAGAATTGCCTAAATTAATGGAGAAGGCAACATGTGTTAAATACTTAAAGGAGAAAACTGTAGAGTCTTCAAAGTCAATTTTAGCATCACATTATAGGCTCTCTAAATCCATTATGATGTAAGTTGGAAATTTGTTGACATTTGCATCATTTTAAAATAGATCGCTTCATTGTTTCACAAGCCCATAGACTTATCCCAAATGGGTGAACTATGTTATCATGTTTGGTGACAACTTTCCTTTTCAATTATTTTTGAGTTCATTTTATTTAATTTAATGGAAAATGAATTAAGAGAATGCTAGAATTAATTATGGAAAGTTTATTATGACATCAAATCAAGAGTATTGATCAAGAAATGAATATTAAATGTTTTTATAACCACTTGAATTCATTCCCATATTTCCACATTCTAATTTCTATTTTCATTTAAACAAGAATTGAGACTTTTAGTATCCATTGTCAAAAACTATTTACCTAGTTTATGGATCATTCAGAGGAATGCCATGTCATTACCTTTGAAAAGTGTCATCTTATTGTTATTTTCACTCTAATTCAACTATGCCACAAAGGCTTTAAGTAGTTAAGTGTTGGATGTTGTGTTAAAATAGGATCAGATTGAATTCCACATCTTGTAAAAAAATGTTTTGAAGACCTATGGTGGACATCTTTTGTGAAGGTTACAAAGGTTGCCTTTTTTGAAGGCCAAGTTCAAAATTAAAAGTTATGAAACATGATTTATAAATTTTTTTATCAAATAATAAATGATGACCAAGACCTTTTGAACTAGAAGTTATTAATACCACTTCTAAAATATTTATCTGACTAGTTTTGACAAACACTTTCATCAAACAATTTTGTTGAAGATCAAATTCTGAGTAAAAATGTTGATCATTTTCCCTAAAGATGTAACTATCAAGAACTTTTAATTGAAGTGAAAAAATTGTGAAGTATCTAAGTTTTGAATAGAGTCTAAGATAAATGTGAATGTTTCATGAAGACCAAATTTTGATCAAAACCTATGAATAAAACCAATGAATAAAAGTTTTGAAGAACATTTTTTGTGAAGGTTTAACATAGGTTTGAAGGATCCAAGAATGCCAATTTCATATTTGAATAAAAGTTTTAAAGACCTTATTTTAGTGAACATAAATTTTGGTGACATGTAACTACACATATTATGTAGACCTGTGTCTATGCAAAATTTTTAAAGAGTATTAATAAGTTAGTCTGAATACGTTAAACATATGAAATGCCCATTTGTGTTTATAATGAATAGTAAATTTAGGTGCACATATGATGATCTATGAAAGAATAAATTCAAGCAGACCTAGACCTTTCAAATTATAGTGGGTCCCTATTTGAAAAAAAGAATGGGGGTATGTTGAGTACAACACCTACAAGTTATAATATACCATGATATTTACTAAGGTGGAATCCTATTACTCTCAAGGATGATGAGGTTGTTACAAGATATGTACATCAATTGAGACCTTAGACAAGAGAGAGTTTGGTGTTGACCCTTCCACGTACGATATTATTGACTTGAAACATGGCATTAATTCCACTTATAAGGAGAATCTTGAAATCTTTGAAGATATTGATGAGTGTATGGGGGATACATCACTATAAATTCATTAAGAGAAATATATCTATTTTATAGATTTTAAAGATCATTTAGGAGTCTAATATAGTTAATAGTTGACGAAGATGATGAGATCATTAATACCATGGATGGAGAGATGATATATTACATGAAAATATCTCCTTATTATGTTTAATTTATATTTTATTTTGAGATTAAATTAAGAATATTATTGGATAATGAAGGGACAATAACATAATTGTTGGATGCTGGAGCCTGATCTTATTATAATGCTCGATTCCTAATAGGGGGGTTATGGGGGGGGGGAATGCCACCTCACTATGGTCTCCATGGGGGTCCAAGGGGAGTGGTGACCATATTTAACCATATTTAGTTAAAAATGCATTATAAAATATTATAATTTCATAGTAAATCTAAATTATTCACTATTAGGTTACAAATCTAATGGTAGAAATTTTGTTTGTGTATTTTTGCCATATATGTAACCCTATTTTTTAATATGAGGCCATTGTGATCATGTTATCATACTATGAGTGAGTGAAGAGGATATTTTAGTGGTTGTATTGTAGGTTTTTTAATTCATTTTTTGGACTAAATAATAAGGATTGGTTATTTTTGTGTAGATGTAGCCCATATTAGGTGAACCACATTAAATCTATGTCTCTATTGTGTTATGTTTTCTAAATTTTATTTCCATATATAATTCATAAATATTTATTTATGTTATATGTTCTTAACAACTAGTATCAGAGTTGAAGGTTTAATTAGTAGATAAACTTGAAGGAAAAGAGGGTTCCTAGTTTTAGTGGGAGCAATGGTAGAAGAAGGAAAGTTTAAGATCAAAAAGTTTAGTGGCCAAAACTACCAGCTATGGAAGATGAAAATGGAAGATTATATATATTATAAGGATATTTTCCTACCATTGGGGAGAATAACAAAGAAGCTAGTGAATATGAAGAATGAAGAATAGGAGGTTCTTGATAGAAAGGCACTAAGAATAGCAGTTAAGCTCTATATGAGTAAAATTTGATGATGAGGTTAGGGCTCTTTTGAATCTATGCTCATTGCTAGAAAGGTGAAATGGATTGGTCATGGCTATGAATAATTCTATCTTTAGTTCAAACACTTTAAAGTTTGATGATGTTATTGGTGTTATTCTTAGCAAGGAAATGCAATGAAAAAACACAGGTGAGACATCATGTAATGCTTTAAATATGAAAAATATGGAAAGATAAAAGGATAGAGGATAGGACCCAAGGAATCATGGGAAGTATAAGAAGGGTAGATCCAAATCTAGAGGAATATTGGTGTGCTAGATTTATGGGAAGAAAGGACACCAGAAGAAAGATTGTTGGTTTCGAAAAGGAAAATAAGGGGATGGAAAACAAGATAAAAATAAAGAAGAAAATGTAGCATGTGATGTGTTACAAGATGATTTAATCCTTTATTTAGACAATATTAATTATTATTGGATGTTAGATTCAGGGGCTTCATTTCATGCTACACCCCATAAGAAATATTTTAAAGACTATGTTCAAGGTGATTTTGGACAAGATTATTTGGGTGATGGTGAACCGTATAAAATTTTAGGAAAAGGTAAGATATAGATAAAATTACCAAATGGAAACAAATGGTTGTTGAAAGAGGTGAGGCATGTTCCTAAGTTGATAAGAAATATAATTTCATCAAGACAATTGGGAAGTGAGGGATATGTAGTTACATTTGTAAAAAATTTGTGGAAGGTTACTAAAAGATCATTGGTAATATAAAAAAGAAAGAAGGTAGGTACATTATATTTATCTACTAGTAATTTTTACTCTTTTATTACTATATCTTCTACATAAATGAATATAAAATAATGGCACCACAGACTTGGGCACATGAGTGAGAAGGGAATGCAAGTTTTCCACTCAAAGAATTTGTTTCTAGATTTAAAGAAGGTGGATTTGGAATTTTATGAGCATTATGTGTATGAAAAATAGACGAGTCATATTTCTTAGAGTTGGGAAGACAAAGAAAGATGAAAAGTTAGAGCTTGTGTATATAGATGTATGGGGACTAGTATAGGTATCATCCCTTAGTGGCTCTTATTATTATGTTACTTTCATTGGTGATGCAACTAGAAAAACTTGCATTTATTGAATACAAAAAAAAATTGATGTTTTTTATACTTTTAAAAAATGGAAAGCTTTGGTTGAGAATGAGACAAGAAATAAGTTGAAGTGTGTCTGATCAAAAAATGGAAGTGAATATTATAGTAAGGAGTTTGATAATTACTATTCATCCCATGGGATTTAGAGAGAGAAGATGGTTCCAAGAATACAACAAAAAAATGGTTTGTCTAAAAGGATGAATAGGACAATCATGGAATGTGCAAGGAGTGTGATATTGCATGTAGGGTTTCCCTTATAATTTTGGGCAGATGTTATGGATACTACTATTTACTTAATAAACAAAGGGCCTTCAAGTCCTTTAGATGGTATCATTCTAAAGGAAGCATGGATAGGTAAAAAGATATATTATTCCTTTTTAAAGACTTTTGGTTGTGAAGAATTTGTCTATATTGATAAAGAAAATAGAACCAAGCTTGAGTCAAAATCCAAGAAATGTACTTTTATTGGATATGGAGTTAATGATTTTGGTTAGCATTTATGGGATTTTGAAAATTGAAAAATCATTAGGAGTAGAGATGTGATATTTAATGAGAATTTCATATACATAAATCAATTATAGGGAAAGAAATAAGAAAATTCAAATACAAAATATGTAGTACTTGATGAAATCACAAGAAATAAAATTCCAAAAGGTGCCAAAAAATTAGAATGTGCAACAAATACAACAATACCAAGTACCTCAAACTCTTGAAATTTTAGTTAGAATATCTACTAGATAAGTAGACTCCCCAAATGATACTCTCCTTCACTTTATTATTTATTATTATCTAATGATGGTGATCCCAAAATCTATAAAGAAGTAATGCAGGTAGAAACTAGAAAGAAGTGGGGGCAAGGCATGAAAGAGGAGATGGACTCCTTGGTACATAACCAAACATGGGATTTGATTTAGTTGCATGTAGGTAAAAAAACATTGAATAATAAATGGGTTTATAGGTTGAAATAAGAATATGGAGACAAAAATAGGTATAAGGCTAGACTTGTTGTAAAGGGGTTTGCACAAAAGAAAGGTATTTATTTTGATGAAATATTTTCTCTAGTTATAAAAATGACTTCCATAAGAACTATTTTAAGTTTAGTAGCAGTAAAAGATTTGCACACCTTGAACAATTAGATGTGAAGACTACTTTCCTTCATGGTGAGTTAGAGGAGGAAATACATATGGAGCAACCATAGTGATACGAAGTAAAAGGTAAGGAGAAAATGGTGTGCAGGTTGAAGAAGAGTTTGTATGGTCTAAATCAATCTCCAAGGCAGTGGTATTTGAAATTTGACATGTTTATTATAGAATAATGTTACAGTAGATGTCATTCTGACCATTGTGTCTATTTTAAGAGATTAGATAATGGAAACTATATTATCTTATTATTTTATGTAGATGACATGATTGTAGCAAGGTCTAACATGAAAAATATAAATGATCTCAAAAGAATATTATCAAATTAATTTGCAATGAAAGATTTGGGTGCTACAAAGAAAATCCCTTGTATGAGAATAATAAGAGATAAGAAAAATATAAAATTTACATTATCTTAAGAAGAGTACATCAATAAGGTGTTAGTCAGGTTCAATATGCAATATGTAAAACTTGTAAGTACATCTCTAGGAGGGCACTTCAAATTAAGTAAGGAAAAATGTCCTAAAACATAGGAAGAAATAAATTACATTTCTAAAGTTCCATATGCTTCAATGATTGAAATTTTAATGTATGCTATGGTGTGCATGAGACTAGATATTGCTCATGTAGTGGGAGTTTTTAGCAAGTTTATGAATAATCTAGGAAAAGAGAATTGGGATGTAGTCTAGTGGATTATCAGGTACTTGAGACGGGCCACTAATAGATAATTGTGTTATGAAGGTTTAGATGTTACCTTAAAAATATATGTTGATGAAGATATGGTTGGAGATTTATATGGTAGGAGGAGGACCATAGGTTATGTTTTCATTATTGGTGATACAACAGTTAGTTGGATTTCAAAAAAATAGAGGATATTTGATTTGTCAACTATAGAGGTAGAGTATGTTGCATCTACAAAATATAGAAAGGAGATGATATGGATGCAATGGTTCATGGAAGAGTTGAGGCATAAGTAGGAAGATTTTAGGTTGTACAATGATAGCCAAAGTATGATTCATTTAGTAAATAACTCAGCATTCCACTTAAAAACTAAACATATGCAACTCATGTATCACTTCATTCATTTCATTTTGGAGGATGGTCAAATAAAATTGGAAAAGATCCATACAAGTCAGAATACTATAGATATGCTAATAAAAGCAGTCATAAAGGAGAAGCTAGAGAGTTGTTCAAATTCAATAGGTCTTCAAGGATAACAAGGAAGATGAGAAACATGTCAGGGTCAATGTTAAAAGAAAATTACAAGGAAGAGTTATAGTGGTGGAGTTGTAGTAATCAGTCTCCAAGTGGTAGATTTTTTGATGGTGGAGCCTAATCTTATTATAATGCCTGATTCTTGATAGGGTGTGTGTGGGCAGGGGAGGATAACACCACCCACACTATGGTTTCCATGGGGGTCTAGGGGATGAAAAACTACTTGGAAGCCCCCTAGATGTGCACTACCCTCAAAACAAAATTTATTTAAAAATGCATTGTAAAATATTGTAATTTCATAGTAAATTTGGACTACTTATTATTAGGTTGCAGATCTAATGGTAGAAATTATGTTTTTTTAATTTTTGCCCTATATGTAACCCTATTTTTTTATATGAGGGAATTTTAATCATGGAAACATAATGTGATTAAGTGAAGAGGATATTGCACTGATTGTATTGTAGGTTTTTCCCTTCATTTTTTGGACTAAATAATAAGGACTGGTTGTTTCTATGTGGACCTAGCCCATATTGGGTGAACCATATTAAATTTGTGTCTTTATTGTGTTGTGCTTTTTGCATTTTATTTCCATCTTTAATTCATTAATATTTCTCCATATTTTATATTCCTAACAATAAAAACTCCAATTTCCCTCTTAAAAACTTGATTTTAGTTAGCTGAAATTAACAAAACCTATGTATTGTAGATTATATATATAAAGAAGCATTGCATATGCATTTTCCCAACAAAATAAATTTTGTTAAGTTTTTTTCAACTTATTTTTTAATTTTTTTTGGATTCCCAATGAGACACACTATTATTCTTTGACCTAAAGGTCCTTTGATAACCTTCTTTACATTTTATTTAGATGACACATTTTTAGATGAGTCTCTTCAGTTCTTTATGACAGCATAATCGTTGATGTTATATTCAACATTGTAATGTTTAAAAAATGATTATTTAAAATTTTATATGGATAGTACATTTGAATATTATTTTCAAAGTTTATTAACATGGGACAATCATTATGTGGTCTTTCTTTTTAATATTCTATCGGGTTAAGAATATATAAATGAATAAGCACAAGGGTGATAAACAAGTCTAGAGTAGATTAATTAATTATAAACTTAGATAAATAATATTTTGAATTTAAATAATAATATATGATAAAAATAGTAAGTATAACTAGTGATTGATATTGAAATAAATGGAGAATAAGATTACTTGGTTTACTATGTGCATGTGGATCTGATGTGGAACAAGTCAGAAACATATTGGATATAGATTCTAGATCAGTTGCCAAATTTTATAAATTTGACATCTATAGCCTCAGACATGTATGTAAACCTCAGATTCTTGTGTTTCTACTTCCATAAAACTTGGGAATAGGTGTATAGTATGGAATACCTATTGGATCTGGATGTTACTTCTTAGAATATTTTAGGTTCTATGTTGCCTTCACTATGGTGTATTTAGATCTAAATCATGGATATTACTCTTGTCAAACTAACAAAACCCTAACTCTTTATATTCATAGTGACCTTTAGAAAAATGGGTTAGTGGGATCATAGTGTTGAGATAACCCCAAATACCCCTCTATCAGTGGATTCCACCTACATAGCCACTACTTTAAAGAGGGCCTCAGACTGATGCAGTTTTCCCCTAATGTGTTAGCTTATGTGTGCATAAGAGTGTAATATGTGGAAAGTAAGTAAAATAGTGATCTAGATTGTAACTTTTAAAATATTAATCATAGGCTAATACTTTAGTACTTTAGACATGCATATGGGTTGTTCCTATGACTAATATTGAAATAATAAAGAATAGGGAAACTTTGCTCACTTGAATGCTTTTGGTAAGTTATCTTGTGAGAGGTATGAAATTGATAGGTAGTGAATGAATAAGGATTTAATATCCACATATACCAATCCTTTAGGGAAATATCATGGTTAAATAACTTAGACCAACCATAAGGATAAATTATAATTTGTAAATTTGATGAATTTAGGGCACTAGACACTTGTGTTGAAACATACACTTACATCTACATAGGTGACTGGATATGATGCAAGTGTCTAGGAAGCTATAAAACAAGAACATGTATAAAAATTACAAATATAAAATATAAAGAGTTTTATAGAATAATGAGCATTAATATGAGACCTTGTCATTAGAATAACATATGGTTAAACTAAGAGATAAGCAATAAGTACATAGAGATAGTAGATGTGAGCCTTTCAATAGTGAAAAGGTATAAAATCTAAACGTATATCCATGATATTTATTTACCAAGTATACAAGATTGAGGTTTTATATAATTTATATTTAGTGTCTACATTTTCTTCCCTTGAATCTAATAATTAAATTTCTAGTTTAAAGGAAAAGAAATGTGTGCTTGGGTGTGTATAACACACCTTACCTGTATGTGAACCCAATTTGAGTGATTTTTTGGTGAATAAACTAAAACCAATAGTAAGTTACATTATATAATTAGTGCATATACTATGAAATATAGATCACTAAAATAATTTAAATAGAAAGAGAATGGTTTAGGAGTACACTTGTGTATCGATGTAACTACCTTGCCTTTTAACAACTTGATTTGATAAGATGTATCATTATGAGCCATTTAACCTGAGATAAAGATAAATATAAATCTATTAGTGTATATATAAAGAGAGGTTAAATGAAAAAATTAACCCCAACCTTGGAGAAAAGTGAGTTTCCTCCCAATAGTTGAGATTAGCTCAACCATGTAACCCAATCATACCTATAACATAGTGAGTGTATGTTGATCTAAGTCAACCCATACTATAGATATGATGAGGTTGGATTATGTAATCAAGTCCAACCTATAAAATTAGAAATATTAAGTGATTTAATCACCTCAAACATACTAAAATTGAACCAACTACTACAGTGTCTTGTCTCAATAATAGTTTGTAATAGTCCAACTTGGTGAGTTAAAGTCCGTAGAAGTATTTTAAAATCTGAAATTACTTTTGATTTTAAAATTTAGGTTTTATTTGAATATAATATGCATATTATATATGTATCATGTTGAAACCTAGGTATAGTATGGTACCAATGTATAGAATTCTATCAAAACTATGTATCTAAATCATATAACTATGAATTTTGGGCAATTTGAAAATTGTGTGTGGAAAACATGTTTCTAAAACATGCCCCCACTAAAATATGAAACTAAGAGCTGGTATTTAAGTGTGAAGAACATGTTTCCATAACATGCCCCCAATGTATATCTGACTCTGATAACTATGAAAAATGTGTAAGCCATGTTTCTATGACATCCCCCAACTAAAATTCCCCCACTTTGAGGTTAAGGGAAGTATAAAATGGTAGTTACTTTAACTAAAAAGGATAATATAATTGTATAATATGTGTATGAACCATGTAGAATATAATATAAAATTATCTAGGTAGATATATAATTTAAGTGTGTAGAATGAAATCACATAAAGCCTTAAGCTTCATGATATAGATCATGGAAACATATAAATAATAACACTAAAATATCGACAAACAATTAAACACACACACAAGAGTAATAGAAAGATAATGGTCTAAGGAGACCTCAAACAAGGGGCATGTTCAAATGCTACATAATATAAGGGACATTCCTTAGTAAAATATCCAAAAAACAAGGAATGACATATTCAAATGTACATGTAACAAGAATTGACATATGCAAATTTCAAATTAAGAAAACAAGGGAAGGGGGTTGTAAACAATGGAATATATTCAAATGCTCAACAAGTAAGAGAATAAAAATCCAAAAAAGACACTCAAGTAAGTGAAAAAAATAAAATCATGAAACATAAGTAACCAACATAAGAACATGATACTATTATATGGATATATGTGTTATCAAAAAATGTTATGTACTTAACATATCAAGTATAGTAGGAAAGATGTAAGCATGTATAAAGGAATGTATAAGTACATAATATCAAACCTAGGTGTATCATGATCATGTATAGGTAAAAATTCTACTATAACCCAAGGATATCATCAAGAAGATGCAATTTTGGAGGCCCCATATCATGTGTGTCATACTCATATGCTACATAATCAATATCATTAGGATCATAACAATATTATGTATTATTAGGATCATAATCATTGATGTAATTATTATTATAGGAAAAGTTTAACTTATTAGGTTGTTAGTGAACTTGAGATATACTATTTTTAGCATCCTATATGAAAAAATAACTACAACATAGATTGAAGTTTCCTTCTTGAAATTTTGTTTTTCTTGAACACTAGGAAAAGATATAATTTGTGATTTGAATTCTTTATTTGAGGTTAAAATTATATAATTTTTAGTATTGCACTTAACTATTTGTTCTTATATGAATGAAGTAGATATGATGTTTGGATCTTTAGCAACCATATTTTTATCACTTTATTTTGAAGGCATGCCTTGATTTGAAAATTCCTTTGTTATAAACCCTCTTTTGAGAATGTGTGTTTGTTTATCTTGAGTTTAAGATGGAAACTTTTATCTTGATCTTTTTGTAACATTTACTTTGGAATATTTTTTTATCTAATTATTGCATTTGTAAGTGTTTTTATTTTGAATTATCCTTTGGTACCCAAATTTTCTATTTTGTCACGTGTGCTTTAGAGAGGCACTCATAATGTGAGTGGTTTGCTTGAGTGATGTATTGATTTTAGAATCACCACTATCTTTAAGACTTTGTATTTTGATTTTTAATGCAAAAAAACAATCTATATGATGCCCGTGCATTATATGATATGCACAATAGTACCTAGATCTATTTATAGGATGTAGAGGAGGTAATCAAATAACTTTATTTTGAATAATGTCTCTTAAGATTTTACTTGGACTCTTAGTAGCCTTTTATACACTTTTTGAATCTCTTGTTTTAGATGTATTCTTTTGTATCTTTTCATTTGTTATAAAATTTCTATATGAAGATGTAACCACATAATTAACACTACCATATTTTTGATCATGCATGTATGAAATATTATTTTGTGACTCTTTTATTAACTTGCACATACTGATTATATTATATTTTAGGACTTCATTAGTACCAACCTTATGTGCTTTAGATTGAATATGCATACATGTACCATATAAGAATTTAGGAGGGGTTTGTTGGTTACCATTTTTTTACATTATAGGATGGGCCACTTTACCCCTTGAAGAAGTGATAACATGGACTTGGTTAGAGGGATGGTAGCTATCACCCTCTTTAGTGATAGGAGGAGGAATAAGTTCCTTTTTATCCATATTAAACATGATTTTAGGAAAATAAATTCTAATTAGTGAGATAAATTGTAAAAATTAAAAGATAAAAAAAAAATAGAATAACCCTAGAGTACACTAGGAGTTACATATAAAGACAAAGAGGTTGGGTTCACCAAATGTTTAACCCAAATTGAGATCTATAAGCACAAGGTGATAAATAGATCTATAGTAGGATAATTAATTATAAACTTAGATAAAAATATTATAAATTTAAATACTAAGATATTTAAAAAATAGTAAGTAAAAATAGTGATTGATATTTCAATAAATGGAGAACAAAAATACTTAGCTAGTTTACTATGCACATGTGGATTTGATGTGGAATAAGTTGGAAATAAATAGGATCTTGATTTTGGAGCAGTTGTCAAATTATAAAAATTTGATCTCTGTGGCCTTAGATACTTATGTCAACCTCAGATGGTTGCATCGATGCTTCTATATGACTTTGGCATAAGTGTTAGTATGGAATACTTACTGGATCTAGATGTGACTACCTAGAATATTTTGGGTTCTATATCACCTTCACTCTAGTGCATTTATATCTAGATCATGGATTGTCAATCTTGTAAAACCATAAAAATCCTAGATCTTAATCTTCATAATGACCCTATAAAAAATGGTTTAGTGGACTCATGATGTGGAGGTAACCCCAAAGACCCCCTTGTTAGTGGGTATTGCCTACATAACCACTACTTCGAAGAGGGCCTCATATTGATGTAGTTTTATTTTAATGTGTGGGTTTGTGTGTGGACAAGGTTGAAATAGTTGGAAATAAAGTACAAAATTAATCTAGATTGTAACTTGAAAAATATGACTCATGGGTTTCTCCTTCAGTACTTCGGACTTGTAGATGGGTTATCCCTATGACTAATATTAAAATAAGAAATAATAGGTAAGCTTTGATCACTTAAATTCTTGATTAAATGTTTTTGTTAAGTTGCATTATGAGAGGTATGAAATTTATAGGTGGTGAATGAATTAGGATTGATCATTCATATATACCAATCCTTTAGGTAAATATTCCATGTTAGAGCACTTAGATTGACCATAGGGACATGTTACAATTTTCAAATTCGATGAAATTAGAGCACTATACACATGCATTGGAATAAGACACTTGTGTCAATGTAGGCACATTACTGAGACACAAGTGTTTGGGAAGATGGAAAATAAGTATAGGTATAAAACTTATGGAGGTAGAAGATAAGCATTTGTATAGAGTTATGAGCAATAATAGAATACATGGTCATCAAAATAACAAATTATTTTATTAAATTTGGTCATAGTTTATGAAACTAAAATTAAAATAAAATCTTAAACTCTAATAAAATAATTATATTATATTCAATAATTCATGTGGGACATTAATTTAATATGATAGATTTACAAATATAGAGATGGATATTCTTATTCTCAAGGAATTTGACTTTATCAACAAACTATTCTCACTCATATCTCTCTCATTCCTATTATTCCTCCTTTAAACACTCACATATCTATGACCTTATTCTTCATACTTCTATTATTTCTCAAATTATACCCTATCAACATGAGTTGTTACAAAAAACATTTACAATTATTATAATAAACTATTTTTAATGCTCACACTAACAAAGAACATCCCTAATATTCCCCCCTTAGTGTGAATATGGGAGAATAGAAACACATCTTGTTGTAGCTACTTTATGATAACATTGCTTAGACTAGGTAAAACTCCATCAAGTTGAGTATTTATCCTTATGAAGGTGTAGTTGTGAGCTAAATTATATGGGACCATTCCCATCCCCTAGGTTCCTAAATTTTAAATCCTCTATATTCCTATAACTTAGAATTATTTGGACAACCATCTATGTCAAGTTTACCTCAAAATATTATCTTTTCCCTTGAAGAATGATTATTTAGAACATATTTATTTCCCAATTGTCAACAGGGGTTTACTTAGCACACAATAAAAACATGAAAATACTAAAAAGGAAAAACATGAAAAAACATGCCACCAAATCACTATATGTCCCCATCACTAGTAGCTGATGATAGGACCTTAAATTTCCTCCTTCCTCTATTACCTCCATCATCTTGTAGATGTGTTGTTTATTTAGTAAGTTGGAATTTGAAGTTAAATTGTATGTTGTTTTGGAGAATAAATCTACCCCATAAGCTTGACACACTCATCATACATCAAGTTCCATAAAAAATGCCTCCATGAGGCAATCCCCCCACCCCACCTCCTAGTTTTTATGACATAAAATGTCTCTAATATTGACTATTTTAACTTTATAGCCACTATTAATGAATTATAATTGATGCAAATAGATGATTGACTTGTCAAAGATAAAAAATGACTCTAAACTAATTAATCTTTGATAAATAAAGACATATAACAAATTGAAATACTAGACTATGACACTAAATATCTCTAATAAGATACTTAAAAATACTATTACTTATATCGATCAAATATTTGATTAGTTTAAATACTTTAAAACTATGCATTAAACAAAAAAAACACTGAATAAATATTTACTAATGGAATTTAATAGGCTATAAACTAATAACCCATTTATTGACTAAAAAATTATTTAATAAAGATGGCTATGAGTATCTAGATCTACCTCTACTCTAACTTACATGTGAGAGATATATGCAATGACAGCTTGACAAGTTTGTTTGCTAAAAAATATAAGGGATAACTACTATAAAGTATCATGATGTGGTACCAAATACATAGAATTAATAATCTAATAAAAAAACTAAAATAACTCATTGATGAATATGTTCTACAAGTGTATGGAAGATATAAAAGTAGATCTTTAAGATACCTTGCATGAATAGATTTAGGGCAATGTACATGAAACTACATGAACAAATTTATATTAGGATTGAAGTTGGAGCACACATGGATTGGAATATTGAATAGGACATAATGATTTGATGCATATAACAACTAATTTTAGTTGTTCCTTCTCAAGATCTTGAATGATCCATGGAGAATTTTGAATACAAAAAATTAATACTATGGAAAATCTATATAAGATAACCCAATTTCTTCCTCTTGTTGCTAGTGCTATATACATATCTGATCATTGTATTTTATACAAATTTGGTTATATCCTACTAAAAAATAAAGGATGTGTATAGATAAGGAGTAATAAATACCTACATAATTTGAGAGAATTTGGACTAAAAGTGAATCTATATGCATGAAATAAATTTGAAACATATAAAAGATTCAGATCATAATAAATCACTCATAAGCTCCCAATTATTTTTATATTTTTACCTAGAAGAATTTACCATTGACTTCACTCCCTACAAAATTGGTCCTTCATATTACAATTGGCTTTAATGCTATCAAAATTGAATATATGATGATGTTTTTATTGACTAGATTTGACCCTATAGGTCAAATTGGGACCCCTATAGGAAAAAACTTAATATTTAGAGGTTTATATGGGGTTTAATATGTTGTCTTGAGGTATGTAATATATCTTTTAGTGTGAATTCATGTTATATTAGCCTTGGTCATTAGTCATGAGTCAGTTTGGGGGTCAACATAGAGCATTAAATGACTTGTACAACTTCTTAGGGAAATGTGAAGGTTTAAAAGGATGATTTAATGTACCATATGTCCTAAAAAATATTTATTAATTATTACTAACTAAAAAGTGGTTGGTTATTTAGAAAAAGGTATTTTTCTTAAAAAATGAGCATTTAATGAGGTGTAAAGAATTATACAAACTCTTATAGTTGGAGATATTTTAGGAGTGTACCTTGGTCTTCCATAATCTTAATTTAGTAATCAGTTTGATCATAAACTTCAATAAATGAATAAAACCACTTCTCTTCCCTTCCACTAGGCCTGGCAAGAAAAAATGGTCTTTAAGTTTGTACCTGGTATGATCAACAATATATGTTTTAGGAAAAATGATCTTGGAGGTGTATTATACACCTTTTAGAATTACATTTTATGTTTTTTTATATATGAATGGTGGTATGTGTTTTATTAACTATTCCTAAGAATTTGACCTTTCTAATTTGCTTACTAATCTGTGCA
Organism: Torreya grandis; assembly: GCA_037957365.1. Classification (NCBI taxonomy): domain Eukaryota; kingdom Viridiplantae; phylum Streptophyta; class Pinopsida; order Cupressales; family Taxaceae; genus Torreya; species Torreya grandis. The sequence continues at coordinate 88,856 of JARHVA010002996.1, read as the reverse complement.
CCCTATAGATTTTGCCTTGATTTGAATAAGTCCATACAATATAGCTATTGGGATTGATTATAAAGGAATTTTAATATCCTCTCACACGTTACCCATCCATTTTTTCAAATTTATAGTTGGTTTCAAGAGCCAATCACCTTAGGTTTGTAGACTGGTCCCATTCTATATAGCAAGTAGGTTTCCACCACTCCTAACATTTTCATGTCTTGGTAATGGTGTTAAAAGATGGTAATGGTTTGTATCCATGTTTCAAATTTTTTTTCCTTCCATTATAGGTTCATTCTCCAAGCAATTATCCATGAGTGTTCAATCACAAACACCATACAATTAGTCTATCTTATGAATATCATACACAATCAACTATGTACCATGAAAGGAAGAATTAGAACATTGAAAATGAGGTGTGTAGACTTATCTTAATATTTTATAAATATTTAAGTTTAATCTAAATTCCATTTAAAGGAGATCAATTCACTATGTAGAAATTCCTTGAACATATGAACCTTTCTGCTCACTGCCTACAAGTATCTCATAATGCACTTATAGATGCTCTCATAGAAGCTAATAATATTAAAAAATAAGTGTCTGAGTTAAGAAATGTTTTGATAATGAGGAAATTATATTTTTAACTTTTGGAGAAGGCAAAAACATCATTGAATCTCACAAATTATGCATATTATTTGAGGGTTCTTCACTGCCTATATACTAGAATAACCACCTATAGGTGGCTTAACAAGGAACTAAAGTACTAGTATAGAGAATATTAGATAGGTGGTGAAACTCATCTTAAAGTCTTAACATGTTGATAAGGATCCTAAAATACATATTTATAAGGCTAGACTATTAGACAAAGTTTTGAATCACCTTCCAAAAATCAAATGACTGTGTTCAGGGAATAAGTCCCCAAAAGTGTAGAACAAAGATCCAAGGAATTTTGTGAATATATTTTAGTAAGGATATAAATAGTTATGGAACATCTAGATAGGTAAATATTGTATCCTATATCATGTAGAAGAGTTATGACAAAGATTGAGGTCATAAATTTAGTGGAATTTAGAATTTTGAGGTCATAAAGATGCCTTTTAAATCACTAAAACCGTACATTCATATCTACAGGGATTCACTTTTAGGTGACCATTGACATTCTAAAGAGCAAATGGAACATACATTCATGTTTGAAATGACCCATATGATTTAATGGTGAATCAATAATCATTAATATCATTAAGATAAGGATCATATGTAGTGTTTCAAACCTTAAGAACACCTACAAGTATCCCATCATGTAAATACATACCTACAACTAACTATAGGAGTACACGGTCTAAAATGGAAACTTGAACCTAGGATTATTAGGGTTGGTAGATGGTTTAATGTTTCAAAATATTTTAAAGGAATTATTATAACCTAAGATATAATATAAAGAGGATTATATATTGTTATTTAAATCTCACATAAACCTACAAGTGTCTTAAGCCTTAAAATATCCACCTATAGCTGGGTAGGCAGACAATGACCTAGGCATGGTGTCTCAATAATGCTTTAGATTATAAAAAATAAATTCAGGTATAAAATAGATGATATGTGACCTCAAATATTCAAGGAGGGCTTGTATACATCATGATCAAGGTCCTATTAGATAAATATGCACCTACAAGAATCATTTTGGTAGAGTATCACAATTAGGAGATAGACTTAGTCTTGTGAGCTCAAGGTGTATGTAAAGGGTATAGGGGAAGTTGAAATGATGAAGAAAAACATATGAGAAACTCCATCATGACCATGATATATATATTCTTTTACAATGGATATAGAACAAATAAGGGCTCTAAATAGGTAATACATAGTCCATATGATGAAAATCCTATAGATAGTAGCTTTTTCCAAGTCTGTCTTAGGTTATTATGCTTTTAGAAGGTCAAAAATAATGATCAAGGGCCAATATTTTGTAAATATAATATTTTACACTTGATAAGGCTCACACAAATATTATTTTTTATGATGAAATAGGGGAAATACCCTTTGTTTTGTCTCAGATAGAGGGTACTTAACCTTATGCATAAACTAGAAGGTTTGAGAAAGAGTGACAAAGGGATGAGCCAAGAGATTATTGAAAATTAGGGAGAGGTTTGGAAAGTTATATAGAACCTAAATTGACATGATAAACTAATAAATAATGGGTGAAACTCAATAGGTGGTCCAAACCCACAAGAGTTGCAGTTAGGCCTAATAGGCATAGTTAGGCCTTTATTTCAAATGATAGGTCATTTTCATTTATAACCTTAGGAAATATTTATAATGGATTATATAATTATTATGGGGTAATGATATACATTCCAAAACTTTTGGTATGTATATAAACCCCTAAGAAATCCACTTTTATCTCAGAGACAGTCCAAGCATGCAGGAAATGTGAAAACAAGCTTGATAAGGTGATTTCAAATGCTCACATATTTCATGAGGCTTTGAATGGAGATCAAGGAAGTTTATAAGGGTTATCATGGGTCCTTGAAATCATTTTTGTGGATTTTTTTAGCAATTCCAATGTCCCAGCTTTATGAACAAAACTTAAGGGCAAAAATGGCTTAAAACCCTTGTTAGTGACCAGTTTGAGGAAACAAAAGAGATAATGCACCAAAATGGCATAGTTTTCCAAAAAAAAGGATTGGATGTTGTAGAGGACTCAATTAGTCTCCCTAAAAATAGGATGAGTTGTACATAATCTATATGGACAAGGTATACAACTACTTTTCTTGACTATTTTATGCATTTTTTAGGTTCTAGGAGGTTTCAAGAGACGAGATAAAATTTGGAAGAGATATAGAGACTTAATAAAAATAAAAATTTCCATTTAATACCTTTAAAAAACTCCTAAGTGTGCTTAATAAATGCTTCATCTCAGCCAGTTAGAACTGGTATAGTGAACATGGTGGTGAGAATTGTGAAAACTTCAAGTGGATGTCTTTTTAAGGTGTGCATGATGGCTATAAGGATATGGAGGGTCTTCAAAAGTGTCATACACTATTTTTTTTATTAATTTTCATAAAAAATTTATGCCTTTTTGGAATCCAAGTGTGAAAGGTGTATGAAAAAAGAGTTATTTTGACTATAAATGGTGATAACTAATTTTGGGAAGAATCCAAATGATCAAGAATGCAAATAATGCATGGAGAAGCATGTATAAAATACTTTCATCTTATTAAAATCATTATACCTTTAACTAATTAGTTTTTTAATGTTCAAACATGGCTAAATCATGTAGGCAATTTTTTGAGCCAGCAAAGGGAATTTCACACCACTTTTCATGAGTTTAATGACTTAGGAAGCCACTTGTCTCTTTTGACTATACATGGTCTATTTCAAATCCTATTATCATGCACATGTAACTCATTTTATAATCTTTACAAGTGTCCTTATGACATTTGTATTTCTCTCTTCTCCTTTCTCTCTCAAGTTCTATAAGAACTAGCCATTTTGGCCTTTGTAAATTATGCTCCACTTGAGTATGGTGAAACCCTACTCATTTACATACCATGGATCAATAAATACTATTGATTTTTACCTATTCCATGAATATTAATATGTGTTTTACTTGGATGATTGATCTTGATTAGTGATGACTCTTTTTTCTTTAGAATGTTGTCTCACTCTCTCACCTATTTGCAGTTAGAAAGCTTCTTCTTGCAAGTCATGTGAAGTGTTCTAGGAAGTTTCAAGTTTGAGTGAGTTATCATATTTAATAGTCTCACTATATACCTCTTGTCTAGTCCTCATATTCTAAACATTTGCCATAACCTCATAATGAAATGTTGATGTGAGAAGATGCAGATTGGAGAAGTGTATGTTTTGTTAGTCCCTTGTTCTCATGTGTAACATGTAGTTGTTTGGTAGTCATAAACTAATTTGGTGTATCAAATCCTTTAGGATAGTTTTCTTACAATTTTATCTCTCCCTTTTCCCTCATAAGCATAGGTGTAGTAGTGGTATACAAGTGGTACATCAAGGGATCTAGCCCTATTTGTATATTCACCTCATTCTTAGGCTCACCCATAGCCTAGAGGTGTTTCAATTGTGCCACTTGGATGAGGAGACATGAGATATATACTAAAAGGGTGAAAACCAAAGTGACAATAGTTTTCAAAAAAAAATCATATGAAGCTTTGATAATGTAATATGACATATCCTATCGAATGTATGCACATGTGAATGTAGTGCAATCAAATCAACATAAAAATAAAAAACCATGGGAAGGTTTAGAAAATTTTAAAGGAATCTCATTGAAAATTTATCTTATAAACCCATTCTATTACCAAATATTAAATCTGGTTAGAGTTTATGCAACTAAAATTATAATAAAAGCTTAAACTCTAGCACAAAAATGATCATTTATTCAATAATTCATGCAAGAAATTATTTCAATTCTCAAGGAATTTGATATTATCAATAAAGATGTTGTCACTCATATATCTCTCATCCTTATTACCCCTCTTGAAAACACTCACATATCTATGAGATTATTATTCAAATTTATATTAATTCTCACATTCTACCCTATCAACATGAGTTATTAATGGACGGGCTGGGCGGGCTGGGCGGCAAACAGAATTTGAAAGCAACGAGGGGCAAGTAGGAGTTTCCAAAATTTGAAAGCGATGGGTAGCAAGCAAAAGGCACCCTTTCAGACTTGGAAACCAATGGAACACAGGTATGTGGCAAACTGGTAGTGGAAAACTAGGCTGGAGGAATAGATCCTAGAGGATTAGTAGGAGGAATTGAGAAGAATGTAGGGTCTGATAAAAATAATGGTAAACCTTCGAGCGAATCTGACCCTTTTGGGGGATCTGTGCACCCCAATGGGATCCTCTTCCTGCTGTGGGGGGGCAAGAGCCTAAAAAGGAGAAAGAAAAGGTTGATTTTAATAAGGAAATTTCCCCAAAAGCGCTGAAGGTTGAGAATTCAGAACAGAGGAAGTGGTCATCTCTGTTCGGCAAGAAACCCAATGGAAAATCTCATTTCCCACCGGTGAATGCTAAGTCTTGCTGGGAAAAAGGTGAGTTTCAAATTTTTATTCCAGATCCTCTAATAGATTTTACTGTGTCTTCTATGGATTTCACTCTAGTGGGTAAATTCCTAGGAGCAAGACCTGATCTTGAATCTCTTATAAAAATGGTTAAAAGGAAATGGGTTATTAGAGGAGAGGTAGATATGGCTCCAATGTTGAATGGTTTCTTCTTGTTTACATTCAATTGTAAGGAAGATATGAATATGGTTCTGTGTGGAGGACCGTGGTCTTTCGGTAAATTCTCTCTCACTGTTAAAATTTGGGAGCCTAATATGGATCTCTCAGATTCATTTTTCTTATCCACTCCCATCTGGATAAGACTTCCTAGCCTCCTGTTAGAATTTTGGCATGAGGACATTTTTAAAGGAATTGCCAGTTCTCTTGGGGAACTTGTGGCAGTGGATATTACAACAACTACCAGATCCAAACTTCAGAGTGCCAAAATTTATGTTAAAATGGTAGACTTGAATCATCTTCCAGAAAAAGTGGATCTAATATCAAAGTTTGGTAAGAAAACTCAAAGGATATTTTATGAAAACTTGCCCAACTCCTGTTATGCTTGTAAGAAATAGGGGCATCTGGTCAGAAATTTCCCTTACAAAAGTAAAAATCACTCTAGTAGTGTTCTGGAAGGGAGTAAGACCAAGATGCAGCAAAGGAAAGCTTGGAAACCCAAAGCAGATTATCGACAAGAACAACAAAATAACAAAGATGTTAAAGGTCTACAAGCTAAGGTGGAAAAAGAACCTTCTTCTCAAGATCCTAATGTCAAACATACTGAAGTGGATAAAGAGCTTCCTCTTGAGGAAGAATATTCGGTGAAAGAAGGTTATGGGCTGTAACCAGAATCCATAATACCTGTACAAAGAATAGAAGACTTGACAGATCTATCAAACCAAATTATTTCCTACCAAAGGATAGAATATCGATGGAGAGATGTTGTTGATAAAACTATGCTAGAGGGAGGTGAATTCTTGGCTGAAGATGGAAAAAATTTAGAGGAAGGAGACCTTATTTTTTTGCAGTATAAGGAGATTCTAGATGATAATGAATCCCCTATGAAAGAGCCTCCTGTGAACAATAACGGAGAAAACTCAAAGCAAATTCCAAACCAAAGAAAAAGGGCTGAAAAGAAGACCAATACCAAGGGGGTAGAAACAAGAAGCAACAAAAAAGATCAGCATACTAAGGTGAAACATGTTGCTTCTAATCTGGTTAAAAATGGAAAAAGAGATGAACAACATTTTAAGCTTAAACCGGATGTTGGTTCGCCTGACAAACCAGGAAGAAGATCCATTAGGAAAACTAGAGAGCTAGAAAGTAGGCAGAATATTGCTGATGGCAGGCAGGCAACTATTCTAGATTTTACCCCTAAAAGATAGATATTTGATCTTTATTTGGGACTTTAGGGGGATGATTACAAACTAGTTTCTGAGGTTGTCTTTGTATAACCTATTCTTGTTGCTACTTCTTAGTAGGTTTAAGGATTACTTATCCTGATGCACAGTAAAGCTTTATCTTTTTTTACTGTTAAAGGGTTTCGGGGTCCCTTCAAAACCTATTTTTACCATAATCTAAAACATGAGTTATTACAATAAATAATTTATAATTATTATAATAAACTATTTCTAATGTTCAAATTGACAAATAATATCCCTAACAAGTTATAATGTGATATAATAAATAAGCATAGAGATATAACATATGCAAGCCTTTCAATAATGTGAAGGTTTATAAGCTGAAGTTTTATCCATGATATGTATTTTCCAATTGTACAAGACTAAGGTGTGATATAATTCAAATTTAGTGTATACAAGTACCATTCTCTTCCAAACTCAATATTATCAAACTTATTTATATTTTTGGCTTTCTTATGCTTTATAATATAGCCCATGGTAATATGTTCAAGTTACAACTAAAATCAAATAAAACATCATCTATCTTATATACATGCAAGATGATGTCTTATGAATCCACCTCTTTTTCAACTTGGATCACTTCCATATTCTATAACTATAAAAAATTTGTAAAATTTTACAAGATTTAACTTTTATTTAACATATTGATGATATCTACTATTATCTTCAATGATTCAAATAATTCATCTTGTTTTATGTATGAACTTGGCTCCATATAAATCTATAATTTAATCTTCACAATTCTTAAAGGATAATCTTTTCTGTTTTCATCCCTAATAAACCTCAAAAATTTTGAAGCTTCATGCATTATTTTTTTCATAACTAGGATCAACATATTTACTTATGTGTAATTTTTTTGACCTTATATTCAATTAGAAATTTTAGAAAAGGGAAGCCTTTATCCCTCATTTTCAATCATGTTAGATTAATCACATTTTGCATCACCTCCTTTTCATTTACTTCAATAATATTCAACCATTCCTTGATTATATTCACACTTTTGGGTTGCTTATCATAACACATATTTTGTAACAAAGGATTATCTTATGTATTTTTATTTCTAATAAAAGTATAATAATATGCACAATATATGATATGTTCACACCTTATATAACTTTAGTTTTCACATATAGTATGAGGTGGTGGGTCTTAGTCATTATATTAGTCCTTGATTTCCCAAAATCCAAATTCTTTGTTGTTGATTATTAAATGAATATTTCCCTTATTGGTTCCGATCCCCTTGAGTTTTTTGGCTCAAACCATATTATTTAGGTTGCATATATTATGATTATTGATGCATTTATTTTTATAGTGTTTGTTGTTTTACTATTTGATGCAAAAACATTTGGATTCATATGTAATTTAATATCACCTAAAAACATAATTAGCTAAATAATAATCAAATTTGTATAGAACTATTTTTGTGTGTAACTTGAGAGAGTTACTTTGCATAACTTTTATGATCACATAATTTTTTGGACCCAATTGTGTGCAAAGATAACTATTCTTGGCATAGGTTTTTGCACACAACTTGAAGAGTTAAGAGAACAAATACTTAATTATTGCATAACTTTTAGAGTTATATGCAAGTTTTATTCAATTTTTTTTGAAATTTATATGTAAGTAATTGTGATTTTTCTATAGATGGGTGGAAGGTGAAGTATTATGTGATTTTAATACTTGTGTAATGAAACTTATTATTTTAACTCTATAATAACTTTAAAACTTGAAGATTCATGTGCAAAATTATGATTGGAGTAGGCTTACATATCCCTTGAATCTATTCTTCTTTATACAATATATCAAGCATATAGACACATGCATCAATTTGATTTGAGTTACGATTTTTTTCCAAGTTCCAATGTAATTTGAAGGACTAATATCCCTAGTAAAGCATAATTGATAGAAGTAAAAGAATAAAAAATAAGATGTGAGCTATATGAAAAAAATTAAGGGGAACCATTTTAACTTTATTAATAGTTTACTCTGTGTGTGTGTGTGTGTGTGTGTGTGTGTGTGTGTGTGTGTGTGTGTGTGTGTGTGTCTATATATATATATATATATGAGTGAAATTTTATAATGGGTTGTTAGCCAAAACCTAGAGGTGTAAGAGTTATCATAAACTGAGTTACCTAATGTTGACATAAAATATGAAACTTGGTTACAGATTATTATGAAGTTTAAGATTAATATAGTTAGAGATAATGTAGTGAAGAGGTTAGTATTATGTGTTTTTTATCAATTGGTATATGAATTAATTAATTAAAGAAGTAGTGCATTCATTCATATACATATTAAATAATACACAACACTTTCTCCACTCTAAATCTATTTATATATAATCAGAAATATCCATTACACTTTGAATATATTTATGATATACCTTTAAGTCTATAATATTATGATATCTTATCATTTATCTTCTATATTATCATTTATTCTTTCTCTATTATCTCTCATCTATGTCATTTATATCCTATCTTATTACACCACTATAGTATAAATATCAACCATATACTTTTTACAATCAAATGGTCATGTCTTTTTAGGGCATGCCTTTTATTAATAAAAAGTGTCTTCTATTACCATAGGTTTATAAACCTTCATATGTTACCCAAGTTAGTAGAAGCCTTTATTTTGTCAGCGTGGAAATATAATATACTAATGTGGTGAAGTTGGAGTCTCTATCATGATTACTTGTAATCTTAAATTTTTTTGAATAATCCTACCAACATTTTCTTATATTTAATAAATTTATGTCATTCTCAAGACATCTCTAAAGAATCCTAACATGGATAATCCAAAACAAGCCATTCACTGTAGTGACAGAACTCTAAAAAAATTAGGCAATAACATGATTAACAACTAGAAACTTAGATGTATAACACAAATATCAAAGTATCCTTGCTTAAATCACTCAATTGGATTTATAGGATAGTGTTACCCTTTTCCAAAAAAATCATTTCTTATTCTTATTGTATCACCCCTCCTTTGGTAAGAATTTCTCATATTTATTTTCCATAGTTATGGAGAAGGTTTCCTCATTCAGTAATATGACCTCGACATCCAATATATTATATTCCAATGTAGTATTTTCCTTGGTTTCCTTAACCACATCCATTAGATCTGGTGAAACCTCCAATGTTTTGTAGTATGCTTCATGGATTATTATGTAAATATCCATTTTTTCCATCTAACTATTCAATATTGTCCCATATTCCTCCATCTCTTCAAAAATAGGTATCCTCTAGTCTTTCCTCTCCTCATATTAATTCTATAGGGAGATCAATTTTTTCACTCTTATTTTGAAGGGATTATATTAACATTAGATACAGTTGAGATAATGTTAAACTACTTATCCCATTCCTCTAATTATTTATTTTGGTCTTGATTCCATAGGGGATAGCTTATAAATTATGTGAAGTATGTAGTTACATCCCCCATGGTCTTTCAAACTAGTTTCTCTTTGTATTTAATCTTATTTTTCTGGTTATCTCCTAGGAGTGTCCCCAATAGTTATTCCTCATACTCTTTTATAGCCTTTACATTGATCAAGTTTATTTCTACTTTAGATCATGAGTGGATGATAAAAATCTCTACTATATCTTCTAGCTATTGTTCTATCAACCATGTTGAATCTGGATCATATTGTGGTCTAGCATTCATTAAGGTTGGGAGGTAATTTTTTATCCCTTCCTCTAGATTCACATAATTCATCATCCAATCTATCTTTGTGTTTTGCATTAGATTATTCCTAAATACATATTTTTCTATTGGTGTTAACTTATATGTGGCTACCACAATTTGTCCTCCTAGTATGGGTTGTAAGAAACAAGCTAGTACCAATATAATGGAGGTCAAATATTTATGTTGAGAAAAATCTACTTTGATTCTCCTTAAGAGGTCTCTGGGTGTGGGTGATCTACTTGGTATAGTGCATATCTCCCGTAGAGCACTATGTTCTTGTCCCTCACTTGTTTTTATTGTGTCTACAAATGATTCATCTCATTCTTTCTTCTCATTTTAATTTTATTCTCTATCCAATATTTCTTGGTTTTCTTTTTATTTTTCCTCCTCTTTATTCTTTTTATTTGCTTCCTCACTTATTTCTTATTATTCTTCCTTCCCCCTTTTACTTCATTTTTCCTCTTCTATTTTATTTGTTTTTTCCTCTTTCATTTTTTTTTATTATTCCTCATTTATTTTATTTTATTCTTACTCCTTTATTTTTTCCATTACCCTCCTTTATTATTCTCATTTTTTTGCTTCTTAGTTTTATTTTCATTCTACCTCAACTTTATGCCTTGCCACCTTTCCCTTATCTACTTCCACTCTCTTTTTTTTTGACTCAATTCTAATTTTACTTGTTCTACTCTTTCTTTTTCCTTTTTCCCCTTTTCTTCTTTCTCATATTTTATTTTTTATTTCTCCAATATCTATTGGGCTTAATTGATAGCGAGCTCTACAATTTTCAATATTTTTCTCTTCTCATCCTTCAATTGTTTTTCCATTATTTATTTATTCCAGGAAAACTTCCTATATCTCCTTCAATGCCTGAAGTTGTTTTTATTTCTCTAAAACTTCCACTATCAAGTCAATTTTTTATTTGGTTCATCATTCTTTTTTTTGTATTTTACATAATATTTCTTTATTTTCTAGAGATATTAATGTTTCTCCCACCACATTTTTTAATTCCTCTTCTTGGTAATGTTTTGTCATTATTTTATCTTCCCTACATATATCTTGGGAATTTATAATTTCCTACTATGGTGTGGGATGTAGTACCTCAATTATATCATGCACAATAAATGTAATAATCTTTGCGTAGTCTATTAATGCCTTAACTACCCTCTTTTTTCCCTCTACAACTTTTATATTATACTATTTTCTTACTCTATGTACTCCTTTATTTGTAAATTTTTGTATGAGTATTTCCACATTAAGTACCCATTCTATGGTAAACTCTTCTTTTCCCATCTATTTTTCTCCATGCTCTTCTCATTTTGAAATTTATGTCTCTAAATAAGATACCAATGTTTATTTACTTCTTCCTTCATGTTTTTTTTTTTTAATCCTTTTGCCCTATCTTTTTGTTTGGGCTTTCGGGTTTCTCTTCCTTTCTTTGCCACCCATTTACAATAGAGTTTATTATACAACCACCATAGATGAAGTATTAGAAAACTCTAGTTATTATTATTACTATTTTTTTGTATGACTTTATATGTTCCTTCCTTTTGATTTGTCCCAAAATAATAAGGCAGAGTCCCCTTTTTATCCATTTTTTCTTCCTTCAAAACCTTCCCTATAGTATAATCCTGAATTGAAAATATAATAGTATCTTTCTCATGGTTTTTTACTTTTGGGTTTGATGTTGGAATATCATTTTATAATCATGTTGATGTGTGAGGTGTTGGTATTTTTAGGATAATCCTACTAGTATTAGATGTTGTGGTGTATCCTACAGTTTAACCAAAATTTGAACTTCAAATATGATGGGTGATCCTTTTAAAGGAGTTTGAGATCTAGTGGCTTAGGTGCTTGGTGTATGCAAGGTATAAGATAAATTACACTTATCCTTTTTCTCTCAATAGACTAGGACTCAAATAAGGTAAATCAAATAGAGCTTGTGATATTTAGATGATTAGGTAAGGATAAAATTAATTCCATAGATATAAAAAAGGGTTACCTATAATTTGAATGTCAAGATGAAAGGGTTACGAAGCCTAAGCCTTTGACACAATGATGTAAATCTCACTATATGTTAGTAAATATATACTATGATTGTAAAGTAAATTATTATAATTGACTAAATTAAGGATGGGTCAAAATTATTTTAAATGGGTAAGGTGAAATGTTCAACCAAATGGGGGTATATACCACATAAGTGATGTATGGAAAATCTAATTAATCCTATAACCACACCATATTATTCAGTGTGGAAAAGTCATAAATAAGGATACATATACATATTTTCACAAAGTAACAAGTAACATATAATCTATGAAGTAAATAAATAAAAGAGTATAGGAATAGAAGTACTTACTTATGGTAGACTTATCAAAACTTAAATGTCCCCATTATCTCAAGTGGAGATTTTTAAGAGAATGTTGTAGGTTGAATACCTAAAATGGTTGGATGAAGACCTAATATATCCTCAATTAGGAACTCCCAATGACTCCTATTGAAATTTCATGACACCATAAGACAAAACTCCTCAAGATAAGGTTCTAAAGCACTAACTCTCAAAAATGTACTTAGGGTAGATGTGCAATTGAAATTAGAGTGAAAAAATGGTATTTGATATGATATGAAGGAAATATGGACCCTATATATATATATATATATATATATATATATATATATATATATATATATATATATATATATATATCGATCCAATACCCAAAACAAACCCTAGACTACCAAGGGTATTAACATGACTGATACAACTAAAATATATTAGCTAACATATAATTATATCATTCATGCCAATATAATAAAAATGTAAAAAAATAGGCTTATAATTTTATCAGGTTGCATGATATAGTACAAGAAGGGTGAAGGAACAAAAATAAATGGTATCGACTAGGCTCATACCATAGGATATAAAAAAAATTCAAATGTGTATAACAAACACACAAAAGAGGTAAACAAATAGACACTTAGAGGAAATAAAAATTATTGTATTATTGTCACCAAATCTTGCACCCGAGAAGATGGTGTTTAAGCATCTTCCAAATTTAGGTAACATTGGAACATTTCTAGGCATGTGGGTTTACCTATTTTGGCAATGAGCCTCTACATTTAAGGGATAACTCCTTGAGTGTATCTTGAAATGATTTTATCTATGCCAAATGATTACTTAAGGGGAAAAGAGTTAGATATTTCATGAATTAAACCTAATTTAAAGGAGGTGATGCACTAAATATTCCAAGATCCACTCTCAAGATTGAACTCATTAACACACTAATAGACTGTAAATAGAACTAATGTAGTATCTAAAATGGTTTACAAGCAATAATATTTCACCTAGAGGTCAATTTGATGGACCTAGGCTAGAGGGAAATGAGGGTAAAGCCTGATTGAAAGCACTTACAATCAATAATCTACTCTATACATGAGACATCAACCTTAAGACACACTAGATGACTTATAAGAAAATTTTATTAGCACTTAGGTTAAACTTTGACTTGCAAAGGGAAGATGAAATAAAAAAATTCATATAAAATACATATAAAACACTAAGCACATATTATTAAATGATTGTAAAATACTCTATTCATTACTCTAGGAGGTGTGGAATATAATTTCTAGTAGAGTCTAGTCATACCAGCCTAAGGGATGATCAAAAATAGATCAAAGGCTATATTTATAAAGGAAATGGACTTTAGAGAGAGATACCTTGGTTTTCAAAGAGGAATCAAAGATCTCAACTCCTTCTATAAATTATGCTCATTCAAACCTTTTGATTTATCTAGGTCATTTTAGTTTGTTGCATAGCTACATTATTCTCTCATTTATGTTACCTAATAGGTGTAATGATGGGATCAAGTTTTTTTGAGATAGGTCATAGCATTAATTCAATTACAATATTTGAATCAATTTGTTAGAGATTTGTCCTGGTGCTAACTACTCTTCACTAATTTGTCGTGGCATGTAAAAGTGGAGGGAAGGGTCCTTTTCATGTAGTTGGTCTTATAGATGAAACCATTGGGGTATACATTTATGCCTTAATGGAATCCTTTAAAATTATAGATCTTTTTCAAACTAGATAATTCTTTAACTCATCTCCATGTTCATAGGTCCATTGTAGATGAAAAACCAATCTTAGACTATTGGTTTTCATATAGTCCTTATGTCCATGTAGGCCTATAGAATATATATCCCCCATTCTTGATCCAATTAAGTCCAAATAAACCCATTATGTTGCTATATGAACAAAGGATTCACCATGTACATAGATACCTTTAAGAATAGCAAACATAGTCATATAACAAACCCTACAAGAAATAAAAGGTTAAACCAAAAGTCCATATTAAGCTTTAATGTGGTCCCTGTATGTCCTTTAACCTGATTGCATCAATGTGTCATTTTCATGGTGATTGATTGAGATCTAATGGTGGATCAATGACCCTACAAGACCTTCTTTGATTTCATCAAAAATTGGTCTTTTGGTTCAACTTTGTATATCAAAAATTGCTCAATCTAATCAAAATACTCCAACCTATCTTTATTCCTATTGGCCTTGTAGATCCCCACTATCATATCTTAACCCTTTTTACCTCTTGTGCACCATCGATCTCCTTGGTATAAATTATTTTTGTCCATTGATTTCCTACCATGAAGATCCTTTGACATGTTGACTTGCTCACACACTATTGGATCAAGATGTACAAAGCAACACAATCTGTGGATCTCATTAGGCCCACTTTCTTTTCAATTCTTGTACACCATTATATTATTGGTATGAATGCTAATAATTGATATATCTTGGACCTGACTTATTATTGAACATGTACCATCAGATCTTTTTTTCATGAACCCGTACTATAGGATCTTGTTCAATCTGTAGCTCTTTAAAGCGTTTTAACCTAGGGACCTTTTGACTCATTTGACCTTAGCATAAACCATTAGATATTACTTATCATTATGTGATATCATGTTAATTGTTATATCTTGATCAAATTTAAACCTTTTAAGGACTTTTTAGATCTAAATGATCACTTTATAGATCTTAAACTTGACACTTACATGAACATCTTATGCTACAGGTCTAAATTTGAAGTTCTATAACTTGAGATAGAAAGATCATGTAGGCATGAAGATCTCCATGGCACTAAAATCCTTTTGCTCATGAGGCTTTCTAAGATGCATTTATAAAAATCACAAACATGCTACCCAATGTTTTTTCATGTGACATACAAGATAACCTATCCCCTTAGACTCAACAAGCTAAACTTTGAATCCTTATATCTTGAGATAGAAGACTCATTGAGATATGAAACTTACAGATAATTATCTTGGCACTAAGTATATTTATCATGCATGGTTTCATTATAATGTGAGGATTTTTTATCATATTTATAAATTGAACAAACAAGTTGTCCAGTCTGGTTCTTCATGACATCCTGATGATGGTCTAGTCCTTAAACTTGTTCCTAGACTTTTATAGCTATGAATAGACTCCTTAAGGCATGTGAAATATATTTACATGATCCTAAATGTGTCAACACCATTAAAAATTTCCACTCACATATATGACTTCTAAAATGACCCCCAAGACACCAAATAAAACAAGAACTAAAATAGACTAAGACCAGAGCTAGAATAACATATGAAATGAAATTAAATGAGATAAAACATAACCTATGACATTATAAAAATACCCTATACAAGATTCTAACTATAGGGGGTTTAATCATTTTGTCCTATGGTAAAAAATGGTCAACATTCTTGGCAATTTCCTAAGGGTGGCATGCTTACTATACCATGACTAGTTACCTAATCTTATCCATTAGGTTACAGAGTCAAAATTATGCAAGTATGACATATAAATCACCTTGAAAACACACCAAAAAACATAAAACAATAGTAAAAAAACACAAATCAAGAAACACACATGTGCTTTATGAGCACTTATTGAACACAACACAACAAGAAAGGAAAACACACACCTAATCTAATATTTATAAAACTAACCCTCAATTCTCAATAGAAGGGTTTCAAATGTATCCCATTCATAGGGATAATTGTCTCTTCTCCATTCATCCTTTCTAACTAAAAAGAGTTTCTTTGCTTTCACTTGATGATGACACATGGTTTACTCCATAGGGTATCAAATTTGGTATGTCTCCCTAGTTTTGCTCTATCTTCATCCTATTTCAATACTATGTCACCTTCCTAGAATGATCTTGGAGTTAACTTATTTTAATAATACCTCTTCATTAGTACTTGGTGATGCTCCATAGCTTGATGAGCTTTATCTTTAGTCTCTTGCAACTCCATTAATTCTGACAATCTCACCTATATTGGGGTATTATCAAGAAACTCTATTTGATGTGCTAACTTTAAAGAAAACAACATTTGAGAGATAAATAACCTAGCTTCCATATCATAGAGAAGCACAAAAGGATAATTCCTTACTGACCTCTTGGGGGTTATCCTATCAGCCCATAAGGTTGTATCTAATTTGGTGTGTCAAGCTCTTTGATTATGCTACAAGGTTCTCTTGATGATTATAATTAGATTCTTGTTAGTAGATTCAACCAACCCATTACCTTGAGGGTAATAGTTAGATGAAGTGCTTGATAATATGCCATTACTATTTTATTAATAAACTATCTTAGCACCCATAAAAGCAAGAGCATGATCTAAAATAATATTAGGAGTGCCAAACCTTGTGACAATGCTCTCATAAAACTCCAAAAAAGCAATCTCATTAGCTTCCTTCAATGCTAATGCCTCAACCCATATTGTAAAATATTTAGTTGATGTGATTATCCATTTATGACCAATATTTTATGGGGGATTTATCATGCTAATTAAATCAAGACCCCATTACATGAAAGGTTGATCAATTTGGATAGGCTTGAAAGGAAGAGTTGTAAGCTTTTATTTTCATACAAAGAAAGCACATTGTCTAAACCTTATCACCCAAGAATGGAAATCCTTGAAGAGGATAGGCCAATAATATATTTCCCTCATGATCTTGGTAACTATGGTTCATGGAGAGAAATGAAACTTCTCAAGCAACACTCCAAACTGATCAATATCAATACATCTCAATAGCACACCATTGATGTCCTTCCTAAAAAACACCATCCAAAAGACAAAAGGGAATATATTAAAATCTAAAATATCTCCTTTTTGATCTACTCACATTATTAGGATACTCACCATTTTGAATAAATATGATCACATATTGTGTCTAACTTTGTGGAGGCAATGAACTAGCTGATTGGGAACAATCATGATTGACTAGAGCCTCTTCCTTTGGCTCATGAAGAAATGAATATATATGTTCACAAAGGCCTTTACCCCTTATCAATTTTTTCACCTTGATATCAACATCATATTCTATTACTTAAGTGATCCACCATTCTCTTTTTTCACTGAGATATTTGCTCAAGAGAAACTCTTTGGTACTAGGATGAGAGACCATAACATGAATTTTATTATTTGAAACCATATGTTTGAACTTGTTTAGTCCCCTTAAAAAAACAAAGACCTATTTCTCCACAAAGGTTTACTTGACTTCATAATCTTCTAAACTTTGGCTAAATAATATGATTGGCTGCTACACACCCTCATCATTCTTTTGCATTATCATGGCTAATATAGTATCAAGGTTAGAAAATGAATACAACATGAAGTATTTAGTAAAATTAGGATTCATAAGAGTAGGATCTTCTATAATTTCTTTTTTTATGGATTAAAAAATACTCTTACCCTCTTTGGTTCAAGAAAATACTTGGTTCTTCCTAAGCATAGTTGTGATAGGTTTCACCAAAGATGCAAAACCAAGTATGAACCTTCTTAAAAAATTTATCCTGCCTAAAAAACTTTGAAGACCTTTCTTATGTAATGGAAATGATAATCCTAGAATAGCATCTATTATTTTAGGATCAATAGTCAAACCATCCTTTGAAAAAAAATGTCTTAAGAGCTTACCTTCATGAACAATAAAGATGCACTTCTTTAGATTAAGAGATACTCCATATTACCTACATCCTTCAAACACTTGCCTCAAGTGTTACATGTGTTGATTAGAATATTTATAAAAACACTATTATATCATCTAGATAAACCAATGACATCTTATTAATAAAACATTTGAAGGCCATGTCCATTACTCTTTGAAATATGCCATCGATATTGGACAAACCAAAGGTCATCTTCCTATAAGAAAAAGTCCCCCATTTAGTAGTGAGGTTGTCTTAAACTAATTATCCTCACTGACTAAAATTTGATTATATTCTGAATATCCATCTAGAAGAGAGAAATATTGAGAACCTGAGGCCATTTGCAAAATCTAATCCATTGAGGGTAGAGGATAGTGATCTTTGAGTGACACTTTATTAATATCTCTAAAGTCTACATAAAGTCTTATCTCCCCATTATTATTTATAATAGATACTAGTTTAGGTACCCATGTTGAATGATTCATGGGAAATATTATCTCAAATTCAAAGAGTTTGGTAAGCTTTAACCTCATGAGTTGTTCAACCTTGGGTTTGATGGGTCTTTAATTATGTCTAAGTAGTTTAACTCTAGGTTACCACTCAATGGTATGGTGTATTAGGATAGGATAAAATAATTTGAGTTATTTATATTCCCAAGAAAATATATCATGAAACTCTCTACACATCTCAATGAATGCTTTCTTCTCTAATGTAGAACATACATTGCCTAGTTTGAGGAGTTTGTCCTTGAAGATCAAGACTCTTTCATAATTCTCCTCTCTTGTACACATACTCATTTTATCCTTCTTATTTTGATCATTTTAATTGAATATAATTTATAAGTTCACCAAACCCTTAGGTATATTATTGGTTCTAAGTTTTAGAATCTGATCACCCAATTATTCTTGGAGCCTCATTTGATTCCTTAAAGAAAACTTAGCCTCATTTTGCAAGAAGCATGCAATGTGTTTGTCACTATCAAACACTTAAAAATACACTTTATTATAAAGTATATAAGGTTTGATAATGACATTAATATGATATTTATTTCCCTCCTCATTTATGGTAGTTGGAGTATCAAATTGAACTCCTATGGTAGCTAGTCTAATATCATGACTATTCTGCTCCCTTGGGACTGATTGAATATTGAATGAATTGAAGTCTTCAAGAAAATGCCATACCCTATGTTTTTATGACTTAATCAAAGGGTTATTGGAAATAACCACATTCCTCACTTGATGCACAACCAATTCAATGTCTCCATATACTTGTAAGTTATTTATTCCCTTTATCCTTACCCATTGAAGGCCATGAATTAAACCTTCATACTCAGCCACATTACAAGTACAACCAAAATTAAATCTATATGAAGCATAATAATTTTGTTTAGATGGGGAGATAAACATAACACCAGCCTTTGCACCAACCTTACTTCTTGAACCATTAAAAAACATCTTTCATAGCTCATCATCTTCACCCTCTTCCTTAGAAAGTAGAGATGTTGGTACTCCATCTATATAATACACTCTTAAATCAGTTTCATCCAAAAAAAATATGGATCATTATCATAATTATTAGTTCTATATTCATCAAGAAACAAATATGAAATACCCTCAATCTTGGAAGGAGTGCCATCATCTACAATAGAGTCATTTTCTTCATGGGCCACATAATTCTGATTGGAACTTGTCTCAATGTAAGGCTCAATATGAACCCTTACAAGGGATTGTTTCCTAGTTGTCACCTTGTCCCCATACCTTGTTATAAAGGTGAAAAAAGACCAGTCAACTAAGAGGTAGCCACCTGTCTTGGGTATGAAGTCCCTTGATAGGCAGATTATAAAGTGGGTTGGGAGATCAACCATAAATATGTCTTGTAAGATAGTAAAAATAGGATAATCATGTAAGAACAACTTCAAGACTTTTACCATTCCTACTATCTTGGTAGGTTTACCATATAATTAAAGGACCCCTTTTCTATGTGGCTCATATTTTAGTCCTAGCTTGTCAGCTACAACTTTGGGCATGACAAAAGTAGAAGCTCCACTATCGACTATGCAATTATGTACCAACTTGTCACCTATAATAAGGGTGAGGTAAAATGGTAGAGGTTTATCAACCCTAGTTTATGGTTCAACAATGACACTAGGATCACTTTTAAGAGCAACATGGCCATGAATTTGATTTGAGGGTGAGACACAAGAAGGGATAATAGATAACTACTTTTATAGGAATTCTTTTTAACCAGGCATATGAAGAACATCCCAAATAAAAATGGATGTTTTAGTGTTCTTCAAGAATATACAATGTTTAAATAATCCACACGTACTTTCCCTTAGGATCTTGTAGGTATATAATTACTTGGAACTTGATAAATAGGAGTAGACCTTACCATATTTTGATTTGATGGAGATGTAGAAGTTTTTGGAATTATCACACTTGTAGCTATGTCTTATTGCTTTACAAGAAGATTGGATGAGATTTTTGGAAAGATAATTCCACCTCTTAGAGCCTTCTTCTTGGCCCTTTTATTTTCTATGATAGAGGCTCCTTGATTTAACACAAAAGTGTCTTCAACCAGAAAATTGGTAAAGATGTCTCCTTGAGGTTGCCAATCCTCATTAACTTGAATCATCACCTCATCCTCATTTGATAGGAGGGGAATAACTAATATTTAACCCATCATATATTTCTCTCCATTCTCATTAGTATCCATGAATTGATCTTGCTAATAATATTCTCCCTACACCAAATTTCTATGAACTAGTACCATCTCCATTGCATTGGTGGTAGAGTTAGGAATGTATATATTAGTAGACCTATTGGGATTAGGCTGCCATTGGCCTCTTCCTCTTCCATATTGTTAACCATATTATTATTGATAGGGGTAAGGATTATGATAGGCACCTTGTTACATATTTCCTCTCCTAATCTTGGCTTCCAACTATTGAGTATATGCATATTTATCCATGGCATTATCTACATTCTTAGGAGTAGCCTTGGGCTTGGTATTGGCATTAGGAATTTGAGACAATTGAAGAGTACTAGTAGAAAAATGAGACAAATGAGGAATATACACAATCTTATATCTTGGATGAGATTATTTTCAACTTTTATAGCAAGCTCATATGCTTTAAAGCAGGTAGAACCACCCATAGATTGAATCATGACAACAATTTCAATCCTAATGGCTTTGAAGTAAGTAGGGAACACAAAACTAGTATGTGGTCTCATGGGAGGAGGAAATCTATGCCATGTCTTCTAAAACCTTTAGTTGAAGTCATGAATTTTTTCTTTAGGTCCCCTTTTTATCACATTAAGTTGATGTATGAGGGAGGCATGATCACTTTCATTTTCAAATTTGGAAGTCAACAACACTCCAAAATCATCCCATGTTGTGATGTATCCACCTTCTAGAGTCTTATACTAATCAAGATCCTTCCATTTAAGGGACATGGAAAAGAGTCTAATGTTAATGTTCTCTTGAATAATATTATGGAAACTGTAAAAGTTAAAAACATCTCTAATATGCTCACTAGGTGTGACATGACTCTCACCATTAAATGTGGGCACATCTTTCATGGAATTAGGAAGAATGACATCATATATGTGAATTTGAATTGGATTATTAGTATTTAAGGGAAATAATGAGGTCTAGCCATCTCTTCTTCTTCAAGATCTTAAATTTCTTCAGCCTCTTCAACCTCCTCCTCTCTAGCTAAATCTACTTGTTATTCAAAGGGCATATTAGGATATGGATATTGAACTTCAAGAGGAATTTTAGGCTAAATGGGTGAGTTAATGGGATTGAATACTCTAGTAGAGGATGACCTAGTGAGAACCATGAATTATGAAGGCATGTTTATAATAAAACAATGGCCTTGAACCATATTTACCTTGAAGGAGTCACCAAATGCTAAGTAGCACACCAATTTGCAACTAATGTTTGTCAAGACTAGTATTTAACTTGATAGGTTGTATTAAATATAATGGGTCCCACATGGCATGCCAAAACTATTATCACTAAATATTGTACCCTAGAAGAGGGTGTTCAAGCCTCTTCTAGATTGGGGCAACATAAGAACATTTTTAGGCATGTGGGTGTACCTATATTGGAAATGAGCCTCTAGAATCAAGTGTTAGCTCCCTGAATGTATCTTGAAATGATATTATCTATGCCAACTAATTACTTATGGGGAAAATAGATAGAGATTTAATAAATTAAACCTACTTTAAATAAGGTGATGTACTGAATGTTCAAAGATCTACTCTCAAGATTGAACTCATTCATACACTAAAGACTATGAATAGAACTAATGCATTATCTACAATGGTTTTCAAGAAACAATGCTTTACCTAGAGGTCAATTTGATGGAATTAATCTAGAGGGAAGGGTAAGTCTTGATTGAAATCACTTATAGTCCACTCTATACTTGAGACATCAACCTTAAGACACACAAGATGACCTATAAGAAAGGTTTATAAGCACTTAGGTTGAACTTGTACCTACAAAGGGAAGATGACAACCACTTTTGCATATAAAAATAATAAAAAACACTAATCATCAATTAGTAAATGACTATAAAATACTCTATTCATTACTCTAAGAGGTGTAGAATATAATTTTTGGTAGAGTCTAGTCATACCAGCCTGAGGAATGATCAAAAATAGATTAAAAGATATATTTATAGAGGAAAGGGCCTTTAGAGAGAGAGATTTTGGTGCTCAAAGAGGAATCAAATAACTCAAATCCATTTGAACCATAGTCACAACTAATTCTAAAATTTATGCTCATTCAAACCTTTTGATTGATTTGGGTCACTATAGTTCATTGCACAGCTATGTTATTCTCTCATTGTTGCTCCCTAATGGTTGTAATGATAGGATCATGTTATTCTAAGTTGGGTCTTAGCATCAATGTAATTATAACCATTAGATCAATCTGTTAGAGCTTTGTCTTAGTGCTAATTAATCTTTACTAGTTCATTGTGGCATGAAAAAGTGGAGGGAAGGGTCCTTTTCATGTAGTTGGTCCTAGAATTACAACCATTGGGGTCTATGTGTATGCCTTCATGGCCTCCTTTGAAATGATATCTCTTATTCAAACTAGATTATGCTCAAACTCATCCCCATATTCATAGGTCCACTATAGATGGAAATCTAATATCAAATTATTGGTTTTCTTATACTCCTTATGTTGATGTAGACCTATAGACTATAAAACCCCTTCTCTTGATCTGAATAGGTCCAAATAGACTCATTATGTTACTACAATAACTAAGGATTCACCATGTACATAGATCCATTTAAGAATAGAAAACATAATCATAGAATGAACCCTCAGCTTTAATGGTGGTCCCTTTATGCCCTTTAACCTAAATACATCAATGTGTCCCTTTCATGGTGCTTGATCAAGATCTAATGTAATATTAATGACCCCGTAATACCTTGTTTGCTTCCATTAAAAATTGGTCCTTTGGTTCTACTTTGTCCATCAAAAATTGCTCAGGCTAATCAAAATTCTCCAACCTGTCTTTATTCTCATTAGCCTCATAGATCCCCATTATCATATCTTGACCCTTTTTACCTCCTACACATCATTGATCTCCATGTTACAACAAATTTGGTCCATTGATTTCCTACCATAAATATATTTTGATATGTTAACTTGCTCATGCATTGTTGGATCAAGATGTATGAAGCAACATGATCCATAGATCTCATTGGTCCTAATTTCCTATCAATTACTATGCATCATTAGATCATTAGTATGAATGAACACTGATCATTGATCTAGCTTAGACCTGCCTTCTTGTTAGTGAATATGCACCATCAGATTTAACCCAAGGACCTTTTGACTCATTTGAACCCAACGTGAATCATTAGATCTTACTTGTCAGTATGTGAGCTCATACAAACCATTAGATATTGATCAACTTAAAAAAATTTAAGGACTTTTTGAATCCAAATGATAACTTTATGGATCTTGAACTTGACACTTGTGCGAACATCTTATTTTATAGGTCTAACTTTGAAGCTCCATAACTTGAGTTATAAAGCTTGCATGGGTATGAAACTTACAAATCATGATCTAGGAATGAAGAGCTCCATAGTGTTGTAATATTTTAGCTCATGAATCTTTCTAAGGTGCATTAATAAAATTCACAAACATGTTTCCTAGTGTGTTTTCATTTGACATGCAGGATGGCCTGACCCCTAAGACTCAATAAGATGAACTTTTAAGGCTTAGATCTCAAGATAAAAGACTCATCAAGATATGAAACTTTCAAATAATTATCTTGACACTAAGGATATTAATCATGCATGGTCTAATTATCATGTGAGTTTTTCTTAGCATATTTATAAATTATACAATCAATTTATCCAGTTTGGTTTTTCATGATGTCTTGATGATGGTCTAGTCCTTAAAATTGTTTCTAAAATTTTGAAACTATGAATGGACTCCTTGAGGCATATGCAAACTCTTTCCATGATTCTAACTATATTAATACCATAAAAACCTACCACTTACATATATGACTTCTAAAATGACCCCTAAGACACCAAATAACATAAAGACTAAGCTAGACTATGACCAGAGCTAGAATGGCATATGAAATGACATTAGATAAACTACAACATACCCTATGACATTATAAAAAGACCCTATACAAGATTTTGACTATAGGAGGTTGACCCATTTTGGCATGTGGTAAAAAATGGTCAACAAATATTAATTATGTAATCATGATATAATAACAACATATATCACAAAGCACCACATTCTTTTTCCACCCCAATACTAGTTCCCATAAAAGCATCCACTCATGGAGATTGATGTGTTTACAAGCCCTACAAGAGAAAGTGTTAGTAAATGACAAATCAAAAAATATTTTTGTATACATATGCCTGACCCAAATTTCATCATGTGTCATAATAGTCTGACACAAGATGGTGCTTTGGAAAAGAAACATAACAACATAAAAGCACAATAAAAAAGAAATGATGAAAGAATTATTGATAAATGAATAATTTAAAGTACCACATACATACCTAAATTTACCTTTTTCAATGAATGGCTCAATTCAAATGTGACAATCTTGATCATGTAGGGTTCAATACCTAAGATTGAGAAACCCTAAGGGTACAAGGCTAAAATTGGATAAAAGCAAAGAAAATAAATGCATGATGTTCAAATAAATGGATGTAAATGAAAAAATCTCATGACTAATTAAATCACTTGGAAACTTGGAAAGTCAAGATTAATAAATCAATATTATAACCAAAAGACCATTAAAATTGATAAAAATAAAGGAAATTTGTAAGTTGAAAATCCAAGGCTACTTATGACCAAAAACCCCCAAAACAAACAAGGACACATAGAACTAAGAATAACAATGCATCCAAAGTAATGAGAATAACAATCCAAATCAAATAAGGACACATACTACTAATTTATGATAGAAACAACACTTAATTTAAGAGGAGTAAAAAAACACACTCAAATAAAGATGTGAAATAAGAAATGGAAAAACTGGACCAAGTGTTCTAAAAAAGATGACTAGAAAACTCAAGATTTAAAACACAACTAAGGGAAATATTAGAAATTTAAGACAATGACCAAGAGAGCATCTCATAATAAATCAAATATGCAACTTCTATTCTAAATATGGAAAATTGAAACTACCATATATACTACCATGTTTGAAACAAATGGATATATAAGAAGTTAAAAAGACTGGAAAATATTTAGAAAAAAACTTTTTTGTCAAGGGGGAAATAGTGAAGGATGGGAAAGAGGGCATCACCAAGGAGAAAACATGATCTTTACTGGAAAAAAAATACTGTAATAAATTTTAAAGATTAAATGTTTTCAACATCAATGGCCCTAGATAACCCTACCTAACATTATAAGTTTGGGATAACTAGTGAAGTATAAATATCATCCTATGAAGGCTAGCATGCATGAATAATAAAATGATCATACCTTCCCATAATGTTTTATCTAGTCCTTATGACCCCTTATAGATCCATCAACCTACCATGAAGATTTAGTATTTATGTGATAATATAGGTGACACTAGAATGTAATAAGATACAAATATATAAAGAGACATCCTACCTCAGTCTACTGGCCTACCACACCCAATGGACCTCATCTCTATCATGAGGGTAACTATGGAGTTTTAGCTTCGAATAGCTAAGGATATGTTCCAAACAAAGATCACATATTTTGGTGTGACTTGAATTTTAAGATTTGATTTTCATTTGACATTACCTTTTCTTATTATATACATTTTAACTCTTGGATTTTTATATTTTCCTCCTTTGTATGACTTTGGGAAAACCAACCATGGGTGTGAAATATGACTATCACAAGAGAGATTACACTTAGTTTCTTAGAAGGAGAACCTATTAACCATGGTGTATAAATACTCATATAATTCCACATTAAAAAAGAGTTAATGTAAGGTGTGTATATAAGGACATATGCTAAATTTCAATAAAAGAGTCAGTGTAAGACCTACAAGAAATGTTAGTTCAATAAAACACATAAAACTAACTAAAAGCATGAAAGTGAAATGTATAGGTTAAAACATGATGGTAATGTCACTATATATGCCATACAAACCTATAATGATATCTAACACAACCACTGATAGGATTCATCCAAAAATAAGGGGAAGCAAAAATATATCTAAGAATCACTAGGAAACTAAGGTTGACTAAAAATGGTGAAATGATATAAAGAATACCCGAAGGTGATACCTAAGATCCACTAGGGAAACAAAGGTTAACTATAAAGATAAAAAAGAACTAAAAATGGAGAAATGGAGAAATTAAAATGATTATAAATGAATAAAATTTATGAAATCAAAGAAACATGAGACAAAAAATAAGAAATATCTATGCTAACAACTATATCAAAGAAGAGTGTGTGAAATGCAAGCATATTTATCTAGAAGAATTTCTTGAAGCTAAATTTGTTTATTTTTAAGATGTGAAAGTTTCTTGATTGATGCCTCATGGTATGGATGAGGGATAAATAATCCAATAAAATGATAATGAACATCATAATATGCCTTAAAATATTTTACAAGGGTGATGATGGGCATCACAAGATGCACAAAAGTCTAAAATAAGAAAAGAGTGGAAAACATAAGGTGCCCCAATATGTGTAGTAGGAAAAGGATGGACATTTAAATATTACCTAAAATGTGTGATAATTATAGGATAGACATCACAAGATGCCCTAACCTATTGGATATAGGTAGATTGGAGTTAAACTCAAGATCACCAAACCTAGTAATGATGTCAAAATCTATGCAAAACTATGTTACAATAGGAAATGTGGCATCTAAGATAATGTCAAGATATTTGGGAGGTGATAATTTTTTTGGTGTATGGTATAAAAAAAATTAATACATTTTGGAGAAATGGCTAAAAAATGAATTGTATTGGCTTGTCTGATATAGCTTGGTTAATATAGTCTGGTGAAATAAGACTGAAATCAACTATTTTGGATAGGTTGATACAATCAGGTAAAATATATCTAAAATGAACTATATTATCTAGGTAAATACACTCAGGTAAAACATGATTGAAATGAAATATATCAACCAAGTTGATACAATATTATAAAATATGATTGAAATGAACTGTATCAACTAGGTTGATATAATTAGATAAAATAATATATATATATATATATATATATATATATATATATATATATATATATATATATATATATATATATATATATATTGACACATTCTAAGCTATGACCAATGTAGTTAGCTAAAAGTAAAAGAATTGTATTGACATAGTTTGGGTCATAGATGGTGTAGTTGACTATGAGTGGGTGTAATTTAATGGTATCAGGTTGGTTGATACCATTATAAAGAAGTGGTTTGATTATGTTGGAATATGTTGAAGTATGATAATTATAAATGTTCATATAGGCTCAAGGATCATAATTCATTTGAATTAGATGCTCTTCATTAGCTAACAAGTTGAAATTTTTTAGTTGAATGTGAGCATAGGTTTGATGAATTATCCTTTTAAGGCCTTCTAAGGGAGGGATAGAGGGTGGGTAGACATTAAGGAAACAATGCTCATCATTTCTTTATTTGTAGTGGGGATTGTTAAATATGGGAAAATTATAAGATGGAATTTCATCCTTGTCATAGTTATCATCAATGGGAACATATTATATCATTCTAAGGTCTTCACCTACATAAAAATAATCATCATAAAATGGAAAATATTTGTATCTATTTTAAACCATGTGAGAAGTGGTGAAGGTGGGTTCATCAAAGATTTGGGGACCATACTAATAATCATCTATCCCAAAATAAGTTTCGTCAATGGTTATTTCATAGGGATCTTCATAAATGTGGGGAAAATATTGGTAATCTTCGTCCCACTATAAGTATTTTTATTTGGTTTTTCATAGGTATCTTCATAAATGGGGGGGGAGGGGGACATATTGGTAATATTCAGTCCCACTATAAGTATCTTCATTGGGATTTTTACCTTAATAATAAGGATCGCCAAGGTCATAAAGGGGAAGATCATCATGGGGATATTTTTCAATGTCAAAAATGTCAAAATTTATGTCATTAGGATGTTCATAGGGATCATCATTAAGGGGAGGACCATATGGATAATATTTTTCTCAACTATAATCTTCATCACAAGTGGTGAGATGATCAATATGATCTTTAGCCATAAGAAAAGGTGTAATACAATTGAACCATGAGGAATTTCCTTTAATGGTGGTTATAAATGGAAGAAAAGAGTGACCCATGAAAAATAAGAATGGCTTGAGGCTCACAAGAAAAATCCTAATAAGTGGCATCAAGATGAATAAAATTTAAAATTTGACATGGAAAAAGGATGGTTGTAAGAAACAAATGGTATTAGTCAGGCCAATACAATTAGTTACTAAATTTTAAAAATATATTTTATTTTATTGGTCGATATAATTTCATAAAAATGTAGTACTAGTGGAAACTAAGAAAAAATACTATATTAGGTGAGCTAATATAATTATACACACATAGAAAGCTATAAGGTTGGCTAATACTATTGGTAGACAAATATAAAAATATATCAAGCTAGTCAATACAATTGATATAATTAATAAATGGTATCAGGTTGAATGATATAATTTGGCTAAAAAAAATATGATGATTTGGAATATTTTCCTAAGTATCTATAAGGAAAACATGAAAATATTCCAACTAAAGGTGGAAAAATATTTCGACTAGGTTCACCAAAATATATACATGGAATAAGATTACCTACAATTATCCTCTTCCTCTTAATAGACCAGGACTTGAATAAGGTCAAACAAATAAAACCTATGATACTTGGACAATCAGGTAAGGACCAAATGAATTATGTAGATATAATAGAGGGTTACCTAAAACACAAATTTCAAGATGAAATGGTTCCAAATCCTAAAACTATGATAAAAGAATTATCTCTCACTAGACCTCAACAATTATATCCTATGGTTGTAAAGAAAATGATTGTAATAGACTAAATAATATGATACTTGGATGGTCAGGTAAAGACCAAAAGAATTATGTAGATATAACAGATGGTTACCTACAACACAAATTTCAAGATGAAAGGGTTCCAAAGCCTAACCCTATCATACAAGAATGTATCTCTCATTAGACCTCAACAAATATATCCTATGGTTGTAAATAAAATGATTATAAATGGGTAAGGTGTAATTATAAAAAAAATTGGGGCATATGCAACCTAACTTATTTAGGGCAAGTCTATGAAATCTTATATCCACAGTATATTATTCAGTGTGGAGAAGACCTAAAAAATAATAGACATACATATGTTTAAAAAGTAATAAGAAACATATAATCTACCAATAAAATAAATGAAATAGTATAGGGATAAAAATACTTACCTTAGGGTAGACCCATTGATGCTTCAATCTCCACCTTAGCTCAAGTGGAGATTTTCAAGAGAATTTTTTAGGTTGAAGACCTCAAATACTTATATGAATACCTTAGATATCCTTAGCTAGTAACTCATAATTAATTATATTTAGCTTCAATGACACCATAATTCAAGACTCCTCAAGATAAGGTTACAAGCCACTAACTCTCCCAAATGTAATTAGGGTAGATGTACAAGTGAAATCAGAGTGAATAAATGATATGAATGAGATATGACCCCTATCTATACTAATCCAATACCCCAAACATACCCTAGACTCTAAGTCAATGGTTTTGACTTGACCAATACAGTTAAATTTATTGGCTAACATAGGACATTATCAAATAAGCCAATATAGTATAAATGTTATAAAATAGGATAAAAAATGTAGTAGGATGGCCAATATAATACATGAAGGATGAAGACATAAAATAGATGGTATCAACCAGCCTAATACCTTAGGATATAGGAAAATTAGCAAATCTAGATAAGAGACATGTAGGAGAGGTAAACATATAGACACTTAAGGAGATCAAATTTATAGTAATAATTGTGTAATCAAGATATAATAACAACATCTATCACAAATCACCACAAGCCTTTCCCACTCTATTCCTAGTGTAATATTTAATGCATGTACTCAGGGAGATTGATGTGTTGATAACTGCTGAAAGATAAAGCATGAATGAATGATAAAGTGAAAAATATTATGTGTATACACCTACTTCACTCATAAACTAGAATACCCTTACATCTAGTGGTAAACCCCTAGCTCATATAATAACAATATCTACTTGTTCATCAGTTACTTTGTATGGTATTGGGAAGGGGGATTTGTTTTCACAAACGATTATATAGGTGTTATCAATATCTACTATAAATCTTATTTATGTAAAATATTTATGTATTATTCGTAGGAAGATTCTAAATCTTATAATTACTATTTTTCTAATCATCATCTCCAATTATAGAATTATGATATATCTCAATCCCCTTATTGATTGGATCCTAATTCATTCCCAAATGTTCTCCTATAGTTTTATTTGGGGTCCATTTTTCTATTCCTTGATATCTTGGTATGGTGTTTAGGAAATACATCATTGAAACTTATAAAAATGAACTACAACAAAATTTATAAGTAACTTGATTGATATTGTGAATATTTTCATGGTACTATTTGTAGAGGGTGGTAGAAACATCATATTGCATGCCTATGGTGATCATGTCCCTTGAAATTTGGAAACTTTTAGAAGTAACATAATCCTACCAATTTTCATAGTAGATATTCCATGCGATAATTTATGTCACATATCAAATTCTAGGGTTACTAATTCCTTGTATGGAAAGAGCCTTTGATTAGGGAATGTCCTAGTAAGCATGGGTACTAAATTCTTACTAAATGCCTTCTTGTTGTCACATTTTTAGTGTTTTTTACTTGATTCATTAATCACGCCATTATATAGATTATTATTGGCGTGATATTGTGGGGTCTATCTAGATACATGACATCCTCATGTGTTGTACTTAA
Source organism: Torreya grandis (assembly GCA_037957365.1). Lineage (NCBI taxonomy): Eukaryota > Viridiplantae > Streptophyta > Pinopsida > Cupressales > Taxaceae > Torreya > Torreya grandis. Next base: position 57,195 of record JARHVA010002996.1, on the reverse strand, counting down.
TGACACCATGTTTATGATCTACTCAATTCCTAGATATGAGAATTAAATCCATATATCTAGTTGAATTCTTTAGATAATTTTGTATTCTTCCATATAATCCATCTCATGTATTTTAGGGTTTTTATCTAGCATTACCAATCATTTTGAATCCATTTTATGATCAATTTCTTCTCATTTTGAATGTCTATAATTCTAAGTGTCCTCATAGTGGGATACAAGAACATGGACATTCCAAAATTATTTGAGGATTCGAGAGCTCATATTTTTCAAGAATGCTCTTATACTTGGATTTATTTATCTGCTCAAATCTAACTACTTGTGGTAATTCTATTTTTTCTTCTTCATGGAGTAGGGTTTCACACTAGGTATCCTTTGTTATTGATAAAATTTTAGTAGGGTGTCATTATCATAAGGTTTGTGTGATTTACATAGAGGGTAAATCACATTTTTATAACTTCCTAATTTGGTTGTTGGATGTATTAGGTAAATAACTATTTTTACCCTCATTTAATGATTTTAACTATTCTCACCTAACTTCATTTCATGTTTGTGTCTTTTTTACTCTAGTTACTTCTTCCTTTTCAAATTATTTATTTATTTCTTATCCTTATCTTGATGTCATCCTTTTTATTTTATGTTGCATTTCTAAACATTTTTTATGTCTCCTACCAACCACCAATTTATTCCCACTCTATCTATCCATTTTTCTCAACTAATCCACAATTTATTCTTTATGTAGAAAATAAACATGTCTTCACCTTTATTTAGGAAGAACATTATTCATCACTCTTTATTCAACCTCTTCACTAATCCATTATTTATTAATTTTTAGTCTTAATGGAAATCTTGATCATCTATCTCTTATATATTTTGTCTTTAAGGTATTTTTTCTACTTTTTATATAAAAACTATTTTTTACTAAAATGTTTGATATTTTCACAGTCCATCAGAGTGAGCAGTTGTAGATTTTTGGGTGAAATTATGTGTTATGTTTTTTATCTAACATGTTTAGAATCACCAACCATGATTCATCATCAATATTTTTTATATTTTTTTATTTTAAAACTATTTCCCTCTAGTTTTATATTTTTACATGTTTTCCATTTTTATATTCTTTCCATCACCCCTCAGTTTTTTTAATTTTATTTTTCACTGAATTCCATGGTGTTAATATGTAGTGTATGGTTCAACATAAAACATTTACAAATACTTTTTGTAACATTCCTAGAATCATTCTTAATTTTATCACTCCAAAATCTATAATTTCTTCAATTACATAGGGTCTTAGAAATATTATTTTTAATTTTGGTAACTTTTTATACTTATTCTCATTGAGTAATAATTTTTCATCTATCATGATTTCTTATTTATTAATGTTCCTATCATGCCAAGATTTCTATATTCTCTTCTATTGAATTTGACTATTAGCAATTATGAATATTTTTCATGTAGTTTTTCCAATTCCATTTGTCTTTCTTTTAACAAGTCCTTTTCATTCATCTTAAATGTAACTAGTAATATTACACTTGGTAAAATGTACTCCATGGTAATTTAAGCTTCTAATCCATATATTAATCTACATGGGTAGTATTTGGTCAATTTTTGTCAAGTTGTAATCCCAAAATATCATTGGTATTTGAGTATCCTAATCATCTATCTCCACATTACATAACTTAGTCAAAAATTTCTCCAATATTTTTTGAATGCTTCCATTGTTTTTTGGTTTATGGGTGAAAGGGAATACTATGATTATTTTTCACCAATAAGTGCTTTAGTAACTCTATTATTTTGATATTTACAAATTTTTTGCCTTGATCAATTTTAATAATAAGTGGAATCAAAATTGAGTAATGATGTTCGCATATAAATATGTGGTAGTGGTTTTCACTGTACACTCCTTTGTTTGCATTTATTCCTCTCATATTATTAGGTATTATATGTATATTATTATGAACCATGTGTTTCTTCTCTGTGATACTAGTTTAAATGGTCTAATAAATTCAATGGCCCATTTCTTAAATGGGGCTATTATTAATACTAGATAAAGTGGCATTTAATTTTGAGAATTAGGTTTCCCTAACCTTTGATATATATATCACAATTTTTTTCATGTATGTGTGTGTCTTTAAACATATCTAGACACCATAGGCTAGTTAACATTATTTTATTTGTGGTGACTTCTCCCAAATTGTTACCTCATGCTATTCCATAATGATGCCTTCTCTCTCATGTGGTAATGCTACTCTCCACAAAACCTCATATATTCCCTTATTATATAGGGATCCATTTATAAGTGTAGATGAAAAATATTTTATTATTAATCTTTTGAATTCTATTTTTCCCTATCCTTCCATAAAATCCCTTGTTGCTATGAATTTTGTAATTTTTTCCATATCATTCAGAATTGCCTCAATGTGGAATAGATGAGCTCCAAGAACTCATTCTCAATTGGCCCAACATTTTATCTAGTGTTAATTCATGGAAAATAGTTTGGTTCATTATTTATCCTACCATGTTTTACCAAAACTTTAAAATCAAAATCTTAGAAGAAAATCAGCCAATGGGATATCCTACCCTATATTATAGGTTTATTTATTAAATATTTTAATGTATTATGGTCGATGAATAATATGAATGGTGTAACAAGTAGATAATGTCACAATTTATGCACCACGTACACGATTGCCAATTCTCCTTTTTATTTTCCTATCTTCACTAATTTTTATATTTCAAATGAAATAGAGTGATCAATATTACTACAAGGTTGTGCTAGTACTACCCCTATGGATATTATAGATGCATCAACATGTACATGGAATAATACTGTGTAATCAAGAAAAATTAATATTAATGCATTAGCTATCTTGTTTTTCAAATTATCAAATGTTTCATGATATTGTGTTATCTATTTGATTTCTAGGTTATTATTTCTCCTTGATACTTATTTTATTGGGTACTAATTGCCACATAGTTTTGAATGATCCTATGGTGATAGCATGTGTATCCTAATATCATCCTTACTTAATTTTATGTTTTTTTGGGTGGTATATTAATGATTATTATATATTTTAATATAGCATAATTCCATCCCTAAAAATAATGTGTCTTAATAGTGATCCAATTAGAGTTGAGAAGACATATTTATTTAAGTTCAATGATATGTTCAATTATCCACACTATTGGAATGTCAAACTTAATTCCTAGACATGATCCTTTAATAACCTATAAACCATCAAATCATATAAATATACCTATAAATTTTTGTGAATAAATTATTTAAATATATTTACCTTGTGTGGATAAATACCATTGATACATTTTGTTATGCCCTAACACACACACACACACCCCCCATTTTAAAATCTAAATAGGGACCCACTATTGAGTGAATATCCTAATTCAAGGTCTGGTGAACCAATGAAATTAATGTCATTTAGATGTTTTTAGTATGTTTTAATTTATAGGAGGATCAAATTTATGCATAAGCATTATTATATGATTCACTTTTCACCTTTGATTTTCCTTTAACTCAATACTTATGCACATGTTTGATTTGTGATTGAAAGGCTAATTGGGTTGATGTATTATTCTTCTAGTTAGTTATTTACCTATGTTGTGTCTTAAATAGGTTATTATATGCTTAAATTTCTCCCTAGAATACTTATGGGATCATCTATGTTTTCCACATGGTATTATTCCACTAACTTAGAGCCTAAGTAAAGAACATAAGTCACCTGAACAAATAGATAACTAAGATCATACCATGTATCACCATAACACTAAACTAGAGGTGACATCAAAAGATTAATTCATATTTATATCTCAAGTAAGTATATCTCTGATATCCCTTCACATTTCATCATCCCACTCACCTAGAGGTGACATCAGTATAGTCCTTTGAACGTATATCCTAGGTAAGTAGATCATTGAGATCTATCCACATGTCATAATCTCACTTACCTATAGGTGACATTAGTAGAGTTCATAATATGCATATCCTAGATAAATATATCATTGAGATCTATCCATGTGTCATCATCTTTTAACCCAAAGGTGATGTCAATAGAGTCCTTCATATGGAAATCCCAGGAAAGAAGATCACTGAGAGCCATCTAGTTGTCATAATCCCACTCACTCAAAGGTAATGTTAGAATATTTACTTGTACATATATTCTATGAAAGTGGATTAGTGAGATCCATCCATGTGTCACCACCATGCTAACTCAAAACCAAAGGAAAAAACTGCAATAGACCATAGCTCAATTACAATCAATGTAATGATACATAGACATGTGTCCCTTAGTCACATAATTAGATAAAAATACATGAAAGCCAAGCCTAAAAGTGTGAAAAAGATACATATATCACATTATACTTACCAGGCATTCATAATTAGGTAAAAGAAGCCATATTTCAATAAACTCTATGGAAATCAACTTTATGAAATTCAAATGGAAAGAATATATAAGGAATGGAGTGAAAGTTATTGTTACCATTAATTTACATGAATTAACGAATTAATAAATTCAATTTTATAGGACAACACATCCAAAGCAATATAATTTGAGTCGTCATTTCAAATCTAATCACATTTCTATCTCACTATTAAGTACACATTGAGAATTCAGAGCTCTATTGAAACCAATAAATTATAGACTCTTCACAAAACAACATTTTACACGTAGAGTTTTAATGGCCTCCTCATCTTGCTCTTCACTCCTTTTACATACTAAATTTTAGGATTGACTGAGTACAATGACATAAATTTCAATCCAATATCTCTCAGCAATGATTTTTAAACATTACTCTACTATTTAGATGAGGTCAATGTAGTTGAGCCGTATAAGGCTGAGGACTAGCTTTCAATTTTCACATAGAGGTATAACGATGACTTATTGGTAATAAAAGTGGTCAGTATACATAACATAATATCCATACCAGAGGTAATACCATGCATTGACCTATTATTTGATTTATTTATAAATGCGAAAATCTTTAGGGAAATATTACATTTTAGGCTTACTAAAAATCTAACATCATACATAAGTGGAAATATTTCAAGAGATACTAAGATTCCCTCTGCTAAAAATAACCTATAGCCAAGCATGGTTAATTCATGGCTCCTCTCAAATAACATCCATAAAAATTTGAAATAATGAGATGATAACCCAAGAATCTTTATAATTTAGGACCCTACTTTTGCTATCCCCATTATTTTCTTTAGACCAGGGGTAAGAATTGTCATGGCCCTACTAAAAAAAATATAGTTTCTCAACCATTTCTTATGTCAATGAGATATGGATTTCATTACTGGATATTATCTTAACCTTTGATAAATTCATATCCTTGTGAGAGATAATTATCTCTAATTTGATCTTATGAATCATAAATCTATGAATTTTACTAAATGGTAACTTCTATATGATGTTCTATATGGTAGATGATGTGACTGTAACTATGAACTCAACATATGAATAACCCTATAAACCATCCATATAATACCCAAAGAATAATATTTTTGATGAATTTAATGTCCTCCTTATCCATAGGTTCATAAAATAAATGAAAATTGTGATAAAAATCTTTTACCCTATGGTGTACTAATCCATATAGGAGAAGAACATGCCTAGGATGGCATACCCCATAAAGAAGGCCATTTAAAAAATGGGAAACTACTAGTTTTATCATGAGTGTACTATAAATATGATAGAAGGTGCTAAGGCACACCCTTTTTACTTACCCTAACTTGTGCCTAGAAAAATGGATGAATAGGAAATTATTGCTTAATTAGTTGAAATCATGAATGTTGAGTTACAAATATCTAATTAAACATATGCACATCTAACCCCTCTCAGCATTGGTTGAATACAATATATAAGGTGGGATCACTTCCAGTCTATTGAAAGAATAAGGACACATTATGGATTGAAATGGACACCATTTATGCATTAAGATCCTAGGAAGAATTTTAGGGATTATATCAAGAGATGTGAAAGGAAAGTGAGAATCAACTGTGGTCACCAATATGCAATCATGACAATGTGTTCATGATTGTAGAGGATGACACCGAGGTTATTATTAGGATGCATAGGATAAAGATGCCAATGATTATAACATAAATGATCCAATATGATCACTTAATTACTAAATAATATGCCAAGCTGATTGAAAAGTAACAATGGGTTTCTAAACCTATTCATGGACCTCTTCCTCACATAAAAGAAAACATAGAGGAGTAAGCTATCCTATTTGGGAAAGCAAATATTGAAGATATAGTTGAGAGTACCACTACACATTCAGTTATTGATACTTCTCCTCAACATCCAGCTAGTATAGAAATCCCTATAAGTCCTATTGTAATAACTTGTATATTCTCTATATTACCACTGCATCACTTGACGATAACATAACAAGTAAATCTTCCTACTTTCTTGTCTCATGTTTCTATTATTTCTCCTCCTAAGTCACCCCTATGATAACAACACCACAAAAAATAATACCTCAATATCTTAGGAAACCACCTTCACTAGCCATTCTTCCTCCATTGGTCACAACTCCCCCCATTTCATTACCACCTATTACCACTAAAATACCTTCATCTCCCACTCCACATTCTATAGGGCCAACCCCTACTATTTTTAAACCACCAATTACTTATAAAATGAATCCCAAGACTCCTCTTATTTCACCCTAAAAATTAGAAGTAGAAGGGAAATAGGCAAAACTTCCAAGGGAAAGGGAAGATATAAGATAGGGTAGATAAAGATTAAACCTTATTCAAATATATGATAGTGAAGAAGAGTAGAAAATATGGATAACTGAGTAAGAATGGGTGTCCAATATGTATACCAAGGAAACATAATTATTTGATGAGATAACTAAAATAGAATAAGAGGATGAATGGATGATTGAAGAAAGTACTCAATCTAGAGGAACTGAGATATTAGGTGACTTTAAATAGGTTTATTAAGGAGATGTTAGCTCGATGGACATCAAATTGTTTTTAGATAAATAAGGAGATGTATAAGGGGATGCATAATCAAAATTTCAAACCTCAACATAGGGGCCATCACCAACTACACTCCCATGCTATCTATATTAGGTTATAATGGTGATAATTACAAAAATATTTCCCCAACTATCATCTCTCAGATTTTAAGTACAAAATTCCCTCATTCTTTATTAGTTTCCTCAATTTATACTACTATAAATCGTATGACAAATACTAATCATCATATACATTATGTGAGCCAAAAAAAATCCTCAAACAGTTATGATGCTAATATTATTGACAATATCCCATTTTTATACTATGTTTATTCTTACTATTTATATTAATATTGAGGTTGTATATACATAAATCACAAGTTAATTTAAAAATATACTTAGCACCCCAATGATCTATTCATTCTTTAGTGGAACTAGTCCTCAGTCTCTCACAAATTCAGTAGGAGTACATTTTAAAATCCTAGTGTCCATATCCATTTTTATACATAGGCCACACCTATAGGTTGTCTATATAATTAATAATTCCCCTTGTCCAAGCTACTCAAATATATCCCCCTATAGTTTTAGTGCATAGTGAAACTGGGAAGGCTAAATAAATTATCGATACACTAGCATAGAAGCAGATTGATGGAGGAAGGCTGTACATATTTTTCCTACATTAGGGACATATTATACCATAATTATGCATCATATAGGGAAATATTCTTCTAATATTATAGTTACATAATAGGTAGATTAATAATTTACATTGAGCATTCCTCCATGGATTAAACAATTGTAATAAGAGGAAGGAAATACCTAGTAATTATTGATAAAAAATAATCAAGTTCCACTTTGATATACCAATGAATACCTTGAGTAAAGTTAAAATAAAAAATTTGGTTGTATAAGGAGAATATGTCAAGTTAGAAAATAAAGAAGACATATTCTCTTTTATAAATAGAAGGAAATTAAATCCTTCTAACCTGGATAGATACAGGGAGGACCCTTATAATTTTTTGGAAGCTACCGGAGGAGTAATCAAATAAATGTTCAAAATTTATGACCAATCTATACAAAGTTCATAGAAAGGAGCACCATGAAGGATCCTAAGGAGATGATAAATAAATTTTGGGAGGAAGTTAATTTTATGACACCATTCATTTAATAAGGTCTGCTAAGACTACATCCCAACCTAAGTGCAGAGACATAATTCAATTTTTCAATAAAATTAAAGATATAGAGGGTAAGTTTCAATTCTTAATTAGAGTGACTATAAATAAGGTGTAGGAGAATTTAAACTTAATAACAATGATAAAATCTATATGGGCACAAAATTATGTTTCTACCAAGAGAGATGGCTTGTTTGACTAGCATCAAGAGATGCAAACTCTGGTGCAACAATTTATGAATAAAGAGAGATAAGTAGTTTCTATTTTTAAATATATGAGAGTTACTGAGGTAAAAAATCCTCTTAGGAAATTATTTCCCAAATTTATTTTTTAGAATCTTCTTCGAACTGTAGATGATAGATTTTGAGCTAAAATTAAAGGCATAATCTATAAAACCAATGATGAAATTTTAAAACTAGTGAAATTTTCTAGGGATAAAATTATAGGAACTAAAACACTTTATGTGGAGGTCAAAGCTACATTAATCATACATAATAAGTTTATGGACAAACTACCACAATTTTTCAAAAATACTTTAATTTATTTTGAAGCTATTGATATCGACTTTCAGGCTAACCATGCATTATATCTACAAATGGAAGTAACAAAAAAGTCAACTTCAGCAATAGGATCACCATAGGAACCTTTTCAAGGTACTTAGTCTTTGAGATATGCACTAGTGAAAACATAGATAGGGCCAACATATGTGCCACTTCTGATACTCATGGACACAAATACATTGACAACAAATTTGGTGTATCTACATTAAAAGTGTCTATTCTAGATATAACTCAAGTTACAATAGTAATTCATCCACTCAAGATTTTACAATAGTTACCCCATAGTTTTATTCTTCGAGTGGTTCCACATCAACACCCCCTTAAATATATATTTATTTACATGATTTAGATAATTTTTAATTTTTATTTATTAATTTATTTTGGCATGTAAATATTGTATTTTAGTAAAGGAATTTTATTCTAGGTAAAAACCATTGTACATGCATGATTTACATGAGAATTGGCACATTGTTATACTTTTGGACAAGTAATTTTAGACTTTGATTTAGATATGAAGTGTCTCCAAACCAATATTATATATATCTATATCCTCTCATTCCTAAAGGGAGGATAATTTTGGATATTGAGATTAATATGAAATTAGATAGATTGATTTACAATTACTCTTGATGTGAAAATCTTGATTCATTTCCAAACCTATGTATTTTTTAAGAAGTTATGTCATTATAGTATCTTAGTCTTCTATATGTGCATGAGTTATATTTTAAATATAATTATTCATATTGTAATATTGATAATTTTAATGACTTTTGTGTATTAATAATAATCTCCCTTATAGAAGTGCAAACACAATCTTACAATCATGACAACCTTTGTTTATATATGATTAAATTTATTGTGTTCTTGTTCCCTTTGAATCTTAAATGTGTTTTATTTTTTATATGATTATAGTGGCTTATAGTATACTTTGGTTTCTAATTACTTGTCCAACCTTTAGTTCAAGTGGTGGCTTAGAAAGGTTTCATTTTATTTGGTCCACAAGCTTTCTTTTCTACCTTACCTTTCCCTATTTTTAAATTTATTTTGGCCAAACCCACCTTAGCTTAGATCCATCATCTATCCACCCATATCAAGTAGATTTAGATTCATTGATAACTGACCCATCCAAGGTATACACACTACTTCACTAATTTCTATTCTACCAACATGTTGTTTATGAAACCTAATACCTTGTAACTCATCAGAGTGAATCTTCATTCATGATCCTGAAAAATTAGAGGATACCTCATAAGATTCTCTGGTCTCCATAAAAATCACCTCAACAAGAATTTATCTAGAACTAGAAGGAGGGATTGAACCTCTACTTCTATTTATTTGAAGAGAATCATTTGAGTTGCATAGGATATACTTAAAATATTAATAAGGTCTATCTCAAATAGTAACTTACTATACCCACCTTTGGAAATCTATAGAAAATTTATGTTTGATAAATTTGTCAAGAGGATACCTCTAGCTTAATCATACGCTCCAACCATATGACCTCATATTTCATTACATTTAATGACTCTAGCTTGGTAATATAGTTTTTCTATTGTTATTACTAGTGTTTACCATGACTTGTCTAGAAACCCTAAACAATATCTTCCCTCCTTCTCCCCTTCTGGAAGGACTGTTGAAGAACAAATGTTGTTTTTCAAGAAAAAATTAAGTTATTTAATGTGGTCAATGAGGATGTTGTATGTAGGATTTTCTATTTCACATTATAATATGCCACTTATGATTAGTTTCTCAACCTCACACAAGCTTAAATTACCTCTTGGGACCCGTGCAAAATCACCTACTAAGGTAAATTTAGATAGGTTTCCAATCCTAGTGTCATATACCAACATTTTTATTATATGAGGAGAGAGCATAATGAAACCTTAATAGCCTTTAATGCTATGTTATAGAAAATGTTTAGCTGAGTAAATGACACATATAAACCCAAAGCTACACTAACCCTTGAGGTGTACAAGAATGCCTTGGACCTGACAACCTCAGTATTCTTACATATGGAAATAATTGTCATTAACCTACCAATGACATATTTTGAATCCATCAACATTAATATGCAAATAAATCCCTAATTGCAGAGCTTAGCTAGACCAAATATCTGCCAACATTATCCAATGTTAAATTCAATTCCAAATACTAATCAAAACACTATGTCTTACAATCAAAATTGAACACACATGCAGTTGCCCTTGTCCCATGTTTCACCAAACTAAAGCTTGATCTTTTTGAACAACCATGTTCATACATCCCATGAACACCAAAGCTAGACTTCAATACCAGTCAATAATTCTAACACTTAGGGTACAACTATAGACTTTAACAAAGCTAAATTAGAATCTATCTAGAGGATGGTTCAAAAGTTAACTAATGAATTCTTGAGCATGCAAAAAAGAATGGGTAATACTGGTGAAAAAAATATAAATAAAGGCTTCAAATTCTAAATATATAACAAAACTTTCAATAGACCTAGAAATAATGCATAACAACAGCCACCCAATAGGGTCTCTAAAATAAATATCTTAGAAGTAACACCACCCAATTGGTGTCAGGTTCACAATACAACACAACATTGAAAAATGGATTACATAGAGTTTTGAACTACTTTTGAAATATTTTAGAAAGAAATAGAAAGATAATAGAGCTTTGTGAACTAACTAGATCTATTTTCCTCCAATGCATTAGGGCACCCCAACACAATAATGATCTTTAAGACCTATAACTTCCCATTCCCAATGGAAGATGAGAATGAAATATAGGATAATATAGATGATATCCATGTATTCCAACAGTTCCATAAGAAGAATTACAATATAAGGAACAAGCATCCTAATACCACCTCCACTCCTCCAAATAATAATACTAATACTCCTCCAGATCTAAAGGCAAATAACAATCCACCTCCTTAAAGGGAAGTAATCAACACCAAAGAACAAAAATGCAAAGAAAATCTAGGTAAAACATTATTGAGGATATGAAGAAGATCAAGGCTAATATCACCCTATATGAATTAGATTAGATCACTGAATAGAGGGAGTTATTGGTCAAGGCCATAACTAAGATATCATCCACATCTAACAAGTTTAAATTTTCCCATGCTAACATGATGGTATATAAAGAAAAACTTGAAGTACTACTAATATTGTTTATTATCAGAATGTTTAGAAATAACTTACACAACTATTTAGTAGACTCAGGTGCTTTAGATAATGTGATGTTGATAGTTGTATGCTAGAATCTAGGTTTAACCTTAGATAAGTCAAAAGGAGAGGTCTTATAATTAGACAAGTCCTCTACACCATACATTGGACAAATAACAAATGTACATATATAGCTATCATTATAGCCACATATACAATAATACATAGATATTCTAATCATTGACATCCTATAAGCTTATGACCTACTATTGAGTTGTGATTGGTCAAAGACAATAAATGGGTACATGGCCATAAATTTATAACACATGTAGTTACCTTGGAAAGGAGTATCTGATTATATCCAAGTGGATAGAGATTTGAAGATAAATTACCTGATTATCAAGTATGATGCCAAGAATGAAAAGTTTATCTTCACATCTCTAGATGTAGGAGTATACACATTAACTACCAACCAAGAGTTGCATGATCAAGAATTTTAAGGTCCTTCTCTATTATGGACTCTTTATTTTGATAGAGCTAAATTGAAGTAAGGTTTAGGTGTTGATGTATTCCTAATCGATCTATATGGTAATCAATACCTTACTGCTTACATGATATAATTTCCTTACATGAATAATATAGTTGAGCTTGGAACTCTAATTCTTAGCCTATAATTTGTGATAAAGCATAATGTTAAACATTTGAAAATATTTAGTAATTTAGAGATGGTTATTAACCAAATTAGGAATAAATATCCATACAAGCTCACCTACTTGAAGAAATATAAACACTAAGTATGGGACTTGCGAGTCCTTTGAGGCATTCAATACAAAGGCTATCCTAAGGGAACAAAACTAGATGATAATTTCATTAACAACTTCAAATCAAAATCTAGCACTGATCTAAGAATCCAAAATTTAGAAATTCTCTATGGAGCTAGTTACTTACCCCTATATCCTAGACATAGACAACTTTCAGATAATTAAGGATAATTAGTAGATTATCTAATTCATGAGTAGTTTTATGACCTTCCAATCTTAATTGATAGATGAGAAAGATGTTGAGCCCATGCATATTGAATATTTGGGAGAGAATGGTGTCTTATAGCTGAAGGATAATTGTATCCCTCTAGGAATGGTTTCATTAGATTAGGATTTCAACATAGATCCACAAGCTCAAAATCAGAAGTAACCTAAATCAATTGAATTTGATTTCATCAAGGAGAATCTGGGTATTGACCAATAACCTCATCATGTGAATACTAGTCTAAGTTACATTAAAAATGAGAAATAAAATTTGAAGAGTCTACTGACATAATACAAATATATGTCACTTGGACATATGAATATTTGAAAGTATTCAACCCCAAAGTCATTACATATATCATTCCATTGAAGTGAAAACACAAGCCTTTTAGGTAGAGATAGAGGATAGTTAATCCAAATCTATAACCTCTCATACAAATAAAGTCACATAAGCTAATAGATGCCAATATTATCTTCCCAATCAGGTATTATACTTGGGTAGCCAATCTAGTGCTAGTCCTAAATAAGAATGGAGAAACTAGGCTCTGTGTTGACCTTAAGAACCTGAATTAAGCATAAAAAAAAGGATAAAAATCATTTGTACTTATTAAACAAGGTAATTCATATGATTAATGGACCTAAGATGATGTCCTTTTTGAATGGATTCATAGGCTATAACTAATTGTTGGTGGAATCACAAGACAAAATGAATACCACCAAGTGGGGAATGTTTTCATACAAAATGATGCCTTTTGGCCTAATCAATGTAGGATAAACCTTTCATATAGTGATGGAATTATCCTTTTAGGGACTTATTGGTAAATTCATCATCTACATGGATGATTTAATGGTGTATTCCAAAAATAAAGTGGATCTTGCAGATAATTTATAAAGAGTATTTGATAGATTTTGAAGATATGGATTCTCTTTTAATCCAAAAAAAAGCATCTTCAGGGTCACTAAAGGAAAATTATTAGGCCATGTCATCACCAAGGATGGAATCTCCATTGATATAGAATGAGTTTAGGCCATTTCTAAATTAACACCTCCCAATAACAAGAAAGAATTGGAGTCTTTCTTTGGTAAGATTAAATTTTTAAGGAAATTCATTTATGGTTTTAAATATATTGTCAAGCCATTGAATATTATGCTAAATAAATATGCCAAGATAAAGTGGACAATAAAGGCTAAGAGATAATTTTAATACATCAAGACTACTATTACCCAATCTCCAATTTTGATCATCCTAGACTTCAATAAATATTTATATATTTATTTATTCACACATAACATACTATAGCCATTGTACTTACATAAAAGGTGGATAAAAATTATCCCATTACCTTCATGAGCATCAATCTAAAGGATATAGATTTTAAATACTCTATGATAGATAAATAAATATATGCACTGATCAAGGACCTCTAAGGTAATGACCTCACTTTTCTAGTCAAAGGATAGTTTTTAAAACATTATTTCATGGCTACTCCAATTAGAGATCCTTTTGAGTGATTGTAAATGGAAATGTAGAAGTAGGAGTAGACTATATTTCCTATTTTTTAATTAGATTTCATGTTTTCTAGATTAGATTTTCTAATTTATAGTTTAGATTTTCTATTTTCTTAGATTAAATGTTTCCTACTTTTTGCATTTATTTTTATTAGATTAGTTGTTATTATTTCTAGATTAGTTTTCTAAAATTACAAAATAGACCAACTATTTTTCTATGTTGAAGTTACAAAGACTTGCCAAAAATAAGGGAATGATTTAAAAAGATGCACAATTAATTTTCACATGGATTTATTCTGACAGTACTTGAGATTTTGGTATTAAGGTATGTATTATATATAAATTAGGTTTTTCTTGGATTGAATGATTTTACTAGACCTCTAAGATTTACTTTAATATAGCCATGTAAATTTTATAAAGGCTTTACATTTCTAAAGATTAATTACACTATTACATGTTAAAACTTGGATGGGGGATAATAAACATAGAGATGGATACACATTATTAGGGACACATTTATTAAAATAATTTTTATTATAAATACACCTAGTCAATGGTGATTCCCAACCCTCATATCTGCATTTCAAAAAAATCATCATACAAACTAGCATAAGATGGGTGATTCAAGTAATCTCTATTGGGGATATAGGCACTTGATTGGTAATAGATAAATGTTTAGAGTAGAATCATAGGTATATATATCAGGGCTATAAAAATCTATCTAGAAATAAAGTAATGCCCAAGCTTCCATTAATATTTAATTATAAAATTTGAGGTCAAAATGAAACCTACAATATTTATTTTGGTCTTTTTTAAAAGTATCATAAATAGGGGGAATTAATTTCAAAAAAATCACACACTCAAATCTAAGGAATGGAAAGGGTTAGTATGTTTCATGAAGAAGTAGAAGTCTTTTTCAAGGTCTGGTTTGTTTATTCTTTTATTGGTAGGGCTGAAGTTTTTCTATGAGGCATTACTAAGAACTTAGGTTTTCAAATACTCAAGTATATTTATCATATGATTCACCATTTATTATTCCCTAACACACACACACACACACACACACACACACACACACACACACACACACACCATTTTAAAATCTAAATCAGAACCCACTTTTAATTTGAGGTCTAGTGAACCAATGAAATTTAATGTCATTTTTACATTTGCAATATGTTTTGAAGTTATAGGATGATCAAATATGTTCATAATACTTATTATATGATTCACTTTCTGCCTTTGATTTTCCTTTAACTTGGTACTTATGCACATGTTTGATTTATTATTGAATGGATAACCAAGCCGACGTGTTATGATTTTACTTATTTTTCTACCTATGTTATATCTTAAATATGTTATTTTGTGTTTAAATATTTCCTAGAAACACTTTTGAGCTCATCTAATTTTTCCATGTGATATTATTCCAATTAAAATCCCAATTAAAGAACATAAGTCACCCAAACAAGTGGATCATCAAGATATTTCTAGGTGTCACCATCCCACTAACCTAGAGGTGACATCTACAGAGTCCTTTTACGAATATCCTAGGCAAGTGGATCACTGGGAGTTATTAATGTGTTATCATCTTCCTCACCTAGAGATGACATCAATAAAGTCCTTTGTATAGATATCCTAGGAAATTAAATCTATTAGTGTAGGTTTTTATTTTTCATTATTTATTAATTATAGAAATTGTATTTCTTGTGCATACATGGAGTTTTCCTACATTTGTGGGATAGGCTAGCTTATGTGGAGGTGTGTGTCATAGATGTGTCATAGGTGTCATAAGAATGCCATAAGTAATTCCCTTGATGGGAGTTACTTCTCTATTCTTAGCACCTTGTCACCACCTTTCATGGAGGAGTTACAGTTGATTCTTGGGGTGCCTTATCCACCTTTTGTGGAGGAGTTACTTATGTACTCTCCTATTTGTATTCCTCACTTTGGCCATCTCATGTTAATCAGATTTTGGTTTTCTCCATTTTTTCTTGTGCAATTTATCTTCTTGTGTTATTTTTAAATTGATTTAGAATCTTTGTGGTGTGCACTTGCATCATCTTGAGTGATCACGTCTCCATTGCACTCGCATTATCCGGATTCTAGCAACAACTCCAATATGGTATCAGAGCAAGAGTGGTAATCATGTGTATGGTTATGCTTTTAGTTCATTTTGAAATCAAGAGGAGTGGAGTTCTCTTTGTTTTTTTTATTTTCTAGATTTGATCTAATATATATATATATATATATATATATCATTTCTAGTATCATTTTCTTGGAAATCCTTGGTCTTTGGGTGTCTTGGCTGTCTTCACTTCAGAGGCTAGTTCATCTGTTTCTCTTCTTGGGTGCCATTGTTGTGTGGAGCAGTAGAGGGAAGAGCAACAACTCCAAACAACAGTCCTTCCAGCATCCTTCTACAACGAAGCTTCTACGCCTAGCTTCTGGCCTTCACTTCTGCCACGCCAAGCTTCAGCAGCAGCATCCTTTCCAACAGCTGACTAGGCCATATGGCACACACTTCTACTATTATCTTTTAGCACTCCATGCCAAACTTCAGGTCTGTGCCATAGTCTGCTGTTCATTTGTTTCTTCTGCCATGCCATCCGTTGTACAGTGTCCAAAATAGGTCTATTTTTGTCTGAATATGGCACATTCTTTTTGGTAAACCTGCTGTGTGTTGAAGTCTAAAAACTCTTTCATTTTTTCTCTACCCAACAAGGTGCCAAGTAGGCCATATGGCATTTCCAGCAGGTCTATTTTTTTTGTCTTTTTTGCTAGCAGTCTTGGTTGGAAAATGGCATTTTTTTCATGTTTGGCATCCCATGTGGACACTTAGATGCTTGGCCAGAAGTTCAATTCTATCTATGCTTAAATATTTTTAGTTCAAATTGACTTGATAAAACAAAAATCAGTCAATTTGACTGAATATTTAATTTTTTAGACAGTTTTGTAATTTGGGGGTTTTTCATTTTAAACTTGTATCTTCGCCTGTCGAAGACGAAGGGTGAGGCCTAGGTTGGCAGGAGGCCAATTCCCCCTCACACAAACCTCCTTTAGATTCCTCATTTTGTTCCAAATTCAATGAGTGGTTGGAAGGCCACTTTCTCTCTCATAACAAGTATTTTTTTAATGTTTTAGTGCTTTTTTTTGCAAAAACACTAGTTTACGAGAAAATTAAACCTTTAATATCTTGCAAACGGTAGCTCAGATTTGGATGCCATTTTTTACAAAAGTGTTTTTAATTCAATTCTCCATAGTGTAGGCTTGTTATTTGTCAAAAACACTCTAGTTTATAAAGTGCCAAAAATTGGGGTCTCTCAAGACACATTTTCGGCTGAGTCCGACGTCCTGTTTGCTTTAGTCTTGCACTGATTGCTCTAAGACGCATTCTCGATTGAGTCTGAAATATTTTAAGCATGCACTTACATATTTTTGGGGGCTCAATATTTTGGGGGGGTGTGATTACTTCTCACAACTTCCAAATCTTTGCTTTCATTCTCCTTTTTGCATAATTTCACAACTTGCAATCAACACAACTTCACCTAAATTCAGCTAAAAATGGATTCTTTTCAACTTAAACCCCTAACATCTTTCAACTATCATGAATGGAAGGTTAAAATGTCAATCATTCTTAGAAGTAAAGGTTTGTATAGGATCACCATGGGTATTGAAGTAGAACCCAACACTGATGCTGAAAAGGTCAAATGGTATAATCGTAGTGATGAAGCCTATGGATTACTGAGCTTGTCTATGTCTCCAAAACTTCTCTTCCATTTAAAATCCTCCCAGACTCCCAATGACATATGGGACACCTTAGAAAAGTTATTTGGGAAGCTTGATGAGATGAGAGGTCATGAGCTCAAAAATGAACTCATAAGTCTAAGTCCTAGCAACTTTGACACCCTACAGGACTTATTCACTAAGTTTAAGGCCCTTAGATTGCAATTAAAAGAATGCAAGATAGAGAAGAAAGATGATTAACTCATACTTTCTATTCTCACAAATTTAGGTCCAAGCTATTTAGTCTTTGTCTCCACTTTCCATGCCACAAAAAGTGCCCTTGGCACTACATGGAAAATGCCTTCTTTGGATTCATTCATTGCCGACTTGACTAGGGAGAAATATAAGCTAATTCAAATGGGCACAATGAAGTCTACTCAACCCCAAGCTTTGATAGATAGAAATGGTAAGGACAAGACTTCAACAAAGGAGAAGAAGAAAGAAAACACCAATCTTGCCAAAAACAACACTGAGACTTCCTCTTCCAATGCTAAACCTAAGAAGGAGAAGGTTAAGTGTGCCTATTGTAAAAAGACAAAGCATGATGAACACAAATGCATGAAGAAACAAATAGATCACCTAACTCATCTTCTAGAGAAAAACAACATAGGTGTTCCTAAGTCCATAAAGCAGAATTCATCTACCCAAGATTCTACCAAGGCAAAAGGCATGGGTAAGGAGAAAGAAAAGGGCAAGGCCCTTGTAGCTACAATAGATTCTACATCTTCATGGGTCCCCGACTCGGGTGAAACTCACCACATGGGCTCTTCACTAGTTAAGTTTTCATCTTTAGAGCCTTGTAGCATGACTTCAATTAGTTTGGGTGATGACACTTTAGTTTTTGTTGTAGGGAGAGGGTCAGTTGAAATGGAAGGAGGAACATTCAATAATGTTCTAAGGGGTCCTTCTCTTTCAACCAATCTCCTATCAGTGTACCAAATCACTCACATTGATCGGGGTATGAGAGTTGAGTTTTCACTAGATTCAGTGGCTATTAGGGAGTTGCATAGTGACACTACAGTGGCAGTGGGTAGGGTAGATCACCAAGCCAAGTTATACACCTTCTCACATTTTGCATCAGATTCTTCTCCAATAGCATTGCTGACTCATTCAGATGGAGTTAGCAAATTGTGGCATGAGCGGTTTGGCCACCTTAACTACCCCTACCTTGAGTAACTTTTCAAAAATGACATGGTCATTGGCTTGCCTCGTGTCCAATTCTCAAAAGGACTTTGTGAGGGGTACTCCCTTGGGAAGCATCCCAAAGCAAAATTTGACAAAGGAAAAGCTTGGAGGGCTTCACAACCTTTGGAGTTAGTCCACAGTGATGTATTAGGACCCTTTCTCAAACCATCTTTCACAAGGGCCAAGTACATCCTCACTTTCATTGATGATTTCTCTAGGTACACTTGGATATATTTTCTCAAACAAAAGTCTGAAGTGTTTGAAATTTTTCTAGACTTTAAGGCTCTTGTTGAGAAATAGAGTGAGAAATCCATCAAGGTTCTTTGAACTAATAATGTAGGGGAGTATGTCAACATCATGTTTGAGTAGTTTTGCACCACAGAGGGGATTGATTTGCAATGCACAGTCACCTAAATTACTTCATAGAATGGGGTTGCAGAATGTAAAAATAGGTTCTTGAAAGAGATAGGTAGCTGTATGATTCACTCCAAATCCTTAGCACCATAGTACTGGGCCAAAGCCATCAATTGTTCTTGCTACATTCAAAACAGGGTTCCTCATAAAGCTTTGAAAGGGATAACACCCTTTGAAGCTTGGCATAAAAGGAAACTTGATGTTGAGCACCTCAGGGTTTTTGGATCCCCAACCATGGCCCGCATTCTGAAGAAAAATGCAAAGCTATGGAACATCAGTCCAAGCCTTGCATCTTTGTAGGATATTTGGATGGTATTAAGGGATATCGCCTTCTAGATCCAATCACTCATGAGTTGTTCATCAAGAGAAGTGTCCACTTTTAGGAGAGTCTTAGAGACTCAACACTTGACACTTCTTCTCCCTCATAAGATCTACTTCTTCATGATGATTCCTCATCAGATTCAGATCAGCCATAGTAGGTTCTAGAGCCAGAGACATCTTCTTCTTCTTTGAGTTCAAACAGTGAGGACAGTGATGTAGAGTCATCCACCTCTAGTCAGTTAGAGGATGAGGAGTTAGCACCTGACTCACCCACTTTTGGGCCACTTTGGGCCAGACAGACACTTGAGAGTGATGGCACTTGGGCAGGAGATCCCACAGATGATAGATGTACTAGGGGGGATTTTTAGAGAGATCCACATGCCTTCTTTGCTATAGTTTTAGATCCACAAATTTTTTGAGAGGCATCAGGGGTACCTGAGTGGGATAGTGTTATGGAGGAAGAATATTCTTCCTTAATCAAAAATCACACTTGGGATTTGAATTCACTTCCTAAGGGAAGAAATATGGTTCGATGTAGGTGGATATATCAGACCAAGTTTGCAGCAGATGGGTCAGTTGATAAGTACAAGGCACGATTGGTCACCAAAGGTTTCTCATAGGTGGTAGGCATTGACTACTCAGAGACCTTTGCACCCATTGCAAAGATGACTTCTATCTGACTCACCTTGGCTATTTCCATAACACATGGTTGGGATGTGCATTAGATGGAGTGAAGAGTGCCTTTCTTCATGAAGATCTAGAGGAGGAGATCTACATGGATCAGTCGCCAGGATTTGTTCATGATTCTTCCTTATTATGCAGACTTAGAAAATCTATCTATAGCCTCAAACAGGCCCCTCAGGCTTGGTATGCCAAGATGGATTCCTTCCTTCTCATAATAGGTTTCACTAGGTGCCATTCTGATCCCAATGTCTACTTCTTGTGGTAGGATGATTCGCTCTTGATATTGGTTCTATATGTTGATGACCTTTTGATCACCAGGAGTTCTTCATCAACTATTGCAGCAGTGAAGGCATCTTTTCAGGATAGATTTGACATGATAGACTTGGGTTTGTTGCATTACTTTGGCATCAAGATCTCACAGTCAGATTTAGGGATTTCTCTTGCACATCCTAAGTATACTCTTGACTTATTGGCTTGATTTCACATGGTTGATTGCAAGCCATCTCTGACTCCCTTTCTATCAAGAGTCAAGCTTGAGGATGATTGTTCTTAACCATTGGTTGATGCCACTTGGTATTGACAACTTGTTGGTAGTCTCATCTACTTGACTCACACCAGGCCTGACATATCATATACAATGGGACTTATTTCTAGATTCATGAAAGAACCTCATGAGTTGCATTGGAAAGCAACTAAGAGGATCTTTCATTACATACAGGGTTCACACAGATACAGGATTCATTACATATTTAGCATAGAGGTTGACTTGGTTGGATATACAGATTTAGACTGGGCTGGTGATTCACAAAATCACAAGTCTACTTCTGGTTACAGTTTCTCTTTAAGTTCTAGTCCTATCAGTTGGTCTAGCAAGAAGCAGAATGTTATTGCTATATCATCCACAGAGGTAGAGTATAGGGGAGCTATTAAAGTAGCTACTGAGGCTATTTGGCTTCAGGGAATTCTTTCTGAGTTTGGCATTTCTATCAGGCAGCCCACCATCATTTATTGTGATAATCAGAGTACCATTCAGATTTGCAAGAATCTAGTTCAACACCAGCGGACCAAGCATATAGAGATTCACATGCAT
This sequence comes from Torreya grandis, assembly GCA_037957365.1. NCBI lineage: Eukaryota > Viridiplantae > Streptophyta > Pinopsida > Cupressales > Taxaceae > Torreya > Torreya grandis. The sequence continues at coordinate 35,313 of JARHVA010002996.1, read as the reverse complement.
TTCATTTGGGATCTTATTCATAGTCACGTCATTGACTTGATATTTTGCCAGTCTTCAGAGCAGGTTGGAGACAACTTCACCAAACCTTTCACTGTAAGCAAATTCATTCATCTATGAGCTCTTCTTTGGGTACAGTCTACATATGCAGCAGCATCATCTTCAGGGGGGGCCTTCTAGCCTCTTCTTTCTTTTATGTCTATCTTTTGGGGGGGGGGGAGTTTTTTCCTACGGGTTTTCTCTTTTTCTCTATCTTATGGGAGATTGCATTTGTACATGGGTACCTCATCAGGCCTAGTTGTCGGGACCCATTTTATATTTCCACACTGCTCACCTAAGCTATGCTTATGGGGGGTATTAGTGTAGGTTTTTATTTTTCCCTATTTATTAATTAGGGAAATTGTATTTCTTGTGCATACATGGAGTTTTCCTACATTTGTGAGATAGGCTATCTTATGTGGAGGTATGTGTCATAGATGTGTCATAGGTGTCATAAGAATGTCATAAGTAACTCCTTTAATGGGAGTTACTTCTCTATTCTTAGTACCTTGTCACCACCTTTCATGGAGGAGTTACAGTCTATTCTTGGGGTGCCTTGTCCACCTTTTGTGGAGGAGTTACTTACGTACTCTCCTATTTGTAATCCTCACTTTGGCCATCTCATGTTAATCATATTTTGGTTTTCTCCATTTTGTCTTGTGCAATTTATCTTCTTGTGTTATTTTTAAATTGCTTTAGCATCTTTGTGGTGTGCACTTGCATCATCTCGTGTTATCACATCTCCATTGCACTCATATTATTTGGATTCTGGCAACAACTCCAATAAAATCACTGAGAACCATCCACATGTCATCCTACTCACCCAAAGATGACATTAGTAGAGTTCATTGTATAGATATCCTAGGTAAGTGGATAATTAAGATCCATCCACTTGTCATAATCCTATTAACTTTGAGTTTATGTCAATATATTATTTCATATAGATATCCCAGGAAATTGGATCATTGAGAGCTATCCATATGTCATCATCCTGATCACCTGGAGGTGATGTAGTAGATTTCCTCATACATATATACCAAGCAAGTGAGGTAGTGATAACCATCCACATATCACCATCTTGTTAACCCATGACCAAAGGAACAAAGTAAAATAATCCATATCTAAGTTATAAGTAGAGTATCAATATAAATACATGTTTCCATCAACCAAATAAACATATAAAATACACAAAGGCCAAGTTTGAAAGCATAGAAAAGAGACACTTGTCACATTATGCTGACTAGGCATCTAGGAGCATGTAAAATAAGCCACATGGTAATAAAATTTGTGGAAATCAGATTTATGAAGTTTAAATGGAAATAATAGACAGGTAATGGAGTGAAAGTTTTTGCCATTAATTCACATAAATTTATGAATTAACACATTCAATTTTCCAGGCTATCACATCCAAAGAAATATATTTTGAGTTTCCATTTCCAATCTATTAACATTGCCTTATCATTATCAAGTTTACCATAAAAATTTAGATCTCTATTCTAACCAATAAATTACAAAATCTTCATAAAAAAACATTTTCCACTTAGAGTTTCAATGCCCCCCTCATATCTCACTCCAACTCCTACATACTCAATTATAGGACTAATTGAGTACACTGACATAAATTTTGATCCAATAACTCTCGACCTTGATTTCAAACATTACTCTACTATTTGAAATGAGGTTAATATAGTTGAGCCATACAAGGTTGAGGACTAAATTTTAAACTATCATACATAAGTATAAGTTACTGATAATAAAATTTATCTGTCTACATAACATAATAGCCAAACTAGAGGTTATGAATTACATTGACCTATTATTTGATTTATTTGTAAATATTAAATCTTTGAGAAAATATTACATTTATATACTTATCAAAAATCTAGCAACATACATAAATGGAAATGATTTTGAGAGATACTATGGACTCCCTCTGCCACAAATGACCTATAGGCAAGACATGGTCAATTCATGGCTCCTCTTGAACAATATTCATAGTAAATTAAAATAATGGGTTATAAACCCAAGAAATTATATGATTTAGGGCCCTACTTATGCTATCCCCTCAAACCAATGGTAATAATTTCCATGTCCTTATTAAATAGAATATATATTGTCTCAACCATTTCTTATGTCAATGAGATATGGGTCTTGTTATTGGATATTATCCTGGACTCCAACAAAGTCATAGCCTTGGGAGAGATAATTAGCTCCAATTTGATCCTATGAATAAAAAATCTAGGAATTTTACCAACTGGTAACTATTGACCATTATCAATCACCATGGAAAAGCAACATCTAAAATCAAAACATGGTTTTAGGATCACCTATAGGGTTTTCAAAGATCAGTCAAGTTCAGTGAAGAGGGTAAGTTAGAAGCAAAACACTTGGCATAATTTAAAAAGGTGGCCTTCATGATTTTTCAACAAAATAATGGTCTTCATGTTTTTGTATAAGTCAACGGTTTTGCATAAATTAAAACCTACAAAGGTTCTAAGGAAATATTTGTAAATAGATTGTCTAAGTCTTTTCCCTTAAAAAATGTTGTGAAGACCAGTCAAAAAATTTATTCTAAACAAAAGTTTTGAAGACTAAGGAAAGAGTTGGAACTTTCACATGAGGGATCAAAATAAAATTCATGAATTATTAGAAGTCATGAAGGTTTATATCTTCACCTAGTGCCATGTGTCAATTCTTTGATAGTCCTAAGCCCTTTTAAAATTCTTTTCGACACTTAGTTAATTTTCAAAAAAAATGTTGACTAATGGATTTCCATATAGCAAAGTACTAGGCTATTGGGTTAGTGGGATACTTTCATGTGCTACAATCCTGATGACCCCACATCCTTGAACTATCCAAATAATTTTAAAACCTCTAGGTAGGTAAGTAAGTAAGATGATGCCACATGGTGAAATATTACAACATATAAGGAATAATCATCATCCATTTGAGGCCTCAACTAAGTAACAAAAGAGTGAGAAAGAGCCATGTGGAGGTGGTAGGAACCAAACACATAGCGATAGAAGTTCCTCGAGATTAAGAGAACACTAGCTAGCACTTGACAAATCTTAGCTAAGAGAGCCTAAGGAGGGGTTTATAGATAAAAAGATACCATGTGGCATAGTTGGTAGATCTACATCACATAGCTTAAAGTAATTAGGGAGATGACATCCATAGACTATGGTTGGGGATCAATGGGTTAAAATGGTGGTGTAAGCAAATAAAAAAGAGGTAGTGAATGTAATGGAACTATATCATCAATGTACCAACCTAAAATTGATGGCCCATCTAGCCATCAATATTTTCATAAGCAATATTTATAGAATCAAAGTGTGGTGGCTAAAGGATTGTATATTATGATATGAATGACCTAGGAGGATGTTTTAGTTAGCAAATTGAATTGAATTAAACTCAAGTATATATAATTTAATGCTAATATATCTAATATCATTAAGTCATGAGCAGGACTAACATGATGAGATCATGACCATAACATATAGGACAAATAAGTGTCTTAATGATAAGCATGACATGAAATTATCTAGGGAGTAGCATTGAAAGCATAAGTGGTGGAATTAGGATAAAATATTCCAATTTAGTAATTACATGAGATATAAATATGCATTCCTACACATGATTCCTTTCAAATTGATCTAAGACCATTAAGCTATTAAATATTGGTTGTTGCACAACCAATGGGATAAAGGCTGAGTTGACATACTCAAATTGAAGGAAATCATCACCATGCCTTGAGGATGCAATTATGTCCCAAATAATTTTGGCCATCCTTATCTAATTTGTAGAGAGATTATGTTCCTTGATTTTTGATATTCAATTTAATTTTATCAACTATATTTTTTATTGTAATCAATGACTTGTGGGTTTTTCATTGCCTATAAAAGCTTGAGTCTTTCATTATAAAATGGTTGAAATTTATAGGCATAGTAACACTACCAAAATTTTCCCTCCATGAGTCCCTTTACTATTTAGGCCTTGAAATTAATGAAAATTAAATCATTTTTCCTTCATGATTTATATTCTCTGTGTACTAATGATTGTTGATATTGTATGTGGATGTCAGTCCATCTCATTTTCATCCTCCCTTCTCACCTCCACATGGAATAAAAATCCTCTATAGGTTACATTTTTTGTATAATTGAGTCTATGTAAGCATTATCTATGTACCATTTGTCATGCCTCTTAATGCTATAATGTGTTATCATACCTTCATGTAGAACACTTATGTAGTGGGTGTCTAATTTCAAGGTTTTGAACTTTATTCCCTTAGTTTTATTGTGTCATAAAGAAGGTGAGGTTCTCACTCTACTCTTGGTACATCACCATTTTCCATTTCAATAAACCTCTTACCCTCTCCCTCCATTTTTCCATTTAAAATATTAGGTTTAAGATTAGCCATAGATTTCACTTTTGCTCTTTATAGGTTTATGCACTGATCCTAAATCAAGTTTACATAGATTAAAATGAATATGACCTTCTCTAGAGGTTCATCCAAAGGATTAAAAGAGTCCCTTTCCTTGGGTACATTCTCATTAATATGATAAGGCACAAGGATTTATGCATGCATTTGTAAGATCAAATACACCTACACCCCTCACTAAAAACTCACTACACCAATATTCAATCACCCTTACATAATAATTTATCCATAGGTGCATGTTAAAATGACAACATTTTTTGGCACACTTGGTGGGATCGAGTTTAGTGATCCTCACATCATTTGAAGAATTTTGGTGTGTTCTTCAATGCATCTTGCTTTTTGGGATAGTTTTTTCAACACCATGGTGACTCTGAGTATCAAATCATTGGTTTAAGTAGTTTGAGTCTTAAAGATATGTCTTTTCACACCCCATTCCATGAATTTTTTTATCATGCCTTCCTATTTTCCATATCAGACTAAAAATACTATTGGTTTTATCCCAAATAGCTTTATCTTATCAGGATACACTCATTATCATAAGGTTTACCTCCCTCTGACTCCTACTCAACATTATTGGTATCTTATTCATGATTAAAATCAACCTTTTAAAGGATATGTTTCTCCTAATAAATATTATGACCCTCCTAATTATCCCCAAAAAATCATCAATGATAAATAGCTTGATTTTGAGACACATCTGATAGAGATCAGAGGAGAATAAGAGTATATTAAGAAACAATAAGTGCTTACTTATCAAGATTATCTCCATAAGTAGGAGGTGAGTGATTAAGAAATACATCATGAGAAGTGATTGGATAGTTAGATTATAACCAAAGAGGAGTAGATACATCAAGTGCTTGCTCAAGTAAAATAAATTAAACCTCAGTCAGCCTCTTTCATCCCTAGTTTCAAACAAGCTTCTTTTATAGCTTAGGCTCAATCCACTCAAAAGGAGGCTCCCACATTCAATATACCAACCTTAAAGTAGGGGAAACCTTATAAATTTCCAAATAAATCTCCTTGTTTTAAGATCCCAAGTTTTAAAAGTCCCCATCCTTTAGAAGATCATGTTCCTATGTAAACTCAACCTATTATCCCTTAAGAACAACCCCCTCAAAATCCCATTCTTCCTCAAGAGCCTTAAATTACTCAACCTTGGCAACCTTCTTAGACCAAGTATCCTAATTTTGGGTTTCCAAACCTTATGAAGTCTACTCCTACTTCATCAATTGAAATCTCTTGACCTCTCACTATCTCCCTTTTCAAATGAGGACATGTTGTATAGAGATAAAATTAGAACCATTTAGATGAGGAGGATATTTCAAGTGAAGATGATGAGAAAATAATTATTGGAAGCCCTCTTTGTGCCACTAAACCAAAAAAAATCAAACTTGATGTTAGAAGAGGATGGATATGATCAAATATAATAGTAGAATAGTGAGAAAATGGATAAAGAAAAAGAGGGAGAATATAGTCTTGAGGAGAGGCCAAGTTTCCCTAATCAAGGCTACATTTAGGGGTGAGATGATGAGGTGCTCTCTTGGGAAAATTTTAATGATCTTGGTATTCAATATATGTAGAAATACCCTTGAGGTAGGGAAACACCATATAATACTCCTTTAGGAAGGAATAACTCCACGATGTCTCTTCGAGGGGACAACCTCCAATATCCTCTTACAATAGAAGACTCAATGCTTACTTGATATCCTTACCATGATAATCATCTCCTATATATATACATCTATCTAACCCATGGATGGGTAACCTCCTAATCCCAATGTAGGCTGACCATTACCCAATGTACTACTTCCAAAAGTTACTCTATTATCCTAATATATTGTACCCATATAACTAACTAAGGGGATGTGTGCCACATGTCAGCATCTCCATCAACCCATATACATCAATATATCATATGCCTAGGTACATAGCATTACTTCCCTCTTTGACATGTTTCATCCCCAAAACATAAGAAGAAACCAAATGATGAGTGTGCTTCAAATCATTGCACACTTGTCTCCAATGTCGATCATTTAACCATCCATATGTGATCTTGGTAGGTGATATCTCTCCCAACTTGTGTCTAAAATCCATTTTGCTCCTCTGTTTGTGTTTATGATCATAATTATACTACTTTAGTGTCCCAGCATAATTACTCCTCTTTTTATTCCATTTACCATATTTCACTGTGCTTCTCTGATTCCAACCATGACCATAGTAGATATTCTTCCATGCATAGTCATAATGATTTTCCCATTCATTCCATGTGCCATAGTATTTTTCTTTGGATTCCATGCATATCCATACTGATTGGAAATTTTATTTCCTGTATAGACAAAATGATTGTTGTTATGACACTTCCTCACCTGATTCCATGATTGTTTCCTTTCATGATGATGTGGGTGTCTATATACCTCAACCTTTTCCAATAATTTGACCTTATCCACCTTTACTTCTACCTCTTCCACCTTTTCCTTCTTTGTCTCTTGACTAAATGAATTTCTAATTTATAGCGTGTCTTTATCTATATCATCTGAATCTTCATCATGCTTTTCATCACCTATTTCCATCTCATGATCTACCTGGATTGTTATTGGTGTCTTTTTAACTATGATATCTTGTAAAGTGATATTCTTTTTCCTGTACCAAAACTTCATGAACTTTTTTTGAATATTAATATTCATTGTTCCCAAAGTCTCTAACCATGGATATCCAAGAAATATATCCATATCATCCATATCCAAAGCATAAAAATCTGAATGCAAAACATATTTTTCCATAATAAGCTTCAAATCTTCAAACATTGAAATATTCTTACCATTTACTTGAACCTCTTTGATATTCTTTGTTTGAACATGTAGATGCTTGGCCACATTCATGTTAATGAAGTTATACTTACTGGTAGGGTTTATGGACACAACCACCTTCTTCTTTTGAATGCATCCATGAAATTGAAAAATTGACTCAAATTTTTTTGGAGCCAAATTATTTGAACCCTGATCATCTAATTCTTCTTCTTCTATTGCTTCTTCTACTACTTCTTCTTCTTGTTCTTCTACTGATTCTTCTATTTCTTCTTCTTCTTCTTTTTCTACTTCTTCTTCTTCTTCCATTGCTTCTTATTTTTCTACTTCTTGTTTTATATCCCATCGATCTAAAAAGATCTGTTCCATTTCTTTCCATGAAGAAAACCTTTCTATACAGCTCAATTGATCAAACCAATGTAGTGTAGGCCCAGACAAAAAAGGAATTAATTGTCTTTGCCCAAAAGTTTTTCTAAAATGATTCTCCAAAAGGAGCCACCATTCTCTAGCATTAATATCATCTTCCCCTAAATATTTTTGCAACTCCATGATCCACAAAAAAAATTAAGCTTCATGAAACCCTAAAATGTCAAAACTGATCCATAAAATCACAAAAAATCACTCTAAACAACTCAAAAAATTCAAAATTTTTGACTTTACTTCTCTTATATCTTCTTACATCTCTAGTAGAAATTTAGAAAAAAAATTCCCTATATTTTGGAAGATATAGTGAAATTATTCTAAACCCTAAAATAGCAATAACTCCCTCAAAACGAATCAAAAAATATAGATTTTTTACTGTAACTTATTTGAAATATTATCCATATCTAGTAAAAAATTTGTGGAAAAATTCCCAACAAATAAAAATTTATTGATGATTCAAAAAAAAAACTAGGGTTTCGCTCCACAAATTTCCCAAATCAAAGCTTTGATACCACTTGTAATGATCTTGGTATTAAATAAATGCAAAAATACCCTTAAGGTAGGGAAACACCATATAATACTCATTTAAGAAGGAATAACTCCATAATGTCTCTTTGAGGGGACAACCTCTAATATCCTCTTACAATAGAAGACTCAATGCTTACTTGATATCCTTACCATGATAATCATCTCCTATATATATACATCTATCTAACCCATCAATGGGTAACCTCCTAATCCCAATGTAGACTGACCATTACCCAATGTAATACATTCACAAGTTACTCTATTATCCTAATATATTGTACCCATATAACTAACTAAGAGGATGTGTGCCACATGTCGACATCTCCATCAACCCATATACATCAATATACCATATCCCTAGGTACATAGAATTACTTCCCTAAACTAGGGTTTTTCTCCACAAATTTCCCAAATCAAAGCTTTGATACCACTTGTAATGATCTTGGTATTCAATATATGCAGAAATACCCTTAAGGTAGGGAAACACCATATAATACTCTTTTAGGAAGGAATAACTTCACAATGTCTCTTCGAGAGGACAACTTCCAATATCCTCTTACAATAAAAGACTCAATGCTTACTTGATATCCTTACCATGATAATCATCTCCTATATATACACATCTATCTAACCCATGGATGGGTAACCTCTTAATCCCAATGTAGGCCGACCATTACCCAATGTACTACTTCCACAAGTTACTCTATTATCCTAATATATTGTACCCATATAACTAACTAAGGGGATGTGTGCCACATGTCGGCATCTCCATCAACCCATATACATCAATATATCATATCCCTAAGTACATAGTGAAAATAAACTACCATTTAGCCTTGAATAAAAGTATGAGAATAGTCTTATTTGTTGGAAAGAGGATTTTGATGTGCATAAGGATGTTCATCAAGTTAGACAAGAATCCATGATTCTGGTGGAGGACCCTAAAACTTATTCAAACATTCATGAGAGATGTTATGAAGCTTTGATAAGGCCTCTCATGTAAAAGAGTGAAGATAAATTGGAAGAATACTTATTTTGGGATGAACTAGAGGACTTATGTTCAAGCCTCAACATTAAAACAACATCCTTTTAGGAAGAAAACCATGAGAAACATACATATTAGGTGGAGATAGATATGTTTCCAAGTCAATCACTGGGATAAGTGCACCCTTATCAATGAAATTATGGGGTAGTAGAACACAAGTGTGAGGGAAACCCTCACTACTCAACTTTATCTTGACAAGAGGATGCTTTATCAAGTACCTAGTTTAGTTGGAGGCTAATAAGGATAAGTGATCATAGGTTGTGCTTGATCTAAAGCATGAAATTGAGAATCAAGAAGGCCAACATCAACTTGCCTATCTACTCAAATAAAAATACATTTCTAGTCAACTTATATGGGTAGGTGAGTTTGTTTTTATTCTTGGAGGATTATATCATTAGTTCATTGAGTACCTTATCCTTTTCCACCTATGATTGACTACCCTCAAACATGAAAATAATTCTAAATTGGTAATAAAGGGTAGCTATTTTGTAGAACTAGTCAATGACTTTGTTTAGATAGCCTTTTGATTGGTTAGTTTATGGTAGGTTAGACGCATTATTTTCCCAATGTGCCTACATGCACATTGTAAATAGTTTTAGTTGTTTTTATCTTCCTCTAAGTTCCTATGGCATAGTTTGTGTTGTTTCCTTCTCTCATTTTATTGAAGGCAACTTCAATTTTAAATACTAGATAAGGTAGTGATCCTAAAATTATGGTGAAATTAAAGTTTTAGGGTAGATGGTTGTATCTAAAGGGAATTATTAATATTTGAGAAATTCAAGGAGTATATCAGAGATAAACCTTGAGAATGTTTTTAAATACTTTATGATAAGTTCTTAGTTTAGTTTATTCAATGGAAAACTAATTTGATTGTACCTAGGTTTTAATTTTAGAATTATGAGTTTTGGATGCTTCTATGAATCCATGCCTAATGGATTGCTTCAAGGCTACTAGATTCTTGCCTAGAAATCAAGTAACACATAGATTTTTCTATAATGTTGACCATTTTTGGTCACCATGGAAGAGTAGCATCTGAAATCATAATGGGGCTTCAAGATCCCCTGTAGGGTTTTCAAAACTTAGTAAAGGTTTGATGAAGAGGCTAAATTAGAAGTAAAAGACTTGGCATATTTTAAAAAGTTGACCTTCATGTTTTTTTGACAAAAGAATGGTCTTCACATTTTTATCAAAAATAAGTTAGAGGTTTTACACAGATGAAAGCCTACAAAGGTTCTAAGGAAATGTTTTCAAAAAAATTATCTAAGTCTTTTCCCTTTGAAAAAAAATATCTCAAAGACTAGTCAAACTTTTGTTCCAAACAAAATTTCTAAATACTAAGGCAAGAGTCAAAAATTTTACATGAGGGCTCAAAGCAAAAGTTGTGAAGTAATAAAAGACATGAAGGTTTATATATTTAACTAGTTCCATATGTTGATTCCTCAATAGTCCCAATCCCTTTAAAAATTCATTTTGACTCTTAGTCTATTCTTTAAAAAATGTTTCTTGGAAGATCTTCACATCAAAAAAGTAGTGAGCTAGTAGGTTAGTGGGATACTTACACATGTCATAATTCTAATGACTCAGCATCCTAAAACCATTAAAAAAAGTTCAAATCCTTTAAATAGGTAGGTAATCAATATGATGATCCATGAAAAAATCTTTCTTCACCATATAATGAATAGTTAGCATCCATTTGAAACCATAGTCAAGCAACAAAATAACAAGAAGGAGCCACGTAGAGGTGGTAGGCCCTAAGCACACAATAGGAGGAGTGCCTAATGAATAGGAGAGCACCAAATATCACTCGATATATATTGATATAGAGAGCTCAAGGAGGGGGTAGAAAAATAATAATATACCATGTGTCTCAGTTGATAAATCCATAATGCAAAGCCTAAAGTAATTACAGAGATGACACATGGAGGCTAAAGATTACATTTAAGGATCAATGGGTTAAAAGGGTGATGTGGCCAAGTAAAAAATGAGGTGAAAAATGGAATGGCATCACATTATCAATTTAAAAAACTAAAATCTATAGTCTATCTATCCATTAATACCATAATAAGCAAGATTTATATGATCAGAGTGTGGTGGCTCAAGGATCACAAGATTGTGAGATGAATTGACTAGGGAAGATGTTATTGTTGGCACAGTGAATTGAATTAAGCCAAAGTCTATATAATTTATTGATAATATAAATAATATGATTAAGGCATGAATGAGACTAGTATGATGAGATCATGACCAAAGCATACATGCCATAGAAGTGTTTTAATGACAATCATGGCATGAAAGTATCTAGGGAGCAACATTGAAAGCACAAGTGATGGAATTAGGGAAAAATATTCCAAGGAAATAATTCCATGAGATCTACAACCTTATTACTACACATGAAACCTTTCAAATTGAGTTGTGACTATTGAGTGATTAGATATTGGTTTTAGCACAACCAATAGGAGAAGGGGTTGAACTAATAGACTCAAATTCAAGGAAATCATTGCCATGCCTCGAAGACATAATCAGGGTCCCAATTACTTTTGGCCTTCCTTATCTAATTTTTAGATAGATTAAGTTACTTGATTTTTGATATCCAATTTAATTATCTAATCTCTATTTATGATTGTAATCAAAGACTTGTGGGATTCTAATTTCCTATAAAATATTGGGTCTTTCATTGTAAAATGATCAACATTTTTAGGCACCATAATGATACCAAAATTTTCCCTCCAAGATCCCCTTTACTACTTAGGCCTTGAAATTAATGAGAAATTAATCATCTTTCCTTCATGCTTTGTGCTCTATGTGCACTAATGGTTGTTGATCTTTGTCTATAGATATTCATCCCTCTCATTATAATCCTCTTTTTACACCTCCACATATAATCAAAATCCTTTAAAATTTGCACATTGTGTATAAATAGATCTACATAGGCATTATTTGTGGACCATTTATCATCCCTCCTAATGATGTGTTGTGTTCCCACTCCTTCTTGTGAAATACTTATGTAGTGGGTGTCTAATTTGAAGGCTATGCATTTGAGTTCCTTAGTTTTATTATGTTATCAAATAGGTGAGGTTCTCACTTTACTCTTGGTGCTTCACCATTTTCCCTTTCAACAAACCTCTTACCCTTTCTCTCCCTTTTTCATTTCAAAATATTAGGTCTAGGATTAGTCTTAGATGTCATTTCTTCTCTTTTTAGTTTTTCACACTAGTCCTAAACTAGGTGCACTTAGATTATAAGGAAGTTGGCCTTCTCCAAAAGTTCATCCCAAGGAGTGAAAGAGTCCCATGCCTTGGTGAGGTTCCTATTATTGCGATGAGACACATGATCTTCTACATGCATTGGCAAGCTCAAATACACTATCTCCCTTCACCAATCACTCACATTATGCATCCATATTTAATCACCCATGGGAAATAATCTATCCATAGGTGAACATTTCAAATGATAACAATAACTTATATATGATGTCATATATGGTAGATTTTGTGACTAGAACTATGCACTCAACATATGAAGAACCTTAGCAACCATCCATAAAATACCTAAAGAATAAAAATTGTAATGAATTCAATGTCCTACATGTGCATAGGTTTATAAAACAAATGAAAATTTTGACATAAATATTTTACCCCATGGTGTACTAGGTCATATATGAGAATAACATGCCTAAGATGTTAGACCCTATAAATAAGACCATTTTACAAATGGGTGAATATTTATTTTACCTTAAGTGCACTATAATATACATAGTAGCTACTAATACACACCCTTATACTTACCTTGACTTGTGATTGACAAATTAGTTAAACTATAAATTGGTGCTCAATTGGCTGACAACATTGATGTTGATTTATTAAGAGCTAAGAAAGCATCCATCCACCCAACCCCTCTCATCATTATCCAAATGCAATAGACAAGGTGGGAACACTTCCAACATGTTGGAATAATAAGGACACATTATGGATTGAAATGGGCACCATTTAGGCATTGGTACCCTAGGAAAAATGTCAAGGAAAAAATTAAGAGATATGAAAGGAAAGTGAGAATCAACTATGGTCACTAGTCCTACAATCATGACAATGTGTTCATGAAAGTAGGAGATGACATTGAGATTACTATGAGGATGTATAGGGTAAAAATGCCAATGATTATAACACAAATGATCCAATATGTTCCCTTAATTATTGAAGAAGATGCTAAGCTAATCAAAAAAGAACAATGGAATTCTAAACCTATTCATGGACCTCCTCACATAGAAGTAGACATACAAGAGTAAGTTGGCCCATCTTGGGAAGAAAGTATTGAAGATATAGTTGAGACTGCCCCTATACATTCAATTACTATTATTTCTCCTCAACATCAAGCTAGTATGGAAAGAATTATATGTCTTAATATAATAGCTAGGATATTCTCTATGTTACCACTACCTCCCTTGACTATAACACATCAAGTAAGTCTTCATAATTTCTTAGTTTATATTGTTTCTCCTCATAGGTCACCCCCTATGGTAACAAAACCACCAAAAATAATATCTCAATCTCTTGGGAAATAACCTTAGCCACCCATGATTCCTCCAGTGGTCACAACTACCCCCATTTCATTACCACCTATTACCACTAAAATCCCTTCATCTCCCACTCCACCTTATATAAGACCAAAACCTACTATTTTTAAACCACCAATTACCTATAAAAAGAATCCCAAGGCTCCTCTTATTTCACCCCAAAAGGTGGAAGTAGAAGGGAAACAAACATAAGTTCCTAAGGAAAGGGAAGATAGAATAAAGTTTAGACAAAGATTAGACCATGTTAAAATATATGATAGTGAAGAATAAGATAAAATATGGATAACTAAAGAATCATGGGTGTCCAAGATAGACACATAGGAAACACAGTCATTTGATAAGACAACTAAAAAAAATAAGAGGATAAATGGATGAATAAAGAGAGTATTTGGTCTAGAGGAATTGAGATATTGGGTGAATTTGAGGAGGTTGATCAAGGATATGTTAGTTCAGTGGCCACCAAATTATTTTCATATAAATAATGGGATACATAGTCAAAATTGAAAACCTCAACACAAGGGAAATCACTAGTTACACCCATGTTTTCCATCTCAAGCTAAAATGATGAAAATTGTAACAACTATTACCCCAACTATTTCCTCTCATATTATAAGTACAATAATCCCTCATTATTTGATATCTTCCTCAATTACTACTACTAAAATTGGTATGATAAATAATACTCATTATTTACATTGTTTGACCCCAAGAAAATAAGCCTCAAATAGTTACAGTGCCAATTTTATCCACTATAGCCTAGTTTTATACTATGGGTCCTCTTAAGAATACCATTACTACTAGGGTTGCATATACAAAAATCACATGTTACTTGTAAAATCTACTTATCACCCCCAATGACATATTCATTCTTTAGTGGAACCAGTCCTTAGTCTCACACAACATTAGTGGGAGTATATTTTGAAATCCAAATTTCCACTTCCATTTTTGATACATAGGCCATACCCCCAAGTTATCTACATAATTTGGAATTCTCATTGTCCAGGATTCTCAGACTAATTCTCCTATAGTTTCAATGTATAGGGAAGCTGGGAAGGCTAAATACATTATTGATACATTGGCACAGAAGCAGGTTACTATATGGAGGAAGGTTATACCTCCTTTTCCCACATTAGGGACATATTCTCTCATAATGATGCATCCTCTAGGGAAATATTATTCCATTCATGTGGTTATAGAATATGCAAAGTATCAAGTTGTATTAATCATTACTCCATGGATTAAATAGATACAATAAGAGGAAACAAGAATCCAAAACCTAGTAATTGTTGAGAAACCAACAATAAAGTTCCAATTTTATAGACAAATGAAGACCTTGAGGAAGGTTAAAATAAAGACTTTGGTTGTATAATGAGAACAAGATGAGTTGGAATAGAAAGTACATATTCTCTCTGAGAAAGAGAAGAAAATTAAATCCTTCTGACCTTGATTGATACAAGGAGGACCCTTACAATTTTGTGGACACTATTAGAGTAGTAATCAAATAAATTTTCAAAAGTGATGACCAATATATAAAAAGGTCACAATATAGGAGAACAATTTAGGCTCCTTAGGAGATAATATATATCTTGTAGAGGGTAGCTAAAAAGATATATGACACCATTAATTTAATAAGGTATGCTAAGATTACATCCTAGTATAAGTGGGGGGACATAATTCAATTGTTAAATAAAATGAAATATATAGAGGGTATGATTTGATTTTTAATTTAGGAAACAAAAAATAAGGAATATTCCCACTTAAACCTAATAATAACAACATAAGCTACATGGGAGAATAATTATGTTACTGTTAAGAGAGATGGTGCTTGCTTGACTAACATCGATATATGCGTATTCTAGTGCAATAATTTATGAACCAAAAGAGAGAAAAAATATTTATTTTCAAATATATGAGAGTTATTAAGGTAATCACTCCTCTTGGGAAATTAATTCCCAAGCCCATTTTTGAGAATATTCTTTGAGTTGTAGCTAATAACTTTTGAGCTGAAATTGAAGGCACAGTCTATAGAACCAATGATGAAATTATGCAACTAGTGAATTTTTATAAGGATAGAATTATAGGATTTAAGAAACTTTATTTGGAGTTCAAAGTTGCATCAGTCACACATAATAATTTGATGGACAAGCTCCCATAGTTGTTTAAAAATTCTTTGCTTGATTTTGAAGATATTGATATCAACTTCCAGGCTAGCCATGCATTATATGTATAAATGAAGGTAACAAAGTAGTTAACTTCAATTATAGGACAACCAAAAACACTTCCTCAAGGAACTTAGTCTCTAAGATATACACTAGTGTAAACACATATAGGTCCAACATATCTGCCACTTCTAATATTCACTGCCACAACTACATTTACAACTTATGGTCTATTTATAGTGACATTTTATGTTCTAACTATAACTCAAGTTATAATAGTAGTTTCATCCACTCAAGTTTCTATAGTATTTACCCCATATTTTTATTCTTCCAAATTATGTCACATCAACACCCCCTTAAATATGTATGTATTTTCAGGATTTAGATATGTTGGAACTATTAGTTCTTAATTTATTTTGGCATGTATATATTGTATCTTAGTTGAGTAATTTTATTCTAGGCAAACACCATTTTACATACATGATTTTCATGAGAATTAATACATCATTATATTTTTTAACATGTAATTTTAGACTTTTCTTAAGAGGTGATGAGTCCCCATCCCAAGATTATATATATTTGTATCCTCCTGATCCCAAAAGGAGGAAATTTTTGGCTATTGAGATTAATAGGAAATTTTATGGATTATTCCACAGTTAATCTTGATGTGAAAATATTTATTTTTCTCCAAACCTTTGGATTTTGTAAGAAGTTACATCATTTTGGGATCTTAGTATTATAGTTATGCATTAGTTGTAATTTCAATACAATTATTCATATTGTGTTATTACCAATTTGAATGCCTTTTGTGTATTAATCACAATACCCCTTGTAGCTGTGTAAACATAATATTACAAATGTGGAAACCTTTGATTATATACTCTTATCTATGTTTTATTGTTATCATGCTTATAGTGGCTTACAACTAACATTGGTTTTTGATTACTTGTTTAACCTTTTATTCAAGTGTTGGATTAAAAGGGTTTCATTTTATTTGATCCATATACCTTTTTTGCCTTACCTTTCCCTCTTTTTGAGTTTATTTTGGTTAGACCCACCTTATTTTAGATCCATCATATATCCACCCATGTCAAATATATTTAGATTAACCCATAGTTGACCCATCCATGATAGAAAAACTACTCCACTCACTACTATTCCACCACCAAGTTGTTTACAAAACTCAATACCTTGTAACTCATATCTTGGAGTGAATATTGGTTCATAGATCTTGAAATGTTAGAGGCTACCTCATAACATTCCTTGGTGTGATTAAAAAACACATCCACACATTATTCAATCTAAATTCCATTATTGTATAAATAAACAATCCCCACCATAAACATGGTTTTTGGGAGGTAATTTGGTGTAAAATTTACATAATGATAACTAGAAAATCCATATGTAAATGATTATATATCTCTTCTTACCAAACTTTCTAGGATTTATTTGGTTGAGGTTGTGGGTAATAGATCATGTATACATGCCTTATTAAGTTCTTTGTATACAATTCAAATCCATATTTCACCTATTTTCTTATGTTGAATTACCATTGGATTTATCCATTATGTATGTTATACTGGTGTAATGATACCACCAACTAACATTTTGTCTAAATCAATATTAATTTTATATTTAACATTTGGGTTAAGCCAGTAAGGTCTTTTCCTTAATGGATTTATGTTTTATTTCACCTATATTTTCATCATTCCAACATCTTCCTTAAATACTTTCAACATTTTGAAAGTTCATGAAAATAATTTTTTGTATTCTCTTAACAAATCAACCAGTTTCTCTACTTCCTCCTCAGTTCAACAATCTCTTATCCTCACTATTTTAATATTTCTTTATTTCCCTATATTTTATTATCTATTTTTTAGGGTTTATATAAATATTGTGTTATGTCTTCCATATTTTCAATTAATTTTTTCTCTTTCTTTTCTATTTATATATCTATGTTCTTAGATTTATCCCCTTCATCATCTTGTTCTTATTTAGTTAATTTCCTACATTATGTTTTGTCTTCAATTTCTTTTTTATTGGTTTTATATTTTTTTAATTTTTTTACTTGTTTGGTAATGGTTCCAATTGGCTCCCAATCATTTGTATGTCTCATTATTATCTATTTTATGGCTTTCCTACTAAATTGTTGCTTTATGATATGGTTCAACATAAATAGGAATGCTTTTCATATCTATAGGGCTTGATATATTCTTATATCACAGTCTTAGAAATTGAATATTTGAAAAAAGTAGCTTTTAAGTTCCTCTAAATTACTTGTACCTCTCCAAATCTCTTGGTGCATGTACCATGTCCTTGGATATGCTTTGAGAGTCCAATAAAATAACTGCACCCAAAGTCTTTTGTGAGTTTTACCTTTTTTGGTCCATAAATTTGTGTAGTTTAAAATATGTATCTTGGGGGTATGAGTGCTTATATATTATGGTATTTATACAATGTATGCTTCTTATATAATTAACCTTATTTTTATAAAAATAATAAAATATTTCTAGTTTGATAGCGTGGTTTTGTGATTATTCCACTACCTTGCAGTAATGATAATTAGTGTATCATGTAAATCCTTCATTATTATGTTTTCTAAGGGAAATACCCTTGCCATTTTTTATCAATAATCTTTTGTATTATTTATTATGCTTAATTTTTTATTTAAAATGAAAATCCCCTATCTCAATGTGATATAATTTTTTTATCCATGGTATAATATTTGTTTATGTGGTAAGCTCCTTTTTATTAGGTCATAATTTCTTCATATGATAAAACTTTCTCACCCTCATTCATGGATATCCATATAACCAAGATTCAAGGTCTTCTTCAGAGGTTGTTTTGACCTCTTATATTTATATCACTAATTATCCTTCATCATTTGGTTCATAATCTTCATCAAGATTTGTTTTTTTTATTATTGTATAAACTCTAGATATTTCATCAAAATCACACTCCCTTTCATCCAACCTTAACTATTTTGACCATGCAACCCTTATTATAGTTTCTAATGGTAAATGAAATAATAAACCATTTTATTTAAAGGTTATATCTTCCTCTTTAGAGTCTACTATGCCATAAAAATAAAAAACCATTCTAAATTCAACATTTTAGGGTATCTCATGCCATACATATCAATGCATTTAAAACCAAACCTCCACTTTATACCCATAAAATTAAGCTATATATTTTGAAGCATTCCTATAGGTGACTTGGCATCCCATTTTCCATATAAATATCATATGTTACTACATTAAATTGTGGTTTTCCCATCACTTCCAAAGTATTATGGGGAAGAGCATTTTTGTCTACCTCTATGTCTAGTAAGGTCTTCTTTATTTCCTAGCCACCAATTTTCACATGTAAGAGGATCATTGTATTTTCCTACTTCTTGTTGATTCAAAATGAATTATATATTATTTTTGTTATATTTTTTTATAATCTTATTACCTAATGTTTTTTCTCTTGTGTGTTATAATACTTATAAAAGTATCTTAGTTTTTCCAATAATACTTGATTCATAACTAGTTTTAGAATTTATTTCAAGTTCTCAATGTTTGCTTTATCAAAATAAATCATCTTGGTATCACCTTTATCCCATTTATCTTGTATAATATTAAGTTTTTTAATATTATCTTCTCATTATTATATTTTTAAAGGTAATCTCCTTCAATATCCTCTTTTGATTACTCCTCTGAGTCAACTACCTTTTCCTTTACTTTCCCAATCTTGGTTCTATTTTGATTGGTTAATGTAACTTGTGGCTTTGGGACATCAATGATTATTATTAGTTGTTTATTTTTAGTATTCTCCTTGTTTTACTTCATCACCAATATAAATTTCCTTATTTTCTCTAAAATAAATGTCCTTATATTGCAACACTCTCCTTCCTCTTTAATTTTTTTCTCCACATCTTACCTCATTGCATCTTCCTTTCATCTTTTGGACTTTGGTACCGTATTCAAATTATAGATTCCTTTTTATGATGGAGAACCTCCTAGCTCTTATGTCTTTGTGCCTCCACTTTTATAAAATTATTCCAATTTAGGGAATGATAATGATTCATTGGTTCTTGTTGACAATTTTGACCTCATAGGCCAAATTGTCACCTCCACCATTTGAAACTTTGTATATCATGTCAGTGTTTATTTTGAGTCAACAAGTTGATCTTGTAAATTCCTTAACATAATTATTAGAAACTAGACCATCATAACACATCATGCAGGAATGAATAGGTTAGTTTGGTTGTGAATTTAATAAATGTACTTAGGAATCCAAAAAAAATTGAAGAATTACATGAAAATGATGTACTTTGTGCGTAGATCATCCCTTAAAACTTTTATTTTTTGACGAGTTTTGTATCTCAAGATATAAGGCTCTAAAAATGATCTAGCAATGTAGGATGTGCCCAGGTACATCAACTTAAAGACATAATAAATAGCCATTTAGATTCAAAAAATACTTAACAAGTTTGAGTTGAATGTAGGGCTGATAAGTGGCATGATATTAGAGGTTAGAATTCAAGATCAATGGTATACAGGTGATCTCATACAGTCAACAAGTCAAGGAAGATCTATGGTACGTGTCTGACCATGTAGTTAAAGATCAATGACAAGCTTAAGATTAAAAGGTTAGAGGATCCTGAAGATGAATGCATTACTACCAAGTTTCATGATCACAATGAATTAACAGATAAATGGAACACATTTAATAAGATAGAGCAAAGATTGATGGATCATATTTAATTGAGCATAGTAGATCGATGGTGTGCATGAGGTCAATAAATCAATGAACCCAGATTACATGCAAGGCCACCACATGGCATAAGTGTATTAACCAAATGAAGACTAACAATAGGGTCCATAGGAGGCATGTGGGATTACCAAGTGTCACATTTTTTAAGGTTGAGATAAAGATTAATGTAGGGATACCAAGTGGTATGATCTAAAAATTAGAATGTAGATCAATAGTCAATGATGAAGGTAAAAGTCAAGAGACTCTCGATAGGATCAATAGAGTAAATTTGATAATATTTTAGGGGGAAAAAGATAAAAACATATGTCCAAGGTGATAATGGTTAGGTTTTAAAATTAAATAAGTAGCCCTAGGAGATGCCACATAGGTGGACATGTCAAATCAAAATATTTTTTCCACCAAGGTAGGTAAATACCTAAATGCAAGATCAAATATGATATGGGTTACTATACCAGACACTAAATATTTTTAGATCACCATTAAAGCTTATTTAGACCTCTCAAAATCCCTTAAGCATGAATTTTACATCTTAATCATGATCAAGAAATCGTAGCCTATGTATCTTCATTAAGATTATAGCTATATGAAAACCAATAATGGGATTGGTTTTCATATATATTAGACCTATGTTTAGGGTTTGGAGTAATGGCAGAATGGTGATTATGAAAGGAATTTCAAAGGGGAGACTAGTGAACAAGTTCAAGTATAATAGTATAAGGAACATAGTAGGATAAAGTATGATGTTGCAATCTCATTAAGAAGATGGAGATTTTGGAGGTTGAGAAAGATAGTGGGACATTGAATGAAAATTTAAAAGTCTTTGGAGACTATTCCCTTTTGAATAGATCATGACTCATCATCCCCATCATGGATATTGTCTTCTAGTATGTTTTTAAGCCAATGAGAGGGCTTGAAAGCTATTTAAAGCTAATGAAAGTTAATTTGTGGAGGTAGGATTAATGGTGATCAATCAAAAAGTGGTTGGGCCTCATTTATTGATTTTTATCTACTCAGTTCTCTCTCACTTCCCATTTTATTATATATTTCCCATTTCTCAACAAAAAAAGAGACTCTTGTTCTTTTGGCATGCCCACACTATGCTAAGATTTATACTGTAACACCTATTTGATGGAATAAAGACTAAATTCTTCCATTTACAAGATGAATTAAAGTGTGTTCCATGAATTAATTGATGTGGTTAAGTGAACGTATGCTTTCCTTTACCTATGTCTAAGTTATCCCACCTTCACAAAGTGTTTTATAGTTCTCACAGGACATTTCAAGTGTCATAGATAGTTTGTTGATTGGTTTGGAAGTAGAAAGGATCTAAGATCTAGCATCCCATACTAGATTGATATATAGTCAATGATTTTTTGAGAAATACTTATGTGAAATGTGATCAAAGAGTGAGTGAAGTGATATTTGTAGTCTTAAAAGTGTTTTATAGTGTACCTTGTGTAATTATAAGTGTTAAAAACATTGGTGCATCACCTTCTTTTACATGCTTTCATGAATTAGTGTCTATCTCTCTCCCTTTTCCAAGAAAAAGATTAGTCTAGGTGATAGATCCAAGGGAACCAACCCTATATGGAGGCTCAACCTCACTATAGGATACCATATCCTGAGGTTCCCATTTTATGGCTTAATTGGAGAGAACCTAAATAACTCCCTTCGTGGGTGCAAATTAAAATCACAATAATTTTTGGGATGCCCGATGGGACCCATTATCTTTAGAATAGATAAATTTTGTAGCAAAGGATAAGTATTTACAATAGAGAAAGACATCCACCATCATTAGAAGCTAAATATTCTTCAAGTTACAAAATTCATAGCATCATCTAGGCAACACTCTCATACCAAAGGTTACCACAAGGTTAACTAATAAAGGTATCCATCTTGAATTCATTGAGTTACCTTCTAATTCATATAAAAGAGTAAGGTTTAGTAGGAAAATACCATATCCTTATAATAAATATTCATCTCTTGGTCTTCTTATTATCCTAAGCAGTGTAATCCTTGTTATCTAAATGGCCATCAAAAATCAAGTGTTCATTCTATTTAATAGAGTTAGTCCACTAAATTTGTCTCATTTTGATGACATTATTGTATATTCTCTTAAGAGTATCCCATTATTCTAAGGAGAATATCAAACAACTCCTATTAAGCATATCTAAGATGTTTCCAACCTTTTTTTAGTTTATAATGTTATTCAAGAAAATGTAGCTATTAGACTACTTATTTCTTTCTTCAAAGGAAAAGCATTGCAGTGGTATAGAAACCTTCCATTGAATTCCATTACTACTTGGGATGAATTAGGTACAACCTTAGTCAAACAATTTAAAGACAAATCTGATAACCTATTTTTAGTTAAACAACTAACTACCATACAAAAAGCTCCTCATGATTTCATGTCTGATTTTAAACTCAAATTCTAAAAGACATGGACCAGTATACCTACATTGATTAGACCATACCTATAATATGATTTATTGTACTATATAAAATCCCTCAACTCTGATATTAGTGTGATGATACAATCAATGGGTGGTATTACCTTGTCAAATGCTTATGAGGTTGTAATAAGAGCAAAGAATAGCTTGATACAAGTTGGTAAACTTTCTCCAAAGCCTTTAATTCCCATATTTCTAGAGTTAAAGTCTATACCAGCCCATCAAGTCCCTAAAATTCCATCTTTAGCTCCTATTCCATCCCCTAAATATCAACTTGCATCCCCTTTTAATCAAGCTAGTGATCTTGGAGAGTTAAAAAGTTTATTACAATCCTTTGGGAATGAAATAGTGCAACTCAAGATATAATAGTAATAGGATAATAGGCCATATTAATAAAAAAATTAGACCACCTATCATCCCTTTAGAGATCAAAGGCCTGCTTATCAAGGGTTTAGAAAAAATATACTCCCTACCAACCATAAGGAGCCATAACTCAACCTAAACCATATACAGATCTTGATCCTAATGTGCCTTCCACTTTAAGAGCTATTTTTGCCACACCACCCCAAAACTTGATGCAATATTTATGTTGGTAGCCATCTTACCTCAATAATTCTGAAAACCAAGCCTTGGTGTCATAAAATATTATTATTCCATAAATGACATAAGAAGAGTTTTCTCTTTAAGGAGGTCAGTACCAATAAATAAGTTTTTCATCACTAAGAGAGACTCAAAAAGTTCAAGGGTATCAAGATGCCATTAATGTGAATTGGAAAATGGATGATCATGTTGCATTCAATCAGGGTGGTGAGACTAAAAATATAATTGGTCAAGTTGTAGGTTAGGTTATAGCTCTAACTAGAGCTAAAAAAAGAGCCATTAATGATGCTCAATATGTTAATAATACTTAAATTAATCCTAATGTTATTTTCAAAAGTACAAAATATCAACTTATTTCCCCTGCAACATAAGAAAATTAGGATGCAGAGGTTGGAAAGGTCCATCAAGTACTTTTTATTCATAAGAAACTAGTGGTTCAAAAAGTGCAGCCAAAGATTAGTGGGGCTCAATTCAGTATAGTGGATAAAATGAAGAATTATAAAATCAGAATTATCATGTGGTATTACTTGTATATTCTAGGAGAAAAGTATGCTCATTCAAGAGCTTTTATCCCTCCAATTACCTCCAAAACTAGTTAAAAAAGAAGGTGTTTTCCTAAATAGCTTAGACAAAAAAAACTAAGAAACAAGTACAATAGGTACATAATATGGAAAAGGTGGATATAATTGAGGTAAAATCAAATAAAACTCCTTTTTACCTCTCTTTGATAGTTGATGACACTTTGGTTCATAACTGTATGGTGGATAGTGGAACCAGTAACACTATTATGCCTAAGCAAATTATAGATAAGCTTGGTCTTGTTTATGAACCAAATACTAAAGGGGTATTAAAATTAAATGGATAACCAAAAAATATAGTAGGCATTATTAAATATCTAAATTTTTCACTACATGTTTATCCCAATGTTACCATTCAACAAAATATAGTTATGGTGGACTTGCCTCCCTACTTTACCATATGTCTATCAAGAGACTTCAATTTAAATATTGGAGGATATTTATCAACTAATTATATATATTTTATTTTCAAAAATAGGTATTTTACCAAGGTAACAATATATTCTAAACCTATTTCACATTTCTATTTGGATCCATATATGCCTAGTGTTATGAACACTAATCGTATCATCTCAAATGAGGTGTTATAAACTAGTGGAGTGGAAATTGAATCACCTTTAGATATTGTTATAGATATTTTCCTTGATTATTGGGCCTTTAATTTTAATTAACATGATACTTATAATCTAATTTAAGAAGAGGGACTTGGTGTTTATTGCCTCTATGATAATGATGCACAAAGTCTAGCCATGATGAAGGATGATGAGTCCAATGATGATCTATGGAAATTATACTTTGATGGATCAAGGAATAATAATAGTATTATGGATATAATGATGTTAATTTTTAAATCAATTAAAATTTATTTCTCTTCTATTAAATTTTAGTTTGGTTATTAAAATAATGTTATAGAACATGAGGCACTAGTTCATGGTTTGCAATGGGCTAGAAAGATGAAAGTCAACACATTACAAGTCTTTGGTGATAGTGAACTTGTAATTCACCAAGTGAGAGGTATTAAATTATGAAAGAATATATTTCTTATATCTTATAATCATAAGGTATAGGACTTGAATATTTTTAGGCTTTCTCATGCAATACCAAGAGATAAGAATAAACATGTAGATATATTAGCTTCCATTGGGGCATAATTTAGTATCCCATCTAATATAAAAATTGAAAAAAATTAGTCACACATTAAGGTGGTTGTAAGGAATTTTATTCTAGATAATCATGAGAATTGAAAAGTGTTTGAAGATGATAATCAAATTATCAAATTCTTACAAGAAGAGGATGAGTTTTCTTCAAGAAATCAATCAAAGTTCTTATAGCAGTATGGTGATCAGATTGTGCAACTAAAAAAAAAAAAAATTCCCAAGGCATTGGTCAAATTTAAATACACATTTAGTGGTGATGATGAGTTGAGAAAGGAAAAGTCCTCTTTGTCAACAAAAGAGTAACACTATGTCAATATGGATATTAAAAATGGTAAGAACTTGAAGTTGGGAAAGATATGCACTCCACAAAATGAAGCTTTCATTAAATTATGAACAAATTTTGTTGATGTGTTTGCATGGTAATATAGTGTTCTCAAAGGATTTGATCCAAGTATATTTCAACACACCATTGAGTTAGAGGTTGAAAGTAAGCTAGTGAGACAAAGATAAAGGCCTATTAATCTAAATCTTGAGCCTTTGATGAGAGCCAAGCTTCATAAGATCATAGAGTTAGATATTTTATTTCTAATCAAGTACTCAACTTGGGTGGTAAACCTTATTCCAGTATGAAATAAAAATTGAGAGATTAGACTATGTGTTGACTTTCATGATTTGAATAA
Organism: Torreya grandis; assembly: GCA_037957365.1. NCBI lineage: Eukaryota > Viridiplantae > Streptophyta > Pinopsida > Cupressales > Taxaceae > Torreya > Torreya grandis. The sequence continues at coordinate 9,087 of JARHVA010002996.1, read as the reverse complement.
GGCTTCCCTTAAAGATCACTATCTATTGTCATTTATGTAATAAATTCTATATCTAGTTGAAGGTTTAGAGAGATTTTTTTTATTGGATGGTTATAGTGGTTATAATAATATTTTGATTAAGGAAGAAGACCAATTAAAGACAACCTTCACTACAAATTGGGGAACCTTTGCATATAAAAATATGCCCTTTGGTTTATCCAATGCTAGAGAAACCTTTCAAAGAGCCATGGATATAGCATTTTAAGGCCTTCTTAATAGGTTTATACTATTTATTTAGATTATATAACAATGTTCTTAAAGATTTAAAGTGAGCACATGGTTCACCTCAAGCAAGTGTTTGAAATGTGTAGGTAATTTGGGGTATCTCTAAATCCCAAAAAGTGTGTCTGCTTGGTTCATAAAGGTAAGCTCCTTGGGCATGTGATTTTAAAATATGGTTTGAGTATAGATCTTGAAAGGATAGATTCAATTCTATCATTATCTTTTCCCAAGCATAAGAAAGATTTACAAATCTTCTTAAGGAAGATCAATTTTATAAGAAGATATATTTTAGATTTTGCCTTTTTATCTAAGCCACTTACAACCATGCTAAATAAGAATCAGAGTTTGATCTAGTCTAAGGAAGGGTTAAAGATATTTGAAGAGATCAAGAAGACCATAGCCAGTGATTCTACACTCATAAACCCATATTTCACAAAGGATTTCACTTTTTACACTTATTCTAACATAGACACCATTTTAGGAATTCTTATGCAATAAAATCATGAGGCTTTGGAGCAGCCAATAGCCTTCTTTAATCAAGGCTTAGACGACTATGAAACAAGGTAGTCTTTTATTGAAAAACATGTATTTTTAGTTATAAGGTATCTCAAGAAATTTAGATACTTGTTGTCTAGCAATAATATACACCTAATGGCTTCCCATCCAAGTATCAAGGCATTTCTCTTGAAAAAAGACATAAATGAGAAAAAATATGGTTAGATAATGAAGGTAATGGAATATGATACATAAATCAAGGTCACAAAGCATATTAGAGGTAAAGGAATTTGTGAGCATTTGTTCTAAAACTTACAAGAGATAATGAGGTGGTTTTGGTGTCAAATAATGTGGAGATTATAGTTGAGCATGCCTCACCTTCCATCTGGTTTCATGACTTGGTAAGATATCTCCAAGATGGTATTTATCCCTCTCATCTAAGTGTTTCAAAAATAAGATGTTTTAGATTGAAATCAATTCCATTTCTTTTTGTTGATGGTGTTTTGTTCAAGAAAGATATCAATGCCATGTTGCTAAGATGTATAGAGCCAAGCCAAACATAGAGATTACTTGAGCAGTTCCATGATGGATATGGTAGAGTGCACTATTCTACAAGGAACACGACCCTTAATATTATGAGAGGTGGGTATTATTATCCTAGCATATTTAGTGATTGGTATGCATGGGTCAAGAAGTGAAAATAGTGTGCTATTTTTATGGGGAAAGTGAAACTTACAGCCTTACCTCTCCAACAAAGTGTGATGTACTAGACCTTTGTCCAATGAGGATTGGACTTCATTAGTCTCATTAATCTTCCTTCAATTTTAGGACATAAATGGATACTAACTACTATATATTACTTCACAGATGGACAGAAGCAATATTGAAAGAAGTAAATGAATCCAATGTTCTAGATTTCTATGGAGGTTTGCTTACTAGATTTGGAGTTCCTTCAACCATTATTTCTGAAAATGTTATGGCCTTTATGGGGATTAGGATCAGCCAATGGGTTGTTTAACATGGTGTCTATCTTAGCACTTCATCAAATTACTATCCATAAGGCAATGGCCTTGTTGAGTCCACAAATAATAACCTCTTAAAGATCATAAGAAGGACTATTAAAGATAATCAGAGGTCATGGTATCTCAAGTTGAAATTATATACATAATAATTTAAAAATTTTATTAAATACTAATGTTTTACATCTTACAGGAACCCATTGAGACTCAATATCTCTGAGTGCATGCCTTAAAGAGTACACTAGGAAAGGGGTGGGTAGACCTTTGGTGCTTTGCAAGATTGTTATCCCTCATTTTCACATTATTACCAATCCAACTAGCTCTTAAAACCATTCCCTAAGCTATTAATTCTCCCTTGCACACTCCTCTAGTCTTTTTCCTCTCTCCATCCCTCTTTTCCTCACTTTGATCCCCTTTAACCAGTTGACTGTACTGGGTCAACTGGGTCGACCTCGTATATTTTTCACCCTCTAATTACTATATAGGGTCGATTGTGTTGACCCTATATAATTTAAGGTATTTTTCACTTGGGAGTTTCATCAACCCTTTGACCAACCTAGCTCAGAACCTAGTGATTTATCTCTAAAAAACATACAAATTTGACTAGGTCAAACCCATATAACCAACATATTCAGAAGGATTTAGGGTGAGATACACCTATAAATACAAGATCATTTTTTCATTATTTCAATATGCAATCAAGAGTTATTATTCACTCGTGATTATTTGCAATCTGTTCTTCCACCATTCTACTTAAGGAGTCTTAGCTTGGGGTTTTTACTTGGAAAATCTAGTCTTGTGGATAAGTCTCAGATGCTTTGGCCTTTTTTAGTTATCCTTATAATTTCAAAGCCCCTTTAGCCAAGGGAGAGATTGAGTCTTGATGGGTTCGCATTTAGGTAAGTATATTCTAAGTTTTTTCTCCTCTCTTTAGTAGATAGAAGTAGCATAAGTATTGGCTCAAATAACATTACTCTTCATATTCCATATATTAGGGTCTTACTCATACTTAGCTTAATTGAGATTCTCCTATGCATGTTTTTATTTCTTTACGAACCCCTCATGTTGTGCCACAAGCTCTGGTGTGCACTAAATTAGATTTAATTTATTATTATTAGATTAGAGTGAACATTAAACCTAGGAATCTTTTAGGGTTATTGCATGATTGTGTTAGACTGTAGGATTTAGAACCCTTCCTAGCATGGTGTATTATGATAAGTGATCCCCTAATCGGGTCTAGTGGATCCCCATATTGGTCATGCTCCTGCTTAACAAATATATTCCCAATCAAAAGTGTAGGTATGTTTTATCTTCTCCTAGCCAGGTTTAATTTATAGACATAGACATTTTTTATTGCATAAATTCTAGTGAACCCAATGTGAACTAACCCTTGGAGGATTTATTTACCTTATTTCATTCTTTCATCATTATTTTTATCATATATTTGCCATATTAGATCAACTCTATCAACCTAAATCTAATTTTGATGCACATAATTTTAAGTATAGGCTATTGGATCAACCTTTTTGACACAATAAAAAATTTCATATTTTCAAACATCTACTCCAGACTACTAGGTTAACCTAGTCAACCTTGTACATTTTCAGGCACTTAGCAACAAGTTTTTATACATCTTGATCGACCTATTCGACCCACTTAATATAATTTTCAAGCATTTATCATGGTTATTGAATAATAATATTTATTCTCTGCATCTCTAATCCACCAAATTTCCTTTATATCTCTTTGTCTCTTTCTTTACAGTCTTTCCTTTCACATTTTGTAGTCTTTAAAACTGCCCCTACATAGTCAATTGGATTGACCCTACTGACCTAGTTTTGTGTTCTATGTGTTATCTAGATAACTGAGTTAACTCTATCGACCTTGTTCATTTTTAGACCTTGCTTCTGTAGTATATTTTCAAACCTATCAACCATATCCTATATTTTATGCATACATTGTCGACTATATCAACATTGTACCTTGTTTCAAATTTAGAATTAACCTTATATGCTAGTAATTAGGTCACACTTTATTTTCTTGTTACTTGCATGTTTAGAATAGATCACATATCTTAATTAGGTGGTTTTTAATTAATCATTTAGTTTCACTATTTTCTATTTTATGCACACATGACCAAATCACAAAATTTAAATAAGCATTTTAACATTTGTCTATCCAAGGCCAGCCTACTTGGATTTTAACACCAAGGGGGAAGTCGACTTGATATTTTGGTTAAGTATAAAGTGTGGTTAATGGTATATTTTGGATAATTACCCAACACCCTTATCATTTTGGTGTGTGAAGTGAGGGGGTAAGACCCAATACCAATCTTTTATCATTACCACTATAGATCCATTTCAGCCCAAACTACCTAAAACCATCCTTATATTGCCTTCTATTTCCTTGATTACAACCAACTTCCCATCACATTTAAAATCATATTATCAATAATATTATAAAAATTTAGGTTGACCAAATTGTTAGCTATTTACTTTCCAAGTTGATTTCTTGCTCTTTACTTAATTATATTTTGTATTACAAAAACTTGCATTAGCTAATGTCAGTGTAAGGTTTTGTGTTGTGTGCTTAAATTGGATTGGTTAGCATTGATCCAATTGATTATTTGTTTCCCTTTAGTTATTACGTTTTTAAATTTCTTACAAAAAAGTATCTTATTTCAATTCACAATCTGTTATAGCTTATTAATTTTTTCTATATGTTGTACTGGATCAACCTAGTCAACCTTGTATCTTTTTCCAACCTTTGTTCACTATATTGGATCAACCCAGTCAACCCTATACTATTTACAAGCCCTATTTTCTTTTTTAAGTTGACCTAATTGACCATGTACTACTTTATACCTTCCCTATTCATCAATCTAGTTTTCCATTTCTCCTTCTTTGCATTCTATTCATCTCTCTTCAGTCATAGTGAATTATCTTATCAAAATCTTCTTGGATAGCTTGAATCCATTTAGATATTATATGGGATGTTCAGTTCTCCCTCTCTTTTCCTCCTAAGAGCACCATCACTCTTGGGGCACCTCTTTCCCTCCTTCATCCATGAACTATAATATGGTGCAAATAAATCCTAAAGATGAAGTTGATGGATCTAATCCTTTCCTTACTTATCAAAAAACTTATCATCTTCAAAAATTTCAAACTAATGTGGGAGTAATTGATACAAGTTTACTTAACAATCCCACTAATAATCCTTCTTCTAGTAATCTTCCCTCTAACACCAATTTAGGGAGTTCTCCTACCAACACCAACCCACCTTCTGATAAAAATCATTTTTTATCCCAAGTTATCCAAAAAATGATTATAATGTAAAATTATAACACCAACCAAATGATGAAAATTCAATAATATTTAATCAATGTGGTTAATCAACCTCTAACTATCCATCCTCAAACTAATCCCAATTATATTCCTCTACCTCTTTAGGATGCCTCAGGCAATGTTATTCCTCAACCCATAATGAATAACAAGATGCTTAAAACTATTCAAAATGATCCTTTGGCCCCCTTCATTATATCCATTGATATTGGTAACATATATCTAACTATCAAGTATGATGGGACTAAAGACCCTGCCTCATTTCTTGAAGCCTTTGACAACCTTTACAAATAGTGGATCCAAACTAATACCTTCACCACCACTAAGCTCTTAGTAAAAAATTTCACTAAAGATGTATTAGAATGGTATAATCAACTTCCCCAACATCCTATTTGGTAAATTGAATATTTGGTTAATCCTTTGGTTAAAGAGTTTCAACATAATGATCTTCTTGAAAATTGTCTTAGCCACTTCATCTCTGTTAAGAAATCTCCCACTTAATCAAATCATGAATTTATCAAAAGATGGAAATATTTATCTCATAAATCTAACCATAACATGACTGATGATAAATTATTCAAACTCTCTATCATATTTTTAACTCCCACTCTTCAATATAAGGTTCGAACCTTTGCTCCCCAAACACTTAATGAAGCTCTTGATCAAGCTAAATGTCAAGACTTTCTTATGAAGCAATTTGAATCTAATACTAAACTTATTAAAGGATATTTCTAAATATCTAATGTTATCACTAGTAATACTCCATAAACCAAACTAGGAGTTGATAAAATTGATATTCCTTTACCTTCTCATATACCTCTTTCAATTCAACAAATGAAATAATTTTAACCACCCTCAAAACCTTTCATCTATTCCAATGCTTCTCTTAAGTGGCATAACCCCAATCTATTTTTTTGGTTCCATGACAACATTAGGAATTATCATGAATCTTGTAGAGGGCTCACTAAATTTGTTGTCTCCTATATGCTTGGTGATTCATTCAATCATGAATTTATGATCAATGTTTATCATCAAGAATACATTGTTGCCTTTCACAAATGATAAATTTCTAAAGCTTTTACTTTAAATAATAAAAAATAATCTTCAAATAATCAACCAAATACCAAGGATGTTTGTGCCATTGATGCTAATTATCACCAATATTTTAACAATTCTCAATATGTCAATACTACTAAGGTCAATTATCATCGTAAATCAACTCACAAAGATCCTGTTACCAATCCTAAAAATCCATCTTTGGAGGAACAACTTATTAAAGATAATACCACTACTAATGTTGCTTCAAAATCCTAAGAGGAACCATATCCTCCTTTTTATCCTCAAACTTTAACTATTCCTCCAAAGTTTAATGTACCTTTTAAACCTCATGCTGGTTCTTCTAAATCTCATTGGAACTTTCTTGAATAACTCAAATATATTCTTTGTAAGATTCTACTTATGGATTCGGTTCATACTTCTTCCTATCATTGTAATTTCATTATGCAAAAAATCCAATAAATTTATGATACATCCTCCTCCTTAGATTAATAACCACCTTATATTGAATCTTAACCTACCAACGTAAATACCATTGAAACTATGTGTCATTCTTCCAAGCCCTCTATTCAAATTCCTTGAAGAGGACATGATCAATGATGAAATTATTTTTCGTGATGATGATCCACCACTTTTTATCAAAGTAGACATTAATACCACTCTTATCCATAAATTTATAGTTGACAAAGGTTTTGGTATTAATGTGACATATTTATAGCTCATTTAATAACTTTATTATAATAAGGATCATCTCAAACAAACTTGTCTCACTTGTCATGGTTTTGATAAGACTAATAAAAATCCACTTGGTTGTATTTGGCTTCTATTAACCACTATAACTAAGACTATTCGAACTAAGCTTATGGCCCCTTGACTTACCCCTATGTTACAACATACTCCTTGGTCTCCCATGGACTCACCAAATGAGGGCCATTACTTCTTTCAGTAGCCAATGTATTAAATTCTTACATAATAAAAAATAATATAAGCATGAAGCTAATCCAAACCCATGGAGCATTCAACTTCCTAATCCTAAATCACAATATCATATTCCTACCATTTCTAAAATCAATAGTGTTCCTTTACCCAAGTTCATCAACATGAATCCTAATTTACAATTTACTCTTGAAGATTTCGATGATGATGAACCCAATGATTTTTAACATACTTGTAATACTACCAAGTTATCTCCCTAAATTTCATAATGGCTTCCTCTTTATTTATTACCCAGGGATCGTACAATTTCTCTTATTGATTATATTACCAATTTTCCCCTCTATGCAATGATCAAGAGCCTTCTTTACCTGAAGATGCCTTCACTTGCAATGATTTTAGACTGTCCAAATTATTTCAAGATTCTCTCATCATCTTTCCTCATACAGTCAATAATATCAAGATTTCACCCTCTAAAACTCCCCCTAATTCTCAAGCATGTATAATTTCTCCAACATACAATGATAACTATATAATGGCCCAAGCTCAATCTATATACTTATATGTCCAACATTATCAAAAAACCTTAGCCCAAATTCATGCTTTTAATCAAGATGTTCATACCATTTCTATGGGTCATACCTTAGATCCTGAAGGTCATGTGCCTCCTTCCAATTCTCCTCTTATTGATATTCCTTGTGTGGTAGAGAAAATTATACCTTATAAACCTTTGATAATTTATACATCTCTTTTACCACCTATCAATCCAATCATTACTCATATGGACATTCCCAACATGCCTATTCCTTATTCTATTCTTGAAATTCATACTTATGTAGGAAAACTTGGGGAAATAAGGTGATTTTTCCTCAAAATGGCATATCGAATTCACTCTGTCAATTCAATTCTCAATAAAGATACTACTTTAGAATGGACAAATCCATGCCAAAAATCCTTTAATAATATGTAAAAGTCATTAATTTACCACCCACACTTCATCCTCCCTCCAATGATAAACCTTTGATTATATATACTTCTTCCACACATATTTCATTTGGGGAAATGATTACCCAACAAGATGATATGTGAAGAGAGTATGTTATCTACTACATTAGATGAAGCCTCATAAATTGTGAAACACATTATACCAAAATTGAGCAATGATTACCTCACCATCTATTTTGTAGTTAAAAAATCTTCACCACTATATGTTTTACCAAACTACTTATGTCATTGTTCATTTTGACCCCCTTCATCATTTCTTCTCCATAACATTTCTTTCTGGAGATAGAATTGGTAAATAGATGGTCCTCCTTATTGAATTTGATCTCCACGTCATGACTCAAAATTTTTTTAAAGGGAAAATCATCGTTGATCAACTTACCATAGTTCTCATACCCTCCACTTCTTCTCTTCAAGATAATATTCTAGATGATAATATCCTTTACATCAAAGTTATTAATCAAGCTATTTCTCTCAAAGATTATTTCATAGCTTTACTATCGATATTGAAGAAAATAATATTTATGAATCCAATGCTATTAAACCAAAATTAGTTATCAAGGAGCTTCTTGAAATTAATGTTAACTTACATGAGGACACTTGGACCCTTCACTTTGATGGTGATAAATGCCTTCAAAGATTTGGGGCAGGATGCATTCTCACAAGTCCTCTTGGTAAGATCATTCTTTAGTTTTTCACTTTAGCTTTGATGTCACCAACAATATGGCCAAATATGAAGCTCTTATCTTAGGTATGCAAGTTGCTCTTGATTCAAACATTCAATACTTTCATGATTAGGTGATTCTTAGCTTATTTATTACCAAGTCAATGGTGATTATTAATGTAAAAGTGAGAACCTCATCACATATCATCAAATTTCAACCACTCTTGCTAAAGATTTCATCTCTTTCACTATTGAGCCTATTCTTAGAGATCAAAATTCCATTTCTAATTCTCTTGCCTCTTTAACATCTCTCTTT